>CM053595.1:97921829-97965112 GCA_028646575.1 Pseudocheirus occidentalis
CTTTCTTTCTTTCTTTCTCTTTCTTTTTTCTTCCTTCCTTCCTATCTTTCTTTCCAAGGGTACTTCCTTGACTAGTCTGTTTTGACTTTGAAGTTGCTTTGCTAAAAAAGGGAGGGAAAGATTATTGGGTGGCTTCAGTGCCTGAAATGCATTTCATGCCTTTATTCTTAGAAACTAAGCCAAAGACAAGAATTTAGACCAAACCAGTTAAGAGTCTGGCCAGGTCTGGTTAGGGGTCAGGGAAGGTCTGGGATTAGTAGCTTTGGTGGAGCTAGTATTTGTTTTTGTTTTTTGTTTTCCTGTTTATTCAGAGAAGGGTCTGGTCTGGGAGAATTCTGGACAAGCCCTTGGCTCTCCGTGCTGGGTATCAGAACCTAAGTGGGGAAGCAAGCAGAGGATTTCTTGCCCATTTGCCTGTATCTCCATGTCCCCTTTCCGAGGAAGGAAGAAGTTCTCCAAGTTCTTCATCACCAGAATGTCAGTGGACCCTTGCGGATCTTGCCTTAGATGAGTATGAAGAGGAGGGCTGGACAAAGCAGCGTTAACTAGCACAGGGCCATCAAGTCATTCCCTCTCTCACCCTTCCCTTTCCCCCTCTTTTCACATTAGTAACATATTAGATTTGTATTTTACTTACAATTTTTCAAAGTGTTTCACTAAATTTTTGTGACCTCCGTCGTCTCAGTTTTGAAAAAAAAAAGTCTCAGTTTTGTTATCTGCCGAATAGGGATGCTTTTGCCACCCTATCTAGTTCTCTTTATCCTTGCAAACAAGCCTCTATGTCTTCCTAGGTGAATTATTGTTTTTCTTGTTTTATAGATGAAGAAACTGAGATCCAAAGAGGTAAAACAAAGCCGATAGAACATAAATATGTGAAAGTTCTTTGGAAAAAAATTAGGAGTAATACACAAACATAAGAGCCCATTATTATCATCATTGTCATTCTAGATTATACACAGGCAGAGTCTCTAAGAGAAATGTTCTTTATGAAGCAACAGAGCCAGAAACCCTTTTCTCGTTGGATCCCTAGTTTCCTCTCATTAAAATAAAGACGTTGATGGTATTTGTACCACCTACCTTATAGATCTAATCGTATATAGGCTGCTTTCACACCTTGCAAAGCATTTTCCGTATCTTTTCCTCATTTGATTCTAATCCCTACCTCATGGGGGTAGGTGATATAATTATCTCTATTTTCCAGATGAGGAAACTGAAGTTTTTAGAGGTCAAGTGCCTATGGTTACACAGCTAATAAAAATCAGAGGCAGGATTCAAACCCAGGTTTTCTTGATTTTCAGTTCAGCACCCTATGCTTTGGACCACACCGCCTCTCGGAAGTATTGTGCTGAAAGTGCTTTGTTAAATTCAAAATGCAGAAGAAATGTATGATGGTGGTGGTGGTAGTGGTGGTGATGATGATGATGGTGATGATGATGGTTAACTTCTATTTCCCATGGGTAAACTGTCTTCAGGGAAGAATAACACTGAGCTACAACTTTAAAGCTACTAGTTTGGGAGCAGCTTGCATCATCTCCAGACGCTTCTTTTTAACATTTTACAATTCCTAGGTCCTGTGGGATATGTAAGCAGATGTCATATGTAAACTGTACCTCTCTTCAGTCATCCAGTTTAAGAAAATTGGCTCCTCTGACACCATTTTAGACAAACCATAATGTGCGTGTGAAGGTTACAAAAGGGTTCTATTTACATGTCTACAGAAAATAGGCCTGGGTAGAGAATGATAATTGTAGGGTGAATGTTCACCCAGGGGACCAAAGGCCCTTATTGGAAGGCTGAAAACCAGATACAGATTGGAATGACTTGGCAAGGGCAGCTTTGAGGGGGAGTGGAGGCACCTAGTCAATGAGAGGGTCAGACAGGCTCTCTGAGTTTGTGGAGATGGCCAGGCAATGGAGCATAGTCTACTCTCTCTACATTTTTACAGGAAGAAGGGAAGAGCCATGGCTTGTATCCCTGCTGGGATACACTATCTCCTGGAATAAATACTGGCAGACTTGGGTACTGGTACCATTCTATTTAAAGTGAGTGGAAATTTATTTGTGCATTGCTGAGTCTCTCTGACCATTGTGGAGGATAGATCAAGGAGTCTAGGGGCAAGGTCCCTCAGTTCCATCCTTAGGGTACATATGACCACACCTCTAGGTATCCCTTAGGGATATTTAACATAAAGCATTACCTCTAGACAGAAAAGGATTCTACTGTCCATACAAATATCTCCTCTTTTCTATGTAACCTTGGACAAGCTACTGCCTTTTTAAAAGAAAGGGTCAACAAAGTATTCAAAAATGTAAAAAAAAAAATTCTTAGCTCACAGGCTATACAAGAACAAGTAGTGAACCAGACTTGAACCTCATGGCACAGTTGGTCTGCTCCTATTCTGAAGCCTCAGTTTCCTCGTCTGTAAAGAAAGACTTGGACTTGATGGTCCCTTCCAGGTCCAGATCTATGATTGTGTATGTGACTTTAGGCAGCTCCCTCTCCCTTCTGGAGCCTCAGTTTCCTCAACTGAAAAGAGGAGATAGGAATAAATGGTCTGTGAAGTTCTTTCCAGCTTTGGATCCAATAATGCTACAAATTCTGATGTTTTGGGGTCCTATGAGTCTCCACCTCCCAGGACCCCAGCATTGGCTTACTCCTATAGCCCACGAGGGATAGGACATAGTGGGGCACGGAAAATGCTAACAGCCTCCTAGTCTTCTGAAGTTCCTGGAGAGGAACCACCACAAGTCAGTGCATACTACTATGCTTATGATAATGACAACTGAGAAGAGAGATAATCATATTTTTTTTTGATGTGGGCAGTGAAAGGGAGAGAGTTAGAGGGTCAAGGATGGATACACTGATATAATTATGCCACCTTCCACTTTTCTCATTCTTTCCATAACTCCCAATAGTCCTTTGAGAAAGATCAGGACATGAATTATTAATTGCCATTGTGATGGAAAAGGAATCTGAAGTCCAGGGAAGCTGTGTGACTTGACCAAGATAATCCAGCAGTTCAGAGCTTGGACTAAATTAGGTCTCTTGACTCTTTTCCTAAGACTCTATCCACTGCCACACACTGTCTTTGTATTCCTAGGGAAGCATGGAGACCACTTGTCACTATAATCTGGGGAATGATAGAGATATAGTAATATAAAAAGGTATATGATGATATGTTAGGGAGTTGAAAGAACTACTACAGGGAGGACGAGACCTTTGCTAGGTACAGGCAAATGTTGATTGACATGAGGCAAGTGGATCACCCCATACACAACTTCTCTCACTCAACCTCTCCATTATGCTAAATGACAGAGTGAGTGAAAGATTTTTAAATGTCATATACTATCAGACAGTGCCTTGCATAGAGTAAGTATTTAATGAATGCTTGTTGGGTCATTGAAAGACCACTGGCCTAACTAGAAATGATAGGTTTCTGGTCAGGGATGAAGGGCACCTAGCAAAGGCTGGTAGGAAGGTATTTGCCTACACTGAGTGTTGCAAATCTACTCAATAAGACTTTAAAATAAAATGGAAAGAGGAGAAATAAATATGATTGTGTATCCCCCAGAGAGAAGATACCATGGCTCACATGCGGAAATTCAGAATGGGAAAGCACACTGGAGCATTTGGATAAAAATCCACAGATATAAAAATAGGAGCAATGTTGTCTTAGAATGCTACAGACCACTTGGAAGATTTAGGGATAAATCACAAGTTTAGAGCAGAGATATGGTACAGTAGTGATGGAAATGTTCAGTTATCCAGACACCTGCTCTTTCTCTGTCTCTCTCTGTCTCTGTCTCTCTCTGTCTCTATCTCTCTGTCTGTCTGTCTCTGTCTGTCTCTCTCTGCATCTCTGTCTCTCTGTCTCTCTCTGTCTCTGTCTCTGTCTCTTTCTCTGTCTCTCTCTCTGTCTCTGTCTCTCTCTGTCTCTGTCTCTCTGTCTCTCTCTCTGTCTCTGTCTCTCTCTCTGTCTCTGTCTCTCTCTCTCTCTGTCTCTCTGTCTCTGTCTCTCTCTGTCTCTCTGTCTCTCTCTGTCTCTCTGTCTCTGTCTCTGTCTCTGTCTCTCTCTCTCTCTCTCTCTCTCTCTCTCTCTCTCTCCCCCTCTGTCTGTCTCTCTGTCTCTCTCTGCCAAAAGCAGGAAAGCAAACAATTTCTTCCCTTGTCCCAATGATAATTTCATCCTTCGAAAGGTAAAGAAAGCAACAAGGCACACTACTATGCTTTTCTGATAGGTGTTTTCTTAGGCTACTGGAGAGTGCAGTAGAAAGAACACCAGATTTAAGAGTTAGGAAGATTTGAGCTCAAATCCAGTCTCAAATGCTTATTAGCTGTGTGGTCTTGGGCAAGCCACTTGAGGTCAGCCTCAGTTTCTTCATCTATCAAAACGGGGATAATGATAGTACCTACCTCATCAGCAGTTACCTCGTAGAGTTGTTGTGAGGATCAAATGAGAGCACATTAGTAAAACACTTTGCAAATCATAACGTGCTGTATAAATGCTGACTAGTTGCCATTGATTCTTCTCAATAAGAAAGAATGGGCAGCTGGGGTGGAAAGGGTGGGAGTAAGCAATAACCCCATCTTAGAATTTATGATAGAGGAGAAGAAAGCCAGGCATATTCCAATATGCTCCTCAGATTCGAGAACAGATTTCAAAGGGTTCAGGGAAGTGTAACTAAGATCTCATGGACAAAGATTTTACAGGAGAATTTAGACCAGGAAGGATAGGAAGCTCTCAAGAAAGAAATTCTGACTAGACAAAGAAAAAGAAATCCAGATGAGGAGGAAAGGGGAGAGTTTAAGGAGTCAAACTTAGAAGTGCCAAGGATTCATCAATGAGTTTCAGTTTTAAAAAGACATGTGTAGAAGAGGGAAGCAAGGTGTAGGAAAGGAAAATGAATACAAAATTGAGTATGCTACAATATTAATAGTATCAAGAACGCCAATGTTTGAAAGGAACTGAAGTTAGGACAAAAGCTAAGGACTACAAAGTTTTTAAAAAAATACTTTTCAGTTTTTTGTTTTTCTGTCACCTACATTTGCAAATATAGCCCTCCCCCCTTCCTCTACCTAGTGAGGCATCTTTGTCAAAGAAAGGTTTTTAAAAACAATTAATCAAAAGGAACCAAAAAACCACATTGGTCATATATTATGATATGTACAATGTTCCACACCCATATTCCCCCACCTCTGCAAAGAAAGGAGGGAGGGAGATTCTTTCATCACTTTGTAGGACCAAGCTTGGTCATTATAATTATACAGGTAATCATTTTCATCTATTATTCTTTTGATTTACATTATTATAGTTATATGTTGTTTTCCTGATTCCATTTCACTCTTCATCAGTTCATGTAAGTCTTTCCATGCTTCTTTAAATGTTCTATCAAACATTTCTTATGGTACAATAATATTCCATCATATTAATATACTACAATATGTTTAATCATTCTCAAAATGATGGGCATCTCCTTTATTTCCAGTCTTTTATGACTCCAAAATGTATATATGTGACCTTTCTATCTTTGATTTCCTTGGAACACATACATATAATGTATATTGTTTCCTTGGAAAACTCACATATTATATATGTACATATATAATGTAGTATTTAGGATATGCATATGTATATTTATATATATTTATGCATATGTATATATATCTATCTACATATGTCTATATAACACACACTATACACTATATAACTATATATACCCAATAATATATCAAAGGGTATAGATATTTAATTATCTTTTTTTTAAAGCATAATTCCAAATTTCTTTGTGGAATGGTTGGATCAATTCACTCTACTAATAGTGTGTTGGTTTGTCTGCCTTTCTATAACCTCATTCAACACTGACTGTTCCCAGCCTTTGATTGTGTCACCAGTTTTCTGTGAGTGAGGTAAAACCTCAGAGTTGTTTTGATTGTGTATCTTTCACGATTAGTGATTTGGAGCAATATTCTTTATGATTGTTAATAGCATGTAATTCCTTTGGGAACCATTCATATAAAAAGTATTGTTAAAAAGAGCTACATTAGGGGAAAAGAAGGATCAAAGTAGAGGACAGGATTGCTGTTTAGGGGGTATAAAACTATGAAAATGAGCAACAGAGAGGAGACAGAGTTCCTCACCCCTTATTTTGATTCATTTTCTTCTGCCAAGAAAAACAATCCTTAGTTTGTCTGGACTGGACAAAAGGGGTTAATAGGGAATCTATACCCAAACTATAAGTAGAGACATAACTATAGAGCACCTTGCAAAGGACAAGTCACCAGGCTCAGATGAACTATATCCTATGTTATTGAAAGAACTGGAGGATGGGATGGCTGCATCCTTGTTAGTGATCTGTGAAAGACTGAGGAACACAGTAGAAGTGCTGCAGCACTGGACAGGGCACAGGTTGTCCCGATTTTCTAAGAAGGGCAGACAATGGATTCCACGTATCATATGCCAGGGAGTCTGACTTAGATTCCTTGCAAAATTGTAGAATATCTTTTTAAGGGGATGGTAAATGAATGTTTAGGAAAGGAGACAACCTAGCTTCATTAAGAACAGGCTATAGAAGTCTAACTTTCCTTTTTTGACAGCATTAAATGTTTTCCTATCTATAGGATTCTGCTGATGTATAAGTCTAATAATGCTCTTTTTGCCGATGAGATGGAGAGATAGGAGACAGACAACAGTGTCAGAACTGGCTTACTGATTGCACCCAAAGTAGAGTCATTAATGTTCCAATATCAGCTTAGGAAGGAGTCTCCAGTGGAGGGCTCCATTCATCTGTGCTCAGCCCTGTGTTCATGAATATTTTTATAAATGATTTAGATAAAGGCATAGATGGATGTTTATCAACTTTGAAGATGACACAAAGCTAGGAGAAATAATTAACACTTTAGGGGACAGATTCATTAACCAAAAGGTGTCAAAAGGGCATAACATTGGGCCAGATCTAATAACTGTATTTAATAGGGATAAATATTAGATATTTTATTTGGGTTCAAAATCCAATTTCACAAACAGGAGAAGTGTGGCTAGGCAACAGTTCATCAGATACAGATCTAGGGCTTTGGGCAGACTTCAGACTCAGCACAAGCCAACAGCATGGTACATCAATGAACTGTGATTAACATAGCACCTGGCACTTCATCAATATTTATTGACTGACTGACCAGGTCACAGTCCATCTATACTACATATTCCTAAGAGAATTACCTGATGTTGAAAGAGATTACTTGACTGTGGTCACAAATCTACTGGAGCAGGATTTGAACCCAAATCCAGAATCCCAATTCCAAGGCCAGTACTATGTCCATCATGCCATACTGCCTTATACATAGTAGGTCTTTAGTAAATATTAGTTAAATTGAATTAAGTCAGTTGTAGGATATTACAGCCAAAAAAAGTTAACATTAACTTGGGATGCATTAAATGGAGCAGTGTTCAAAAAGAGGAAAATGAACAGCCTAACTCAATTTTTTTCTTAGACCACATGTGATATTTTGAATTCATTTTTTGTATATCATTTTAGTAAGCTGGACAATACCTGGAGGAAGATGATCAGCTTGTGAAGGGTTTTGAGGTTATACCATCAGAGGATAGGTCAAAGGAGCTGAGATTATTTAGGCTAGAACATAGAATCTATCTCTAAGTATTTGAAAGAGTTCACTCAAAAGCACATCCTACAATTATAGCTCTAGAGCAAGGTGAGGTCCTTAGAGTTTATCTATTTTTACAAATGTTGGACCTGAGGCCCAGAGAACTTCAATTAATTGCTCAAGCTCAGGCAGATAGTGGGTGGCAGTGCTGGGGAACTCCGGTCTTAGTCTGAGTTCATTGCTCTTTCCATTACACCACAATGAATGACTCGTTTTGTTTGGCCTCAGAGGTTGGATTTAGGAAGGATGTATAAAAGTGGCAGGGAGTAAAAGTAGGCTGAATGTCGGGAAAAACTTGCAAACAATTAGATCTATCTACAAGAGGGATGAGTCACCTTAGGAAGTAGAAGTAGTACATTTCTTATCCCTATACATCTTTTAGTAGAGACTAGATGGCTACTTGGGAATCCTGGGGAGGTGGCTTCTATTCAGCTAGTTGGATTAGATTATTTTTGAGGTCCTTGCCAACCGAGACTGGGGAATTCTGGGACAGAGAGTTAGCAGATAGGACTGTTATGCTTGTTGCGATTATTAGTTGTGTGGCCTTAGTCAATTTATTTTTCCTCTCTGGGTCCCAAAGTCACCATCTCTAAAACAAGACCACTGGACTTAATGTTTGCAAAGGTCATTCCAGTTCTGACATTTTATGTTCTGAGGTTCCTTCTATCTCTGACATGTTACATTCTAAGAACCCCTTTAGCTCTGAAATTCTTTTTTTCTAAGATCTCTTCACCACTTCTAATATTTTTTTGTTCTAAAATCTCTTCAACAGCTCTGACATTGTATTATCTCAGGACCTCTATGACTGATACTTTATGAATCTACACCATGATACTTATGGCAGATATGTCTGATACTTTATGAATCTATCTTTCTGGGTCCAGAAAGGCTAACTTCACACTAAGGATCTTTCCCCAGCAATTTCTCAAACTGGAAAAAGTATATGGCCTATGGGTAACCTTTGATTCTCCTCATGGTTATTACTAAGTCCAATTCAGAAATTCTAGGAAGAAGTGAACAAATCAGGATTCCAGATAGAGTCCCTGAAGACAACCTTCACTTCAGATTCTATGAGCAGGCCCTATGTCCCAAGAAGAATTAAAAATTATGCCTCCCAATTAACCCCTCAAATGGTGAGAACAGATTGGTAAGGCCCCTCGAAAGGGCAGGACAGGAGGAAAAATAAAGCCTTGTAACCCCTAACTCAGAGACCTTTATTTTTAGGCCACTTACCCTTCTCCTGGGTTAAATTGGAGTCACCAAAATAACTCTCCCTATCCCTGGAACCAAATAGCAGTTTACTTCAGCTCAGGGGAAGGTAACATTTCCTGCGGTAACCAGAGGAATGATTACAAGCTTGGAGGCTTGTAATTGTATCTTTGGCGGGAATCAAAAATAAATGTTTTAATGTGTCATTAAAATGCTTCCTTCAAGGTGGATAGCCAGATACCTACAATCAGGTTAATGGCAGGTTAGATATCTTTGTGTGTGTGTGTGTGTGTGTGTGTGTGTGTGTGTGTTTAACAAGGATATGATCGAAGCTGCAGTGAAGATTCCTCCTGCTGTATATTTGTGATTTTTAAAAGTAATAATAACCCTTTATACCTATATAATGTACTACAGTTTACATAGTATGTTTACCTCCATTTGCTCATTTCATCCTTGTAATTACCCTGCTAGATGGGCAAGGAAGGTGACATCATCTCATCTTGCAGATGAGGAAGCTGAGGCTCAGAGGGAGGGGGGGGGGCGTGTTTTGCTCCATGTCACACAGTGGGGGATGAAGCCCATACTAAAACAAAGATGTTATGATGTCGAGTCCACTATACCACTGATCCCTTTCTGTCTTTAAAAAATAAACATACGAAGAATAATAGGTTTCTTTAGGCAAACAATGAGAATTGATGCTTATAGCATCATGTTTTTAAGGCTCTGTACTAACGTTTGAGGAGAGGAACAATCCAGGAAATGATCTGTTCGCTCAGGCAGGCCCTGAGCTGAGATGTGATGCTCCAGGACAGTGGTTCTCAACCTTCCTAATGCTGTGACCCTGTAATACTCATATGTGGGCATATCTGCATGTGGGCAGACCTGCCTGGAGATGGATAGAGGAGTGGTGGCTCTGTTCCTAAGACCATCGGAAATATGTGTTTTCTGATGGTCTTAGGTGACCCCATGAAAGGGTTGTTTGACCCCTGAAGGAGTTGCAACCCACAGGTTGAGAACCGCTGCTCTAGAATGTGTTGGAGAAATTGGAGGGGTCCATTTTTTTCTGGAGGTAGCAGCCAGCTGGTTTCACCTCTCATAGGAACATAGAACCATAGGCCTAGAGATGGCCTTAGAGGCCATCATATCCAATTCCCTCACTTTACAGATGAGGAAACTAAGGTTGAGGGAGTCATGTGACTTGCCCAAGGTTGCACAAGTAGTAAAGATAAGAGGCAGGTTTTGAACCAAGGTCTTCATGACTCTTAGATATGTCAAGCATAGATTGGAGGTAGGAGACAATGAAATTTTCATTTAGTATGTTTCAAGGAGGTCAGGAAGAGCTTCTTTTTTTTTGTTTTTTGTTTTTTGTTTTTTTGCTTTTTGGAGGGCAGTTGGGGTTAAGTGACTTGCCCAAGGTCACACGGCTAGTTTTTGTGTTAAGTGTCTGAGGTCAGATTTGAACTCAGGTCCTCCTGACCCCAGGGCTGGTGCTCTATTCACTGAGCCGCCTAACTGCCCCAGGAAGAGCTTCTTGTACCTTCCCCACCACTCAACTTCCCTACTTATATGGGAGCAAAAGGCAGTGGTGGCCTCCTCTTCCCCAGTCATTCAGTAAAGGCATTTGAACAACTGAACAATCAATGGGCATGTATTAAGCATTTACTGTATCTTGGGATAAGAATTCAATGGTAAGATAGTTCTTGCCCCAAAGACTTCAGTTTCTAATAGGGGAATAAAATGTGTTCATAGACAAGTAAATATAGAATACACACAAAAGTAATACATAGTGATCTGGTAAGTATTGTGTGTGTGTGTGTGTGTGTGTGTGTGTGTGTGTGTGTGTAAAACTGGTAACTGTAATTGTGGCAGTGAAGAAAGGAAAGAATGAGAGTACAAAGAAGCTACTGAGGATCTAATCTAGTAAGTGAGCTGAGACCCCAGTTTGAAACTGAGGAAAATAGACGAGAGCTTTACGATATTCCAAAAGAGACCTTGAAAATGAATTCTACCTTGATAATGCTATTCCAGTGCTATCCCATGAAGGTTGAGACTCTTAGGAGGATGGTGAATCTTGTGCTCCCCCAGCTTAGGTGCACCAACCCACAAGTGCTCCCCTCCCCCAGTTCTAAATCTCTACTACCTAATGCAACCGCCAAAGGCTTTTGGGTTGCATAGCAAGCCCTTTCCTAGATAGTATTTAAACTCCTCAGGAGCAATAATCAATGACTGGTAGTTAAATGCCTTCTTAACTTTTTATGAGCTTTGTCACGGTGCCATGTGCCATGATATCTTTATGGCAGTATCATTAAGGGGAATCACAAAGATTAATAAAAATATAAAGGGAATTGGCCGCCAGGGACTTCCATTAAATAAGACAGGATTACAGACAAATGAGACTTAAGGATAATTTGAACTGTAATCATTGCTCTTGAATTCTTACAGTGTTCTCTCTTGGTGTGAGCTTTTCTGCTCCTCACTACCTTGGTGTGAAGGGCATAGGAAAAATAGTGCTTTGTTGGTTCAGCTGAGGACCTAGATTGAAATGATTTTGCCTGATACACCTGCTTCTCCTCCCGCGGGTGTGAGTAGAATAAATAAAATACAAGTTCCATAGTGCTGATCTCATTTTTTTGTCTTTGTATTTCCAGTGATAATCACAGTGCCTGGCCCCAAATAGGTCCTTAATAAATGCTTGTTGACTGACTGAATGAATAAAGGCTAAAAAGTGAGGTACCATTAAATATGATTCCTTTTCTTTTTTCATTTGAAGGAAAGAACAGTATGCAAACTGATTACAAAATAGTCATCTGAACAAAGTAAAGACTGTTTCTGTTCAGCTTTTAGGCATTTTTTTGTACAGAAATCTCAGAAGGAATTATGTGATTTTAATAAAATTTTTACTCTACTGATATCAAGATATATCTTGAACTTAATTTGTGAGTTGATCTACCATCTTGAAACAAAATGGCAGTTTATACAGATTTTCAGGTTTTATTATTGTGTTCATTAAAGTCTACAGTTCACAGAACTGTTTTATTTTTTTCTAGATAAATTTTTCAAATGCTGCCAATTAGATAAATCCTAATAAGTTGATAGAAAGATAGATGCTAAATGCTTAGCAGAATGCATTAAGAAATCAAAGAGTTAAGGAATTTCTGATTTGGAAAAATGGAAGAATAGGAGGTGAAAGGAGAGGCAATCTCCAGGGACATCAGCTATTTTGGAGGAAATTATTAGCAGATAACTGAGTTAAATAAAAAAAGTACTTTTATCTATTTAAGAAATAACAATTCAACACATTTTGGGGTGGGGGTACCTAACTATTTTCTAGGCATTATTTATTGTCTAAAATGAAGCTCTGTGGGCTAAAACTGAGACACTTGAATTTGGATTTTGTTTAAATTTTGCTATCCAGGCCACCAGTTGTTTGCCTTAAGTAAATAGTTTGATTTGATTAACAAGTAAATGAAAATGTGCTTTAATTCCACAGTCTCACATTTATTTAACATCAGAGACTGAGATCAGGCCTATATTGTCTTACCACTCCCTATGTGAAATTGGGTCTCACTTCCTTATGTGGAAGTTCTAAAGTCCTTCAAATTATAAATCTACAAGTCTATGATTCTGTTAAAGACCCCAAATCTCTTTTCAAATAATAAATTATTAGTTTTAAAAATCAAAGTCTAGACAGAACCCTAATTAATGACCTTGCTCATTGTTCTTCCTGCTACATACAGAATTTTGATTTTTAACTGTAGCTATTCAAACTCATTATATTTTGAGCAGTAGTGTTAATTGATTAATCAGCAAAATACATAGAAGGCATTTTCATTGCGCAGTCATTTTTTTACACTAAAATACAGCAAAATGTTTTTTCAAATACCTGATATAAAGTTCACATTCTGAGCTAATGAGTCTAACCTTTTTCTTTTTCTTTTTTTTTTTTTTTTTTGCTTTTTGGAGGGCAGTTGGGGTTAAGTGACTTGCTCAAGGTGACAAGGCTAGTTTTTGTGTTAAGTGTCTGAGGCCGAATTTGAACTCAGGTCCTCCTGACTCCAGGGCCGGTGTTCTATTCACTGCGCCACCTAGCCACCCCAAGTCTAACCTTTTTCAAGCCTAGTACTTTATTTATTTTTAATATAGACAAGGAAAAGAAACTACTATACCACCTTTCCTATTTTCATTTGCAGTTAGATAACTCCCAGAAAATGAAAAAAGAAAGCCATAAGCTAATTGAGGAAGAAAAGAAAATTGTTCATAAGCAGAACTGACTTCAAGGGTGGAAGTGTTGTGTGCCAAGTGGAAGCTGGGAACCATTTCCATGAAAAACGTGTCTCTTCCACTAGACGGTTGTGACTGAGACCTAAAGTACATTTCTGCTGTACTTAATACCTGAAGCCACACAATCCTTTGGGATCCTGATTGGGTTTATGGTCAAATGTGTTAGCCTTTGCTTGTGGGTATGTATGCTCAGCTTCCCCAGAAGTCACTGCTTCTCTGGACACACCATTTTGGGTGGCCCTCTTATGGCCTCTAACACACTAAGCCAAGAAGAGTAGCCATGTTCTTTGCTCCTCAGTGCCACTCCCAGATCCTGCTTTTGCTCACAACATTCATCAATGTTTCTTTTGAGTTTCACCCCATACAGACTTATCTCATTAGGGTAGTTATCTTTCAGCCTCCAGATTATTATCCTTTTCTTAAGGAGTTCAGTAGGATTATTTGAAGGCAGGGAATGTTTCATTTCTGTCTTTGTCTCCCCAGTTCTGGGCACATATGGGGTACTATATAAATGCTTATCCATAGAACGAATGTGTATGACTGTGTGTGTTGGGGGAGGAGAAGGAGGATAGGGACAACGCCAAGCTTTTCAGAGCAGTTTCTGATCTGTTATCTCATTTATTCCCCATACACACACACAGACATATATATATATATATATATTATTCCCCTCTACATTCCTATGAGAGTAAGTACTATCATCCTCATTTCACAAATAAGGGAACTGAGGCTCAGTCAGATTAAGGTACTTGCCCAAGATCATAGACAAGTCAGTTACAGAGCCAGGAATGGAGAGGAGTTTCACAATCCTGGACCAAGGTTTCCCTTACCCACCCCCACCCCCACCCCCAACCCCAGTTCACTGCTTTATTGATTCTCTTTTATTCTTTTTGTCTCCCTCTCATTCTATCTTTCTCATAGTCTATGTCTGTCTCTCCACGTACTTCCTACCTCCCACCCTCCTCACTCCCCACCCCATTCTGTTTCCCTGAATGTGTAACTACTTCAAGTGATACATGATCCCACATCACTAGATGTAGACCAGAAAGAGCCCCCCTTCAGGAGTGAGCTGGTAAATGTTTAACAACTGGCTTTTGAGGGGAAAATGTACAACCAACACATTTTTAAGTTTTACATGAATTATTAGCATTTTAACTGTCACCTTCTCAAGTTTAGAAATACCAAAACAACAAATTAAACCTTGATTTGTAGTTTGCCTATTTCCAATATGATATCTGCAAATTTAAGAATTGGTTCTCTTGGGAGTCATTTCAACTTGGTTTCAGCATACCCTGGATCCAGTTTTTAGAGAATGCTGCGATGCTTCCCATCAGGGCTTTCAACTGTCTTGAGAAAAACAAAAAAGTCAGTCAGAAAATATAATTGCATTTTAACAATGACCTTCTGGAGATAAAATCTCAACCTCAAAGAATGACTAATGGTGGCACCCTCAAGTACCTATTTAAGTGAGTAGGACAGAGATTTTTGGCAAGGGGTCAGGGACAGGCTTTTTAATGGCACCACTTTAATGAGTGTCTACCCTGCCTAACAACTAGGGGCTTTCTTTCTTTCTTTCTTTCTTTCTTCCTTCCTTTCTTTCTTTCTTTCTTTCTTTCTTTCTTTCTTTCTTTCTTTCTTTCTTTCTTTCTTTCTTTCTTTCTCTCTCCTTCCTTCCTTCCTTCCTTCCTCCCTCCCTCCCTCTTTCTTTCTTTCTCTTTCTTTCTTTCTTTCTTTCTTTTTCTTTCTTTCTTTCTTTCTGTAAATTTTATTATTTATTTTAAATTTAAATGCAAAACAGCAAAAAATTACTATGTACGCCAAAGAATACGAGAGGATTCAGTATAAAATAATAAATTTCTATTTCAAGAAAACCTATAAAATAAATACTATACATTATTTTCAAAGCTGCTCAGGCTTTGCTTCCTTGTAGATTTTCTTTTGTTCTCTATTGTGCACTTTTTTATTATTATCTTAACAAATATACTTCTGAAGTTCCATTTTGTGACTAACAGATACAGATTATATTTACACACACACACATGCACACACACACAAATAAATATCTCTAAATATACACATAAATACAAATATATGTAAGACCATCTGAGGCTTATTTCTACTTGCCATCTGTTTCTCTGAAGCTGGAAAGCATCTTCCTTCATAAGTATAAGTCTTTATATGTTTTTCTAAATCAACCAGCTCATCATTTCCTACACCATAGCAATATTCCAACCTAAGCATGTCTTATCTGAAATTTTGTCTCTGAAAGAAGCCCCCTTCCAGTTTTCTGTGTTCCTTCTATTCTTGGCTGCATAGACTTTATTTTGCAAGAAAGTCCGAATTTAAAATTATCAAAATTATCCATCTACTACTTCAACAATGCTCTTACCTTATAAAATAGTTTAAAGTCTGATACTGCTGAATCTGTTTCCTTTATAGGAAATCTACAAGGAAGCAAAGCCTGAGCAGCTTTGAAAATAATGTATAGTATTTATTTTATAGGTTTTCTTGAAATAGAAATTTATTATTTTATACTGAATCCTCTCATATTCTTTGGTGTACATAGTAATTTTTTGCTGTTTTGCATTTAAATTTAAATCTGTTTCCTGGTTTCTTTGAAGTCCCTGACCTTTTGTTATTATTTTTTCTAGCTCAGTAAGATGATTTTTAGTAATTTAATTGGGATGGTATTGAATAAATGGATTAGTTAGATAAAATTGTCATTTTTTTACTATATTGGCTTTACCTACTCATGAACAATAAATATTACTTCAATTATTTAGATCTGATTTTATCTGTATAAAAAGTGTTTTATGTTTATGTTCATAGGGATCCATTTCTAAACATAGAAGTATTGGTGACTAAAGTCCATATCTGTCTCTCTTGGAGATAGGTTGGCTACATTCTGGGAGAGGGCTTTTGGGAAATCCAAGAAAGGGTCCTCTCACAGCCCCTCTCCACTCAGGCCCCTAATAAGGAAAGGGAGGGTGGATGGGGAGGAGAAGGGAACTTTTTCTGCTTTGTTTAACAAAGAGAGAGACAGTAGTTGACACTGTAATGTTGAAAATTGCTTGTTCTAGTACATCCCGATAAACAAGTCCGTCTTTGTTTTAATCCTGGGGACTTGCTTGCTATAGTTAATTATAGGAATTTGTGGGCTATTTATGTGAACTGAGGAAAGGCAAAAACATTCATTTGTCGGGAGTGTAACTGCTGGGCGGGGATGGACAGATGTGTACAGATGAAGGTCAGGTAGCATCTTATTTGACTATGGGTAAAGCTTCTCTCAGTCACTGTGAACTTCAGAGTACAACTGGCTACCCGTTCGAATGTATAATTATCCCTACTTCCGTCAGCCAAAAAAGAAATAAAAAGTCAGCCCTTAGAAAGTGACATCTAAACATTGTTTCTGGGAACGTATCAGGTAACAAGGAAAAATACACACCCATGTTGATGGTAATTGCCTGCAGACTGGAGGTCGTGCACCTGCTGGGCCCCAACAAAGTATGTCATTACTTCTTCTCCTCCTCCTTCTGTTATATTACTATCCCCAAGTGTGATGGAAGGGAGAGGGGGGGAGAGTGGAGAGAGAGAATTAGAGAAAGAATGGCAATTCATCAATTAACATTCATTTATTATCTGCCACATATCAGGCACTATGTAAAAGGGGATACCAAAATAATATTCTAATAATAGTCCTTGCTTTCAGGGAGCTTATATTTTACCCAGGGGAAGAACTTAAATGTTTTCCATTCTAAATTATTGTTCTACGGTTTCTTTCAGTTGTGACATTCCATAGTCTTCATTCTAATAATCTCTTCCATTGCTAAAAAGTTAGAAAGAATGAGAATGAGAGAATGAAAAATACAGAATGAGAATGAGAGATGATGAGATAGTAAGAGATAGAATAAGAGAATGAGAAAATATGAGAGAGAAAGAGAGAAAGAGGAAACAGAAAAGAGAGAGAGAGAGAGAGAGAGAGAGAGAGAGAGAGAGAGAGAGAGAGAGAGAGAGAGAGAGAGAGAGAGAGAGGAGACTGTTGCATTTAGACTTATCTCTCTGATTTTGAGCCTTGGTGGAGACATCGTTAGAGAGGAATGTTAACAAACAGGAGACAACAATCACTAAATAGAGGCCCCAAGACAATTCAGAGGCAAAACCAGAACAATCCCCCAAGCAGAAAACACTCGATGCTTTTGTGCTTGCTCAATAATTATCTCTCACAATTATGAGCAAGTGGGCAAGGCCAATGAGAAGCTTTGAAAGGGGCGGGGGAGGGAAGAGGGTGCAGTTGCAAGAGTTTCAGAGAAATCCTATAGTCCTTGGAGCGCCAAGCCCTCGAGTCCTTTCTCTATACGTCTCCTAAGAATATTTCTTCTGGGGCCTGAATGGGGCATAATGGAGGCGAAGCCCACAACTTCTGTTTAGATTTCTTTCTTATTCCAGATATGTACACTGCCTTCCTCATCTATATGCCTCTCACTAATTTATAACTTTAATCTTTCTGACCACCTCCTCCTTCTTCCCTGTCCGTTCCTTTCTACAAGAGCCTCCAAGGTGCTGGAGGGGCCATAGAAAGCTTTCCCTATGTTCAGACAGGCCCTATCTTTGCTCCCTCCCTGCCTCCATTGTTATGCTTATTCCTTGCTCTGGACCTTTACACTGGTTGTTTCTTTACTCAGGATGTTCTTCCTCTTCTGAGTATTCATATTCTATCTAGGTCCCTGTCTTATCATCTCCAAGAAGTGCTCTCTCACTACCTCAGTCTATGCTGAGATCCTAGGATATTAGATATAGAATTAGAGGGATCATAGATATCATGTAGTATACCTCTCTCATTTTAGAAGGGAGAAACTGAGTCCCCAGACAGTTAAATCAATATATTTAAGGCCATATTGATAGGGCCTGGTATAACAGAAAGAATGCTGACTTAGGAGCTGAAGCTGTGGCTTTGAATCTTTACTTTGCCTCTGACTCTCTGTGTGACCTGGGGCAAGATACAGCATCTCTGAGGCTTAGTTTCTTCATTAAAAACAAGTTTCTTCAAAAAATAAAAATTGGCATGTAGTAGGAATGCAACAAATGTCTGTGTCTTATCCATTAAATAATGGGACCAAATTAGATGCCTTCTAAAGTCCCTCCCAATTCTAAATTCTTATATCACGTATTTTCTGTATCTCACATTCTGGCTACTTGATTAATTAAGCTGTGGTGCAGTGGAAAGTACATGGAATTCAGTTACAAGATGCAAGATCAAATCCCCATCTTTGCCGCTTAATAACTGTGTGACTTTGGTCTCCCTGAGACAGTTTTCTCATCTGTGAAATGGAGATACTGACTTCCACCCTGCCTATCTCACAGGATAATTATGAAAATTAAATGAAATAACCAGCATGAAGCATTTTGTAGATCGTATAAGTGTTAGCTGTTAATACTACTACTATTAGGGATTGGGACTAGATTTGTGATTTCAATGGTACAAATGAATTGTGAGTAAGCAAACTCCTTCTACCAATGTAGATGCCCCAAAGGCATCTCCACCATTTATAGTTCTAGAGGGTCCCCAAGAACACTTGGAAATTAAGCAACTTCACAAAACTCCTCAATCAGAGATTGAAGGAAGAAATTTTTCAGAGGAAGAATTAGAATCCAGGTCTTGCCGACTTTGAGGATGGCATTTTCTGCCATTCTATCTTACCATCAACACCACCTCACCCATCACTACAAAGCAGCAAAAACAATCAGAACTATTGAATTCAACAAAAACTCCTCCCACGCTATCCTGTCATGGCTTGTTCCTCATATAGACACTTTTGCTTCATCAATTCCATTTCACACTCCTTAAAGGTGAGAGCATCCATGGCTCTATCTTCTTTCTCATTTACAGAGAGCCTAGTCACATAGTAAGTGCTCAATTGTTGACTTCATTTTACTCATAACTAGATGTTCCTTTCCTTTGGGGCTATCTAAGTAGCTGATGAGGTATTGGGAATTTTGGTTCATTCAGTATTGCTTGGGAGGATAAACATAATGTGATAGAAAGGGCACACTGGCTTTCTAGTTAGAAGAATTTAGATCCCATATATCTTCTTTACAACCTGTGTGATCTTGGACCAGTCTTTTACTCTCTCAGCTTCAGTTTCCTTATGCAGTCTCTGGGGTTCTCAACCTTTCTGGGTCCTTATATCCTTTGACTTTCAGTATCAGTACCCTCCTGTTCAAATGAAATATGAATGGGAATAAATTCTAGAGTTTACCATGTATACGTGTACAAGCAAAAAACCCTTTATTTTTCATTAATAACATTTTATTTAGAATATAACATTTTTTAGTATGACAAAGTTTTTAAAAATGTTTATCAAGATGCAGTCAAATGAATTAGTAAGAACCTTGTTTCTTTTTCTTGTCAACCAATGCTTTTATTTTCCATATAGTTTTTGCTTTGAAATTTATTGAAAACATGACTGAGAAACCTGATTCACAGAGTTTAATTGTTATAAATGGAATTAAAATCTTGTAAACATTCTCAGTAAGAATGGGATGTAATTCTCCAAGAGTATACCAAAACCTATGTTCCTCCACTGATTAGAAATCAATTTAGAATTTCTGGTTATTGTGAAGATTAGCTCATCTTTCATTGGGTCACTGTCATTGATTTATTCTAGCTCAATATGAAAAGGATTTTGTATCTAAATCTCATTCATTTGGTTTTGGTCAGTAGGAATTATTTCTTCAAGTGTCTCCTTCAAATTTTTCAGATGCATTATTAATGTTCCTCTCCCTTTCCCACTATGCCCCTGTCTTGTCATTATCCTATCTGTAATTCACAATTTTCCTCCATTAACATGACTTCTTTTGAAATATTTCAGTAGGATAACATTGATGTTTATCATATATTCCATGTACCCCCTGACAAGTTTCTTATGCTCCCTGGGGGTACCTACACTCATGCTCAAAAACCTCTGGCCTGGGTGATGTTTAATGTGCTTTCTTCTAACTCTAAATTCAATGATTCTAAAGAAATATTAAATATTAGTTATGATAATTCCTACTTGTGATAAGGAACCTAAACCTGTTTCTTACTTGGGCCATTGTTATAGCTCATTAAGGGGAAACCTTTCAGTGTCAAAAGACTCAGACCTATTTTTACCTGTTAGTAACAAAATAGAACTCCAGAAGTATGGTCGTTAGAGACCATCTTGTCTTCATTCCTAAGAATATAGGACAAGCAAAGCTCTGTTCAAAAGGTCAGGGAATGTCAAACTGAGACTTTTTTCCCTTTCCCTGGATAGCTTCATACTGAAGATGTCTCAAATGGCTTTCAAGTTGAAGCTATTTTGGTACTTGAGGCTTTCATGGCTCAAGACAGTTGCTGGGCATGTGTTGACTGGACAAATGATGCAGCGCCTATAGTTTTAGGCTGCCATTTTTACACCAGTATAATAATGGTTTCTGGGCAAGGAGATCAATGGAAGATAAAAATATATTTCTGTTGCATCTGGGTGCTTGCTCCTAACCGCTCACTGGCTCAGGGCGGCCCTGTGTAGATGTCTAAATTGAAAACACCCAAGACCTGAAAAAGATGCCACAGGAGAAATGGGTTTTTTTGTTTGTTTTTTTTTAGCTCAGTTTTACGTGGCATCACTATTCTTTTACTGTCCTTCCCAATTAATTGGACTGGAAAGATTTTGAAAACATCTGCAGACATGTGGTATCATAGAAAGAGCATTAGACTGGGAATCAGGAATCCTGGGTCCCAAATCATAGACTGAGATCTGGAAGGGACCTTGAGGCCATCTAGTCTAACCCTTCCTTTTATGGGTGAGGAAACTGAGTCCCAGAGAGGTGAAATGCACCTTTGACTCTTCTGAGTCCCACTTTCCTCCAAAGCTAAACTCAAGTGCCACCTTTTACATGAAATCTTTCTTCATGATTTCAGCTGCTACTGCATCTCCCTGTCCCCACCCCATATAACCCTGATCTTATTTTGTGTGTGCTGGCGTGTGCATATGTGGTTTCTCTTGATAAAGTGTAAACAAGTACCTTGAAGATATGGACTATTTCTTTTTCTTTCTTTTTTCCTTTCTTTTCCTTTCCTTTTATTCCCCTTATTTTTTTTTATCCCCAGTGCCTAGCATATGTGCATTTAATAAATGCTTATTCATTGATTTAACCCTAGGTTCTCTAACTTCAGATTCAAAGCTCTTTTTCTTTGGACCACACTGCTTCTTACTTGCTGTGTGACCTTGGATATGTCATTTTCTCTGGACTTTCATTTCCTTGTCTGTAAAACTAAGAAATTAGACTGCACCAAAGGTTCTTAAATATTTTGCAGTAGTGGGAATCCTTTGGTTTAAAGAAAATTTCAGCATAGTCCTTGGAATAGAAATTTTTAAAAATGAAATGAAAATATCTTTTTAAAATAATATTTTATTTTTAAAATTACACATAAAGATAATTTTTAACATTTATTTTTTAAAAATTTGAGTTCCAAATTTTCTCTCTCCCTTCCTTAGCTCCCTCCCCTTTAAATGATAAGCAATTTGATATAGAGTATAAATGTGCAATTATGTAAAACATATTTCCGTATTAATTATGTTGTGAAAGAAGAAATAGAGCAAAAGGAAAAAAAACATGAAAAGAAGAAAGCTAAAAATAATGTGCTTTGGTTTGCATTCACACTTCATCACATCTTTCTCTGAATGTGGATAGCATTTTTCATCACAAGTTCTTTGAAATTGTTTTGGGTCATTGTATTGCTGAGAACAGCTAAGTAATTCATAGTTGATCATCATACAATATTGCTGTTGCTATGTACAATATTCTCCTGGTAATACCCACTTCACTCAGCATCAGTTCATGTAAGTCCTTCCATGATTTTCTGAAATCCACCTGCTCACTGTTTCTTATAGAACAGTTGTATTCCATTCCATTCACATACCACAACCTGTCCAGTCTTTCCCGAATTGATGGGCATCCCCTCAATTTCCAATTCTTTGTCACTACAAAAAGAACTGGTATAAATATTTTTGTACAAATACATCCTTTTCTTTTTAAAATCTGTTTGGGATACAGAGCTGGTAGTGGTGTTACTGGGTATACATAGTTTGGGTGCCCTTTGGGCATAGTTCCAAATTGTTCTTCAGAATGGTTGGATCTGTTCACAACTTCACCAACAATGAATTAGTGTCCCAATTTTCCTACATCCCCTCCAACATTTATCATTTCCCTTTTCTTTCAGATTAGCCAATCTAATCAATAGTGATTTAGAGCACTTTTTTTGTATGATTATAGATAGATCTGATTTCTTCATCTGAAGACTGTCTGTATCAATTGGGTAATGATTTGTATTCTTATAAATTTGACTCAGTTCTTTATATATTTGAGAAATGAAAACTAACCATTTTACATCTTGTGATGCTCTCTGTCTCTTGTTAGGTAATAGATTCTTCCCTTTTCTATATATCTAACAGGTAAACTATTTCTTGCTCTCCTAATTTGCTTATGGTATCACTCTTTATGTTTAAATCGTGTACCCATTTTGACTTTATCTTGATACATGGTATAAGATGTCAGTTTACACCTAGTTTCTGCTACACTGTTTTACAGTTTTCCCAGGAGTTTTTGTTAAATAGTGACCAAACTATTTGGTCAAGAATTCATTCATAAGAGCTTAGGTCTTTGGGTTTATCAAATATTAGATTATTATGTTCATTTACTACTGTGTCTTGTATCTATCCCACTAATTCAACACTCTGTTTCTTATCCAGTACTAAATAGTTTTGATGATTGCCACTTTATAGTACAATTTGAGATCTGGTATGGCTAGGCCACCTACCTTCACATTTTTTCCCCCATAAATTCATTTGATGTTTTTGATCTTTGGTTCTTCCAGATGAATTTTGTTATTACTTTTTTTTTAGCTTTATAAGACAGTTTTTGGTAGATTGATTGCTATGGTGCTGAATAAGTAGATTGATAGAACTGTCATTTTTATTATATTGGCTCGGCCTGTCCGTGGGAAATTAAATTTTTTTTATAATTGCTTAGATCTGTTTTTATTTTTATTTGTGTGAAAAGTGTTTTCTAATTGTGCTCATATAATTCCATGGGTTTTTGTTGACAGGTAAATTTCCATATCTTTTATAGTGTCTGTCAATATTTTGAATGGGTTTTCTCTTTCTATCTCTTATTGCTGGGCTTTATGGGTAATATAAATGCTAACAATTTATATTCTGAAATGAAAAGTTCTAATATAAATTCATTTCAAGACAATTTCACAAATATTTAATTAAGCAACTACTTACAGGGTATAAATAACATAAAGCTGGTTAAAAATGTTTCTATTTTCTGAAACTATTTAAGTTTTCATCATAATCCAACAGTATGACAAATACAAAGGATCATAGTAATCTAGTGTTTGATAAATCCAAAGATCCAGACTATTTGGTCAAGAACTCATTCACTATTAGACAAAAAAATGCTGAGAGAATTGGAAAACAATGTGGCAAAAACCAAGCACAGACTAACATTACACACGATATGCTAAGATAAGATCAAAATGGATAAATGACTTAGACATAAAGGATGATATCGTAAGTAAATTAGTGAAGCATGAAACATTTTACCTGTCAGATCTATGGAGAAGGAAATAATTTATGACTAAACAAAAGAAAGAGAGGATCATAGGAGTTAAAATAGGTAATTTTATTATATTAAATCAAAAAGGTTTTATATAAATAAAATAGATGCAGTTAAAATTAGCAGGAAAACAGGAAACAGGGACAGTTTTTAATAGTAAGTTTCTCTGATAAAGGTCTTATTTTTCAAATATATAAAGAACTGAGCCAAATTTATAAAAAAAATAGAGACAGTTCTCAGTTGAAAAATAAAAGCTATCAATAGTCATGATGAAATCTCTAAATCCCTAAGTAGAGAACTTCAAATTAAAGTAACTCTGAAGTACCACCTCATACCTATCAGATTGGATGGAATGACAGAAAAAGAAAAATAACAAATGTTGGAAAGGATATAGAAAAATAGGTACACTGATGCATTACTGGCAAAGTTGTTAAAATTGTCTAGCTATTTTGGAGAACAATTTGAAACTATGCCCAACGGGATATAAAACTGCATACTCTTTGACTCATCAATACTACTGCTAGATCCATATTTCAAAAAATCAAGGAAAAAAGAACTCAAATATAAAAATATTTGTATAAGTTTTTTTTGGTGGCAAAGAATTAGAAATTGAAGGGATGTCCATCAATTGGGAAATAGCTGAATGAATGAATTATGGTATGTCTGTGATAGAAAACTATTGTGCTATAAGAAATGATGAAGGGGATAGTTCATAAAGAACCTGGGGAGATTTATATGAACTGATGCAAAATGAAATAAGCAGAACTAGTAGACTATTGTACTCAGTAATACAAAACTCTCACAATCATCAACTATGAAAAATTTAGCAACTATGATCAAAATACAATGATCCATGATAATTCTAAAGGACTCATGTGAAAAATACTACACACCTCCATGGAGAGAGAGAGAACCAATAACTCAGTTCTGATAATGAAAATTGAGGTATTTTTAAACTTTATTTTCTTAATTTTTTTAACAAAATGACTAAAATGGAAATATGTTTTGTATGACTTCACATGGATAATGGTTATCATATTGCTTCTCAATGGGTGGCATTGATGCTGGAACTAAAAATTAAAATATAAATAAATAGAAAAAAATTGAATAAAAATTTAAGAGAGCATTACAAGTAACAACGAGAAGGTAGTGATTGCTATCATATAATGTGGTTCTGGTAAAGCGGGAAAAGCCCTGGATTTGGAGTCATAAGATATATTAAAATCCTCATTCTGTTTCTTCTTAGGTATTTGTATAGCTTGGGTCCCTTTTTCTTCCTCTACAAAATAAGAGCATTAGATTAAATGATTTTAAGGTCCTGTCCAGTTTTAAGGCAAACCACCACATTAAAGACTCTCTTCTAGGAAAGTGTCACCTAATCATAAATCAAAATCTTAATTCAAAATTCCTTGAGAAGTACCATACTAGGTAGCCTTGTTCAACAGCCCTCAAGGTCATTAACAGCAAGAAAGGCATAAACAAGGAGACAAATGTTCAACAAAAGTTTTCATCAGACTTAGGGAGGAGATCCATTATAGAGTTCAGGTTGAAGAGGGATTCCTTTTAAGTCCTCTCTATGTGGATCGCATTGTGTCGATTGCATGAAGTCCAAGAATGTTGCTGAGCAACCTAAATGATATCTATATTCACTCTAAAGATTTTGGTCTTTCAATACAGGACAATCCATGTAGATGAAGAATGTCTATCAAATTCTTTTAATGACCCGAACTATTTCTCTAAAACAAAGGTCTGTCTTTTAAATATCGGTATTCTTCTGGTGGTGTTGGTAAAGCTTTGAGTCAGGGAAAACTATAGTCTCTGAAGATATGAAATTGGGATTAGCCAAAGAACAGTGGAGAGGAACATAGTAGATAGTAGATTACAAACAAATTATTATGACAGACAAGTTATGTAAAGGATATCATCAAAGAAATCTATGATAGAAAAAAAAAACATGGGTTGGTAAAAGTGAGGCATAAGTGATGGACAAACTAAGTATTCACTGGCATCCTTGGGCTGTTAGAAGAACTTGAGAATGTTTCTATAGGATATTGGATGAATCTTGTGGTGAAATTATGGGAGCACATGAACAAGAGTTGCATAGGTTGGGTTGTAATTGGCATCATTGTGGTGATAACGTTCCAGTATCTACTCTGCAATAAGCTATATGTAATACTTCTTTTGGGCTTCTCTCCCAACTTGGTACTTACGTTTTGAAGATTTGATTTCCAGAGAAAAGTTGCTACTCTCAGGTTCTAGGACATCTCCTATAGGTACACATTTCTATGTGGACTATAGTCCATGAACCCTCACCAGTGTAATGTCCATTATAATAAGCCAATAGAACCTATTGTTCTTAGCAAAGGCATTTACTAAGATGACAAAAATACACCTAAAATGTATTGTATATAAGATGGCTACAAAACATCTTTCAGTTCCCTGGAACGTGGAGCACACTGTCCCCCAAATCTAAACAAAATTCCTAGGCGGTGGGCAGTAATAGGGTACAAACGGTAGTAAGAAACACATATGGGAAACACATGGTTGAGGTTACTCACTCCTCAAATGCTTCAAAGTCCTGAAGTACGTTTTTTCCTAGTGGAGTTTTCATATAGCTCAACTCTTGATTTTTATGACTAGTTCTTTCTTTTGTCCAAAGCCAGTTCTCTTTTTTTGTTGCCAAAGGTGATGTTCCTTGAAGAAACTTCTGTGACTTTCTTTTTATCTGTGTCTCTCTGGAAAGTATATCTCCCTCAAGTCTTCCTCAAAGTCTCAAATGAATATTCCAACTTCTCGATGGAATATCTCCTTCTGGACAAGTAGCTCTGATGCTAAAGAATATGGTCAATGGGGGAAGAGGTTAGAAGAGAATATCCTATTGTTCTCCACAAGAAGAAGTATCTAGGACTTAACTATTTAAAGCTCTGTAAAAGGTGTGGAATGTTTTGTGATTATTACTCTTTTGACAATCAGAGAAGCACTTCAACCTTATAAAGGGATAACAAGGTGCCGATACTTTGCTAATTTGTCAACATTTTACCACTTGTTTTTAATTTTTATTTAATTTATTTTTAGTTTTCAACATTTACTTCCACACATTTTAAATTTTCTTTCCTCCCTCCCTTCCCTTTCCTCCCCAAGAGGGTCTGCAATCTGATATAGGCTTTACTTATACATCCCTATTAAATGTATTTTCCCATTAGTCATGTTGTATAGAAGACTTATAACCAATGGGAGAAACCATGAGAAAGAAAAACAAAACAAAACAAAATAGTATGCTTCAATCTGCATTCAGACTCCATAGTTCTTTGGATGTGGGTGTCATTTTCCATCATGAGTCCTTTGGAAATGTTTTAGGTCCTTGCATTTCAGAGAAGGGCTAAGTCTATCAAAATCAGTCATCGTAGACCATGGCTGTTACTGTGTAAACTGTTCTCCTGGTTCTGCTCACTTCACTCAGCATCAATTCATATATCTTTCCAGGTTTTTCTCAAGTGCACCTGTTCATAATTTCTTATAGCATAATAGTATTCAGTTCCATTCATATACCACAACTTGTTCAGCCATTCTCCAATTGATGGGCATCCCCTCAGTTTCCAGTTTTTGGCCACCACAAAGAGAGCTGCTACAAATATTTTGGTACATATGGGTCCTTTTCCCATTTTTATGATCTCTTTGGGGTACAATCCTAGAAGTAGTATTGCTGGGTCAAAGGGTATGCACATTTTTATAGCCCTCTGGGCATAGCTCCAAATTGATCTCCAGGATGGTCAGAGTAGCACACAGCTCCACTAACGATGAATTAGTGTTCTGACTTTCCCACATATTCCCCAACATTTATGAGTATATTCTGTGATTATATTAGTTGGTTGGTTGGTTCACGTCCTTCATTCTTGAACTAAAACGACATCACTATGCTAAAGCCAAGTAACAGTGTTTCTGGCTGTGGCTGATTAGAACAATATAAGCTTGGAACCTTCTCCCACAGGTTGGTCACAAATAGTTCATATGAACAATTAGAGTAGAGATGTCTTTAAATTTGCACATCTCATGTTTCTTTTGAGCTACTGCAATTCCGCTTTGCTCATAAAGCACAACACCTTCTTGGTTGCAGGTACACTATGATGGGAAGTTCTTTGCCAGTGTCTCCCATGTTATACAATCAATTCCAGAGTTCTTCAGAGAGACCTTGAGTGTGTCCCAGTGTCACTTCTGTCCTCTGTATGAGCATTTACCTTGTGGGAATTCTCCATAAAATAGTGTTTTAGGCAAGTGTACATTTGGCATTGGAACAACATGGGAGACAATGGGGTAGGAAATCCAACCTTCTCCCTTCATACTTTCAAGAAGATGGGGTTGTGATGAAGATAGTATGTAGCACAAATAGTACTAGTTGCTTTTCTTCTTTAACCATTTGTCTTTGATACACTGACTTGCCATTTGTGGTACAGCAGACAGAGCACTGGGCTTGCAATCAGGAAGACTCATCTTCATGAGTTCAAATTCAGCCTTAGACATTTACTAGCTGTGTGACCCTGGGAAGGTCACTCAATCCTATTTACCTCAGTTCCTCATCTGTAAAATCTGGAGAATGAAATAGTAAACCACTCCAGAAACTTTTCCAAGAAAACTCCAAAATGCGGTCACAGAGAGTTGGATACAACTTAAAACATGGTAAATAAACATTTTTCTTCATTTGAACTCTTTGGACTTTTATTTGGAATCCTAGGAGTCTATGAAAAGCACTTCATATAAAAAACCACCTATATGAAGGTCTGAGCCTATGTTTCCTATACCTTCTGAGCCAAGAGAAGAAGAATGTGAAACATGGAAGGGTCCAACCAACTCTGAGCTGAACTCATGGCCAAGCAGGAAACTGTAAATGCTAGCTCAGAGAAGAGAGAGAAGTCAGAACTTGTGTTTCAGGTTTAGGCACAAAGGGATTTTGTTGCTGACGGGACAGTTGAGGTGGGGAATAGAGATAGGGAGGGCTTCACAGAATAAAAAACACAGTTACAGAGAGACAGATCTGAAAACCCTCCCTATTTCTGCCCACATGTCTGTGTTGAAGACTTTCTATGCTCAGTCTGGCTGTTATAAAGTTTCTGTAGTTTCCTCCAGCCCTCAAACATTCAGGTTACTATGTTCCCCTTCCTCATAAGCCTAGCATAAAGCTCTCACTTAAAATGAGAACATTTTGGCCTAAATTAAAGGGACATCCCCTCTCCTTGTCTATCCCTCCTCCCCGCCCCATCCCTGCCATTTCCTATATCTTTGGTACTTAGAAATTCTCCTTTTCACTCCTGCATAACTTTCCTGAAGTTTGCTTAGATCTTTGTTTTTTCTCTCCCAGAGCAAAAATAATGATTTTGTGTAGTACTTTTGTGTGTGTTCTTTAGTTTAGTTTAGTGCTAAACAAGTGGAAATTCAGAGGCTACTGGCTACACTTCAAAAAGAGCCCAATGCCTGCCCAGCATGGTGGTGGAGCATAGATGTGAGTGAGCTCTGGATGCATAATGCATTTGTGTGCATTGAATTTCCATCACGGAAGAAATCATTTTGATTGGTTTTAGGCCCTTCGTGAGTTCCTACGATTCCTGACCCACATTTGTCATCCTTTTCATTTTATTCCTGTCTACGGTGGCCTATAAAAGATGACTCCATCCCCACTCCTTTTACTGCTCTTGGGCTAGTGGGAGATTGCCTGGCTGGTTGTGGAATGAAGGGAACATTAGTCTTGCTGCTTCTTTGAAATAGACAGTAGTTTTTGAGCACACACAACTAAACTGCTTTATAGGATGACTTTCAGTTCTCACTAAATATCTTAAAGGTTTATGGTTTAGGACTTCATTGGCTTTTTTTGGTTTTTGTTTGTTTTTATGCCATTGTTTCTCATAGCCCTGTAGCATACACAAAACAGAGGGTAGTCCCAGGAGAATGTTTAAAGATGAAGTAGACTAATAATTTTGCTACTGTCCTAAAGGACTTCAGGAATAAGATCAGAAAGGTTTAAAGGATATTCTACAAGATCTGCTGCCAGAGTAAGAAGTATTGCTATTCTAATGGGTTTTATTTGGTTGGCACCAAAGAAACTTAATGATGTGATCTGATATAATGAATGGAACATTGGATTAGAAGTCAGGAGATTTAGACTCTGTCAAGATCAGGGAATCAGAGTTCTAAGGACCTTCCAGGTATTGGTAGATTGTAAACTCCTTGAGGGCAGGGACTGTCTTGCTTTTCCATCTGTATCCACCATCCCCAACAATAACTGGCACATAATGGGTACTTAATAGATGTGTCTTGATTACTCACCTGCACCAGTCCTCTGCCTTTTTGTTAAGGTTACTGCCATTTTACAGATTACGTAACTGCATGTCACATTCATGAAATAATTAACCGACAAGAGGAGGAAAAAATATAGATCAAGCACTAAGGACATATGATGTAGATCACAAGTGTTATTTGGTCACAAGAAGGGGAGAGATAGAGGTAAGCAATTGTAGATAGGAAAGACTTTATGGGAAAAGATTTTATACCTTGTTCTAGTCCTGGCCCTGATCAGCTATATGATCCTAGACAAATTACTTCCACTCTCTGAGCCTCAGTTTCATCATCTGTAAATGAGAAATAAAGGTACTCATTTTGAGTGACCATCCCCTTCTCTACTCCTTGTGATGTTGAAAAGGAAAATGTATCAGAAAGATCTTATAAAAGGATAAAGGCTTTCACAAATGTAAGAAATTACTCAAATCCTGAAACAGATGTGTGACCTCATTAATTAAGATGTTCCCATCCATGACTACGTTAAGACTTTTCTCTGCATTGTCTTATAAATTTGACACAAAAGGTCTATCCGGTGGCATGTTGGGTATTCAACAACTGACTCTCAAAAAAGTGTGTACAACACACTTTTAAGTTTAACCTGAACTATTAACATTTTTTCATCATTTTCTTAAGCCTAAAATCAACAAAAACAAATAAATAGAACCCTTATTTGTAGTATTTGCCAATTTCCTAGGTGTAGATAGATGCTTATGTTGAAAATTTAACAGTTGACTCTTGGAAACTGGTTCTAGCTGGCTCCAGCTGGAGCTAGGCACTCTTTAGGTCCATCAAATGTTCTTTGCTTTTTTGGGGGGGAGGTAAATTGGGGTTACGTGGCTTGCCCAAGGTCACATGGCTAGCTTTTGTGTTGTGTCTGAGACTGTTTTGAACTCAGGTACTCTTGACTCCAGGGCCGGTGCTCTATTCACTGCATCACCTAGCTGCTCCCATCAAATGTTCTGAGGGACATTCCCAAGAATGATACTTATACAGCACATAGGTTTGCTCTTGTCACATGATCAGCTCATCTTTCATACATTTTTTATCATACATTTCTTCCGGTTTTAGATTAATGATAATAATATTAATAATTAACATTTATATAGTGTTTATTATGGTCTAGGTAGTTCACAATTATCATCTCATTTGGTCTTAATGACGACCCTGGGAGGTAGATGCTACTAGCATTCTCATTTTACAGATGAAAAAACTGAGGCAGACAGTGGTTAAATGACTTTGTCCAGGATCACATAGCTAGGAACTTTAAGGTTAAATTAAAAAAAAATTTACTCCAGTGCTCTATTCACCATAACACCACCTAGCTGTCTCTAGGATCTGTGATCATTGTTTTTGTAGTTCTTATCTTTTACAGATTTCAGCCTGTTCAGAGCCACCACGGGCCTCTTTGTTGATCTCTAAGAGATGCTCAATTTTATTTTTTTGGAAACTGTAGCAGTCCATGATTACTAGCCATATAGTAACAGCAACAATTACAACAATGCTAGTACAACATTATTATTTTTGCAATGATTTTTTTTTGGCAGGGAGGGAACTAAACATATAATTTCTTCAGAATGGAGAACTGCCGGTGAGAAAACTCTACCAATGGTTCAGCACCTGCTCTGCAACTTATAGTCTTAGAGTGTTACCTGAGATCACTAAGAGGTTAAATGACTTGTCCAGGGTCACATGGCCGCAAGTGTCAGAGGTAGCTCAGATCTTTAACCATTTCATCCGTTTATGTTGAGCAACCTCTCTTTAGTAATACCATAATACAAGAGGTGTATGGGATATTGAAGGAGGAGTAGAATCTCTGGTGTGAGTGTTTGCCCAGCCCTTTTCAGGGTTGTTCATCCACCTTCAGTGTCCACTTGGCACTCAACTCTCACCTGGCTGAACTAGGTTGAGGGTAACCAACAGGCCTCAAGCCTGTCAGTGAGTTAGGGAAATAAGCATATGAAGAGTCCCCTAGTGGAACGGGAGGATGAGAACAATTTGTCAATTGGGGCCATCACCAGTCATCTTGACTTTTGTCTTGTCACTGGACTTGAATGACTGGAGGAGAGAGTGATGCAAAAGACTTTGTGCTCCTCTGTCCTACTTATGTCCTATTCACCCCATGATGTCATTGGTCCTCTTTGAAAAGGAAGGACAAACAACAATACAACAAGCACTGATTAAGCATCTACTGCTTGAAGAGCATCATGCTGAGAGGTGGGGAGGAGCACAAAGTTTAGACAAGACATTTTGATGTAGTTTACAATCAAGTATAATAGGAACACAGGCTGCTATATTTATTAAGCAAGGCATTCTGTGTAAGGTTTAGAAACAAGCAATATATAGAATAAACTAAAAGTTTTAGGGACAAAGTAATTATGGGATCAAGGGAAATTTTGTGAAAGAGATGGCATTTGAGCTGGACTTTCAAGGGTTAGAATAGTTATAGTCATAATGTTGATTTTCCCATCTTCTTCTTCCTCAAAGTAAATAAGGTCAAGTCGTATAATGAAGGCATTTTTCTAGATCTCCATTATGATGGCTCTCTCCTTTGACTGTCCACCTACCCGTACTCATACACACACATACACATATACAATTTCTCATCTCCTTAGATTTGACTCAGCACTTTTTCCCCCCATCCATGTCAAAGATCATGGGAGAGAAATATAAGAATATTGTGCGTGTTCTTCTTCTTGCAATTATTCCTCAGGCCCACGAAGACAGAAATATCACCATTTCCTCTGTGGATTTGATGAAATCCTTCTCTTGGTAGATGACAAGGGTCCCTCAAGGGCAAGCAGCTGCTTTCCAGGGAAGCAGCTGCGGAGGAGGAGGAGGAGGAGGAGGAGGAGGAGAGAGGGAAGGAAGGAAGGAAGGAAGGAAGGAAGGAAGGATCTGAAACTTCAGGAGAATCATCTCATTTTTCTCATTTGGCTACATTGAGAAAATAATGATGGGAAAATTTCTCCAAGACCCTTGAGCCCCTGAGAAGTATAATTCATGAAAATCAGATATGAACACTTTAGTAGTCCTCAGTAATGCAACCTGGATGGGGAGAAGAGGGGAAGGCATGGTCCTGCCATTTATTCTTTGATGCAAGGGAGCTGATGATCATGATAATTATGATAAAGACCACTATAACTCTTTATATACCTTGGCATATGCCACTCCCAGAAGGAGGGTCAGATACTCCCATCTCCCACCCCCTATACCTGCATACATAAGTATGTGTCTGATGCCCTGCCCCAACTTATCATAGTTACCTTATCACATATCACTGATCCATCCTAGTTCTGATGGCTTCAAGTTTGAATCCAGCATTTTATGATGAGATAGGCATTGTCATAGGACTTAGAGCTAGAAAGGCCTCTAGAGTTCACCTAGTCTATTCGTAGAATACAGATAAGGAAACTGAGTTCACTAAGTAGCAAAGCCAGGAAGTGAATCTAGAGCCTTTGGCTCTACCTTGGGTTCTCTATACTGTCTCTGTAGTAGTCAGGATCAGACCCAATCTTAAGAGGAAGTGAAGTAATTGTGATGTGAATTGCTCAGAAATGGAAAGGTCTCTTTGCCCTAATATAGTTCCTTGACCCATTTTAGGACCTGAAATTCTATCTTTAGAGATTCACATGAAATCATTGTACTCTCTAGACTCATTATTGTTATAATAATAATAATAATAATAATAATAATGCCCCTTTGGCCTATGCTTTATTTTTTTTTTTTGAGGGGAGGAGGGAAGTCAGTGTTGATAAGGTCAGTTGGTCAACATTTTATGTACCTCTTCCTAACCTAAGTGTCCATATCTTCTTTTTATATCATTTAATTAGTGGGAATTTGACTAAATTCAGTTTCCTTTGTATATTATTTCATTTGTAAAAAGTTTGAGTAAATCACTACAGCATCATGGAATGTCTAAGTCTGAAAGAAACAGGTAACTGAGCTAGTCTAACTTGAGAAAGAAGTCCTGCCGCCCTTTCTTGATGACGAGGCCCATCTTATTATTGGATTGACTCTTGTAAGGAGCAGGCATATTCCAATAGAAGCCTCTTCCCTGTCTGATGAGGGACCGCCCTCTCCTATAACCTGTTCCAAGCCTAGGTGGCACAGTGGATAAAGCACCAGGCCTGGAGTCAGGAAGACCTGAAATCAAATCTAGTCTCAGACACTTATTAGCTGTGTGACCCTGGACAAGTTACTTACCTTGTTTGCCTCATTTTTTTCATCTGTAAAATGGGGATAATAATAGCACCTCCCTCCCAGGATTTGTGAGGATTAAATGAGATAATAGTTGTGAAGCACCTTAGCATGGTGCCTTGCATGTAGTAAGTACAACATACATGTTAGCTATTGTTATTATTAATGATTATTTTTAGCTATTATCATTAGAAGGCAAGGACTTGGAAGCAGGAGGTAAAGACTTCCATATAATACCTGGTCACGATTAGTGTCCTTCTTTGGTCTCCTAGGGAGCAAAGAGTAGAGATATTCAATAGGATCAAATGAAGCTTCTTGAAAGTCCAGAACTGCCATGAAACTAGGAAATTTATAGGGGCTGGAATTGCCTGAAAAAGATCCCCGTTCTCATGGAATTTTGAGTCTGATTAGTGGTTAAAGGTACCAGATTGAGGTCAATGACCTACAAAAGTAATTGCAAATGACATCATCATTGGCAAGGCCCATGTTGTGCAACTGCTACTAGGACTGTCAGGCTGTGGTTAGAGAAGAAGAGCACTGGTGACTAAGAGTGTAGGTGAAAGAGGAAAGGGAGGAGAAAGGAGAAGGGCTGGGGCCTTTGGCTGAGTCTGGCCAGGTGCTAGAGCTATGAGGTTGGGTGCTGGCTGCTGCACTGAGCCTCAGAGTCCCTAGGCCTCCACAGAACAACAGCAGACAGATGAGGGACTGGACCCCAGCTGGAGGACTCTACTCTCTTTAGTATAAACGCTTTTTTAAAACTTTCAGTATCTCCCTTTTTTTCTCTAGTTAAAACAAAACAAAACAACAACAGCAACTACCTCCTCACTAGGACATTTGTAGCCCTCTACATTCTGACTCCAGCCTTTCTTTCCAACCTTCTTTTGTATGACTTGCCCCTCCTCTTTCTGTTGCTCTATATTCCTGTATACTTGGACTATTCCCCAAGCTTAACATTTCATCTCCTGCCTCCATGCATTCAGGATGTTGATCCATCTCAGGAAAAAAAACTCCTTCCTTACCTCTGTTTTCCTGATTCCTTATCCTCTTTCAAGTCTTAGCTCTTTAATGTGAAGTCTTTGATGATTTCTCCCCTTCCATTAATACTCCTCTCTTCAAAATAACTTGTATTTATTTATCTATATTTTTGTTGTAGCTATCTGCTTAATATGTTTCTTGAGGATAGGGACTGCTTCTCTTTCTGATTCACTTTCTCTAGTTACCTAGCATAGTGGTTTTAATCGACTGTTGTTGTTCTGTGTGTTTTAGGGGATCTAGACTTGTGAATTCATTGGTATAGGATTATCCCCATCCCTCAGCTGCACAAAAGGAAATTCTCTTAACCAGTGCAGATAGGCATTAAAACCTTACCTAACTTGCCCAGGATCATATAATCACTTAATCCTACTATCTCCACTAGATAGTGTCCTATATTTTGCTTCTGTTCTTTGCTAATTAGAAAATGCTGTATTTGCACTTCTGGAGCTAGAGCCAAGATAGTAGCACAGAGACAGCTGAGCTCCTCCAACAAATCCCTCCAGACAACTTTAAAATAATGCCTCAAATTGAATTTTGGAGTGACAGGACCAATAAAATCTCAGAATGAGGCCTTCTTCCAACCCATGAGAACACAGCAGGTCTGAAAGAGAGAACTGTGACACGGGGGAGGAGGCCATGCTGGAGACCATGTGGATGAAACACCAGTGGTGGTACTAGGTGGTAGAGAAAGGAACAGCTTTGGAAATTCTTAAGCCAGAGATGATCTCATCACCGTAGAAACACAGAAAACTTCCAAATCCCCAGAACTAGCTTTAAAAACAGCAGTCTGAAAAAACCTGGGGCTTGAGACAAGGTCCCTTCCCCACTTCCCAGACTAAGAATAGAGGCCAACATTAACATAAAGTTCCAAATCAAGAAATACAAGAAATAAGGTGGAAAAATGGGCAAATAATGACGATAAAAACAACCAGATCATGAAAGACATGGTGACAGGGAAGATCAAGACACAAACTCAGAAGAAGACAATGAAGTCCAAACAACTATAAGCAAAGCCGCAAAAGAAAAAAAAAGATGCAAATTAGGCATAAACCCAACAAGAATCCCTGGAAGAGCTAAAAATAATTTTCAAAATCAAATAAGAGTGATAGAGGAAACTCTGGTAAATAAATGAAAGTGGAGGAAGAAAATTATGAAATTACAGTTAACAGTGTGGTAAAAGAGACACAAAAAATGACGAAGAAATTAAGACCTTAAAAGCCATAGTTGGAAAAATGGGAAAAGAGGCACAAAAACTTATTGATGAAAATAACTCCCTAAAAAAAGCAGAATTGGCCAAATGGGAAAAGAAATACAAAAGTTCAGAAAACAATTCCTTAAAAATTAGAATTGGGCAAATGGAAGCCAATGACTCCATGAGACAACAAGAAAGAATAAATAAAAGAAAATGTGAAATATCTCAGATGAAAAACATATGACCTAGAAAACAGATTGAGGAAAGATAATTTAAGAATTATTGGATTATCTGAAAAAAAAGATCAAGACATCATATTTCAAGAAATTATAAAGGAAAACTGCTACAATACCTTAGATCTAGAGAGTAAAATAGAGATTAAAAGAATCACCAATCACACCCAAAAGAGAACCCCAAATGAAAACTCCCAGTAATATTATAAGCAAATTCCAGAGCTCCAAGGTTAAAGAGAAAATACTTCAAACTGCCAGAAAGAATCCATTCAAATGCCATAGAGCTACAGTCAGGATCACACAAGATCTTGCAGTTATCACTTTAAAGAAGTGCAGGGCTTGGAATATTACATTCAGGGAGACAAAGGAGCTAGTAGTAAACCATGATTAAACTACGCAGAAAAACTGAATATCATCCTTCTAGGGAAAAATGCCTATTTAATGAAATGGAGGAATTTCAATCACTCCTGATGAAAAGACCAGAGCTGAATGGAAAATTAGACTTTCAAACACAAGATTCAAGAGAAGCATAGAAAGGTAAACATGAAGGAGAAATCATAAGGGACTTGATATCATTAAATTGTTTATTTTCCCATATGGGAAAATGACACATAACTCCTAAGAAATTTATAATTATTAGGGCATTTAGATAGATTCTGCATAGGAAGAAAGTATAAGATTGAGTTAATTATGTTGAGATAGTATAAAAATATGGATAGATGAGAAAGATGGATACACTGGGAGAAGGGGGAGGGGAGAGGCACAATGGAAGAAATTAGCTCACATAAAAGAGATGTGCAAGGAAGAGCTTTTATAGTGGAGAGGAAGATGGTGGGGGGCAGGGTGGGCAATGCTTGAACCTCACTCATATCTAAATTGGCTCAAAAACGGAAAGTATTTCTACATAGTCAGTTATTAATAGAAATCTATCTTATTCAATAGGGAAATAGAAAGGGGCATATAGCACATTCCATGAGGCTCCAACTGACCTCCAATTGCTGTTTTAATCTGTCTGATTATTCCAGGAAAACAAATGCACTGTCTTTTCCATGTTCTCCAGTCTTTGTAAGGAAATATTCTTATGAAGAATCACCCCAATATGAGCTAACCTCCCATTAGGGAATAGCTATGAGTCTTCTGTGCCCCAAGGACAGAGCAGAGAGATGCAGGGAGAGAGATGGTGTATATAAGTAGACAGAGGATCCTTAAAAAAAGATTCTCTATTTGATACAAGAAGGCCAAATATGCAATGAGAGAATCCAAAGTATTTTCTGGAGTCACACTGGACATAATCAGAGTTTTGGAACACCATTTTTTTTTCTTTGTCACCTCAGTTACAAGAGAAGAAGGAAAAAAAATTTTAGCTGGATTCTGTCTACTCCCAAATTGGACATCACCCTTAAATGTCCTAGGGTGGTTATGATCTAGGTAGAGAAGTAGGGAAGGTGAGAATTTTGATGTCTAGAATTTTCAGGCTTCAATATTTGCTCTCTGTGGATTTTGTTTCTCCAGTTAGACTATAAGTTCCTTGAGGGCAGAGATATGTGTCAAACTAGAAGTCTTAGGATCATAAGCTCCCAGAAGTCATTTAGCCCAAATTCAAATCCCGTGAACGAACTCCATTTCTTGTACTGGCTGGTTGCCATGCCTGGAATGTCTCCTTTGACTCTTGGAATCCTTGCTTTTTTTAAAGACTCATTTCAAGTGTATCCACCTTCATGAGACCTTTCCTAGTCCCCAAAGCTGCTAGGTGTAGGGGTGGGGAACTTACAGCCTTGAGGCCACATGTGGCTTGTTGACTGAGTTCAAGTTTTATGAACAAATCCTTTTATTAAGCAATTTCAGGCCAAGGGCTTCACTTGAGGACCTAGAAGACCACATGTGGCTTTGAGCAGGATCCCCACCCCTGTGCTTGGGTCATCTTCTCTAAGGTTTCTTTTTATTTACTCCGTATTTATCTTATATCTTCTGATACACACATGCACACACACATATATGTATGTGTGTGTGTATATATATATGTATATATATATATATTATACTTTATTAGAATAGAAGCTTCGTGATGGCAATCGTTGTTTTACTTTTTCTTTCTTGATTAGCACAGTACCTAGAACATTGCAAGCACTTGATAAATTCTTGTTGATTGATTTGTTGATTCCTTCTATGACATTCCTGACAAATGGTCAGCTAGTTGCTGTTTGAACCCTCTCAGTTATAAGGAGCTCACTACTTCATGAAGCAGTTTATTCTCTTTTGGGGTAGCTCTAGCTGCTAGGAAATTTACCCTTATATTAAGTTAAGATCTGCCAAAGCACATTGAGAGGCATTGGATTTAGAGCCCTAGGTTTGAATCTAGACACAATAGCTATGTGACCCATGGCAAGTTTTTTCAACTCTCCCAGCCTCATTTTATTCACCCATAAAATAGGAATGATAGCAGTTGCATTACTTACCTCAGAGGGTTATTGTGAAGTGGTCCTTTGCAAACTTTAAAGTGCTAAAAAGTGTAAGTTATTCAAATTCTTTTTGTACATTGTGAAGGCACACAACAAGACTGTATAATTTTCTATTCAGTTGTATGGCATAGAGAGTAAGTTCTAAAGGAATTCAGAGAGCATTGTGGGCTGGCATTGGGAAAGAAGGATTCACAGAGGAAGGAGGACTTAAATTGAATCTGGAAGGCCTTGAAGCATTTAGTGGAGGCAAAGGAGGAAGAGCCAAAACTAGGGCAGGACAACTGGGAATTTGCCCAAGGGCATTAAAATTTAGAGGTCACTGACAGCATTAGTCCTTCAGCATCATAGAAACAACTGAGCTAAGCACCTAGTTATCAAGAATAATTAGTTCAAATAAGAAGCTTCCAGATGTCTCGTTTCTTTTTCCTGCCTGCTACAGCTGAGCTCTTCCCCAGCCCAGCCCAGCTTTCAATCAGTCCCTTGAAGGAAGCCTCAAGGTGTCCTAAGGTCTCTCCTATATCCCTACCTCAGAGCCCCCTCCTCTATATGCATACTCTTAACTGAAACTTGTAACAAAAAGTTGATCTGGGAATCTGTTTCATGGTGCTTACCCTGGATGCATTTTACATTATTTGTCCTGGATGCAAAGATTTTTCTAGTTATGGCTCTCATCCCAGACAGGGGGAATCTTTTGTCTTTGAACTATGGATTATAGATTCCTGCAAGGAGATATGGGACACAGTCTGTGAATCTACGGGTGTTGTGCTTAGCTTCCTGGGTCCTTTCATTTCACCAAGAGTGTGGGAATCTAATGGTGGAGTAGGAGAAGACTGAAGGACCTTCCATTATTGAGGTATGCTAAGTACAGATGTGCTGACCAAACACCCCAGGCTACTGTTATGGGGGAAGGTGAGGGGAAGGAACTAGCACATACCTGGTGAGTGCAACAGCAGTAGCTACTGGCTGTGGGCACTTGCAGGAGAGCAGAGTCCCTGGTTTCAGTTCTAGAGCAGAGAGAACAGCTATACTTTGCAGCCACCCAAGGGACTGTAGGGAGCACAATCATTTATGGGACAGTGTGGCTGGGCTATCGCCCTAACTTAGAAGTTGAGAGGAAAACCCAAAGTTGAGGCCTGGAACAGACCTCAGAAAATAACAATAAGAAGACATTGAGGCTTGGGACGTCATTCCTTATACCTCAGGACTAGAACTTTATTACACTAAGAGCTGCTAAAAACAAAACAAATAAAAATGAGTAAGCAAAGGAGAAATAACTCAATCATAGATAGTTACTATAGGGATAGAGAAGATTTGGGTTCATATTCAGAAGAAGTAAGTGGAGCCAAGAAGGCCAGTCCTTTTTCAATGGGAAATGTTAAATGGTACAAAGCATGAAAAGAGTTCTTGGAAGAAATGAAAAAAGGACTTTAAAAATCAAATAAGAGAGACTGAGGAAAAAATAGAAAAAAAAGTAAAAGCAATCCATGAAAATCAAGAAAATTATGAAAAGAAAGTTAACTTGAAATAGAGAATCAAAACTAAATAAAGAAAATAATTCCTTGAAAACTAGAATTGGACAAAGGGAAGCAAATGATATTCTAAAACACCAAGAAATAATAAGATAAAATCAAAAGAATGAAAAAAAAACAGAAGAGAATGTGAAATATCTCATCAGAAAACAACTGATCTGTAAACAGATGGAGCCAAAATATATAAGAATAGTTGGACTACCAGAAATTATGATAAAAAAGAATTTTGACACAATATTATAAGAAATTATCAAGGAAAATTGCTCTGAAGTTCTGTAACAAGAAGTTGAAGCAGAAATAACAAAAATTCCACTAATCATCACCTTTAAAACATCCTAGAAGGAAAACATAAAGGAATACTGTAACCAAGTTCCAAAGCTCCCAAGTTAAGGAGAAAATATTGGAGGCAACAAGGAAAAAAACCAATTTAAATACCATGGAGCTACAATAAGGATTATGGAAGACTTAGCAGTTACTACACTGGACTGTAGGTCTTGAAACACTATATTTCATACAGCAAAAGAGCTGGGGTTACATCCAAGGGTAACTTACCCAGCAAAGCTAAGTATAATCCTCATTGGGAAAAAAAAATGGATATTTAAGAAATTGAAAGACTTTCAGGAATTTGTGACTAAAACAGCAGAACTTAAGGGAAAATTCAACATGCAATATCCAGGAGGTACTTAAGGACCAATTATGAGGGACCAAATAGTTTACTTTTTATATGTGAAAATATTATCAGTACTATTATGACTGTCATTATTTGGATAGTTTGAAATAAAGTGTTGGGCTGAGCTGAGTATGATGGGGTGATTCTTAAAAAATACAGTAGAGGGAGATAAAAAGGAATAATTATCTCTACAAATGAAGCATAAAAGAAAAAAAATTGTTGCAGTAACAGCTATTAGGAGAGAGGGAAAGTTGTTCTGGGACCTCACTCTTATTGAGAATGGGTTAAAGAGGAAAAGATATATATATAACTATGAATAAATACATATATGTATATTTATTTAGAAGACTATGAGGGCAAGAGGATAGGGTGGGGGGGAGAGGATAAGGGAGAGATTCTTAGAACGATGAGTAAGTTAAGGAATAGGAGGACAAGATAGCAGGTAGAAGTAAAGCAGAGGAGTGAGGAGGGATAGGAACAGAGTGAGAAAGATAGTGAGAAGAAATAGGAAGGAGGAAAATATACAAGTAATTATAACTTAGAATGTGAATGGGATGAATTTACTCATAAAATAGAAACTGATAGCAGATTAAAAATCTGAATTGAACAATATGTTGTTTTCAGTAAATACTATAAAAATGAGATATACATACAAAGATAAAATGAAGGTCAGGAATAGAATTTATCATGTAAAAAAAGCAGCAGCTAGTAATTCCAATCTCAGACAAAGTTAAAGCTAAAATAGATTTAATAAAAGAGAAAAATAGGGAAACTACACTATGTCAGTCACATTAATCAATATTGTTTTAGACCATTTAAAATAAGTAGAAAGTATAAAATACCTATACCTGCCAAAACAAATGCAGGAACTACATGAACATAAAAATTAAACATTTTTATACAAATAAATCTAATAAATAAATAAATAAATCAGATCTAAATAATTAAAGTAATATTTATTATTCATAGGTAAGCAAAGCTTTGTAAGTAAATTTCATGGGTAAGTAAAGTTCGTGGGTGGGTAAAGTCAATAGAACAGTAAAAATGATACTTTTATGTAACTAATCTATCTATTCAATGCCATCTCAATTATATTACTAAAATAAATTATCTTAATGAGTCAGAAAAAATGAATAAAGTTCATAAAGAAGAGCAAAGGTTAGAAACTTCAAAGAAACTAGAGAAAAAAAGTTGTAAAGGAAGCAGATTCAGCAGTACCAGACCTTAAATTGTAAGTGAGAGCATTATTGAAGTATAAAAAGGATAATTCTGATTATTTTAAATGAAAATTTCTTGTATAAATGGAACCTGTGCAGCCAGGAATGGAAGGAATGTCGAAAATGGAGAAGAAGCTTTCATTGACAATCTCCCAGATATGATGTGATTGGGTTGAAATATTGCTGTGGTATAGGAAATGATGAGCTGGTTGATTTAGAAAGGCATGGAAAGACTTGGACTTATGAGGGAAGGTACTGTCTACCTCCAGAGCAGAAATAGGCATGGTATGGTCTTGTGTATATATATATATGTATGTATGAGTATATATGTGTGTATATATATAATATATCTATATATATGTATATATGTATGAGTAAATATGTGTATATACATATGTATGAGTATATATGTGTATATACATATGTATGAGTATATATGCATATATCTATAGCTGGTTATGTATATGTATGTGTGTGTACAAATATATGTGTGAATACATATAAATATATGTATATACTTAATTGTAGCTTTCTATAGGGCTGGTGTGGGGGTAGGGAGAAGGGAGGAGAAAAAAAAGTAAAAAGTACACATCAGAGAACAAAAGAAAACCTACAAGGAAACAAAGAAAAGCTG
>CM053595.1:97965212-98027261 GCA_028646575.1 Pseudocheirus occidentalis
GCAGCTTTGAAAACAATGTGTAATATTTATTATATAGGTTTTCTTGAAATGGAAATTTATTGTTTCCTGTTGAATCCTCTCCTGTGTTTGGCTGTGTACATGGAAATGTTTTCTTTTCCTTCTCTAATTTTGAATTTGTTTAAAATAAATTTTTAAAAATATATCAAAAAGGAAAAAAAAAGAAAGGAGTCATCTGGTCCAATCCTCTCAATTTACAAATGAGGAACCTGAGGCCCAGAGGGTTCAAGTTTCTTGCTTAATTTGATACAACCAGTAAATCACTGAGTCAGAATTCAAATCCAGGTCTTCAAGTTCTCAAGTCCAGACTTTTCTCCGTAACCATGTGAACTTCCAGGGAGAGCCTCAAATCTTTGCTCCCTCTTTTTGCCAGTCAGTTACCTGTCCTGCTACTACCTAACGGGCCCCCGCAGGAAGCTGACACCAGCACGCCTGGTTAGGCAGGGCTGTTAAATGAGTCTAGCTAATGGATAGCAGGCGGCCAAGTGGCTGTTGTCTGCTGCTGCCTCACTGTGGGTCAGGGCTGGTACTTCGGAGCCCCACCACACTTGCTATGGAGTCATTAGATGAAAGCACTATCACCTGTCAAACAAACTGCTAGAACTGTGATAAATTAATGATCAAATGGTATAGTCGGCAGTACAGTAGCAACGAAGAGGCTGGTTACAACCGGGCCTGGCGCTTTAAAAATGTAGCTGACATTAAAAAAAAATCAGCCATTAAAGAAGAATGTCCCACAGCTTTTCAGAAAGTATCTATTTTAAAAATGACCATAGACCAGTGAGTTCCAGGGCTTTCATTCGATTCCCATCCGTTTTTTATTTTTTATTTTTATTTTAGTCTTGCCAGGGGGAGGTGGGGGAGGATGAGGGCAGAGTGCATGCATGCATGTGTCAGGGGAGGGAGATTGTAATTTCCAGGTATTTTCACTGGCCTCTCTCTCCAGTTGCGAGGCACCTGCCTCAGGTTTGGAGTAACCCTCAACATTGCCCAGGAGCCTCCTTGGGGGTTCCCAGACAATATCTGTGTCTACAGCTGAGAATCTGACTTTCTCCTTCTCTCTCCACTCTACCCTATCTCCTCCTGGCACTTGGGATTTCTGCTGTCACCCCTGAGATGCTTCAGGGAGACTCACTGTGGCTTCTAAGTAGAAACATGACCAGAACAAGCTGCTGCTTTTGAAGCTGAGGCCATCCTGGGAGCCCGGCAGCCCAGCTCTTAATAATACCAGCCTGCTCAAGCATAAATGTGTAAAGCTGTTTCTTTGAGTGAGCAGTGGCTCCTCCCAGCCCTCCTACCAATGGTTTATAAGCTTAATTTATTCCTTTTAATATAAAATCCCATTACCTGAACATGATACTTCCACTTCCACTTTATCTTTGATATAAGAACAGAGAGAAACCTAAATCAAACCATTAAATAAAGTCTGTAATCAAGCCTCACTTTTGAAATTTCTAAACAAAATTAAATAGATATACCTCAAAGGGCCAAGGATGGGGTAGGGAAAGAGCCGGAATGTGATTTCTCAATGCAATCATGGGGGAAATGATTACTTAGAAGGGAAAATCTTAATGATTATCACTCACTCTTATTTGGCCATGGCGACACTGTTTGAGCGTGGAAAGGAAATAAAATGAAGCTGGTGAAAAATTTTTTGATCTTATTAGATCAATCCCAAACACATAAAATTAGCTCTCCTTGATGTGCATTCAGTCACTTTCTATTATGTTTTCCGTAAAGTGAAAATTAGCTGTCATTTTTTTTTAAATGGGAAGAATTTGGGATCTCAAGGAGACTGACTTGAGGAAGTTAGGGCAATGAAGGCCAGAGCAGCTGAGGGTGGGGAGAAAATGTGGATGAACTAGGAAAAGGAACATCTCCTGAATTTCAAGAAAAACCAGTTTTCAAGAAATAAGCCTGGGTTAAGCTAGGGAATTGGGTGATCCAGGTGACAAAAGTATTATTAGCAAGGTGGGGAGTGGGGAGATTATTTTTCAAAGCTTCTGTTTTGGTGATGGGGATCTGACCTTGATGAAAGATCAGGGCAGCTTCAGATCTCTCTTAATTGGGTTAGATGAGTCAGCATAACATAACGGAAAGAATTATGGATTTGTAGTTAGAAGGCTTTATTTTGAATTTCTGTTTTGTTGCTTACTACCTGTGTGTCCTTAGGTTTGCAAGTCCTTTCAGGTCTTTGGTCCTCAGTGTCCTTATCTGTAAAATGAGGGGGTTGGACTAGAGGACCTCTAAGGTTCCTTCTAACTGCAAATCTAGAATCCTACAACCCCTAGGATTTCTTCCAGTTCTGGGATTCAGAATGGCAAATGCCTAGGGGAAGGCAGAGGAGGGGAAAGTCTTGCAAATCTGAGCATTTTTATAAAACAAGATTCATTCATTTGTTCATTCATTCATTCAACTTTTAATACATTATTCAATAAACCTTAGTGACTTCCTATCATATGCAAGAACAAATATAAAATCTTCTCTTTGGCATCAAAACCTTTCATAACTTGCCTCTCTATAATCTCTCCTCTCTCCCCACATTTTTCTTCTTCTTATACTCTATACCAGGGGTGGGGAACCTTTGGCCTCAAGGCCACCTATGGCCCTGTAGGTCCTCAAGTGAGGCCCTTTGATTGAATTCAAACTTCATAGAACAAATAGTTTAGATTCAGTCAAAGGGCTGCATGTGAGGACCTACAGGGCCACAGGTGACTAAAGGCAGAAGGTTCCCCACCCCTGCTCTATACCCTACCACGTACTCTTCAATATAGTGACAAACAAGAAACTCTGACTCCAGGCATTTTCCTTGGCTGTCCCCCATGCCTGGAATGCTTTCCCTCCTCATCTCTGCCTCCTGACTTCCCTGGTTTCCTTCAAATCCCATCCTCTACAGGAAGCTGCTCCCAATCGCCCTTAACTCTAACTTAACTCTTCTATTTGCTGGTTCCAATTTATCCTGTATATAACTTGTTCCTTAGTCGTTGTTGGCATGTCATCTCCCTCATTAGACTTCAAAGCTTTTGAGAACAGAGATTGTCTTTTGCCTTTGTTTGTATTACCAATGCTTAATATAGTGCTTGGCACATAATAGGCGATTAATAAATGCTTATTGACCGACTAACATTGACTGACATTGACCGACAGATTTGACGTTCCTTTCTTCCATATGCTACAAAATAGAGCAGTTCTGACCTACTTCTTGTCCCTCACACGTAATGGCCCTGTCTCTCTTCTTGATGTCTTTGCTGTAGCTGTTCTCCCTGGCCTGGAATTCTGTTGCTCTAACTCTTTACCTTTTGAACATTTTTAGTTTCCTTTAGATCCAGCTCAAATTCTGCTTCCTACTGGAGGCCTTTCCCAATCTCCTCAGATGCTTTGCAGATCCAAGTCTACCTTCCATCTCTTCCGTATTTTTCTTGTATGTGCTGATTTATATGTAAGATGTATGCATTGTTCATGTAGGTCATGCATATGTCCACAGTGGTTGTCTAAATGTGGCTGGTGGGCAGGCTTTGGAAGAGATCTCAGAAATCTTTCCATCCCTTTCCAAAGGAGACTGATTCCTGCTTGGAGGAGAGAAGGAGAATGGGAAACAAGGCTGCCTACTCTACTCTTCTCCAGGAGAGGGCTAGCAGACTAGAATTAGACCTATCTGCCCCATAAATACCATTAGTTTAGGGGAAATGATTTCTTTCTTAGGTCAAGTTGCTTCTCTGGTAACTATCCATTAAAAGGGAAGGAATGCAGGGGTGTGCTGGAGCCAACTCATCCTGCTGGTTTACAAGAGCTGATTATTAAATCTTCAGTGTGAGCATTTATACCTCAGAAATCAGCAAATGCAACAAATCAGGACTTGTTTTATTATTTTGTTAATTGTCTAGACTTGAGAAAGTAATAGAGAAAATGTTGGTAATGTAGATTAAATTTAAAGGTGTGTTGCACATCCCTATGTGTGTTTGGGAGAGGCTGCTGTTAAACATTTACCAGTATACTAATGCTGGTAAGTGGGAGAGTTGGGATATGAACCTAGATATTCCTAGATATAGCACTCTAGGTATTGTGGGCACACTACCTATTCTGTAGTCAGACCTGCACATTAGGGGATACAGGAGAAAAAGAATTTACAATGGAGGTGGATTTCAGCTTAGCCCTAGGTAGAACTAATAATTGGAAGTGTTTGCAAATACATAGAGCCTCATAAGACAGTAGTGGTATTCCTGGTGTTAAATGTATTCCAGTAAATAGAACCCCCATTGTCAGGGCTTTTGTATAATGTAGAGTATGGGGTCAGTCAGTCACTCAACAAGCACCTATTAAGTGTCCTAAAAAAAAGCTCACCTTCTAATGGTGTAGACATGTAAATAATTTTGTGCATACAAGATGCATTTTGTTGTTGTGTCGTGTTCAACCGTTCATGACCCCATTCAGGATTTTCTTGGCAAAGATACCAGAATGGTTTTGCCATTTCTTCCTTCATTTAATTTTACAAATAAGGAAACTGAGGCAAATAGGCTTAAGCAACCTGCTCACAAGCACAGCTTTTAAGTGTGTGAGGCCAGATTTGAACTCAGGAAGATGAGTCTTTCTAACTCCAGGCCCAGTGCTCTACCCACTGTGCCACCTAGCTGCTTCTTATAAGAGGTAGGAGGAGTGGTAATTTCAGAGGAAAGGCACTAACAGAGTGCAGGAAAGGCTTCCTGTAAAAGGTGAGATTTGAGTTGAACCTTAAGGAAGTCACAAAAACTAAGAGGTGGTGAGAAGGGATAGAATTCCAGGCATAGCAGGGGAAATATTCCCAGTCATTCAGTGCAAAGGCATTGAGTCAGGTGATAGTATTGGATTTAAAGAAAGAACAAGTGGTTAAATGGGACTGGATTGTAGAGTACATTGAGGACAGTAAAGTGAAAGAAAGGTAGGAAGGGGACAGGTTATAAGGACTTTGAATGACAAACGGAAGAATTCATATCTGATCCCAGAAGTGAGAGGGAGCAACTGTTGTGTCTTCAGTAGGAAAGTGACATGGTAGAACTTAGGATTTAGAAAAACCACTTTGGTAGCTGAATGAAGAATGAATTAAAATGGGGAGAAACTTGAAACAGAGAGCAATTAAAAGACTATTATAATAGTGTAGGTGTAAGGTGATGAGAGCCTTTCTAGAGATGGTGGCTATATATATATGCAGAAAAGGGAATATACATGTATGTACATATGTATATATACACACATATGCATACATATCTGTATACACATGATCTAGCCCATCTGCATGGCATAAAGACTGTGGCCGTCATGTATCTGTTAGGTGGAACAACTAGGAAAATGTCATGTTCAGTAAATATTGTTGGAGATTATGTGACTTTCTGGAAAACAACAACAATTTGCTGTGGTTTCTTTCTATCACTTCCTTTAGCATCTGGTTTGAACATAATTTCCTCCAAGAAGGCTTCATTGACCATTCCATGTTGATTTCTCATTTATTCATAGCACAATGTAGTGGAAGGGGTATGGAATTAGGAGTCAGATGGTCATCTCTTTAGAACTGAAATGGACCTTAACCCAACACCCTCATTTTATATATGAAGAAACTGAAGCTCAGAAAGCTTAAGTGCTTTGTGCTCATTTATTAAGCATCTACTACATGCTAAATAGCCCAGCTTGAATTTGAACCCAGGTTTTCCAGTTCCAAATCCAATGCCCTTTTTTCTATATGATGTTGTCTCTTTGGATTTTAGACCCATTTTTAGTTGTAGTGCTACAGGATTAGTGACAAAAACATTTCATCTGAGTATTAATTTTCTTATCTTTGAAATGGGAATAATAACTCTGACGGTGCCAAAACCTCAGGTTATTTTGAGAATTAAGTGAGAAAAAGAATGAGAAAGTGATCTGGAAAGTGTCAGGGATCCAGAGACTATGCCTTGGGGGATTTGATCCAATCAGCTTTGAAACTCCCATCCTGGTCCTGGGGTAGATTGAACAGTGAGTAAATGAATGAAAACTCCTATAGCCCATTATATCTAGCCACCCCAGCTTGCCACTCCAGCTCCCTTGCTCGTCATCTGTACTGCAGTAGGTTCCCTCTCTCCTCCCCCATCCCCCACTTTCTATCTCCTGTAGAAACAGCAATCGAATCAACACTAACGATGCTTTTGGGAAAGTATGTCAGTCCCTTGTCCTCTATTTCAATTGACCACCCTTGTGACTTTCCAGACCTAGATACCCTTCCCAGGCCACCACTCCTCTCTGTACTGTCTCCTATTAGAACTTAAGGTTCCTGAGGGTAGGGGACTATCTCGATTTTGTGTTGTGTTCCTACTGCTTAGGCAGAGAGGAAGGAAACAGACATCTAATAAACAAAGATTAGGGGCTAGAACTAAGAGCCTTAGAAACAGTTTCTTATTTGACCTTTACAACAACCCTAGGTGCTTAATAAATACTTTTCATTTATTCATTCAGTCCCAGCTATGTGAGGTATTATTGCTAGAATAAGCATCAGAAGTCAAAATAAAAGAAATACGTATTGGATGTGAGTGGGCTTTGTGGCTCCATTGGCATATGGGATGCTGGAATTTGGGAGTCGTGTATTTCACTGCTCAAAGTGCTTATGACAGAAATAGAAATAAAGAATCACCCCTTATACATGTGGCATTCATGGCGTGCGCTGGAGCTTGCTTGAACAGGCTCAGGAGAGCTGACAGGGAAATTTTCAATGTGAGCCTTTATGCTTTAGAAATCAACAAAACAATGAATCAGGGCGTGTGTATGTATGTGTGTGTGTATGTGTGTGTATGTGTGTATGTGTGTGTATGTGTGTGTGTGTTGCTGTTGTTGTCAATTGTCTAGACTTAAGAAAATCATGGGTCAAATGTTAATTACGCAGATTAAACTTAAAAATATGTGGTCCATATATCCATTGTCCCCTCCCCCAGCCTGTTGCTAAACATTTGCAAGCACATCACTAGTAGAACTTCTAAGTTTCCGAAGTGTTTTCACGTATATTACCTTCACAACAATCCCACGAGGCAAGCAGGGAAGGTCCTGCTACCTTATTTTTCAGATGAGGAAGCTGAGACTCACTTAGGTAAAATAATTTGCCTGAGATTGCAGTGAGTTAGCTAAGAGATGCTGTTCCAACATTATCTGACAATGTTCTTAAGAAATGGCTCCTGAAAGTCAATCTGCAGTGATAAGGTAGAGGAGAAAGAGCCCTTGAGAGAGCCTAGGCCATGGGTGGGGAACCTGCAGCCTGGAGGCCCCATGTGGCCCTTTAAATCCTCAAGTATGGCCCTTTGACGGAAAGTTTGGAGTTAAATGGATGCACTTGAGGACCTAGAGGGTCACACGTGGCCTCCAAGCTGCAGGTTCCCCACCCCTGGACTAGTGTAATGGATAGAGAACAAGAAAGCAGGCCTCCTGGTCAGGAAGACCTCTGATATGCATCAGGTATGTGACATTCATCTTCTAAATGCCATGGAAAATTCTCCAAGAGTCTTCAAGTCTGGAAACTAGGTGGCCTAATGAATAGAGTGCAGGGCTTAGAGTCAAGGAGAACTTTAACTTTTTTTCTAATATTTCTAATTTTTTCTAATTTCTAAGACTTTAGCAAGTCTGAGAGGGATTCTGTCATTTGATTGGCAATCAGGAAACTTGGGGTCTAGACCTGACTACAAATTTACTGGCTATGTGACTTTGAACAGTTTCACTTCCCTTTTCTGGGCTTATTTTCCCATCTGTAAAATAAGGGAGATGGTCTCTAAGGACTCTCTTAGCTCCAATATTCTTCTGTGTTCTCAGGTTTGCATTCCCTGTTCTAAGGTCCTTCCCAGCTCTGACATTCTATGTTCTAAGGGCCCTTTCAGCTCTGACATTCTAAGTTCTGACTCCGAAGGTGTATTTTCCTCCTTGACAGGCTTACATTTATTTTGAAATCTCACCCCTGTTCACAGATGCAAGCCCCAGCTGCAGCATTTGCATAGCTGGAAGAGCAAAATAGAATTACTATCTAATTATCTGCTTAGTGACTGTAATTGGTTTTCACTGAAATTGTCACTGGATAGGTAAATGCCAAGGAAAAACAGTTTGGAAGGAACATCAATCATCGGACTTGTTTAAGGTGCAGATCTGATAAGCACCAGTCCTATTCCTCATGCATTTCTGTATGGAGAGGGAGTAATTACAGACACAAAGAATCCCCTGGTGTTTCCCAAGTAAGTGACTGAGTCGCTGAGAAATGAGAGAAAACAGCATGGGGGGAACAACTGAATTATAAAGGGGATGCAATCAGGAATTAGGAAGCCAGGGTAATGATTCATTTGCTTACAGGGTCCTCTGATTCATTCACTGGAGTCATTACCTCCTCCTTTCTGGATCCTTGCTCTGGTTTAGAAAAGGGAGCGCATCTCAGTCCCATCGTGAGCCCTGAAGGTTGGATGACAAAGGCCTAGGGCAATATTGCCATCAAAGACAGGGACATTCCCAACATGGATCTTCTAATCTTCAGACACATGACAACTGTCACTGGCAAAGTGCATGGTAAATGAGTCCCATGCAAGGAGGGCAGGGCTTTGCATTCTGGAAGGCAGGAGAGAAGGGCCTGGGTAGGGAGGACACATCCAGGGCTCTGCTGCCAACTATTGGAGGCCTGGGATGGGACTGGAGGGAGATCTGAGGTAATTCATCAGAACAGCTCTATAGATTTCTTAATGCTGAAAAACACAGGTCAGTTGTGGGAGTAGAGCATTTCCTCAGAGAGGCCCACTCCTCTCCTCTTAATCTATGTGGTGAATGGGTATTTGGACTGTGAAAAATAGATCAATGTCTGACTCAAGCCTGCTGTCTTCACATACTGTGTCCGAGTCCGATCAGTTCCTGTCTAGCTGTTTGGGAACAGCAGAAGGTCAGAAGATTATCTACAGCTAGTCCTCAGTTGGTCAGCTCTCAGGGATAAAGGTGGGCAAAACTGGGCTGGCTGACAGTGAGAGATGTCAATTTGAGGACATTTTGTAAGAACGTAATCCAATTAAAGAATTAAATAATCAATTTTAAAACTATTTCTGAAGAGTTACTGTGTGCCATTAGCTGTGCTGAGTACAGGGGAGAGAAAGTACAAAATAAAATAATTCTTAAGCTCAAGGAACTTAAAGGCTATCGGTCTAGACAACTGTGAATGGAAGGGAACAGATTCTGAGATTTCTTTTGCATAGGGAACTCCCAGGTAAGGAAACTCCTGCTCCAATGGAGGGAGCAGCTCCTTTGAAACTTCTCTTAGAAAGTTGCCTAAAGCCTAGAGAGTGTAAGGGACTTGCTCCAGTTAATAGCCAACGTGTGTCAGATTGATGACTGGAACCCAGCTTATCTCTTGCTTCCAGGCCCGCTCTATTCACTGTGTCACAAGGTGACTGAAGAAAATTAGGGAATCAAAGAAGGAAGGGCCTACCAGGGCCAAGGTACATGCTAAGTGCCAGGTGTCAATTTGTTCCTTTCAATCCAATGCCCTAACCCCAACTGATGGTCAACAAAATACTGCCAATTAAAAGCCCTGCTAGAATTGGTTTAATGGGCAAATACAAATAATGTATTATTAGCACATTGTTTGCATACAAATAGATGCAGTTAAAGACTTGTTCTGTGTAGAATAAGTCTGCTTATAAGTCTGCTTTTTTGCAAAATGGATTTACCTTTTGGCTTAGCAAAAACTTTTTGGGCAGCACAAAAGCCTGTCCCTTGCCCAGCATGAATTCCCGGAGAGGAAGTTCAGATTAGGACATGCCAGTTCTAAATTAGTTCTTTTCCCCAACAATTATTTGGCATTTGCTGCATCTTTATTTTGTATCTACTTATCCGGATACATGTCGTATCCCCTAGAAGGTTTAGGTTCCTTGAAGGTGAGGGTTGTTTCTTTTTTCCTTGTGTATCCCTAGTGTCTGGCACATAGGAGAGATTTAATATTTGTGTGATCCAGTTGAAAGAGGGATTCTTATATGTATGCATGCATGGAGATGCTAGTTAATGGTCACATTGAGGAAGGATCATTTGCAAATTAATGAATCAGAGTAATGTCAACATTTCCATTGCCAAGATAATTTCCTTGTTTGGTTTAAGTTTGAAGTAGCTGTGGAATATTGAAAAGAATATTGGTTTAGCACTGGCTGGATCGCTTGAGTTTTTTTGTAAGTTCGTTCTGTAAAATGGGGACAATGATCCTTGCACTATTTGATCTCAGGGGTCATTGTGATGAGCTGTTAGTGTCCGTAGTTCTACTCTGATTGAAGTCGTTGGTACCCACGCCAAAACATTTCTGAATTTCCTGTCTGTGCCTTTGAATTTGACCAAGTTTATATCAGAGAACAATTTCTGTGTCCTGACAGTTGTAGTCTGTCTGATGCTGTTCTTCAGTCACTATCAACAATAATAAGAAGGGGCTATTTCCTTGAGATTGGAGCCTAGGAAGTTCCCACTAACCTGGAAGGTGACACTAAAGCCAGGGAGTCTGGAATTGTAGAGGCCTCCAAATGGATAGAGCACCGGACCTGGAGGCAGCAAGTCCTGAGTTCAATCTAGCCTCTGAAACTTACCAGCTGTGTGAACTTGGGCAAATGGTTTAACTGCTGCCTGACTCAGTTTCCTCATCTGTGAGATGGGGACAATAATAGCTCTCACGCTTCTCTCAAGGATAAAATGAGATGATATTTTCAAAGCACTTGCAAACCGTAAAGGCCTCTATATGTGCTATCATTATTTTGTCACATACACAACACACACCCTGATAGGTACGTGGGCCCATGTTGCAAATTAAATTAAAAAAAAAATCAGCCATCTGCAATTTCCATTAACATCTTCTTGCTTCATGTAATTTTAAGTTCCAGTCCTTGTCGGCTTCTTTTAGCTTTTCTGTCCCCTCTTATGCCATGCAGATGGGCTAGATCATCCACACCAGGAGTCTTAGTAGGGTTGGCACTTTATGGTCCACATGGAGTTTCCTTCTGAACCTTTCCTCTCATTACAGCAGGGTAGGAGCTGTGAGCCCCCTTTGTTATGTAGATGGGAACAAAGACAGTCAGAACACATTTATTGAAGGGGCCCAGAGGACTGGGAGTTGACAAGAGAGTTAATAGGCCAAGAAAGAAGGTTTCTGTAGGCCAGATTGAGCCCTGCCTCCACTCTCTGCCATCATCAAATTTTTCATAAAGTGCCGGTCTGGATAAGGGTCTGATTCTTCTCAGACCAAAGGAGATATCCATGGCCCAGTGCCAAAGCTAAATTGAAGTCAGATTTGGAGCAGTCAGCATTAAGGAGACATCTTAGAAAGCAGGATCACAGAGTAGAAGGAACAAGGGTTTGGATCCAGAGTCAGAACTCAGATTGGGATCTTGACTCTGATACCAGACATGTGATCTTGGACAAAGTCAATTCTTCCTCTCCAGCCCTCAGTTTCCTCACCTGCAAATTGGGGATATCACTATTTTGTACCTCATAGCTTTGTTGTGAGTCAAGTGCTTTGTAAACCTTAACAGGTGATATAAATGTAGCCTGTTATGATCCTTGACAAGCTTGGCTTGTTGGGCCAGTAGACAAGTCAAGGAGAATTTAAATCTCTTCTCTTCCAACATTTGTGGGCTGTGTGACCTTAGGCAAATCACACCTTTTTTTACTTTCAGTTTCTTTATCTTTGGAAGGGGAGTAATGATGCCTGTTGTGCTTACCTCAGAGTCTCTTAAGCTAATTATCTCTCCCCCAAAGCCCTCCCCAATTCTTCTTACTGTTCAGGGCACTGCCATCCTCCCACTCACTTCTGCAATAGCCTTCTGGTTGGTCTCCCTCCTCAAGTTTCTCCATATTCCAGTTCCTACTCCACTTGTCAAAATTCACTTTCTGAAACACAAGGCTCCTATTGCCTACAGGATCACAAAATTCTCTGCCTTTTGTAGACCTTCATATTCTGGGGCTTTCCTATTCTTTCTTTCTTTTCTTTCTTCTTATTTATTTCTATTCTTTCTTATTTCTTATTCTTCTTTCTATTCTTCTTATTACTTATTCTCCTCCTTATTCCCTTCCTCACACACTTGACAATCCAGTGACACAGTAGTTGAGTTGTTTCAGTCGTTTCTAACTCTCTGTGATCCCATTTGGGGTTTTGTGGACTAAGATACAGAACTGATTTGCCATTGCCTTCTCCAGCCCATTTTACAGTGGAAGACCTGAGGCAAACAGGGTTAGGTGACTTACTCAGGGTCATATAGCTAGTAAGCGTCTGAGGCCAGACTTAAAGGAAGATGAAGCCTCCTGACTCCAAGCTCAGTGCTCTATCCATTGTGCTGCCTGGCTACCCTCCAAGTGACTTTGTGCTTTGGTAATACTGACCTCTTTGCATTTCTTCAAAAATGATACTCCGTCTCCCAGCTCTGGGTATTTTCAATGACTATCCTCCATCCCTGGAACTCTCCCTGTCCATCTCTGTCTCCTAGCTTCCTTCAAGTCTCAATTTTAAATCACACCTTTGAAAGAAACCTTTTCAGATCCCCTTAATGCTAATGCCTTCTCCCTAGACTAACTGCCATTTGTCCAGTCTAAAGCTTGTTTGTCTGGAGCTGCTTGCTTTCATCTACTTGTTAGATGGTGAGCTACTTGAGGGCAGGGACTATTTTGCCCGTTTTTGTATCCCCAGTGACTGGTCCATAATAAATCAATGCATAATAAATCAAGCAACTGATTGGAAGGCTCAAATAAAGTGACCTATCAGTTTGGTCGATGATTGTTATTATCCTGGCAGGTTTCTAAGTCTGATGTAATAGAGTAGGGAGGGACTTGAGGCTGGGAGATCACTCAGAAGGCTATTGAAATAGCATTTCTTTTTATCTCTTTGCCAGTGTGGGCCTGAAGTACATCTTAGGAGACAGCCTGAGAAATGTGGTGGTCCTCTTTATATCCACAATAGACCACTTGCTTATTCATGCTGTTGTTGTCATTTCAGTATCTTCACGACCCCATTTGGGATATTCTTTTTTCTTTTTGGAGGGGGGAGGGCAGGGCAATTGGGGTTAAGTGACTTGCCCAAGGTCACATGACTAGTAAGTGTTAAGTGTCTGAGGCCACATTTGAACTCAGGTCCTCCTGACTCCAGGGCTGGTGCTCTATTTAATATGCTACCTAGGCGCCCCCCCCCCACCCATTTGGGGTTTTCTTGGCAAAGATACTGGAGTGGTTTGCCATTTTCTTCTCCAGCTCATTTTGCATATGAGGAAACTGAGGCAGACAGGATCAAGTGACTTCCCCAGGGTCACATAGCTAGTAAGTGTCTGAGGCCAGAATTGAACTCAGGTCTTCCTGACTTCAGGCCTACCACTCTGTCCATTGTGCCACCTAGCTGCTCCTTGCTTATTCATGTACCCTAAGCCAAATTCATTTCAATGTGGCAAATACATATTGGCCACCCACTAGTGAACTAGGTCCTGCTTTAGGCATTTTATAGAATACACAGATGCATAAGACATGGTCTCTGCCGTTATAGTGGAAAGAGCTTTAGCCCTAGAATCAGAAGACTCACAACTGAATCTCAGCTTCACCATTTATTTGCTCCATGATTCTGGACAAGTCACTTAAACTCTATGCCTCAATTTCTTCATATATAAAATGGGGATACTTGCAAATATACTTCATTAGGTTGTGAAGGAAACACTTTGTGTGGAAAGTGTTATAGAAATGTACTTTGTTGTTATTGATATTATACTTACTAAAATCATTACAGTCTAGTACAGGTGTTCCTAACCTGGGGCCTCAAAAAAGACCATAGATGAATTTTAAAGGGTCCAGGAACTTGGATGGGAAAATTACCTTTTTATTTCAATATAACTGGCATTCTTTGTAATACTATGTATTTTATTGTATGCATTTAAAACCATTATTCTGATAAGGGGTTCATAGGCTTCGCCAGATCTCCAAAGAAGTCAATAGCACAAAAATGGTTAAGAATGCCTCATCTAGTAGCACCAGGGAGGATTTTATACACAATAACAATTCACAGTTCTAGAGCACTTTATAATTTACTTAGTGTGCTCAAATAGAGAATATAGTAGAAACACTGATTCAGGAACAGCATCACAAAACCAGAAGAGGACCGAAGCACACGTATTATGACATTTGATTTCACCCCAGCTCTTTGCTATACTTCCCATGGGCATCATCCCTGCTTTTGTAGTTGAGGAAACTGATGTTTCTCGAGATTGGGTGACTTGCCCATGTTCACAAAGTTACCAACACCAGAATCTGAACCCTAACCTCTTTCAACATCAAGTCTTTGCCATCACACCACAGTATCTCATAGTCACAGGTACTTCTATCTGTTCATATACAAACTTGGTCTCTATATAGAAACTAGTGGGAGTTTATGATTGTCAGGCAGACAATCTGCTCTTTAAAAAAGTCTTTCCTCTTGCCTCATTGCTCATTTGGGCTTCTACCCTTGCTTTCAATTAATTATTTCTTTATTTGATTATTTATCCTTTCTTTCATTCATTCATCTACCTATTCATTTATTTACCTGTCTGTTTATTTATTTAGCAGCTTTGACATGACTCCAATCTAGTTCACTTTCCAAGTAGGAAATAACTCTGGAATAACTTGGGGTTGACTCCTATTAGTGATGATGTCAAAAGTCACACCTGCACCTTTATCACCAAAGTGTGGAGCATAGCTTTGCCCCATGGCATTTATCTGGAGTGATCTTTTCTCCCCTCCTGAGGATCCTCCTTCCTCTCCATTTAGCCTGAGTCTAACCATCCTAACAAAGCCTAGCTCAAGTTTTATCTCTGCCAGGAAGTCTCAGTTTCTTCCTCAGTAAAATGACAGAGGTTGGAAACAGATTATCGGGTAATTATGAGGACTCAATTTGGTTCTTGAGAAGAAACTAGAAAATTAGACCTTCTTTCAATAAAGGAGTGGGGAACTAGAAATGTAGGATGTTGCATGTGTGCTACCAAATGTGGTTGCTATGGTTTTGATGAACTTATTTTTTTTTAAGTCTGTTCATGGGAAGGCTTCCTGAGTGGCTAGGTAAAGGAACATAGTCATAAATCAATGCGCTATTAAAATGCAAAGTCTTAATAAAACTTTTTTTTAAGATTACGAAATTGGACAAGATGATCTCAAAAGTCCCTTCAGGAGACCTTGGGGGTTGTAGTCCATTAAACTTCATGTATTAGTCCCCAAGACTTGTCCAGTTTTCATGCCTGAGCTACTCAGAGTAAATTACCTAAGGCAGAGAAGAGCCCATAGAGGTCATTTACTGCAACCCTTTGCCTCATGGCAAAACTGTGTATTACTTGAAGAAGTAGAAACAGAATGAAAAATAGCTTTTAAACTCCCCTCCTGATCTTCTCTCATTAGCCTGGTGTCTGTGTGTGTGTGTGTGTGTGTGTGTGTGTGTGTGTGTTGTCACAGCCCAGGTATCAGGAACTTAGTAACTTCAGGTTGCAGTGAAAGAGCTCAGGGCTTGGACTAAAAGGATCTGGGGTTTAACTCTGGCTCTGCTATTTGCTGCCTTTGGAACCCTGGGTAAGTTCCTCCTTCTTTTTTCAGCCTCCATGTCCACTTTGATAAAATGAGAGACAGTTGGACTGCTTCAGGGGTTATTCACCTGGGATTGGTGGACAGATTTTAGGTCATCTATGAACTGGGATAGAGAAAAAAACAGGTTTCCTTCATAATTTTATGTGCATTATTTTATGTATTTAAAATATTCTGAGAAAGGGGCCACGGGCTTCCCTTCTGCCAAAGGAGTCCAGGACAAAATAAGGGTCTAAGAAACCTTGAATCAGATGCTCTACAACATATGTTTTAAGCCTTAATCATATGAGCCCATACTAGTGGAGTCAAACCAGGTAGATTCAATAGTCCCCCAAGTTGGGGGGTTGGCACCCTCTCATTCTGCTCTCTCTGAGGCAGTGAACTGGTAACGAGGCCACAGTGGGAGTGAGTATTCCTGATATTTCATCACTCTTCATACACTATCCACTTTGAGACAATGGGATCTCTGGCTCCCCATCTCTCCCTCCCCCTTACCAAGGCTTCTGTCCAGATGCAAAAAGGTAACTTGATCCCAATTAATGAAAGTGACTGGGTCAGCCGTCACCTTGCATGCTCTTTAGGTGAGACTTAGACATCTCTGCGCTTATTAAAACTGCCTGCGCCCTCCTAACGCTCTGCCTTGAAACCAGTAGCCAGAGGCATCTCAGCTCAGAGGCTGTCTCCTGGCCTCTTGGTTTTAGATCTGACATTGTACAACTCCCTCTCATCTGCTATGGCAGCAGAGAGCAGATGAAACACACCCATGCTGCCAGTGCCCTGCTCCAGGAAGGATGAAGCGCCAACCACAAGCAGGTCTCACAGCAAGCCTGGCTGGCCGGGCACACGTCACCACTGACATGGCTAGAGCCCATCCAGTCATGCACATGCCATGAGGAGCCTGGCAGAGCCCACTTGGCCACCAATGTGTCATAGTTCACACAAAGAGAACCTGGTTGGCCACTCCCATGTCCCAGTGGACATAGGCAGCCATACAGCCACACATATAGCAAAGCAGGCAGAGGGATCAAGCCTTCTGACATATACCCATGCCACAGCTGATGTGGGCAGACCCCATCCAGCCACATCCGATTGTTGATGACATAAGTAGAGCTGAGAGAGTTATTCACATGTATGTACATCTCGACTGACATGAACAGAGTCTGCTGTGCACAGACAACATTTGCCTAACCATGCACACAGCTAATCCAGACAGAGGAACACTGATGCAGGATGTTCCAAGAATTCCAAACCCTTTACACCCAGCTCAGAGTGTGAGCACTGGTGAGGAGGGCTCTGGTTCCCTCTCTAGTGGTGGGGGGAGGGGCAGGGACAGAGCTTAATGACTGGCCTGCTGAAGGACAGAGCAGCTGTTGGGCCCATTCTTAGAGAAGAGATAATGAAACAGTCCATCCCTTACTGCAGAGTGGGGACTATAAGGACTAGATGTAATGTTCATTATTATTAATAGGCTTTGTACCGAATGTTTTTTTTCTTAATTGTTTTTGTCTTTTCAAAAAATATTTTTATTCATTTTGCTAAACTGTTTTTTGTCTTTTAAAAAAGTCTTTTCTTTTCTTTTTGAGGTTCTTAGGTGCCATAGTGGATAGGATGCTGGACTTTGGTGTTAGAATGACCTGAGTTCAAATCGAGCCTCATACTTACTAGTTGTATGATGCTGGGTAAATTACTTCACCTTTTTCTTAATTTCCTCAGCTGTGAAATGAGGCTAAGTAGAACATCTTCCTTCTAGGGTTTGCTGTGAGGATCGAATGGCATAACATTTGTAAAGCATTTAGCATCTTGCATGGTGCACAGTAGGTACTTAAAAAACCCTTTCTTCCTTCCTTTGTCAGAAGGGAGTATTCAAACTGAAGCCTAAGGTAGAAAATACCTATTACAATAGGGCAAAAGACCTCAGTAAAAAAAAATATTTTAAAAAATACTTGCTTTGACAAGGCATATGATATCGTAGAAGAAGATTTGGAGTCAGAAAATAAATGTTCAAATTCTGACTTTGCCCCTTCTGTCTTGGTCCAATTATTTTAGTCTGCACGGCCTCATTGTCCTCATCTGTAAAAGGAGCAGACTGAGCAAAGTGACCTCTGTGAAGTCTACTCCAACTCTAGATCTATGTCCTGTGGTCCTTTGATCTGATTTAGTTCTTATTCTAGCGGGAAATGCTTAAGAGGTTTCCTCTTTCTGATTTGCCTCAGGCCCAAGGGCTCTGGTGAATTGTGTTTTCCTGCTTTACTGCCTACATGTCTGACTCGGACCCATTGCCTGTCAGGACCTTGGGCTTCTATGAGATGGAACTCTGGGTCATTGCCCAACTTCAATTCTTGGCTCCATCTTGAGCTTGGGTTCTATGCGTTTCTGGTGTCTTGATCATCTTCCTGATTTATTCCAACTCTCCTAGACATTCCAGTTCAAATCACTTAGCTCTATTCTGTATAAGATCATTGTACATCTGTACAAGAGGTAGCACAAGTCAAGGCTGGGAAGCTGGTTTTAGAGTCAGGAAGCCCTGAGTTCAACTCCTCCTGTTGATAATACTGACTGATCCTGGGCAAATCCTATGCCACAGTCACAACCCTGGTATGGGCTCTCACCACTTCATGCAGCCTTCTGGTTGGTTTCTCTGCCTCTGTTCTCTCTTCATTCTTGTCCATCTTCCACTCAGCTGTCAAATTGATCTTCCTAAAGTCTGTTCATATCACTCACCTAGTCAATAAACTCCAATGGCTCCCTATCACCTCCAGGACAAAGCATGAAATTCTCAGTTTGGCTTTTTTTTTTTGCTCTTTGGAGGGCAGTTGAGGTTAAGTGACTTGCCCAAGGTCACACAGCTAGTTTTTTGTGTGTGTATGTTGAGTGTCTGAGGCTGGATTTGAACTCAGGTCCTCCCAACTCCAGGGCTGGTGGTCTATTCACTGTGCCACCTAGCTGCCCCTCAGCTTGGCTTTTAAAGCCTTTCAAAATCTGGCCCCTTCCAACCTTGCCAGTCTTCTTATATGCTACGCCTCTCAACAGACTCTGTAACCCAGTGACTCTGTCCTCCTTGCTATTCCTCACTCACATCATTATACTGCCCCATTCTATGAGTGTTTTCTCTGGCTGTCCCCCACCCCTGCAATGCTCTCCCTTCTCATCCCTTCCTCCCAGCTTTCCTTGCTTCCTTCAAGCCCCAGCTAAAGTCCCACCTTCTACAAGAAGTCTTTCCTAGTGCTCCTTAATCCTAGGGCCTTCCCTCCAAGACTGCCCCTCATCTATCCTGTAGGTAGCATGTTGGCACCAAGTTGTTTTCATGTTGTGCACCCATTAGTCTGTGAGCTTCCTGAAAGCAGGGACCAGTTTTGTTTTTGTTTTTGTTTTTGCCTTCTTTGCACCTCTTAATGCTTAGGTCCCTGCCTGGCACACACCTAGACAGCAGGTACTAATAAAATGCTAGATGACTGACTGATTGATGATTAACTCTTGGCAAGTTTTTAAGACTATAAATAGCAAGACATTGCCATTTGTATTGGTAGAAATGTTCTCTCTAGGGATTCCCTACATCCATAAAATCCCAGGCCTAGACCAAAAAAACCTAAGTATGTTATTAGCAGTTTAGCACAATGTGCTAAACCCTGGAGGGAATACAAGCATTCATTCATGCAGCCATTCGTTCATTAATGCATGTAGAACAGTGTACTAGGTGCAGAGAAAGATACAAAGTTTAAAAGACATAACCCCTACCTTCACACAGCTTAGTGTCTAGGAGGGGGATAAAAAATTAGCACTGATCACTATGCTGTTTGGTTGGTTCAGCCACGTCCGTCTCTTTGTGACCCCGTTTGGGGTTTTCTTGGTGAAGATACTGGAGTGGTTGGCCATTCCTTCTCCATCTCATTTTACAGATGTGGAAACTGTGGAAAACAAGGTTAAGTGACTTTCCCAGGGTCACAGGCCTAGTAAGTATATGATGCTGTAGCTGAACTCAGGTCTTCCTGACTGCGGGCCTAGTGTTCCATCCCCTACACCGCCTAACTGCCACTGTAATACATGATAGTCAATAATAAATGCCTTCTAGAGAGCTGCAAACACAGAGCTTCAAAGGCTATGTAGGAATTAAACAGGCAAAGAGGGGCAGGGATGCCAGTGCAGGCGCAGTGAGAGTGAACATAAGGGTAAGAGAAAAGACCCTGAGGGTATGAAAGGAGCAGGGTAGAAATTTGCTAAGTGAGCAAGAGCCAGTAGGATGAGAAAGATTGCTCTGGAAAGTGTATAAAGTCTACATTAGCGGTCCCTCCAACCCCTATGCCCCTGGAAGGAGTATCCTCCTCCCTTCGGCTTTATAGAATCCTTAATTCTTTCAGGATTTTTCAAATGCTACTGTCCACACGCTCCCCCTACATACAGATACTACCCCTCACTAAACTAGCTTGGATTTGTTCTGTATAGACATATATTTATGCCCATGTTGTCCCACCCAATAGAATATAAAGTCCTTAAGGACAAAGATAGTTATTTCCCCATTGTCTAGTCCAGTGCCTTGCACATAGTAGGCATTTTATAGATGATCGTTGATTGATGGATTGGAGGGTGAGGGAGGAGATCCAGCAGGAAGCTTTGGCAGTATCCTACTTGGGAGGTAATGAGGGCCTGTACCAGGGTAATGGCAGTCAGATTAGAGAGGAAGGTATAGATGGAAACCAACCACTGAAAGAGGGATCCTCAGGATTCAGCAGCTGATTGGATTTGAGAGAAAGGGGAAGGGGAAGGGGAAAGTCAAATTTGAATGAGAAGCATAACTAATAGATCTTTGCCCTCAGGGAACTTAAAATATAATAAGGATGATGCAATGTGCACATGCATCTCCCTGGCCGTCCTGGGCCCTTTTCTCTTTAGACTCTCTCCTTTTTGAGCTCATCAGTACCCATTGATTCAATTGTCATCTCTGTGAAAATGATACCCAGATTTCTTTCTTGAGCCCTGATCTCTTTCCAAGTTCCAGTCCTGAATCACCCTCCTTCCCTCCCTTCCTCATATATCCAGTGTTAATCCCTTTCCAAACTGCTTCTGCACCTCCCATCTCTTGTATCTAAACCACTCAGAGGGTCATTAGTCTAATTTAGCTTAGGTCTTCATCAGTAAGTGTTGGTAGACTGATCATTATCCAGTCTTAAACTGATCATAAACTATTGCCAGAGCCCCCTAATATGTCTCCTTGCCTCTGGTTTCTTCTCATCCCAATTCTTTCTCCACACAGTTGTCAAATTGAGGTTCCTAAAGTGCAGTTCTGATCATGTCACTCCCTTTCTCCAAAACCTATGTTGGCTCCCTAGTGCCTTCAGGATCGAATAAACACTTCCCTGTTTGGCATTTAAGTCTTTCACAATATGACTCCAGCCTGTCTTTGCAGATGTCATCAGTGATCACTACCCACCACAAACTCCATGGTCTAGCTTAACTAGCCAACCTGTCAATTCGGGTACAGGGCGTGTCATGGCCTCTCTGATTTCACAGGCTGTTCCATGTGCTGTCTTTCACTTCTTAGGAGTCTTTGCTTTCTTCAGAGTACAGCTCAAGTATTCCCTACTCCCTCAGCACTCTCTATTATATTAGGCCTTCCCTGATCCCCTAACCACTAGTATCTCCACCCTCAAATAATCTTATGTTTTCTTTGAGTATAGTTGACATTTAATTGTATGCACATGAGTTGTTTCCTCTGATCTTATGTAAGCCTCTTGAGAGCAAGGACTGTCAACACTTAATTGATGCTTTTTGATTGACTGATGGTAGGTTATGGGAGTTCAGTAAAAGAGGAATGAAAAAAGCACCCTTGGGGTTCAGTGGAGGCAGAGATGTCTGAGAGAAGGGGGAGGGTCAGGGGTAAAGCTTTTGCCCTGGCATGCTTGTTGCCCATAGATCACCCCCTGAAAGATTGTGACCAAGAGAGAGCTTGTCAGGCTGTGCTCTCTGCCACCCAGGCACCCTGAACAAAGTCCAATCAGAGCTTCCCCTGGTGGGTCAACACCTCCACCCCCAACTAACCCTCTTCAATCTCCATTACTTGAGATTTTTTTTGTGGCTTTGTTTTTGTATCCCATGTTAAGCCCCAACAGATGCTTCTGCAGAGCTGAAGAGGCAATTACACATGGATACACGTCTGTGTATATTGTACATGTGTGTGAAGGGAGAGAAAGAGGAGAGAAAAGAAGGGGAAGGGAGAGGGAGATGGGAGAAACAGACAGACAACAGAGGGAGGGAGGGAGAGAGAGAGAAGTAAGGGGGGAGGTGTGTGTGTGTGTGTGTGATAGAGAGAGACAGAGAGACAGAGAGTGAGTGAGAGTGAGAAAGAGAGAAAGAGAGAAAGAGAGAGAGAGAGAGAGAGAGAGAGAGAGAGAGAGAGAGAGAGAGAGAGAGAGAGAGAGAGAGAGAGAGAGAGAGAGAGAGAGAGAGAAAGGGAATAGTACAGGATGGTGTGGTGTTCATGGGCTCTGTATAGGTTACAAACAGCCAGAGAAGTCTTCAGCTCTAGAGATAGGCAATGGAAAGCAGACATGATTTCTATCCATGCACACGCACATTATTATTTTTTTCCCCCTTCTCAAAATGGAAAGAGCAAAACTCTAAGTTGTGACACCAACTGGTCCTGACTTCTTGGGGTTTTCATCTTGAAAGCCAGTGAGGTCATCCCTGGGCTGGGATCAGGTTTTGGTCTCTGTTGCTATTCAGTTGAGCATCTTAGCTCCCCCTCTGCTTACCTGGAACACCCAGATACTCCCCCTGCACCAATAGAACTAAAGAATTATCATAACATGGTGAAGTGGAAAGAATATTGATGTTGTGCATGGGTTCAAATCAGAGGTGTCCTGGTAAATATTTAACAATGGGCTCTCCAAGAGAAGACACATGACTCATTTTAAATTTTAATCTGCATGATTAATATTTTCTATCACTCATACATTTAGATAATTAACAAAACAACGAATGAAGTTCTGATTTGTAGAGCTTTTCAATTTCCAAGGTGTAAATGCTCACAGCAAAAATTTAACAATCAGCTAAGCTGTAATAGCAGGCTCTAGCATACTTGTGCTTAAAATACTGCCTTCAAATACTGACACTCAATAGCTATGTGACCATAGTTAAGTGCCAGCTATTTCTTAACCCATCTCAGTTTCCTCATCTAGTAGATGGGGATGATAATTGCCTCTATTATTTAACTCCGCAGGTTGTCATGAAGTTTGGGTGAGATAAAGCACATAAAGTGCTTTTCAAACTATAAAGCATTATAGGCACCCACTCCTATTATTAAGACTGTAGACCAGATATTCTATATCGGACGGAAAGAAATCTCAGAATTGAATTCTAGAATCTTAGTGTCCTTTGAGACATAATGATAATAGCAATTAGCATTTATATAACTCTTTTAAAGTTTTCAAAGCACTTTACAAATATGATCTCATTTCATCCTCACAACAACCTTGGGAGGTAGGTGCTACTATTACCCCCATTTTGTGGATGAGGAAACTGAGATAGGCAGAAGTCAAATGACTTGTCCAGGGTCACATAGCTGAGCAACTATCTGAGACCGGGTCTTCTGAATGTAGGCCCAGGGTTTTATCTACTGATCCCTTCTCTTTAAGCATGGGGAAGCTGATCCAGAGAAAAGGAATGACTTTCATACTAGAGAAAGAGGGAACTGGATGAGTTAGTATCTAAGGGTACTTACTTCCAGCTCTGATGTTCTACCATGTTTTTATCAGCCCCAGTCCTGTCCCCAGGCCCTGTATCCAGTCTCTAGCCTCATTACCCAGTCTGTGGAAAGTCTGACTTAAGAAAAAACTCCTGGAGGAGAAGCTTCAGCTCTAGTGCCTGGTTTCGATTATGGTTTACAGCCGCCTTTTCTGCAGTAACTCCACAAGCCCTCAGCCCAGCTGTACCTAAAAATAGGCATTAGCAATTGGGCTGGCAGGGCTGAAGGGGAAGGGAAAGGCCAGCCAGGCCTCATTGGTGCACTTGGGTCCCTGCCTTTGTCTTGGGTTTTCTGGGTCAGGCTGACCTCCGACGTCTACATAGCTACACCTTGCTCCCATTCAGATACGCCCAGGTAGAACCACAGAGGTTGCTGTGAGTCGTGTGTTAACTGTGTGCTTGGCTGATGCACATGTACGTGATCAGGGCCCCTCTCCACTTCTAAATGGGTGGCTCTCATTCAGAGGAGCCTCTCTCTTTTTCCTCTTTAATCAAACAGAGTAATCTCAACCCCAGGATGCAGAAATTCAAGTGTCCTCTATTTTGAGATTAGAGAATAAAAGAAGGAACTCCTCCTCCTCTCCAATCTGTTTAAAGTGATACACAGGGGGTATATTCATGCTTTGACTTATTTGATAAAGGAATATGGTAATAACCAAGTCTGATAATTCCCTAGGCACCCCAGCCTCATACTGCTGTCAGCTTAGCAAGAAAATAATTACCTTATGTTCTATCAGTTGGAAAGTTGTGTGAAGACATCTAACTCAGGCCTGCCTGCCTGCCTTCGAGAAGATGTGGGCCCTGTTCTGTTCTCTTCCTCACTGACATTCACAGACTTTGGGAAGCCCATCAGTTTCTCAGATTCCAACAACATTGATTTCAAAGCTTCTCTGAATATGGCCTATGAAAAGCACTCAACAACTTTAGCCATATCTAAAGGGAAAATGATCAGTTTAGCTTTTAATTCAATCCAGTTAACATTTATTAATTGCTTACTCTGAGTCAGTCACAGCATTGGGTTTGGGGATGCAAAAATGAAAAAAAGTTCCGGCTCTCAAAAAGCTCATCATTTTTTGGGGGGTGGGATGGGGAAATATGTACACAAATAAGTGAATACAAAATACATATGAAATAGACTAATTTGGGGGTGGAATGATCAGAAAAGGCCTTTTTTTTTTTTTAAGGAATTAGTGCTAGAGCTGAGCCTTCGAAAGGAGGTAGGGATCCCAAAAGGTGAAGGTGAGAAGGGAGAACATTTCAGGGCTAGGCAACAACCTGGGGAAAGGTTGCGACATGAAAGGTAGAATATTGTCAGTGGGGACCAGCAAGAAGACCTGTTTAAATGGAGTGTAGAGCACATGAGGAGAAATAGTGGGAAATGAAAGGTCTTCAGCATATATTCCATGCCTGCCAGGGTCTGTCTGATGCAAACTCCTCTTTATCCCCCAAAGATGCTCAGTGTCACTTTTTTTTCTCCTCCATCTGGACTGTAGCTAATAGTTGTGGTTTCTCTAGCCCAGGGTTCTGTCTTTTAGGGGATTAAAGTTTGTTGTCCTCTATGACACCACCCTCTACAGGTGATAATGTGCCCTAGACAACTCCAGTTTCCCTTAGATTGCCTTAGAAATCTTCTTACCCACTCAGGTCTGTCTCCTACATATGCCTCATTATAGCAGAGAAATGACTCTGGCTCCTAGACCCTGCATTGGAGTAAAAACTCTAATACTTACACCAACCTGTGAAGGCTTTGACAGTGGGTCTAGTGTTGAACCATGTGCCTCTCCACTCAAGAACAAACTAAGTTTGGAGGGGTTCATCACCAAATGACTGTTTTTTTCTGCTGCAGTAATTCATGCAGACCATTGAATAAGGCTCAAAGGGCCTAAAATCTGGGTCATCTGAGAGAGTGCCCTCAGTAACACAATCATGCATCCTTGAAGCATTGACATATGGATCAATTATCCAAGTATTTATCCAAACAGTTCTTGAAGCCTTTTATGTTTCTATTTTGGGCTATGTCTCAGTGTAATGAGCTTTTGTCCATTCACATCCTGCTGTATGAAGTAACCCAGATTTGATTCCTTCTGTATGAAGTAACACATTGGTTTTTGTTTACTCCAAAATGACCTCTTTGGAGTTTCAAGGTGACTTCCTTGGTTCTAGTATTTTGAGGTTTGGTGGTCTCTGTTATCTCTGTTTCTGTCTCTTTCTCTCCACCCCCTTTATGACTTTATAGACTTGAATAATATCCTCATCACAGCCCTTATCTGTCTAGTCTGAAGAGGTATTATTGTTTTAATTTCTTCTTGGTAGGTCCTTCATCCTCTTGAGATTTTTGGAACCTCTTAAGAATGGAAGAATATTAATTTAAGAACCAGAAATCCCAGGTTCTAATCCTGCCTATGATGCCTGTGTGACCTTGAGTAAGGCACTTATCCCACTGGGCCTCATACTCTAAAATGAGGGGATTGCTCTAGATGACCTTTCTCTGAGGTTCCTTCCAGCTTTGAATCTTTTATGATCCTATCAACTGTGGAACAAACTCACCTCTGTGATGTCTTTCTTGAGCCCTGGGGATCAGAACTACATTCTATCATGGTCCAGACAAGAGGTACAGTCAAGATGAGCACATTGGCAGTAAGCTTAGAGCTGCCCTTGAATGTAGGATCTCAGCTCAATCCAGGCCAATGCACCGAGGGCAGAGGCTTTGAAATGTTCCAGCCATGAGGGTCAAGGGGGCAATTCCCACCCACTGCTCTCAGGGCTCTTCTTACCTGATTCTCTGAAGAGCTTCATTTTCTATCCCAGTTAGGGGTGGGCAGAGCTGAGTTTTTGAGGGAGGGGTTTTTTGGCAGTGATTTTCAGCAGAAGAAGAATACTTCAAAAAAGATTCTGCCCTCACACTAAATTGTTCATTAAAATTAAACCCACAAAGCAAGTCGCTCCCTGCTTCCTGCTCCCTTCCAGGCAGTGCCCACCCGCCCTTGGGAAATGACTAGGAGCTCTGCACAGGTGTTTAAATAAATAGCAGCAAATAAACTCCCGTGCCCGTTAAAGACAGCTCCCAGAATTTAAAGGGACACATAATCACTCCTAATAAATATCCAGGGCAGACAGCCAGATGTCGCTGATGGCAAACACCATCATTGGCATGGAAAGGAGAATTCACCCTCTTTGCCCTCATTTCCTTCCACCTCCCTGCCGTCATTTTCAGGGCTGACTTTCCAAACTGTCTCTATTAATGCATTTGAAGGGCTTGGGGTGAGGGTGTGGGATGGGGGTGGGAATGAGAATTTGCATGTGCATAGTGGTGATTAGTGGACAGTGGGGGAGCTCTTAGTACTGCCAAGGATTGCTAACATCCCTCTTGACTTTCAGGCCCCTCCTCATGATCCTGGAGCCTCTTAGGCCAGGGTTCAGCATCTCAGCCCGCAGTGACACCTCAGCTTTTGTTCTCTTGGAGCCAGGTGACAGGGTGCTGACCGGAGCAAGTCCCATGGAAACAGGCTTCTAGAAGGGTTGGCCAAGGTTGGCTATACTTGAGAAACAGCATGTTGTGCTGAGAAGAGCAGAGGATTTGGAATTACGAGATAAATGTTTATGTCTCAGCCTTGTTATTTACAAGCAATATGGCCTTGGGTAAGTCCTTTAACTTCTAGATCCCAGCTACCTTCTTGGCAAAGTAAGAGTGTTGAACTAGATGACCTCTGGGGTCCCTTTCAACTCTAAAATCCCATGATTATAACTATAGGTGGACCAGGAGGTCCAAATCCATGAATGTGGTGAGGCTTGAGAGAATCCATAAAGGCTTCTCATGCCCACTTCAAAGGACTTTTCTCTCCTCTGGATTCTCATATTACTATGTTTGTACCCCCATGGCATTTATCACATTGCATGTGGGCATTTGTGTCTACTTATATAGAAATTTTTACAGACTGTCAGAGCTGGAATGGTTGTCTAGTAACTAGGGGTTATTAATAGGGAGTCCATGAATTAAAACAAAATTAAAACTATATTTTAATGTAATTGATTTTCTTTATTTTTCCATTTCATTGTTGTTGGTTGTATTTTTTTTTTGCATTTTCTATATATTTTATTTTATACACTTAAAAACATTATTCTGAGGAGTCCATCAGTTTCACCTGACTGCCAAAGGGCTTCAGGACACATAAAATGGTTATAAAACCTTGGTTTAATCCAAAATCTCTTCCTTTTTTTTTAAACAGAAGTGGGAACTCAGGCCCAGAATGGGAAAATGATCTGCCTTAAAGTTGCCAGGTCTCCTGACACTTAATCCAGTGATCTTCTCATCCAGACACACTGTCCTTTCCATTAGATTGTAAGTTCCTTCAGGGTAAGGACAGTGTTTTGTTTCTTCTTATAGACAAAGTGCAGCAGGAAGAATGCTGAAGTTAGGTTGGGGGGGAGGGGTGCTGTGGCACAAATCCTGCCTCCGACTTCTATTAATTGTATGACCTTGGACAAATCCCCTTCCTCCTGAGCCTCAGTTCCCTCATTTGTAAAATGGGATTAATAATGCCTGTAGGACATACCTCACAAGGCTATCACTGGGGAATTGAGTAAACCTTGAAGTTAAAGTGCTTTACAAACTTTAGAATTCTTTGGAAATGTCAGTCGTGATTATTAATTTTCCCATGGTCCCCAGGATGGAGCCTCACACAGGATAGAAGCTCAGTGAATATTTGTTAAATTGAATCAAATCCAGTAATTTCATTGGACATTAGGGAATCGGGAGTAGGAGGGGAAGAGAGAAAATATTTTTCTCTTGCATCTCAAAGATCCCGAGGGCCCAGGGGGAGCAAGAGAAAGCTCTGACTGTCCTCTGATCAGAAGAGCACTGACCTTGGGCCCCACTGCTTAATGCAGGTAACTGCGAATGGTTCAAATTTTGATTTAAAAATATTATAAGTGGCTTATGTCTGAGCTGATGAACGGTATTTGTTACGGATGAGAAATCAGACCACTTAACCTGTGCTATCTTTGGACTACTTGAATGATCATACTGTCTGTGAAAACACATTTCTGACCCTCCTTAAATCTCCTCAAGTGAGATGGCTCAATCTGTAGGCTGGGTAGGAATGTGACTATCACAGCTGGACCAACAGATTTCTGTGTATTATTAAGAAAACATGCCATCCTTCTTCTCTGAATCAAGGAAATATCTAAAGTAAAGCAGGAGAACCAACAAGATCAAAATGGTGCAGTCAAAGTAACTGAAGGGATGGTGGGGGAAAAGCTGGAACAGGTCTCCACCACACAGAGCTTTTTCTATCTTTGTTAATAAGCCGTGGTTGGGGTGACCCACAGAGAATTGCTTTCAGCTGTTTGCAGGCAAAATAACAAGGAGAATCAAGTGTGGCTGAGCTACAAGATGCCATGGGGTTGAGGAAGTATCAGACAGTGCCAGTGGCCCATAAAATGCCCAGATCTGGGACTGTGAGCTTCTATTGACTGGCCAGTAATAGGTAACCAGTTCCTGAAACTTGAGACTAAATCCTGGGCTATACTACTCACATTTATAAAGAGAACTTTATTTTTAAGAAAAAAATTTTTCTAAGTGCCTTCCCATTTACAAAATCTTTTGATTCTCATAACGACCTTGGAAAGGAGGTAGGCACAATACTTGAGAGAAGACCAAACAGAGGCCCAAGCAAAGCACACAATTTAACCATATGGAGATAGTAAGAGGGACCCAGCATTCATCTCCTAATTCTCAGCCTGGTGTTTTTGCCAATGTCATTGCCTTCTGGAGAGAGGTGACCAGAGACAATAGATAGAAGACCTGATATTGACCCATTTTCTCTTGGTAAGGAAGGTTAACCCTGCTTCTGGGAGAGAGATGCTCCTGGAGTTAAGGGTCCCAAGGTTTCCTCCCTCCAATTAGCTCTCCTGAGGAAAACGGAGTGGGGTCAGATCTGCCCTGCTTTTTAAGAAGGGGGCAACAATCATGGAGGAGAATTCTTTTCTTGGGACCTCCAGTTAGCCAGTCAGTTGCTATTTCTGAGCACACAGGTCGTTTCCTTTCCTCAGCCAAAATGAAACCCTTCCTTTTCTGAATTCCTCAGCCTTCCATTAGTGGTTGTGTTTGTGGATAATAACTATAATGAGGAGCCAATAAAAAAAATCCAGAATTAGCTGCCCGTCCTCTCCTTAACCCTTCAACACTGAGATACTGCCAAAGCTGGCTGGAGCCTTAATGATTTCGACACAGGGCCGAGCGGCCAGAGCCCAACATTTCTATTACGGCTGGATTATTTAATCCCCATTAGTTAAAAACGCTGGGCTACCAGCCAGTAGCCGAGGAAAATAAGTGGTGACAGGTAAAAGAAAAATAACCTTCCAGTCACTCCTTGAGCCACTTCAAAGCCTGAGGCGCTGCCGGGTAATTTAGACCTAATGAAACCTCGTGTCAGAGAAAATTATTTAGCCAAAGATTCCCTCCGCCCCGCTCAGGGATGGTCCAGATGCTGAGCTCTCGAGGTCCATAATTCTCCCCCTGTAATTAAAACAGAACTAAGTAAATACCTTGTCTGGTAAGATCTACTACAGGGAATGGCTTATTGCTTCCATTCTGAGCGGCAAGAGGGGGCCTCAAGTGCCAATGAGCCTGGGATGTCTTGGAAAGATCTGTTCTCTGCTATGGATAAAGGGAGACTCTCTCTCTCTCTCTCTCTCTCTCTCTCTCTCTCTCTCTCTCTCTCTCTCTCTCTCTCTCTCTCTTTCTTTCTGTCTCTGTCTCTCTGTCTCTCGCTGTCTCTCTGTCTCTCTCTGTCTCTGTCTCTCTCCCCGTCTCTCTCTCTCTCCCCTCCCCCTCACATATGCTTTTTTCTTTTTTGGGGGGAGAGACTCTCCCTCTTTACATTTAGAATCTCATTTAACCAATTGACAAACATCATTATTTCTAACCAGCTTACCAGCTTTTGCCCCCAAGGCTGTTTAATGGAATCCTCCAGTTTCCTGCCAAGCCCAGTCTGGATCACTCAGGTTGATCTCTTTAAAAGCCCGATCTGAGAATAAGGGAAGTAGACCCTGGCTGAGAGACCAGGAGCTGTGTTGCTTTTGGTAACCGAATGGAGAGAGACATACATGAGCACTAGCCAACTAGCACTGAGGTGTGAGATTTGCAGAAAACAGTCTTCCCCTGCCCCACTCCTGTCTGGGGCCTTGTTGACAACCTTTTCATCCTCAGTAAAGGAGTGCTAGAAATGCGGAGACAGAAAACAGAAAGGCTCACTTTCCTCAAAGCCCAGGTGCTGGGCTGGTGGGACTAACTTGACAGGGAAGCCCCAGGCTCTCCTCTTGAAAGAGAAAATGGTAGTGAATGAACGATGGATTTGGGATCAAAGGACCTGGATTTGAGTTGCTATGTGAGCCAGGGCAAGTTACTTAGTCTCTCTGTCCCTCAGTTTCCTCATCTGTAAAATGAAAGTGTAGGACTGAAGAATCTCTCAGGTCACTTCAGCTCTAAACAATGTTATGATCTTAATTCTACTCCTTGATATGGGTTTGACACAAAACAAGGCATTTATTGCCAAGAGGTAGCTAGGTGGCCCAGTGGATAGAGTGCCTGGCTAGGAGTCAGGAAGACCTGAGTTCAAATCTAGCTTTAAATACTTACTAGCTGTGTGACCCTCAGCCAGTCATTTAACCCTGTTACCTCAGTTTCTTCATCATAAAATGAGCTGGAGAAGAAAGTGGCAAACCATTCTAAATGTATCTTTGCTAAGAAAATTCTAAATAGAATCGAGAAGAGTTGGACACAACTGAACAATAGGCATTTAACCTCTTTAGTCTTCAATTTCCTCATCTGTTGGACTGGATAACCTCTAAGGTTCCTTCTAATTCCAAATGTACAATTCTCAGATTTCTCCACCAGTCCCATTCCCCAGGAGAACCTCAGGGCTGGAAAGCAGGTGGGCAGGCAGCATGTGCTTTGTTGTTCAGGACCCTTTCCTGGGACTGTTCTGAGAGAGACAAGCAAAGTATGGTCTACAGAGAAAGTCATTTCAGGTGGCATGTGAGAAGGGGATGGATGATGGCCAGCCCTATGGCTTCTAGCTCTTTGGGGCTCATGGACCAGAAGCAATACCATGTCACCTTTCTTTACTCCGGAATAGTCTATGTCAGTCACCTTGTGATATAATACAGGTCTACTTGGATTAAAACCTTAAAAGCAGGGATGGTAAGAAGAATGTGACCTAGTCCTAGACCCCTCTTCTTTCTAGGAAACTCCTGTCCTATGGTTCCCTCTGGTTCAGGCTTAAAACAATAAGTGTATCATTCAGGGCCCAATTAGTAAAAGGAGATTCTGGAGGAGTGAGACAATAAGGAATTCTCCTCCTCCTCCTCCTTATCTTGGGGTTCAAGGTAACTCTACCTTTGAGAGAGTTGTCCCAAGAGTCATAGGTGGCACAATGGATCAAATACTAGTTCTGGATTCAGTTCAAATCCTGCCTTAGGCACCTATTGTCTGTGTGACCTCGTGCAAGTCATTTATCCTCTGTCTTAGTTTTCTCAAGTATAAAATTGATGTGAAGATCCAATGAAATCACACTTGTAAAGTGCTCAGCATAGTGCTTGGCTCATAGTAGGTGCTTAGTACCTTCCCTTATAGAATTACAGAGTCAGAGCTAGAAGGAACCTTAAAGTATAAGTATAACCCCTTCATTTAATTTAATTTATTCATTTCAATGAACAAACATTTATTTTCTTTCTTTCCCATTCCTCCTCCTCACCCCAATTTTTTTAAAAAAGAAAAAGACAAAGAAAACACTTGTAACAAATCTGCATAATTGAACAAAACCAATTCCCACGTTTGCCTCATCCAAACCTCTATGTCTCATTCTGCATCGATTCTTGACAGGAAGTGGGTAGCCTGCCTCATCACCATCACTCTGGAATCATTGTTGGCCATTGAATTGATCGGAGTGCTTAAGTCTTTCCAAGCTGTTGTTTTTCTTTATAATGCTGCTCTTACTGTATAAATTGTTCTTTTAGTTAGGTTCACTTCATTTTCCCTAAGTTCAGACTATAGAAATGATCACACAATTCATTTTCCACATGAGGGAATTGAGTCTCTGAGAGGCTGAGATACTTGTTACTTGCCTAGGTTCACTCAGCCAGGATCAGAGGTAGGATCTGAACCCAGGTATTTCTGATTCCAAGTCTGGCTCCATTGTGCCAGGCTAACCTTAGAGATGACAGAAGGGGCTGGATAAGCTTGATTCCCTCTCAGGCTGAAGCCAGACAGTTTGGCTGAATAAATGAAACCTCATTGTCCGTGGGTCAAGAGGAGTAGGCTGCTACCTGGGAGGTGCAATTTGAAGTATACAGAGGGAAAGTTTCCCTGTTCCCAAAGTTTATCCCCAATTGAAATTTTACCTTTAGAAATCCATTTTTTGACTTAAACTCAGAATTATAGAATCTATAAGGCATTTTCTCTGATAATTGAATAGCTGCCATAGAGAAAAAAGCAAATCTTGTCTGTGATATATGGTCCCAGAGGTCAGACAGACAAACAACGGGTAGAAGTTAGGGCAGACACAGGTCTCAGTTCAGGGTGAAAAGTAACTGCCTGATAGTTAACTCTCTTCAATAGTGGAACCAATTGCAGGGGTAAAGTAATGAGCTATTCATCACTAGAGATATTTAAATAGAGGCAGGATGGAACCTTGTGTGTGTGTGTGTGTGTGTGTGTGTGTGTGTGTGTGTGTGTGTGTGTGTGTGTTGGTGGGGGGGGCTTTACAGAAAGGATTCCTGCCGTGTATGGGAGGTTAGAATTAATACTCTCCAAGACCCCTTTGAGCTCTAAAATGTTATGATTCTACTAGTCTATAATTAGTTTATCAAAATAACTTTAGAGATGGAATTCTTAACTTTTTGTGTGTCATAGACCCCCTTTGTCGGTATGAGAAAGCCTATGGACCCCTTTTTGGAATAATAATTTTAAATGCATAAAATAAAATACATAGGATTACAAAGGAAACCAATTATACTGAAATAGTGTTGTCAATTTTTTTTAAGTTCTTACACCTAAGGTTAGGAACTCCTACTTAGAGGAACTCCAGAGAGCAAGACCCAGAGGGGATGGAGGCAGGTACATTTTGATCAAGAAAAAGGTTCAAAGATTACAGTTCTGAAGTATTTTGGGCTCCTGGAGTCAGTATGAGGACGCTGGGCCCTGGAGGAAGACAGGAACTGAAGAAAATCTACACATTTTCCTGGGAGTAACTTTGGGAATGAGGGTTTCAGGGAAAACCTGGCTTCTACTTTAGAAGTGTCCAAGGCAATGTGAAATAGCAGAGAGATCATTGACTTGAAGGTCAGAGGATTTGAGGTCAAACCCCGAATGTGCTTTTTACTATCTGTTTGATTCCAAGTAAGACACAGACCCTTTTGGGGGTTTTGTTTTCCCATGCTATTGTTGTTCAGTCGTGTCTGAGTCTTCATGTGGACCGTACCGTCCATGAGGTTTTCTTGGCAAAGATATTGGGAGTGGTTTCCCATTTGATTTTCTAGAATAAGGAAAACAGATTAAGTGACTTGCTCAGGGTCACACAGTTAGTGAATGTCTAAGGCTGAATTTGAACTCAGGTCTTCCTGACTTCAGGCCTGGCATTCTATCCACTAAGCCTTCTAGCTGCCATGGTTTTCCCGTACTAGATATAAAATGAGGAGACTGAATGGTTCCTGAGATCTCTTTAGGATATATGAGAAAGGACAGGCAGAAGGTGAGCATCCCATTGCTGAGAGCACTATTCATTTTCCTTTTGGTTTTTCCACCTGTCAGCCCGAGTCATAAACAGGTATCTCCATGGGTTGGAGGTGGCACAATTGCACGTGGTGTGTCTGATTTAACACTGGTCACACCCGGACCCCTTTTGACATGGAAATATGAAGCTCTGGTCCCTTTGCCTGCTAGTTTCTGAATAAGGTTTGATCTGTGGGCCCTCATCTATGGCTTGAGCCCCTGATGCAAGACTTGGGCTGGGGCTTCCCTTATGAGATCTAGCCCATCCAAGTCCTACTGGCCAGGAGGAGAGATGAATTTGTAGCGTCATTGCGGGATCAATGGAGAGATGCCATGGTGTAGTAAAAGGGGAACTAATCTCAGATGTAGAAGATGGGGTTTAGACCTTGTCTCTAATACTTATTAACTGTATGACTTCACTTGGTATAGGGAAGTTGGCAAGTTGTCATGTCCTGTCATTTCTACGTTAGTAACATCTTTCTTACACACACCCTTCTCTCTTCTGGTACTGACCCCACCCTAGTGTAGGACTTCATCATCTCATGCATGCTTAGTCTCACCATCTGCTTGGTCTCTGCCTCCATTCTCTCCTTCCTCTAGTCTCCTCTCCACTAAACTGTCCAATTAATCTTCCTAGAGCACCTCCTCTTAGTCAATAAGCTCCAGTGACTCCCTTCCTTCTAGGATCAAATATAAAATCTTCTGTATTTTAAAGCTCTTTATAATCTGGTCCCTTCCTATCTTTTCAGTCTTCTTAGACTTGATTCCCCTCTGTATACTCTGTGATCCAATGAAATCGGCCTCCTGCTGATTTCTTCAATTAGATTCCATCTCCTGACTTTGGGTATTTTCACTGGCTGGCTGCCATGCCCAGAATGTTTTCCCTCTTCATCTCTACTTCTCCACTCTTTCTGCATCTTAGAACCCCCAAGTTTCCTTTAAAACAACTCAAACGCCACATCCTATGTAAGGCTGCTCCTGATCCCTCTCACCTACCCTTCCCAGATGCTAATGTCTACTTTTTCCCTCCTCCCCATTCCTTTAAATTTACTTCTTAGATAGCTTTAAGAAATATAATGATATGTTTATATGTTGTCTCCTATGACAGAACATAAGCTCCTTGAGCACAGGGCCTATTTCATATTGGTCTTTGTAACCCTAGTACCTAGTACAGTGTCTGGCCCAGTCGAATCCAATCTTTGTGAGTCCATTTGGGGTTTTCTTGGCAAAGATAGTGGAGTGGTTTGCCATTTCCTTCTCCAGCTCATTTTATAGATGAAGAGATGAAGCAAATGTGGTTAAGTGACTTGCCCAGGGTCACCCAGCTAGTAAGTGTCTGAGGCCAAATTTGTCCTCAGCAAGATGAAGTCTTCTTAACTCTAGGCCTGATACTCTCTCCACTGAGCCATCTAGCAGCCCCTTCCAGTGCCTGGCCCATAGCTAGTGTATAATAAGTTTTTTTCTTTATTGACTAAGTAGTCAGTGACCTTATTTGCAAGATAAGGATAATAATCCCAACACCAACTCCCCCTACTTCACCTCCCAGCCCATTATGAGTGTGTTTTGTAAACCCTCAAATGAGAAAGAAATGTGGACTATTAACTATTAGACTTCTCAGGGCCCTCTTCCTTTCCTCTCCCCCTGCCCCCACCTCATATTGCTTTTCTGTTCAGGTGGAAGGATGATTGTAGTGGTAACCACCCTGGCATACCCAGGATGGCTGCTAGCGCAGGTTCTTAGATCTGCTTTACTAGGAAAGACAACTGTTTAAGGGGTCAACAATCTTTTTTAATTACATTCACTACTTCAAGGGAAAAGTCAGCACCCTGAACTTCAGAGAAAATACAAGCAGAGAAATAAAGATCAACAGACAGGGCTCTGACTGCCTGAATCAAAGCAATATCACTATACATTTTACATACATCCCTGGATCAAGAGAGCCTTTACATCTGAGCAGTTGGAAGCTCTGAACATACAACCATTCAGAATCTTGACCAGGGAACCACAAGATGCTCTCATAAGTGAGCTCCCAAAGCAAAATATAAAACTCAGAGTATATATACCCTTCTCAGAGCCAGAAGGCATCACATGACGCAATGCCTAATTAGAAATTAGCAAAAAGTGTGAAAGTCTTCCTACAGTCAAGCCTCCCTTAAGCAAGCTTCCTTTAATGGGTTCCAGGTAAAGCCTATTAATGGGCAGGGAGGATCTTATATCCCATTAAGATTATAATGATCTAGGACAGCAGAGGGAGGAGGAAACAAGGCCTATTGGCTCTGACTTTGAGAGATTGAGGCTGCTCTGAGGGGTATCACAGGATGGTGGAAAGGGTCCTGGCTTTGAAATCAAAGAGTCTGGATTCAAATCCTGCCTTTGTTACTACTTATGCAACATTAGGCAAGTCATTTTAACCTCCATAGATCTTAGTTTTCTTATCTCTAAAATAAGGATATTGGGTTGGAACTAAATGACCTCTGAAGTCCCTTCCAGCTCTAAATTCATGCTCCTAAATCATACCAAATAGGGGCAGAATTGGAGGATTCCTTGTCCATTAGACTGTGAGGTCACTTAGAGTGGGGACAGGGTTTGTTTTTAACTTTTCTGTGTATCCCAGCATTTAACAGTATCTGACCCTTAGTAGGTGCTTAATCAATATGTGTTGACTATGTGAGAGTTTGTTGAACGGTTCCCATGGCAGAGGGGAGGGAGCCTGGGAAGGGAGAGTGTCAATGATACAGATAAAATTTTCCACTGAAGCCACCTGACTAAAGTAATTGGTTCTTGAAGGCTCAAATGATTTGAGAAAGTGCTTTCCAGAACTGGTACCACATCTCAGTGCAAAGAAGTCTGGGAGAGCATAGGGCAGCTTTCCCTTTGTCCTCATCTCTCCACAGTACTAGCTTTACTTGCATCTACAGGAAGCTGTCAGTGCCCTGCTCCTCTGGCCCATTCAGCCTAGGCCCCAGCACACAAGCGTAGCTTTTGTTCCTGACACAGTTTTTCCAAACAACTCTCTTGGCACCGGGCAGGGCAGCTCCCCAGGACTTGGAGCCAACCCATGGGTGAAACTCAACCTGCCTGTGGCTGCACAGGCCCTGAGTGGCAGGGGGCCATGGTGCCACTCAGGGTGGAAGGATTAGGGAGGACTGATCCTGACCCTATACTTTTTGACAGTACTGGGAGATTGGGAGCCTCACATGCCCACCATCTCTTGGCACTGCTTCATCTAGGGGTATAACTCATGTAGCTAGAGGATATGGAGGCTGCTGGTCCTAAAGAACTGGCTCTCTGGGCCAGGTAACAGTTATACCAGGTAACAAAGATTCTCTAGCCCCTTATCTATACCCAGGCTCAAGACAACGATGTCTTTTTTTTTCTCTGAGTCCAGAGAAAAGAGGTAGGGGCCAGCATGTAGGATACAGTGATATAGCAGGAATGGAAGAGAGGATCTAGCTCACCTCACACTCTTGGTTCAATTCCAGGCACTCAGCATTAACTCTTGTATTACTCCAAATACCTGCAGAAGATGGGCAGGTTTTCAATCATCCCCTTTCTTTTTTTCTTTTTGTTTGTTTTAAAATCAATCAATCAATTAATTTTTAATTTTCACCATTCGCTTTTATAAGATTTTTAATTCTAAAAATTTCCCCCCTTTTTCCTCTCCTCCCTCCCCAAGATGGCCTGCAATCTGACATAGGCTATACATGTACAATCATATTAAACACATTTCCACATGAGCCATTGTGTGAAAGAAGAATCAGAACAATACCATGAGAAAGAAAAAAAACAAAAAAAAGAGAAAAATAGTATGCTTTGATATTCATTCCAACTTAATAGTTCTTTCTCTATATGTGGATAGCATTTTCTATCATGAGTCTTTTGGAATTATCTTAGATCCCTGTATTGCTGAGAAGATCTTAGTCTATCAAAGCTGGTCATCACACAATGTTGCTGTTACTGCGTACAGTGTTCTGGTTCTGCTCACTTCACTCAGCATCAGTTCACATAAGTCTTTCCAAGTTTTTCTGAAATCTGCCTGATCATAATTTCTTATGGAACAATAGTATTCCATTACATTAATATACCACAACTTGTTTAGCCATTCCCCAATTGATGGGCATCCCCTTAATTTCCAATTCTTTGTAACCACAAAAAGAGCTGCTACAAATATTTTTGTACATACAGGTCCTTTTCCCCACTTGTACTATCTCTTTGGGATACAACCTTAGGAGTGATATTGGTGGGTCAAAGGGCATGCACATTTTTATAGCCCTTTGGGCATAGTTCCAAATTACTCTCCAGAATGGTTGGATCAGTTCACAGCTCCACCAACAATGCATTAGTGTTGCAGTTTTCTCACATTTTCTCCAACATTTATAATTTTCCTGTTTTGTCATCTTAGTCAATCTGATAAGTGTGATGTAGGTGTGATGTGATACCTAAGATTTTTTAAATTTGAAAATCTCTAGTTAATAATAACTTAGAACATTTTTTTCATATGACTATAGATAGCTTTAATTTCTTCATATAGAAACTGCCTATTCATATTCTTCGACCATTTATCAATTGGGGAATGACTTGTATTCTTACAAATTTGACTCAGTTCTCTGCATATTTTAGAAATGAGGCCTTTATAAGAGATACTGACTATAAAAATTGTTTCCCAGATTTCTGCTTCCATTAGAATCTTTGTTGCATTGGTTTTGTGCAAAAAAAGCTTTTTAACTTAATGTAATCAAAAGTATTCATTTTGCATTTTGTAATGTTATCTATCTTTCATTTGACCATAAAGTCTTCCCTTCTCCACAGATTTGACAGGTCAACTATTCTTTGTTCTCCTATTTGGCTTATTGGCTTATAGCATCACTCTTTATGTCTTTATCGTGTGCCCACTTTGACCTTATCTTGGTATATGGTGTAAGGTGTTGATCTATTCCTAGTTTCTGCCATACTATTTCTCAAACAGTTTTTGTCAGATAGCAAGTTCTTATCCTAGAAGCTGGGTTTATCAAACAATAGATTACTTTAGTCACTGACTACTGTGTCTTGTGTACCTAACCTATTCCACTGGTCTACCACTCTTATTTCTTAGCCAGTACCAAGTAGTTTTGACAATCGTTCCAATTTCAACAAGTGGGGATTGTTTAGGGACACACATGGGACACCATGCTATGGGTACTAGTCCATTGTGTCCTGGACTAAATCTGGATTACAATTACAGGTGGGAACTAACACTTCTCTCTTTATAGTGCTTTTGGAAAGGGGCTTGCTTTTTGCCCTGTTCTTATCATAGCTGAACCAGAGAGAGGAGGCCATCATCCACAAAAAAATAGTCATGAAAGGCTCCTACCTGAGAAAAGCTCTTTACATTTTCTAAACTGCTTCCATATCCAGATGTTGTTTTGATCTTCACAATTGTGACTGATAGGCAGAACAGAAATGTGTACTTCCATTTTACAGATGAGGAAGCTGAGGTTTAGAAAGGTAAAGTAATTTGCCCAATGTCATATAGCCAGTAATTATCAGAGACTGTATTAGAACCGAGTGGTCCTGTGTCCTAACCTAGTACTCTGTCCACTGAAATCCCCAGGCTGCTTCCACAGATCCAGGAGCAGTAGACATTCTGATCCATGGAGAACAGACCCAGGTAAGAAAACATATCTCCAAGGTCTGCAGAGCTTATCCCATGTTCCTAGGCAGATAATAAAGTAGGAATGAGGCTTGATCCAGCTTCCCCAAAAGGAACTTGAACCCCAGAAGCAGATTGCCACCCCAGAAGTGAAGGAGATTTATACACTAGAAAAAAGAAATGGGAGGGTTCTGTGTGTGTGTGTGTGTGTGTGTGGTATATGCGCATATGTGTGTGTGTGTGTGTGTGTGTCAGGTTAGGGTGTTTGAGAAATTGGAGACCACCAGGCAACTTGGAGAGATGTGAGTTTACTTTATAAAACCAAACCCTGGTTATTTCAGTTTGTTAACATGAAAGACTCCTCTAATTCTATCTACAAATACCACATTCTCCAAGCTACAATTGCCAGAGCAAGTCAGAATCTCTCAATTCTGCATTCCTCAAAGTCGCTAAGTGGGGCAGAAGGGGCGCTGCTATAATTCATAATTCAGAACTCAAATTTCATAAGACAACATCAGAAATGTCACTGTAACCACACTAATTCCTTCACAGTTACTGGGAGTGGGTGTTGGTGCAATTCAAGCTGAAAAAAGAAACCTAATTTCAGCAAGTGGACAACAGGCCAACTTGGCCCAGGTCCTCCCGGACCAGACAAACGTCTGCTCTGTTGGAGTTGAAGGCACAGTACTAATTATCAGAGCTGGTTTTGCCTCAGCCGTAATGACAGTGTGGTTTATAAATATGTGCCCAGCCAGGGTTCTCGGTGCGCAAACAAGGATCGGGTATTTCTGTGGGAACCCGACAGAAACCCACCAGAGCTGAATACTGCTATTGATACTGGCTAGACTGACTGCACAGGGAAGGGCCCAGCCAGGCATCAGTTGCTATACTCATTTAATCCCAGAGCTGGTATCTTGCGAGATGCCAGGGGCTACAAGACCTCTTATAAGATGGCCAAAGTTTGTGAAGTCATCAGAGTTTGTCTTCAGAGATTGCCACTTCTCTTTTCTGCACTCTTTTGAATGTTTTCAGCTATTCAGGATCCCATCAGCATTCTCATGTTGTTCTGTTCCCCCTAAGGATGTGGGGAGCAAGGTAGCAAGATTCTTAATGAAAAGTACCCTGAATTGAGAGTCAGAGGGCTTGAATTTGAATCCTGGCTCTGCAGTTTAAGATCTGTATGACCTTGGGCAAATCAACTCACTTTTCTGGATTGGTGGAGAAAATTTCCACACTGGGAATACTTGATACTGTTGTAATCCTCTCTGGTAAAGTGAGGGGATTGCACTAGATAAGGTGGTCTACAAAACTCCAGAGTGGGCTCTAACCCAGATTAAAATATAATTGGTAAATGTTATGAAAAAATCAATAAAAATATGATACAAAAACATCGATAATGTTAATTTGTGATTTTCTAAGTTAATATGCAGACTGAAGTTTGACGCCATTGGAGTAGGCTTGTCCAATTCTAGATACTATGAAATATAGTTTTTGCATTGAAAAAGTGAGGCCAGGGACTGGGAATAACTTGGTTTAAGTGTTATCACTCTTCCAGATTCAGGTAGTGATGGATGGACCAATGGGAAAGGCGATGAGTCAATTTGGATCAGTGAAGTTTTCCCATTTGTGCTCCTGGCTCAGTGTCTTCTTCACTTTCATGTAAATTGGACTTGGGTCTTAAAGATGACCTGTTAGTTGACACAGAAAGATGCAATGTGGTCTTTTAAAAAATAAATTAATTTGGAATAAAAAAAAATCTCCATTCTCCCACCCGGTGAGACCTTGAATACTTAGGGGGCATCGAGGAGGCATAATGAATACAATTCTGGCCTTGGAGTATTTGAAGCCTGCTTCAGACATTTATCCTGGGCTACTTACTTAATCTTCCTTGGACGTAACTTCATCATGTGTAAAACAGCAACTATGTCATAGGATTGACGTAAAGCTCAAATGAGACGTGAACAATTTGTCTAATTTATAAAATGAGATCAAGTGCTTTGCAAACCTTATTAAATGTTAGCTATATTATAATAATTATGATGATGAAGATTGTTATGGTTATTGTTGTCAGTATTTCTCTGAGACTCAGTTTCCTCATCTAGTAGGAAATAATTCTTATTCTTGCCCACCTCAAAGAGATGTTATGAAAATCAAGTAAGTCAGTGATTGGGAGAGTGCTTTAGAAAGAGCTGAGTGATGTGTGCGGGATATCTTAGGACAGACCTTGGAGTAAGGAAAGGCAGACAGGTACTCACTCACTTAGTCTCTGGCCAGGGATGAGGCCCTTTGACCATGGCCCTGACTAGCATTCCTTTTTCTCTGAGGCTGAAGGTAAAAATTTGCAAAAAGAACACCTTTTCCCTTCAACTCCCCACCTCCAAGTATGAACAACTGTAGCTTTTTTTTGCCTTTGTTTCAGACTTGTGATTATACCATTGTAGAGTTGTAGAGAGCTCCCAGCATGGAAATTTTCTCCGCCTATGCCAATCAGAAACTCTGCAGCTTATAACCTTAGCTTTATTGACTTCTATCTAAAATTGTATTTTAAATGTCAGTGTTACACAGAATCCTAGTAACCTAATCAAAGCAACATCCCTAGAGGCATGCTTCCCATTAAATTAAGGTGAGTTTGTCTTCTGGGGCAGGAGGGGCTAAGAGGGATCAAAGTTCTCAGAGCCAACTGGAAAAAAAAACCCAAAAAAATCAAAAAACCTTCTTCTGTCCAGATGACAGCAATACTTGACCATATGGTGCATTCTTTACTCTGGAAGTGGTGAGACATGGAACAAAATAAGATCAAATAATAGAAACCTTTTCTGTTGTATTTTCATTAAATTGTTGGTTAAAAATCTAGTGATGGCTAATGACAGTATTAAGAAAGAACAATTACCAAAGTCACAAATCAATATTTTGTTCATACTCCAGTTTCAAAGGTTAAATGTTAATTGGTTGAAACAGTTCTGTGTTTTGATCAGAGGTGTTTCTATATGTAAGGGATTTCAGGGTAATCTAGGGTAAAAATTAACTTACACGTCTAGCATAATGGCATATATCATGTACTTATAAGTACAGTACAACACATTGCTGTTCAGTTGTGCCTGATTCTCCATGACCTCACTTGGGGTTTTCTTGGCAAAGGTACTCCAGTGGTTTGGCATTTCTTTCTCCAGCTCATTTATTAGATGGGGAAACTAGGCAGAGTTAAGTGACTTGCTTAGGGTCACACAGCTATTGTATAGTATACACTCAAATGTTTAGTATTCAAATGTTTATCAAATATTTCCCTCCAGATAAGCCTTTGAGAGGCAGTACAAGGTAAGGACAAGCAATGCATTATCCTCCTCATTTTATAGATCAGAAAACGGAGACTCTGGTTCGAAGAATTAGAAATTGTGGGAGTTAAAATTCAACTCCAGGGCGCCTGTCTCCAATTCCAGCATTCCTCTGCTACAGTGTTCAAAATGAGACAGTGAAATTCAAGCATAAAAATCAAACAATTTTTCATTATTAATGGACATTAATGCTCCATCTGAGGGGCAGTGTGGTATAGTTGACAGAGGGCTGGCCCTGGAGTCAAGAAGACCTGGGCTTCAGTCCTACCTTGGACTTATCTTGGCTTATATGATTCCCAATGTGGAAGTTCCTTTACCCCTTAGGGTCCTAAGCAACTCTAAGACTCTAAAAGGCCAGTTGCTGTCCCACTTAATACATTACAGTGGCTGCCTGTTAATATCTTTGATCAACTATAAACTCTTTCATTTGACAGTGAAAATCCTTTCTAATATGCTCCTTTCCAATCTAGTCTTCTTATATTTTCCTCACCTCCACGAACTCTATAACCAATTTACATTGGTATTCTTCAAACCCAACCCTCCATCTCATGTCTCCATGCCTTTTCAGCAGCTGTCCCATGCCTGTAATGCTCTCCCTCCTCACTTTCATTTCCAGGCTTCTTTCAAGATATCTCAAATTCTGCCTTCTGCAGGTAGCCTTTCCAGGAATCATCCCCCCTGCCCCCAGTCTAGCTCCTGGTGCCTGGGATTACCTCCAATCTACCCTTCCTTAACCCTTCTTAATTCTAGTGTTTTCCCTTTTTAAAATAATTTCTTATTTATCTTGTGTATGGCTCCCTCTGTACATGTTTGTTTGCATATTGTCTCTCCCATTAGAATGTAAGCTCCTTGAGGGCAGATTGTCTTTTGCATCTTTTTACGTCTTTAAGGTTTAGTACAATGCCTAGCATGTAGTGAGTGCTTGACAAATGTTTATTGATTGATTGCTTATCTATCTTGAATGGACTTAATTATTTACATGGTGCCTAACCCTGTTAGAATGTGTGTTTCTTGAGGGCAGGGACTGTTTTTACCTATCTTTGTATCCCTGGTGCTTAGCTCAGTGCCTGGCACATAGTGCTTAACAAATGCCTTTTGATTGATTGACCTGTAACCTGCATCAATGAAGGGAATTTTTTTCATATTGGGTATTCCCCATCTCAATAAAATGACAGGCATAAAAAGTATATTATCAAAGCATAAAAGGTTAGACAAAAAAACCAATCAGCTTATTTATTTGAAATGTATGGACTTGCTTTTTCTTGTTCAAACATTGTCTTTAGTTGGGAATTGTACTTTTATATACTCATAAATCATATCTGCATATATGATACTCATGTCTGCACTTCAATTTCATGATGCTAGAAAAACTCCTTTGACCTATAAAAGATACTGTAGATTTTCTTTTTTCTTCATTTTTTGTTTGGAAAATAGGGAAAAGTTGTTTTTGTATAGCAGGCACATTAACCCAGATAAACTGTGGGAGCAGCGTAATGATTAATGGCAGAATAGCGCAGTTGTTGCAAAAGTAAGTCGTGCAGTGAAGAGAGCAGTGAAGATTATATCTAACACCAGGGGACGGCTTATTAATCTCACTTCTGGAGGAATTCCTGAGTAAATCACTCTCCTTTATTAATGATATTTCACTTTGCTCTGCGAGACATCTTTTATATATCCAGAAGGGCAATTATCTGTTTAGGCCAGGAAACAATATTAGTTAGAACTTCAGCCCCAGGGCTCAATGAAAGGAGCCAAGAGAGAAATGATGATGATGAGAAGAGGACGGCCAATCCCTTATTCCCAGGATAATTGCCACCAAAGCCCCCCCCAGATCTAAGGGTCACTGGGGATCCCCAGTCATCAGGAAATGACAAAGCTAATGCTTCCAGCCCCACCCATCAATTTACCTCTCCTGAAGCCGTGGAGGGCTAGGGGGGGATGGTTGTCAGCTCTGCTTGGCTGGAATATATGAGGTGGGCCTTCATGCTCCATAATGTCTTCTTCATTTAATCATCTTTCAAAGACAGATCTTAGATTGGTGATTGGGAAGAGCTGGAGTAAGAAGTCTATAATTTAAAAGGAAATATTTTCTCAGTTTGAGCAGCTCATTCTTTTCAAGTTGTTTATCATTTATGATATTGTTGTGAATTAGCAGTCCCTAAGAAGGGAAAGTGTTGGCAGTGCTAGTGGTGGGGGAGAGTTAATGGCTAGGAAAGTAGACCATAAATGAGTGCAAAAGAGGTTAGGTAAACTTATCCAACCATCCATCCATCCACCCATCCATTTTTCTTTCCTTCCTTCCTTCCTTCCTTCCTTCCTTCTGTCCTTTCATCTACCCACTCATTCATTCATTCAATACCTGCTGAGCATTTAGTGTGTGACTGGATCTATGTTATGCCTCAGGGAAGATCCAGAAGGGGTATGACCCATTTACACAGTCAAAACTAACATATATGAAGAATAATAACAATAAGAGTTGATGTTTATGTAGTGCTGTAAAGTTTGCAAAGTTCTTTTACATCTATTATCTCATCTGACCCTCACAACAATCCTATGAGGTAGGCCCCATTATTATCCCCATTGTACAACTGAGGAAGCTGACACTTTAAAGATGAATTGCCTAGGGTCACCCAGTTAGTACTTATCTGAGGCTAAATTTGAACTGAGGTCTTCCACGATTTCAAGGACACTCACTATGCCATTTAGCTACAGAACAATACAAAACAGCTGATGCTGAGTTCCATATGAGCACTAAAGGTAGCAGGAGTTCAGAAAAGTAGGAATGATACTTAGAAGGGACTGTAGTTCATTCCCCCTACTCTATGCAGAAATTCCTTCTTTCAATATTACCTTTGAGGGGTGATTATCCTCTTCTTGAACACTTCCAGGTGTTCACTACCTCAAAACTCTGGTTCCCTCTGTTTTTTTTTTGAAGAGTTTAGTTGTTAAAAAGTTCTTCCTTACATTGCAAGCAGTGTGGATTAGAATGGTCAGAGATGGTTTCACAGAGGAGGAAACAGCAGCAGGCGTCTCATTGGAAGCCATGGAAGGAAGAAATTTCAGAAAGGAGGAGGTATAGTTTGAATATATTTCTGTGGGGAAATCAATTCAAGCTGATCAAAACAAAGCTCTTCAGCATTCCACCTGTGACAGCTAAATGGGTATACCCCGGTCAATGAAACTTTGGACCTCACAATTCACTGAAGATGCTTTAGCCTTTAAGAGTCAAGACCAGGATTTAAACCCAAATTTCCTCTGACTCCAGATCTACTCCCCTTTCTACTCAAGCTTAGATGGGGCTGAATGAGTCCTAGCCCCAATCAGAATCTCCTCTGCAAGTTGGAGTCATCTCTGACATGAATTTGTTTTCTTACGGTCATCTGCATTCTCCCCCAGAAAGGGAAAGTCAACTGAAAGTGATAGTATAGGCAATTCTAGCTAAACAGAATTTCATTCAACCATGTTTTATTCTAATGGCATGAACTCCAACTTTCTGAGTCCAACAATAGCACTAAAGGAAAGTGGCCCAGAAACATCCTTGTCAAGCACCACTAGAGGCTCCTTGGTCGTACAGGGATTGCTTGGCTAGGAGGCTCCTGGTCCAAGCCTTTGACTTTGGGATGCTCCTCATTCTCACCCCTAGGACAATAATCCCTACATTTTTTTTGTTCTATAAACTCCATTTGTGTGTGTGTGTGTGTGTGTGTGTGTGTATGTGTGTGTGTGTGATTGGGGAGAGTTAATGGCTTCCAGTGGTCTGACGGCCAAAGCAAACAGCAGTCAGTCAGCCAGTACCTTGGTCTACAGTGCACAGACCCGCTCGGTCAGCAGAATTTTTTTTTTTTTTTGCTCAGGCTATTGTCCCTACTGCCCACCCTCCCTCATCCCCACTGCTGGTAATTAAATAAGTCTCTGGATAAGGAGAATGTACAGTATGTCATAAAATCTCTCTGAACTACCTATATTTATCCCTGAAAGTGAATTCTTTATAAGACCCAGGATATCAAAGCAGGCAGGGATCAAAGTGTTTTTAATAAGCAAGCCAGTGTTTGGAGCACCCGGGCTTTCATGTAGCATGTTTTGTTCCAATTCTTAATTTCGGCTCCTCACCACAGAAGGCACTTAGGATAACTATCTATAACTACATTGTCATGGTGAATCCTTTGATTACTTAACACGTACACCTTTAGTGAAACAAAAATGCCCTTCCCCTGCCAGCCCCCTCCACTGTATATTTGGACCTCATTGTTTTCCATAGTATGAAGTTTCCATTTTATTTGCCTGGAAATTTCAGCTGCATGGAACCATAGGGAGTCAGAGCTGGAAAGGGCCTTAGAACACAGAATGTTAGAACCTGAAGGGATCTCAGATCATTGGATGTCAGAGATGGACATGACCTTAGTACACAGAACATCAAGTGTCAGAATTAGAAGAAACTTTAAAACACATAATGTTAGTGTTGTAAGAGACCTTAGATCATAGAATGTTAAGAAACAGAACACTGAATGTTCCAACTAAAGAGGTCAGAGAGGTTGTGTAGTTCAGTCTTCATTTTACAGAAGGGGAAACAAAGCCTAGAGAAAGGGAACGTCTTGCCTAAGGCCACAGGACAAATTAGTGGCTGAGATGGGAAGAGAGGCCAGGTCTTTAATTCCAAATTCCGGGTCCTTTTCAGTGTCATTTGCCTCAGATATATCATATAGTAAATACTTAATGTGTGTAGATGCACTCATTTGGATACATCCTGGTCATATTATATGCATTCAAGAAACATTTCCTATGCACTTTAAACCTTTATGCTAGGCCCTGGGGTAGATCACAAGAAGTATAAAATATAGTCCCAAGAATGTGAGTAAGAGAAAAAATGAATTCCAGAATTCAGGACTCTCACTATCCTAAATTCCCCAAATGCAAACTTTTTTTTTTTTTTACCATAACACAGAGCATTGCAACAGAGCTAAGCTACCCTGCTCATTCATGAATTTCTCAATCGGATTAAAATCTATTATACCAAACCTTGTCATTACACAGATTTAGATTCAACATGGGTCAGATCACATCCTTTGAAAACTTAAAAAATGGCATGTAGCAACAGCTTGATCTCTCATAGTTTGCCTAGAAGGCAGACATTAGTCTTGCCTGTCAAAGAGTCTTCCTGCTTTTCAAAATCCTCCTCCCTCTACAATCCCAACATCCTCAACCCTCCCCACTGCATATGCTCATACACACACACATGCACATGCGCACACACACACACACACACACACACACACATGCATGCACACACTCAAGAAACTTTCAGTGGCTCTCTGCTACCTTAGGATAAAATATAAAAGTCTGTTATTTTGGCATTTAAAGTTTCTCTCACAGTCTATCTCTTCACACAACTCTCCCGATTAGTCATATTGACTTACTTTCTATTACCCAAACTTGGCATTTCATTTCCTATCTTCTTGCCTTTGTATTCATTGTCCCTTCAAGGCAGTGGTTCTCAACCTGTGGGGTCGCCTAAGACTATTGGAAAACACATATTTCCGATGGTCTTAGGAACCAAGACACCGCTCCTCTATCCATCTCCAGGCAGGTCCACCCACATGCAGATATGGCCACATACAAGTATTAAAGGGTCGTGCCATTAGGAAGGTTGAGAACCACTGTTCTAAGGTCTAGATAGGATGTCCTTCTTTCTTGTGCACCTGAGAATTCCTTAGCTCTCTCCAAGCTTTACTAGGTACTACCTCCTATGGGAAACCTTTTCTATCATTCTAAATATTAACACTCTCTCAGTTTATCTGAGTAAATGCTATATCCTTTTATTAGCATATGACTATTTTTGGTTTTGACTTTGTATATTCAGGGCCTAGTGGGATGCCTCTAATGTAGAGATCACAATAAATATTTACTTCATAATTAATTTTAAATTATAGCTCTAGAGATGAAAGGGACCTCAGAGGTTATCTAGGCCAGCCCCTTCATTTTACAAATGAGGAAACTGAGGCCCAGAAAGCTTCACTGACTTGCCCAGGTATTATGTATGTAAAGTAGGACTTGAGTCCAGATTCTCTTTCTAGAGATCCAGCACTTTCCACTATATCATCTTATCTCCTAAGTCAGATCTCCACTGGTCAGAGCTGGACAGTGACAGAAGACTGGAGGATGCCTTTAAAGTTCTAAGCTACACACTAAACTATATCCTCTAATTCCAGCAAGCATCAGCTCCCCCACTTACCTCCAAGATCACCATTTTCCCCACAATGTATTGTTTCATATGGTAATGTGAAACTATAGTACCTAACAGATCCTAACCATCAGGATACCTACAGACAGGATTCATTCCATCCTTCAGAATCACATGAATTGGCCTATGCTTAGGAGGGGTTATTTTGCAGCTGTGTGAAGGATGGACTGGAGAGAGAGAAGACTAGGAGAAAGGGAAATAATTAGGAAGCAATCACAATAGTCCTGGGTAAAAGAAAATAAATGTCTAACTAGGGTGGTAGCCATGTGGGCTCAAATAAGGGGATGGATGTGAGAGAGGCTGTGGAGATAGAATTGACAAGACTGGATATGGGAAATGAGATAGAGAGAAGAATTGATGGATGGCATTACCATCAGCATGTCAGAGAACATTGAAGGTCAGGTTTAGGAGGGGTCTCTGTATTGGACATGCTGAATTTGAAATGCCTATGGAATATCCAGGCAAACATAGTCAGAAGACAATTGGTATTAAATTCTTACTTAACTTCAAAAGCTAAAGGAAAGCTTTTTGTAGATTTGTTGAAATCTGAATATGTCTATAGGATGTGGGAATGGGAACATGAACTAAAGATGTGTGTGTGTGTGTGTGTGTGACAGAGAGAGAGAGAGAGAGAGAGAGAGAGAGAGAGAGAACTCATAAATGTAAGGGTTGGAAATGGAGAGAGCTCTTTGGGTATTTAGTGAAATCTCTCATCTACAGAGGAGGTGTGGACAATGTCTAGAATGTGTCTGAGGCTGGATTTGAACTCAGGTCTTCCAGAGTTCAAGTGTAGTGCTCTATCCATTTTACCACCTACTTGACAGAGATGGACTTTCAGGGGTTCTTAGCTTGGGGTTTATGAACGTTTTCTTGAAAAAAAAACAAAACTGAAAATTGCATTTCATTATAGTTTGTTTTCTTTGTAATCCTATATTTTTATTTTATACATGCAAAAATATTACTCTGAGAAGAGTTCTATGAAGTTCACCCAACTGCCAAGGGGGCCTATGAAAGATTGTTGCTCCTTCTTGTTTTCAGAGAAGACCATGGTGATGTTTTGACTTGCATGTAATTGGATCTAAGTGAGGCAGCGTGGCACAAAGTCATTAGCCTCATTCACTCTTCCAGAGTCATCAAAGTCCAGTGGCAGGACAAAAGTCAGGATGACTGTGTAATGCTAAGGGAATCTGAAGATCTTCCCTGCCCCTTAATGGGCCTCACTTGGAGCCCAACAAATGAAGCTTGCTTAAGGGAGGCTTGTTTTTCCAGGAAGGTCCACACCTTTTGTTACTTTGTAATTAGGCAGTGGGTCATGAAGCCTGTGATGTCCTCTGACCCTGAAGAAGGGTATATAAACTCTGAGGTGAGGTTTTGCTTTGGGGTTCACTTATGGGAAGAGTAGTATGATTTGGGCAGATGAGACTCTGGGCAGCCATTGAGCCCACAACTACCCCCCTGCCCTGGCTTTGAAAACCCAGATATTGGTGCTTCTCTCTCTAGTAACTACGTATGTATGTAATAGTCAGACAGCTAGAAGCCCTGTCTGTTGGTCTGTTGAATTATACTATTTTCTATGTGTGTTTTTTGTCTGCTAGTAATTTCTGTTTGTATTTTCTGAAGTTCAGGGTGCTGACATTTTCTCCTGAACTAAGTGAATGATATATACGTTTGATTAAAGTAAGATTGTTAACCCTTTTTTCATTGCTTTCCTTTAGTAAAGCAGATCAAAGAGCCTGTGCTAGCAGCCATTCTGGGTATGCTAGGGTGCTTTGCTTGCTGTTACACTGGTAATGGTCCAAGATTCAGTGGATAACTTTGGCATCTTCAATGCCAGATCAGGCTCTAAGTCTTCTACAGCTCCTACTTCAGCCACCTTCATGGTTGTTTGGTCAAGTTGTTCTCATTCATCCATTTCTTGGGAGAAGACTTTACATGCTTGGGGGTAAATATCCCTTTAACTCACCAATGGGTTAAGAACCCCAGGACTAGATGATTTCTAATACCATCTCTAATTCTAAACTCTGGGATCTGAAGGAAACATAGGAGTATCCTCTTGTTTCCCTGCTCTCTGGTACCAAGTCCAGGTAGACCCAGTATGGAGAAGACCTTTGCATGGGATGCTTTGAAGCATGGCAAATGTCTCTTGCTACTATGGTTTGGGCATCTGGAAAGGATCTCTAACTCCACAGCTTTCTAACTGTGAACTGTTGTTTAATCTTCAAACACCTCAAGTACCAAACACAGTTTGAGATTGGCCTTGAGGTGATCCTCAACCTTAGTAGACTGCTCTAGTAACTATGACAAAAGAAAAGAAGGAGAAAAAGAGTCTGAGACAATGGTCCCCTCTATCTTTCTGCCATGTTAACAGCAGGAATCCTTAAAAAGTAAAATGAAAAGGTGGTTCATCATCCATCCCTCACACCTGTATGGAGTTTTTATGTTCTAAAGTACCTTCTCCTCTATTATTATATTTGATCTTCCCAGAGGCTCTGGGAAAGAAACACATCAGGAATGAATAGCCTCTGCCAGCCTCTGTCCTGAAAATTCCCATCATTGAGCAACTTGCCCTCAGTGAGGGGGGCATTGAGTTAAGTCATATGAAGGGCCCTTCCAGTCACCCCGTTGTACAATTCTGGAGTCATCTCATGCTTCAATCTCCCTTCTCCCCTGCCTCCCCCCCACCATATTGAAGCTAATGCTGATTTTACTTGTGTACTACTTTATGCATGTGTCTCCTTCCTTCCATTCACTCCCCTAGCCTTCTATTTCAGATCCTCATTTCCTCTCATTTATACTGTTGTAATAATCTCCTAATTAGTCTCCCTTCCTCAAGTCTTCATTCTACCTTGCCGACCATATCCAATCAGTTTCCAGGTTTTGCTGATTTTACCCTTTGCTCTGTCTATTCCATCAACACTTTAGTTTAGGCCTTCATCACTTCTTGCCTATACTGTTGCAATAATCTTCTAATTGGTCTTCCTTCCTCTTCTCTTCTCTCCCCAGTCCTTTATCCACATAGCTGCCAAAGCAATGTTCCAAAAGAACATGTCTGACCATATCACTTCCTTAGTCAAAAAACACCTGTAATATCCCTTTGCTTCCAATACCAAACACAAACTTCTCTGTTTGGCATTCAACCTACATAATGTCAAATCCCTATTTGTTGTTCTCCAAACTCATCCTGCCTCTTGGTCTGTGCAGAGCCTGTCCCATGCCTGGAACACTCTCTCCTTATCTCTGCCTCTTAGAATCTCTTGTTTCCTCCAAAGGTCAACCTCATGGCTACCTCCTGCACAAGGCCTGCCCTGATCATTCCAGCAACCACCCAAAATTACTTTGTATTTATTTATATGTCTGCAGCTTTTCTCTTAGAGAATGCAAGCTCCCTGAAGACAAGGACTGTTTCATTTTTGCCTTTATATACTTAGCCCCTAGCACAGCGGCTAGCACATAAACATAGTTATTTGATAAATGGTCATTGATTGATCAGGTGTTTAGCTCCAAGACTGTGGTTATAACTCAGTTGATAAAAGCTTTTCCAAGCCATACTTTCTGATTATTTACCCACTTTTGCACATATCACATTGAGATTCCTGCAGAAGATGATCTGGCTTCTTCATCAAGCCATGCACTCCATGAAGACTGCTAAGTACTGGATTTGGATACTCTCATCCATGAACTGTTTCTGCATTTGGCATGGTAGTTGCCTATCTCCCCCATAAGGGTTTGTTCCCTAACATTTTGTATTTGGGTATGAGATATCAAAAAGAAAACAGTTAAGAACCCGGCATTCAGATGCCCCCTTTGCTTTGATCTGGAATTTTAGACAGATTATAAAGTGGATTGTCGAGTGAGTGAAAACTTACCTAACCCATTCTATCTTAGCTGGTCCCTGTGACTAAAAGCAGCTAGGTGGCCTAGACGAAATGGCTGAGAGGGAATACTTAGAAAGGCCTCAGTTTAATTTTTTTCTCAGAAACTTACTAGGTGGGTGGCACTGGGCAAGTCATTTAACCTCCCTGTGCTTCAGGTTCTTCACCTTTAAAATAAGGGTAATGATAGCACCCTGAGATAATACATGTAAAGTGCTTTATAGAAGTTAGCTTTTATTGTATCCCATCCAGTCATTCACCCAGGCACCTTACCATTTTTCCTGTTGCAACCTTCCCCCCACCCCTATTCCCTTCTTCCCCTTTCCTCCTCTTCTTCTGGGAATGGTAATCAAATCTACATGGCCATTGCTTCTAGAACGGACACAATTACCAGCCTGTTCCTGCATTCATTATCTCTATGATTCCTTGATCAAAATCCCTTCCCTGATAACCAACCCCTTGTATATGCCTGTATATGTTGTCTCCTCCTATTAGAACCCATGATCCTTGAAGGAAGGAACTGCTTTATTTCTACATTTATACCCCCTGGAGCTGGCACAACTCCTGGCATGTAGTGTGAACCTAATAAAATGCTTCTTCACTCATTCATTCATTCATTTACTCTAGGTACCCAGCTGGTTTCAATACCTGCTTCTCCCCATAAACAAACTAGTATAGTTCCTGGTGCTTATCTTTGATGGTCATCTCTATCTAATATTCTCCTTCCCCATGCCACCTGCTCACACATCCATTTGGCAGATAAGTGGTGGCTTATCTGAGGTCAACCATTAAGCTCATAGTGGAGCAAGAACTTAACCCCAGTTCTCCTTTCTCTGAGTCTGGTTTACTTCCCATCCTGCTACCTCAGAACCAGAGCTTGATTCTTAGGCAGAGGAGACAGGCAGGAATGAATGAAAGAAAAAAAAAATCCACATGCCTGAATGATAACTCTGTGTGGATCTCATTTGAACCACTTCTAGATCAAAGCACTGGTTTTTCCTGGTTAGGCTTTTAAAAAAAATGACTTTCTGGCTTTCAAAAGAAAATGCTGTGCCGACTTAGACATCAATGACTTTCTTAAAACTCTGTGAATTGCACTATTAACTTTTTTTTTCTTTTTAACTGGGCCCCACTTTTTTTTTCTGGAGCACATCCTTGTGCTTGGAGGTCCTTACAACCAGAGGCACTTTCCCCGGGAGAATGAAGGCCTAACCCCACAGGGCTCACACCCTCCAGCTTATTAGGACACAAGGTGAAATAAAGACAGCCATCTCCCACTCCCCAGTGGTGCCAAATGGATGGAATTCTTTGTTACCAAAGGGGAACCACTTTCTCTGGTGAGATTTTTTTTTCTTTTCTCTGGGTCTCCTGACAGGGTATTAATGTGACCTACCCACAAAGGGATTAGAAGGTTATTGGGAAGGGAGGGGGGAGAAAGGGGCGTTTGCTGAAAATCTGTTTCATGATGAGAATGCAAGATGTGAAGAAACAGCCTAGAGGAGGAGAGGTGAGAAATAGTAAGAGTAACACATTTGTTCTCCCTCCTAACTTGGTTGTTTCAAACTATTCTAAATACTCCTTTTTCCTGCAGGGGAGAGAGAGAGAGAGAGAGAGAGAGAGAGAGAGAGAGAGAGAGAGAGAGAGAGAGAGAGAGAGAGAGAGAGAGAGAGAGAGAGAGAGACTATACAAGCAGATAAATCTCTTGCTTTTTTTTTTCTTTCCTTTTTGGAAAGAATATGATCTCAATTCTTTTGTGAGCTTTGAAAGTATGTGAGGGATTTCCCCCCCTGTTGTAAATACGCCAGCGCCTGGGCCTGTACGGCATGTGATCTATAATAAACTTCAAAAGAACACCTTTGACATTTTAGATAACTTGCAAATGATGATGCAGAAAGATCTTTTGCCACTACAAAGAAGGAACAAAAGAACCAACATGAAAGAGAAATCAATAAACATATGGCAATTAATAAAACATTTTCTATGAATACCCTACAAAGAGTTTTACAACAGTATAAAAAGCCAACAGTTGCTTCAATGTGGATTTAAGAAGTCTCAGCTGTTATATTAAGATATCCTTTTTAAGCAAAGCAATGTACGTAAACTAATGGATATGGATTTGGTTGTAAATCCATCGGTTGTGAAGGTACAGATCAAATGCAGAAATGCTTTGGAATATGACCTGACAAATTTAGCAATGAAAATGTTCATTTTTCAGGGAACAGAAACGGGAAGTACAGGGGACCTCTTCCCAGGCTGATGGAAATCGCTGATGGCTTTGCCAGTCTTGTGCTGCCTTAGAGTTCTCCCCTTGTTCATGTCAGATGTTTGAGAATATGCTTGGACTGATAATCAGCAGGAAGGAGTTACCAGGAAGAGGCTCCTTCAGCTGATAAAGGAAGATGTCCATCATGTTTCTTTAACAACCTTTCAATTCCCTACTTGGGGTCCAGGTTGTACCACTGCTGAGTTTCCAGTTATTTACTATTCCCTAAGACATTACACTCTAATCCCTCAAATTTGGGTTTTAGTCCCAGTTCTGCTGTTGTATAACTTTGGAAAAGACCCATTTCTCCTCCCTTCTCCTCCTCTCCTCCTCCTCCTTATTTTGTCATCTGAAAAACAGAGAGTTCTAAGGATGGAAATCAAGGCCCAGAGAAATTCTGCCTGTATACATACATTCTCTTATGCCATGTTGTTTCTAGACAACCCAGGAAATGAGAGGTTGATGACTTGGTGTGACTCTGCTTCACTTAAATTCAAGCTATGCAAAAGTCAAGATATCACCTGTGTTGTTATTTGCCCTTTTTGAAAAAGGACAAACAACAACAACAACAACAACAACAACAAGGTGCCTTCTATGTCAAACCTTCTATAACTCCATCAGCCTCCAAGGAAGCAGACTGGTTTCTAGTAGAAAAGGCTTAGGGAAAAGCATTAAGAAATGTGGGTTTGAGAAAATTCAATGCATTCTTTATTATTTTTTATTGATCCCATTTACAGTCAATTATTTTTGTCTTGTAACTGCCTAAGTCATGGTTCTTTGTCTCTGAACTAACTTAGAACTTCAGCTGGTCTATAATGAGTTAAGTTTAGAAATACAGTTCTCTTGCTAATCACTGTTCTGTTCTTTCCTCAAATAAATCTGCTGTCCTTGAAGGATGTGGGTGGATACCAGGGAGTCTGATCTAGCATCTTTATACCACCAAGCTGTTCTTCCATGATGTCTGATCCACTCTCTCTAAACTTGCAGATGGACTAAAACAATGCATACTTTTTTTAGTCACAGGAGGGGGAGAGGAGGTTGTTGCTAGTTCCTTATTTCCAGTTTCCTACCAATCATAATGTCCCCTATTCCTCGGCTCTACAACCAATCATACTGATTTCACCATTCATGACATTGAGCTCTTGTAACCAATCTTAACTTGTCTGCCACCTATGAAGTCCTATTATATATTCTGTACCCCCCAAAAACTATAAAAGAGAGCTGGCCCTCTCATTCAGGGTCCTTAGCTTTGCTGAGGAAGCTGAGATCTAATTTATTGGTAAATTCATGCTTTACTAAAAATGGATAATGCTCAGAATTTTGCATCTTGATTTACATTATTTTAACTGTAATAGGTTCTAGTTTTATCTCTCTAACTAATTCACTTGGCGACTTAGGCCAGTCATTACACTATACCATGAACCTCGGTTTCCCCATACAGAGAATGAGAATGATCCTGGCCTGCTTCATTCACAGGGATGGTGTGAGAATGAGCTGAGATATTGGATAGGAAAGCACTTAGGAAAATTAAAAGTAAGTCACTGTAACAGGTTATTATTCACAGCAAGCCCTGCAGGCAGGAGGGTCTCTGAAGACTGAATTCTAGGACAGATGTTGGAGGTGAATGTTAGAAAAGACATCTCAGCGAGTTCCAACCCTTCCCTCCCACATCTAGCTCAAGAAAGCACAGCAGGAGTGGCTCCCCAGGGTGTCATTTTCATAGTAAAGATAGCACTTCACATTACCATAGATGGTACTTCATACTCTTCATGGCATGGCCACATACATGGTCTTATTTGATTCTCAAAATAATACTAGGAGGGAGCTCAAACAGCTCTCCCCTCAGGCTAGGGGAGCTCATATTATCCCCATTCAATCGATAGGGAAACCAAGGCCATGGGAGGGTAAATCATTTGTCCAGGATCGTACTGCAATCCTGTGCCAGAGCTAAGTGTAGAATGTACCTCTAAGGGAACAACTGAGGGGGTTAAGAAACCATGAAGATCTGCTCTGCATAGTCTTCCTTTAGAACTCCATGGTTTATAGGGACATTGCTTCCTAGAGATGAACACATTTTTAAAATAGATTTTTTATTGATAGCCTTTGTTTTTACATCATCTAGGTTTCTCTTTGTCCTTCCTCTTTCCCCTTCTAGAGAGCTATTCCATACAGCAAAGAATTTTATTAAAAAGAAAAAAATCAACAAAACCATCCAATTTATCAAAACAATCAGATATTAGGTATAGTGTTCCACAAGGAAGGTGACTTTTTATTTCTGGAGAGATACCTCGTTTTAAGGGCAAATTAGTTTCCTGGATGAAATTCAGTTTAAGCAAATTATTAAGAAGAAAGGTTTCCCTTTTCTCTCTATTTCAAGCCCTAGCACTTGCATTAACATCTTTTTTTTGAATTAAACATCAATAAAATGGCCTGTCATTAGTGTTTATTCTGAATGTGCTTTTTTAAATTTCATACACTTTCAAGCTCATCCTCCTTCTAATAAGAGCTTCATCTTTCCACTCTGATCCGCCTGCCAGTACCTCCTCCTGTCTCCCCAGTGATATGATGGCCCCATCTTTAATTGACAGCACTAGCCCTGTCTAGGGTCTGGCTTTGGCCCACTCTAAAAAATAACAAATGAAACATTTGAAATGTTTGGTTGTTTTGGGTAGTCTCTTCCTACAAATGTTCAACATAGATTTGTCTAATAATGACCTCTTCGATATAATGCTCTGGTATTACAATGTAGCCAAATTGCATATCTGTCCATCTGTCTCTATCTATCTGTCTATCTATCTATCTATCTATCTATCTATCTATCTATCTATCTATCTATCTATCTATCTATCCATCCATCTATCCATCTATGCATCTATCTATCTATCCATCCATCTATCCATCTATGCATCTATCTATCTATCTATCTATCTATCTATCTATCTATCTATCTATCCATCCATCTATCCATCTATGCATCTATCTATCTATCTATCTATCCATCCATCTATCCATCTATGCATCTATCTATCTATCTATCTGTCTATCTATCTATCTATCCATCCATCCATCTATCTATCCATCTATCTATCTATCTATTTCTGTATAGGTCACCATAAGGCATGGAAGGTACAGAAGATAGAGAGCTGGCTTGAATCAGGAAGACCTTTCAAATTCTGTTTTATACATTTTGGTTGTATGACCTTGGGCAAATCACTTGATCTCTCAATGCCCTAGCTACTCTAAGACTGTAAATTGCAGAAAAGGTGCTAGTATGTATTGGTAGAGGGAACTTTTCCACTAAAAGCCATCTACATCAATTAGATCACTACTCTAGATTCTTGAAGAAATAGAGAATGTCATATTACATTAATGGAAACACCATAAGAAATACCTAGGCCCATAGATCTAAAACAAGAAGAGACCAGAGCTCACCTAATCTAACTCCATCACTTTACAAGTGAGGAAACTGAGACTCAGAGAAGTTCAAGTGACTTGCTCAAAGTCACACAGGTGATAGAGCTAGGATTTGAACCTATATTCTCCCAGTCTCTTTCTTCAGGATCACTGCATCTATTACGAACACAATGTATCCAGTACAACTTCAACATGCCAAGCAGGCTCATAGAATACTAGAGCCAGACAAGACTTCACAGATCATCTAGTCTAACACCATTCATTCTACAGATCAGGAAACTGAGTCTCAAAGAGAGAAAGGAATTTGCCTAAGCTAGTTTGTGACAGAGATAGTTATTTTGACTTAGTTCAATTTTTTCCCCTAGTACATCAAAGCATCAATACAAACTAGTTAAATTTATTGCTCAATATGCCTAATAAAAAACACAATGTGGTCAATAATGTCAGCCTATTAATGTGTCTTGGTGTTTCAAGGGTAGTGTTTCAGAGAAAAGAGAGTTGGTCTTGGAATCTAGAAGACTTACATTCAAGCTCTGTTTCTAACACATACTAGTTGTGTGACCTTGACTAAATCATTTTCTATCTCAATGCCTCAGGCAACTTTCTAAGACTATATGTTGCACAATTGTTACTTGTCTGCGTTGATGGAGCCAATTTCCTCACAGGGAGTTCCTTATGCCAATGAAATCATAGGGCTAATCTCAACCTTCTCTCCCTCCCTCCAAAACAAACAATTTACATTAATATACAAAATGTAAAAATAATAGGGTCTATCCATGCAAAACCTAATGTAGTCCAAGGAAAGCACAATAGAATATTTGATAGAAAGCAACAGCCCCTTCAATTTCCACTATGATGAAATGTATTTAGTGGAACTACAGAATTAGATAATATAGCCACGAAAGATGAAAGTGTGAGAATACCTGGAATAAATAAATGTGTTTCTGCCATTCAGTGTAAATCCTCTCCTCCCTCCAGTGAATGAGAAGGAAGAAACACTTGTCTCATCACCTCTTAGCACCTTATTAACCAAAGACTACACAGAATGGGACTGAGAATAGATCTCAGTTGTCTGTGACGGTTCAAAGAGTTTTGTCCTCACCTTGAAATAAGTCATTTCCAGGTGCTAGAGATTAATCCTTTCTTTGTACTCTAATTCACCCTGGATTTCCTCTTCCAGATATGAGTCAGGTGATACCTCAACTGATAGGAAAGAGAAGGAAAAAAGGTTTTCTCCCCCTCAGATTTCCCTTGCCATTTCTTCTCAATGCTACTTAGGAAGAAGTTTTCATATATAGAGAAAGAGGTTGATGATGTTCTTGGAGATGGGAAAGATATAGCTGAACTCATAAAATGAGAGCAACAGCTGCAGAGAAGGGGAGAGAAGGGGAACATGGAAATGGGCTGTGGGTCCAGGCCACCTGCACAATTGGGGCACTTTGTGTCTTGGAATGTGCTCTGGTCATCCTCTCTGAGAAAGTAGGACATAATTTCATAACTTAGAGTATCAAGAATAAACAGAGAAAGGATGCTTTGATGACCAAACTACTGGCCTTTGACATGAACTGTTTATCATTATTTATATATAACACACTGGATCCCAAGAGTTTCTTTCCCTTCTCTCCCAGGACAGAAAAGGCCAGTAATGAGGACCCTGAGTCCCATGTCCATTGTGAGCTGTAATAATCTCTGGTGATTGTTCAGCCTGCAGAAACAATTCCAGTTGTTACAACTGTTTTGTAGAGTTCCTTCATTTCCAGGTATCTAAAAGGTCACTCTCAGGGAGCATAGAATCATAGATTTTAAGAATTAGAATGGGCCTCAGAAGCTATCTGACTAAAAATCCCTGCTAGCATACCTCTCATAGGTGATTGTCCAAATTTTACTTGAAGCACTCACGTGAAGAAAAACTTGTTAACTCTCAGGGAGTCTTATTCTAATTTTGGGGTCTTTTAAGCCTTTGGATTAAGTTCTGCCTATTATCTGGGTCCCCCTTAAAAATATAATGTTTCCCTCTCTTCCTCATGGTCTCACCTATTATGTCACTAACATCCTGGTGGAATTTATTCATGTATTCACCAAACATTTATTAAATTAATCTTACGGCTAGAGCACCAGACTACGTGCTGGGGGTGATAGAAAGTTTATATAAGACACAAATCTGTAGTGGACTGATGGTCAATAAGATGCAGGCTCAAGTCTTGCTTCTGACATCCACTGGTTGTGTGATCAGGGGCAAGGTCAGTCACTCAGTGCCTCAGGTAATTCTTTAAGACTCTTAAGTTACATACAAATTTCAGATCTCAATTAGTCTAGGGAACTGTTATACTAGGAATCTTCCAAGCTAAAGAAAACACAGACCCTTTCCTAGAAAGAAAAAACACGTGATTCCTACAGCCTCATAGGGTTCATAGCCTAGTAGAGACATGAGACACAGAACACAGATAACTACACTTCGGAATGGCATATGATGAACACATTTCGAGTAGGGCACTATGTATATGGAAGTATGTTGGAATACCACTAGAGTCTAGAAAGCAGTAAGAGATGAATGGACATTCAGCAATCAAAGAGGAGAAACAGACAGGGAGGAAAGTCAGCAAAGCCATGGAGTCAGGACCATACAACATATCTACCAGGGACAGAGTAGTCCAATTCGAATGTATCAAGATAAGACTGAAGAGATATAGTGACTCCATAATGCAGAGCGCCCTGAATGTCAGACATTGTTGGGGTTTAATTTTTCTATATAGGCAACAGGAAGCAACTGAAGATTTCTGGTCACATCTTCTTTGTTAGATTCTGGGTGTACCCAACCTGAAAGGCAGAAATATCATATGTGGATGGCAAAAGAAACTTACAGCTATTGGTATCTGTTACTGGAAGATAGATTTAGAAGTGCAAGACCATTTAAGATCATCTAGTCCAATCCCTTCACGTAACTCCTTTTTCATGTTGAAGAAATAGAGGCCTAGAGAGTTTAAATGATTCATCACGGGTAGTAAGTGGCAGATCTGGGATTTGAACTAAGTTCTCTCTGACCCCAAATATTGGGTGGTTTTGGTTTGCTCTTTGATCTCAGAGAGGACCATGACATCAGAGAGATGATGACATGACTTAAAATTGACTTTGATTTGAGCAAGGGAGGGCTGCACAAAGTCACCAGCCTCATTATTTCCTCCAGAGTCCTCTGGGTCCAGTGGCCAGATAT
>CM053595.1:98027761-98043908 GCA_028646575.1 Pseudocheirus occidentalis
AATCTGCCTAGCATGTCTCCCCAATAGAATGCAATCTCTGTGAGAGTAGGTGAGGTAATACATTGTCTAGAGTGCCAAATTTGGGATTAGAAGAGATCTAAAATCGAATCCAGCCCCAGACATTTGCTAACTTTGCACCCCTGAGCAAACTGTTTGCCCTTTCTGGGTCTCAATTTCCTCAGCTGTTAAACGGGGTAGACAATAGCACTCACCTTACAGGGTTGTTGTAAGGATCAATGCAGCTAACCCTCAAGGAATTCTATAAATGCTGGCTAATGTTATTTACGTTCCTATTCCCAGCACCTGGCACAGTTCCTAGCCAATAGTAAGTGCCTAATAAGTTGTTGTTGTTTGTTCTTGTTGTTGTTCATCCTTCATTCTCGAAGACAACCAGTGACATCAGGAGGGTGATATCTTGACTGGAAGGTGAATTGGGTTTAAGGGAGGTAGAGCTGGGCTAAGTCATCAGTCTCACTGTCATTGGAGTCCAGTGGCAAGACTTAGGTCATAATGACTGGTGATAGCCCTCCAATACAATGGGAGACCTTGATCTTTTTAAGGGCTTTCCCAGGTCCCAGTTTGTCTGAGGCAGCGCCCATTCAGTAGTGAAAGGCTAGGTAAGAACTGAGGCAAAAGATTCACAAAGGGATCAATTTGAGAGGAGAAAACCCTTAGTGTTTCAGGACAGAGCAGAAATAATTAGTATTCACATTTGATCTGACCCATCAAAGCCTAAACAATCACTTAATAAATGCATGTTGATTTATTGATAGGGTGCTGCTTACAAACATGCCTAGGTCAACCTAAAAATTTTTTTTAAATCATCACTAGTTTTCATACTATATCTTTCTTCCTTTCACTACTAAACTCCATGAAAGAATCATCATGGTCTCCACTTCCCTACCACTACCACCCAACCCTTTCCCCTCCCCATTTTTCAGTCCCCTGAAATATATATTTCAAATCCTCCAGTCCACTGAAATTGCTTTCTTTAAGGCTGTCAATCATCTCTTAACTACCAGATATCATAGTTTTTTTTCTCAGCCCTTACCCTCTGACCTTTCTGAAGTTTTTCACGTTATTGAACACTCATTCTTCCTGAACACTCTCTTTTCCCTTGGCTTTTGAGACACTGCTTCCTCCTGGATTTTCCATTTGGCTGACCACTCCTTGGCTGACCACATAAACCATGCCCCAGGACTATAAGGTACTTCCTTTTCAAGTATCCTTCTCATCTTTTGAAGTTTACCTTCTTATCCTCAGTTTTTATTGCTCTTTCTCTCTCTCTCTGTCTCTCTGTCTCTGTCTCTCTCTGTCTCTCTCTCTGTCTCTCTCTCTCTCTCTTTTTCTCTATCTCTCTCCATCTCTGTCTCTCTTTTTTTCTCTATCTGTCTCTCTGTCTCTGTCTCTCTCTTTCCTCCCTTTATTTTTATACAGGGTATATCACCTCTTCCTCTTCCTCTCAACAAAATGAAAGCTCCTTGAGGACAGGAACTATTTCACTTTAGTCTTTGTACTCCTAGTGCCTGTTCTGTCCTGTCATAGTAGATTAACATGTTTGTTGATTTGCTTTAAATTTTTATTGTTCCTAGTTGCCTGTTGTATGAGTTTATGTATTTGTTTCTTTGTTCTTTCATTCATCCATTCATTTAGTTGCTTATTCATTTCATTTATTCATCTATTTATTTGTTTGTTTGTTTGTCTGGTGAGAGAGCACTGGAGGAAAGGTTACTGCAGAGAGTTTAAGACCCAAGAAGGCTTGAAGAGAAAGAAAGACTAGGTCAGGAGATAAAAGGCTAGAGAGGTGGGATGCAGTCATTTCACCCAACTCCCTTCCAGCCCAAAACTAGACCACTATGTATAAATTGGGATGCCAAGAAAATTTCTTTGGGTGACTATAGTCTGGATGTAACTCTACCACCCATAACTGCTCACCCAGGGGTATGCCTAGGTGGCACAGTGGATAGAAGACCAGGCCTGGAGTCAAGACCACTCATCTTCCTGAGTTCAAATCTGACCTCAGACACTTATTAGCTGTGTGACTCTGAGCAAGTCATTTAACCCTGTTTGCCTCAATTTCCTCATCTGTAAAATGAGCTGGAGGAGAAAATGGCAAGCCACTACAGTATTTCTGCCAAGAAAAGCCCAAATTGGGGTGTGAAGAGTCAGACATGGTTGCAAACTGACTAAACAATTCATGCTATAAGCTCCAGGAGGACTAAATTCTGTCTTCTCTAAGCTTTGACACTTAACATTCTCTTCTTCCTAGAGTAGGTACTTAATAAATTTTGGATAAATAAGCAAAGTCCCTCTAAACCATAGAATTGCAGAATCTTAGGTATGGAAGGGTACCCAGATACCATACAGTCCTACATATAAATCTCCTCTACGTTATCTCTGACAAGGAGTCTTCCATCCTCCACTGGAGGTGGAGGTGATGTCTATTAATGGGAAACCCATCACCTCCTAAAGCAGTTCATTCTATTTTTTGATAGATCTAATGGCTGAAAAGTTTATTTTTATGTAGAGTAGAAATCTGCTTTTCTGCATTTCATGCCTGTTGCTCCTAATTTTACCCTCTGGGACTAAGAAAAACAAAACTAATCCTTTTTTTTTTGCAACAGATAATCCTTTAGATACTTGAAGACATCAATCAATCCATCAACACTAGAATTAAGGGGGCCAGGCACTGTACTAAGAGCTAAGGATAGAAACACAAAGAATGAAATAATCCCTACTCCCTAATAGCTTGCTTTCTAATGATATGGATTCCCTGAGGCCTCTCTTCTCCAAGGTAAGCAATCTCAAGTTCCTTCAGCTAATCCTTCTATTGGGCTCCCATACTCTCCCCATTTTGAATGTGCTCCAGTTTGGAAATGACCTTGACAGAATAACACATTCCCTGAGCAGGAATCCCCTCCACAAGACTGCCAAGAAGTAGTCAGTCACCCTCTACTTGAAGCTCCCTCAGAGATAGAAAACTCACTTCCTTTAACAATTTAAGGATCTATACTGTCATTGCTGTAGTACTTCCTTCAGATCTCAAACCCTCTATAATTGAGTAGATGATTACCAGGGAGATTTTGTGGCCAAAATGTTGATCACTGTGACCTAGTGATATCCCTCTACAACCTTGTCTGGTCCTGCCACAACAGATATGTTAACACAATGATCTGTTCCCAAGACTCTACTAGAGATAGCATGATAGCTGGGTAGGACCCACAAGGGTTTGTACCCCACTGATATCACATTGGTTTTTGTATATCGAGAGCAAAGGTTAGCCATTGAACAACTGGAACACTCCATTGTTGTTTATACAATTTACATTTACCAAATTTAAAGATATATAGAGGGAAAGCTATGGCTGGACTCCCGTGAAGAACTTAAGAGAGAAAATGGAAGAGAGTTTCATAGGATAGGAAGGCTTGGCTGGGCTGTGATCTGAGCTCCTGGATGGAGTTCAACAAGCATTTTTAAAATCCCTACTATATACCATATAGGCAGCTAGGTGGTACAATGGATAGAGTGCCTGCCCTAGAATCAGGAAGACTCATCTTTCAGAGTTCAAATCTGGCCTCAGACACTTACTAGCTGTTCAACCCTGGGCAAGTCACCTAATCCAATTTGGCTCAGTTTCTTCATCTGTTAAAAGAGCTGGAGAAGGAAATGGCACACCACTCCAGTATCCTTGCCAAGAAAACCCCAAATGGGGTCAGGGAGAGTTGGACATGACTGAAATGATTGAACAACAACAAAAATATGCCATATGCTCTGGTAGACACCCAGGAATACAAAGATAAAAAGGAAATACACCTGCTTTTAAGGAGATAATATTCGATTCAAAAACCTAGGATTTCCTCTACAGCATAATAAGGTATTATTTAATGGAAGGGAGCTCACTACCTCACAATAATAACTCCTATTTAGATAATACTTTAAAGTTTACAAGGTATCCTCAAAACAACTCTATGACATACCTAATGCAGACATCATCATGCTACTTTTAAAGATAAGGAAATTGAGACCTGAAGAGATAAAGTTACTTGCCAAAGGTCAGGCCTTAAGTGTCAGGCCTGAGACAAGAAGGTTATTACCGAAGAAAACTGGATGAAAGAGAAAATTTATTTGAGTTTGGGGACCTTTCCCTGATAGAGATAGAGATGGCAGAGATTTCTTTTCTGCTCTTTTTGGTTTTTAATCATTTAGTGGTTGTTTTTTAAACTGAAGAATGTATGTGTGGTCTTATAGATGTAGGTACTCCCTCCAGAAGTTTAAGACACAACCCTTCCAGGGCTCCCCATGCTTAGTACCTCTTGAACATTTTTTTCCCTAAATTCTCTGAGTCGGTCTGCCCATCGAGGGTCTTCCTTTTATGCTTTTACATTGTGTAGATACCAATGGAGGGTGCTAGCTGGCCAGTGGTTAACCCTTGCTCTTGATTTATGAGCAGCTTTACTGTTTTGCCAGTCACATACCTCTTGGATAATGTTCTTTATTTGACATATATATGACATACGATATATGCTGTGTATATGACATAAATAATGTCTCATCTCTTGAGTGATTGTTCAGTGGTAATATATTACAACCTACATGAGTAAATCCACCACCTAAATGAGATCCAGAATCACTCAAAACAGTTTAGCCTAACTATCCACATAAGAAAAAAATGGATAAAGATTGCCTATTGTCCAGATAAATTATGACATGAAGCTTGAAGGACAACCCAAAGAGCTAATCTGTCAATTTTTGTTGTTGATCAGTGGTGTCCAACTCTTTGTGACGCTTTATGGGGTTTTCTTGGCAAAGATATTAGAGTGGTTTGCCATTTCCTTGTGCAGTGGATTAAGGCAAACAGAGGTTAAGTGAATTGCCCAGGGTCACATGGGCAGTGAATGTCTGAGGCCGTATGTGAGAGCATCTTTCTGACTTTAGGCCTCAAACTCTATCCACTGAGCCACCTAGCTGCCTCTAAGGCAAACAAAGGTTTATTGACTTGACCAAAGTCACATAGTCTGTATTAGACTATAAACTCCATGAGGGCAGGGGCTGTGTCTTATCTAAATTTCACATAGCCCCCTGTGTCTAACACAGTGCTCTGTACATAGTAGGCACATGCTAAATGTTTGGTGCATAAATAAGGCCTCCTCTAAGAAAATTTGGAGAGCTTCCTGAGGCTCAGCTTACATTTGGAACTTCCTTTCTTCTTAGGCTCCATCAAGTGCCCTCAGTAATAAGCAATTTAATAAAAGGTACAAAGATAAATATTTTGAAAAGGGGACAAAAACATGACACAATTATTGATCTATGATACAGTAGGAAAAGTGCCTGAGCCGAGTCAGAAAATCTGGGTTCGAATCCCAGCTCTGCATTTGTGACCCTGAGCAAGTCACTTAAATTCTTTGGACCTCAGTGCCCTCACTTATAAGATGAGATGGTTAGACAAGATGTCTTCTAAGGTGCTTGAAGCTCTGGGTTATGATCTTATGATCCATTTTCCCAGGAGTAGATTGGTTAGAGCTGTTTTTCCTCCGAAAATTGACCATTAATTTAAACACTGGAACATCATGTGACTGTTTTAACCTGCCTCCCCACAGTACTTCCTCCTAGTTCCTACCATTTTTTTCCTCCTTCCCTCTTTTCCTCCTTTCCCTCACTCCCTCCCCCACTTCAATTCATCTTCCTTAGGACACCAGCCTCATAGTCAGGCCTCTTTTCACCTAACTTGCTTTAGTACTTATCCATTGCCCATGGACCACTTCAACTTTCATCAAGTTGTTTTTTGCTTCAGCAAACTCTGTACACTCACGTTGTGCTCTGATGCCTGAAGAGTTAAATGCAGGAGCTTGGCCTTGCTCATTGGCCAGTATGCTCCCTGGGCCTAAGTGGATTCTAGCCTGGATTGAGTTAGGACTAGTGGATATTTTTTCTGCTGACTTTGGTCTCCCTGTTGAGCTTCTTTCCCAGGATGAATCTCTGGCCTCTTTTTCCTGACTCTCTCCCTGTATAAAAACAGCTTTATCTCTAAAGAGCAAATAACACCCAGCGCTCATAACAGATGCCAAGAAATGTTTCTGTTTTGATTTTTGAAAATAAAAATTCAACTGTGTTCAATAAAATTCAGAAGCTGTTTCCCTCTGTGGAAATTAAAGGAGTCTAAGGAAGCCTAGGAAGCTCGCGACCTTCCTAATTAAAGCTGTAGCAACGGCAGGAATCCAGTTTCTACAAGCACCCCTCTCTCACTGTGCTGAGAACAAAGCCAGCCTCCATTAATATTTGATTCTCTCTTTTCTTCCACTATAACAATGCTCTGTGTTCTTGTGCAAGCCCCCCAAAAGCCATGCAGAGCTATGTTAATTAGGCTTTAAATAATTGACGCCCTGATTGTGTTGTACTTCCAGGATTGCATGTGGCACTTCACTAGTTCTGCACATAATTGCATCTCAGTGAGGCCATCGGTGGTCCAATTCAAAGTGGCAGGTACAGTGAGTGGCCTCTACAGCAGAAACCCAAGTGCTAGAAGGAGAACCTTCCCCAAGGTGGCATTTGTAGTCCAGTGATTCTCATAGGCATAAATCATGGTACTCCTGGCCCAGGAGAAGCTAGAGCCTCTTATGGCATGTTATCATGGGTCTTCTTCCTATCTGGCAATCTTAGTACCTCTGCCCTTGCCTTGATCAGGAGCAATATTAATCTAAGAGCTTTTGGTCTCATGCTAGCACTGACCTTCTTCCCTTCTCCTCTCCCCTCCAAGTCTCCCTCTACATGTCTACCTGATCAAATTCCCTTCCTTCAAGTCCCAGATCAAAGTGTAACCCTCTCTGAGAAGTCTGCAGGCAGAAGTTGCCTCTCCTTCCTCAAATTTTCAGAGCATTTTGTGTATTTATTTGGCATTCATCATATTCTGCCTCTTTTATTTCTGCTCTCCCATTAGACTATAAGCTCTCTGAGGGCAAGGGTTATATGGGTTTTCATGTTTATAGCCTCAGAACTGATCACAGTACCCTGCCAGGAGGAGGTAATAAACAAGTGTCTGCTAAGTCTGAATCAATATCACAGGGCCCAGCCCCTCAAATTCATCAAAGAATATAAAAATAGTGGCAGAACTTTTAGTGGTAGCAAAGAACTGGGGGGAAAAACTAGATGTGTCTCAATTGGAGAATAACTAAACAAATTATGGCGTACAAATGTTATAGAGTATTACTGTTATAAAGAAATGACAATCACATTGACTACTCATAAGTATGGGAAGATTTTCCTAAACTGATGGGAAATAAAACAAAAAGGGTGAGGAAAACCATATAAACAGACACTTTGGTTGTTGTTGTTCAGTAATAACTGACTCTTTATGACCCCGTTTGGGGGATACTTGGCAAAGATACTGAAGTGGCTTCCCATTTCCTTCTCTAGCTCACTTTACAGATGAGGAAACTGAGATAAACTTGCCCAGGGTCACATAGCTAGTAAATGTCTAAGGCCAGATTTGAACTGAGGAAGATAAGTCTTCCTGACTCCAGGCCCAACATCTATCCACTATGCCACCTAACTTCTCTATACACAGACTACAGCAAGGTAAATGGAAAGAAGAATAAAATAATAGAAATTAAATGTTGCAACAATTATAAAGAAGAGGTTCAGTCTCTTAAAGAAGAGACAAGATACTTCTTCCTGGTTCTTTGCAAAAGTCAGGGTGCACAGGTATGGGACATTGCATATAATGTTAGATTTCCTCAATGTTTTAGAGGGTTTAAGGTGTTTGATATGTTGATCATCTTGTACGTGGTCTGTGCTAGTGGCTAACTGAAGCAATGATGCTGACTGTTTCTCTTGTTAGCAGGTATCTTTGCTGACCTTTCTGAACTTGACAGTTGGCTTATCTGATTTATGATACCTTCCACTCCCATCTGGACTCCATCCTGGCCACCTCTGTTCTGTTGCTGTCTATAAGTGAGTTTCTAGAAGATTTAGAATCCATGCCATATCTTTACTTTGAAACAAAAAGACCATTTTTATTACCAAAGAAAGGGAAGCAAGGAAGTTAAGTAGGCTGGTAGCAAGGCAGCAGCTGTCAGCAATAGTTCCAAGAAAACCATCTACTCTTTTCCCAGTCTGGGGCACTTGGCAACCTGCACACAAAAGCAGAGAGAAGTGTGGGGTCAATGCTGATATTTGATATTATTTGTATAGAATCTTCTTGTTTCAGAGGAGGGAGAGGACAGAAAGGTAGGAGCTCATTGAGACAGAAAAATCTGGAAATACTTTAAATATTTAAAGTCTAGTAATCCTTCATGTGCCTCTAAGTATGGCTCCTTTGTTCTGGGTGTGTCCTCTGGTTCAGTCTTGTGTGCTGGACCACACTGGGCAGTACCTGAGGTCTGGGAACACTGAATGGTTGTGGCAGTGATGACTTGGCGTCACTGACAGCTGTGGCCTCAAGAACACATTCTGAGTTCTTCCTTAGAGAGGGTCAGTATCAGGGGTCAGGTGATTCCAATCCCTGATACGTCTGATAGTCATATGACATAAAAATCTGAAAATTTCCCTGAATAGAAGACAAATTTCCCCATCTTCTTCTGTACACCCCGTCTTTTGTCATGTGCATCTGTTGTTGGCTTTCCATTTCCTTTTCAACCATTTCCATCCCAGAGGTCAACTTGTTTATTTGTTTGAACATCATGCCAGGCCCAAGCTCTCAAAAATATGAGGGATTCCTGTTGATGGATCTTTGGTGGCTCCAAGGATGATAGATAGTATGTTTGGAAACCTGATGAATTCATCATCGTAATTTCTTATCCAAGCCTAATTCAAAATGAGTCCCACACAAACTCAAGTTCAATGCTTAGCCACTCACTGCTAATTAAAATATGACATGGTCTTCCCTTTGATCTTTTCCTGACAGACTAAAATAGGCTCCTACATTATTGAGAGCTGAATCTGATTAAAGATGCAACAAATAGCTAAAGAAACATGGAGGTGTGTGTATGTGTGTGTGTGTGTGTGTGTATGAAGTTTTCAGGTCAGTTTTTGGAAAGATACTTTCCTTCATCATAGATCACTTTTCTCGGCTTCTTTCTGGTCTTCCTGCCTCTGTTCCTTCTAACTGATCTATTGTGTGCCACCAGACTAGGCATCTTAAAGCACCATTTTGTTTTCTATGTGGCAATTTGCTTCAGTTGTGTTCAGTGCTTGATGACACGTCTTAGGCAGGGCATCGATAAACTTGAGAGCATCCGGAGGAGGAAAACCAGAATGGTGAAGTCCATACCATACAAAGACTGGTTGAAGGAACTAAGAATTGTTAACATAGACAAGAAGATATGGGGGTGGAGTAGGGAGTGGCACATGCTCTCCAACTTCAAGCATTTGAAGGGTTATTACATGGATTAGGGATTGTATTTGTTCAACTTCACCCCAGAAGGCAAAAGTAGGAGCAATGGGTGGAAGTTACAGAGAAGTAAATTTGGGTTTGATGTAAGGAAAAAACTTCTGTTAGAGTTGTCTAAATGTGGACTACAATGCCTTAGGAGGTAATAAAGGTTTTCCATCACTTGAGGCGTTTAAGTAAAAGTTGGATAACTACTTGTTGGGTATGATGTAGGAGGGATTTTTATTCTGGAATGAATTAGACCATATGGCTTCCAAACTCTTAGATTCTGTGATTCCGAATTTAACCTAATCAATATAGTATTATACAATGTTACTTCCTTTGTTTGGATATGGCTGAACCAACTTAGAAATTTAGTCTTGAGTCTTTGGAAAATGCCCTAAGCTTTCAGTGGGGGTGTATGGGGTGTTTAAGGAAGACTGGAACATCTGGTGTGAGAGTTGCCAAGCTCTTTTAAGGGCTGTTTATCTGCCTTTTGTGTTCACCCTCACCCAACTCTCGCCTGTGGCTCCAAGAAATTATACCATGTGCAGCAGCTACACCTTGATAAAACCATCTCAGCAGTCAGGCTAAACCAGGTTGAGGGCAATCAACAGGCCTCAAATCTACTGATGATTTGTGGGGGGGGGTCCTACTCCTCCCCCAAGCATGTGAAGACCTCCCCAGTGGAATGGGCAAATGAGAACACTTTGTTCCAATGGCCATGAAGGCAGCTGAAGCAGACACTGTGGAGAGCTTAGAGTGTAGTCAAACATCTGAAATGCTAAGGTCATCCACTGCATCCTGGGCCATCACCAGTCATCCTGACTTTTGTCTTGCTACCAGACTTCAGTGACTCTGGAAGAAAGAGTGAGGCTGATGACTTTGTACAATTCTGCCTCACTTAAATCCAATTTGTGAACAAGTCATCACCCTATGATATTGTTTGTCTTCTTCAAAATAGAAGGATGAACAATAATACACTTTTAGTGCTAGAAAATTATTATTAATAAATAATCTTAAAGAGCTACTGGTCACCCAAAGGACAATGGAAAGACATGTGATAGATGCAAGTAGGCTGCAGATATTTATTATCAATGAAGAAGTCTATAGGAAAGAAATTTGGCATAAAAGATATTTTCTTGAAAATGTAGGACCAGAAAAGGAGATAGACTGGACAAGTAGAGAAAGTAAGGGATAAACAAGAGATGCTGTGTATTCTACATTAGCAACCATACAATTTATTTTTAATGTATTAATTTTTAGTTTTCAACATTCACTTTCATGAGATTTTGAGTTGCAAATTTTCTCCTCATCTCTCCCTTCCCCCATCCCAAGATAGTCTGTAATTTGATATAGACTTTACATATACATTCATACTAAGCCTATTTTCACATTAGTCATGTTGTAAAGAATTAGAACCAATGGGAGAAACCATGAGAAAGAAGAAACAAACAAAAAAGAGGAAAGAGCAAATAATATGCTTTGATCTGCATTCAGACTCCATACTTCTTTTTCTGTATGTGGATACCATTTTCCACCATGAGTCTTTTAGAGTTCTCTTAGATCCTTGCATTGCTAAGAAGAGATGTCTATCAAAGTTAGTCATCACACAGCATGGCTGTTACTATGTACAATGCTCTCCTGGTTCTGCTCACTTCACTCAGCACTAGTTATAACATACAGTTTTGAGAGCTGTTGAGGGAGGCAAGGTCCTCAACATTTTTTGTGCACTCCTGTGAAGGATTTATGTGGGGGGACAGGAGCAAGAGCTATATCAGATGAGAAGAAACGTCTCATTGGAGGGAGTACTTATATGGATGAGATAATAGATCCATCAGCGTATCCAAGTAAGGGCCTGCTTATGGAAGTATCTCTCAACAAATCACATCATTATGTGTACTATTGTCCTCCGCAGTGTTATGTGGCCTAATTCCCCATCAACATTATTTTCTGGTGACAGAAATCATAAGGGACCTTAACTAATGTGATTTAGATAACCAGGATTAGACTAGAAACAATTCCGCAGTAATACATTGCTTGATTCTGTGTACTAGTCATGTTAAACATTATTCTCCTTCACATTATCTACAGTACAGACAGCTGATCTTCCTACTGTTTCACATAAATGAGATTTTTATCTCCCATCACCATGCCTTGGATAGGCTGTCCTTTGAGGACATGAAATCCCTGCTCACATCCACCTCTTAAATCACATTGTTGTTGTTTTATTTGATTTGATTTTTATCAATTATATGTAAAAACAATTTTACATTCTTTTCTTAAAATTTTGTGTTCCAAATTCTCTCCCTCTTCTTCCCTTTATTCCCCCTCCTTGAAAAGGTGAGCAATTTGATATAGACCATACATGTGTACTCATGCAAAACCCATTTCCATATTAGCCATGTAACAAAACAAAACAAATAAGAAAAAATAAAGTGAGGAAAAGAAGTATACTTTGATCTATTTTCAGACTCCATCAGTTCTTTCTTCAGAGGTGAATAACATTTTTCAGTCCTTTGGAATTGTTTTGGATCCCCAGCTCTCTTTAAGTTCTGCTCAAATGCTACTCCCTACAAGTTGCCTTTCTTAATGCTTCCTTCTAGATGGCAATACCTCCCCCCAAGAAAACCACCTTGTATTTATTTTGCAATACTTACATGTGTATGTGCTGGTTCCCCGATAGACTGTAGGTCCTTGAGGGACCATTTCATTTTTGTCTTTGTAACCTTATCATCCAGCACCATGCCTAGCTCATTGCAGGTCGTTAATAACTGTTTGTTGATTGTCCAGTATCTCTGTGGGTAGGGGTGGACTAGAGCAATCAATCAATCAATCAATGTGAACTTATAAGTGCCTGCTATGTTTCAGGTATATGCTTGAAATATACAGATATGAGAAATGAAACAACGCCTCCTTATTCCTGAGAGGCTTACATTCTAAAGGGAAAAACAAAGATACACAGAATACAGAATAAATATAAAGTAAATAACTAAAAAATAGTTAACAATTGATGGAATCAGGAAGGGCTTCATGTAGAAGGTGGGGCTTCAGCTCTGTCTTGAAGGAAGAGGAGATTTATCCAATTTCACACAGTCCATTAATGACAGAATTCCAGGTCTTCAAACTCAAGTTTAGTTTTCTGTTGCCTCCCTTCACTTTGTCCCAACTCTGTAGCAAATGTCAATACTCATCTATTAGAAAAGGAAAGAATTTGTTAATTTTCTGTGTGATAACAAATGCATTCACATAAAGGTCTTTTACACTCTCACTGACTTAGAAATTGGGACAAATACATCTCATTCTGTCACTGAATTTTCCTTATGACTTTAGTCATCTCTGCTGGACAGCTCCACAGATTTTTTTTTCACCATTGATATCTCAAACTTAAAATATCCAAAGCAGAATCAATCATATACTACCCCCTAAGAAAAAAAATCTACTCTTCTTCCAAACTTCCCTTTTTCTGTTAAATGTACCACTATCCTTTTAGTCATCCAAGTTTGAAATGTCAGTCATCAACTTCCTGTCACTCTACCCACCCTCTGTATCCAAGCAGTTACTAAGTCCTATCAATACTACCTCTGCAGCATTACATAGGTCTGTTTTCTTCCACACACAAACCACCTCCTATGAACAGTCCCTAATGCTCACTCTCTCTCTGTCTCTCTCTGTTTTTCTCTCTCTTTCTATCTCTGTCTCTCTCTGTCTCCCTGTGTCTCTCTGTGTGTGGCTCTCTGTCTCTGTCTCTGTCTCTCTCTGTCTCTGTCTCTGTTTCTGTTTTTGTCTCTGTCTCTGTCTGTGTGTGTGTGTCTCTCGTCTCGTCTCGTCTCTCTCTTTCTCTTTCTCTTTCTCTTTCTCTCTCTCTCTCTCTCAATTTTTTTTATCTTAAATTTACTTATATTTACTTACCCCAGCCTCCAAGAATAAAATAATGCAAGCTCCCTTTTGGACAAAATCAATATTTGGTGTTTTTTATTTGTTTGTTAGTTTTCATTAGCAACCCCCAAGCCTAGTGCAATGCCTTGGATACAGAAGATTCTTAATAAATGTTTGTTGAATTGATTAGAGTATTATGTAGTTTGGGGAGGCCTCCCAGATTGATTCCCTATTTTAAAATGTGCCCCATTTGTATAATGCTTGTTTGAAAAATTTGTGAAAAGAAAACATTACTTCATTGAATCCACATCATTATCCCCATTTTCCAGAGGAAACAGAAATTCAGTGAGATTGACACAGGTCGTTACAGAATGGGGACTTTAAACCCAGATGCCCCAGTTACAAGAGCAGGGTGCATTCCCATGACTTCATGTTGCTTCTTGAGGACAGGGATGATTGTTGTTGTTATTCTTGTTGTGTCTTCATGTTACCCAGATCTTAGCATGATGCTTTTCATATAGAGGAACCTAATGAACATTTTGTTTAGTTGAATTGGGCATATTGTTGTCATTGCCTTCTTGAGGAAACAAGGCTCTAAACTGTCACGGATGTTGATTCATCTCTGTGTCACTAGCTGATAAAACTTCCAGAGCAAAAAGGCTCACCCCACCCACCCACCATGCTGGGACCAGAACATCCTTAAACTTATGTAATCACCACTGGTCCTCTTCCTGAAGAACTCTGTTCTCCCTATCTGGAGCCATTTAGCCCCTACCAGTAGGTTTGAAGTGACTCTAGACTCTAGCATCAACCCTGACCTTAAGCAATAGAAGAGCAGAAATACTAGAACAAGAGTCATGCTTTGGGGCCTTTCTCTGCCCATGTTGTTACAGCTCTTTTGTTTCTGGATCCTTGCTTTGTCATCCTGAAATCTGGCCACTGTCTTCCCTGATTTGGCCCAACCTGCTTCTCCCTGAACCCTGAGTCTGACACTTTTCAAATAATCAGAAGACATGACAGCAAATATTCCATCACATTGCCAAAACTGGAAAGTAAAAAGGAACCCTTGGAGATTGGGCCAAAGGGGAGAAAGGAGACACAAATAGTAAGTTGACAAACTCTAATGGACCTTCAGGCTAACAAGTTCTGGGTCTTACTGAATTAAACTCTGGATGGAGAAATGGGAGCTTCAGTCAAACATAAAGGTCCATGACATGAAGATCAGTGGAAAGAACTGGACGAGTTTAACATGGAGAAGAAAAGACTAGGGGAAAGGGAGAGGAGAATAAGTGTGTTCAAATATAATTCAGGTTTTGATTATGCTGAGTTTACCTAACATGAGCCTGCTGCACCCCCTACCACATGGGTAGGCTCCCTAGGCTCCTTGACTGGCTGTCTTCACAGAGATGTTTGCTCACTTCTCCCCACATTTCTTTTTGGCTGTGCCCACTATGGACACTATGTACTGAACTAGTGAGAGTGTGAAAAGACTTGCTTTTGCTGCTATCCTTTTAGCCTTCCTCTGGGGGTCTTTGTTGCACCTTTCTATTATTTGTGCTAAGTTTCAAGTGCAGAAGGGATCCCCATGGGACTGGAAGTTTAACAACGGAGACCCTGATGTCAGTATTACAGGCCTTGTTCTTTTTGGCCTCAGATATCAGAACCAGAAGCAATGGGTAACAAGTAATAAAGAGGCAAATTTAAGCTTAAGGTCAGGGAAAAAACCCTCTCTATATAATGACAGCTGTCCAAGAGTGGGAAGGATCACCTTGCCAGGCAATGGGCTCCCCTTCCATGGAGGTCTTCAAGCAAGGTTGGACAACTACTTATCAGGTATGAAAGAGAAGAGATTCCTCTTGAGTATTATTTAGACAGGAGGTCTGGTGAGGTCCTTTCAAACTTTCCAATTACAGCATCCTATTTCCTTGTAACTGCTTAGCAAATATCTGCCTTCTGAGTGCTTTCATATATCTTATCTTTGTTCATCTTCACAACACCACCATGTGGTACATAAGTCTATGTGGAAAACGGGGAAACTGAGGGCCAAGAGAGGAGAAATGATTTGCTAGAGGTTGTAATAGTAATCAGCTTATCAGATACTTAGCACTTAGTAACTTATGGCTAAGTAGCACTGGTAACTTAAGGCTAAGTATGGAAGGTATGAACCCTGTCTGTTGCTGAGAAGACATGAACTCCTCTGTTGACTTGGAAGAAGGCTATTGGCTGAGACAGGAGGCCAGTGCTGTATATAAAGAAGAATTCTAGAGACAGAGAGAGAATTGGAATGTGACTCCTCAGTGAAGGAAGATTCATGGAGACTGAAGCCAGCTGAGAGAGAGAGAGAAAGAGAGAGAGAGAGTTCCTTTCCCCGTATCTGGAAGCTGACTGAGAACTGAATTGGAATTTTCCTGAGACCAGAATCTGGTGAAGGCCAAACAGGAGGCCGATATTCCTTCTGGGTCCTAGAGCCAGCTGAACTGCTAGAAGACTGAAGAAGTATGACCAGGATAAAACTTTGTTTATTCATGGCCTGGCTGATTCTTGAGTTTCAGGCAAGAGAAGTGGTGAAGGGTTTGAGACGTGCTGAACCCTGTGAACTTCAGTGTGTGCCAGGGATTGTCCTGAGGACTGGACAAGGACCTGGGAGCTGTCTACTTCTGAGGACTGGACAAGAACCTCGAAGCTGTCTGCTTCTGAATCCAGGTGATTGTTTGGCAGATTCAGGAAGGAGCTGGAACCATGGAAGGGGATCCAGGAAATCAGAGAGACCTCCTAGAGTCAAGATGAAGAAAAGGCCTCCCCTTGTACTCAACTGAGGTTTGCTGGAAACCAAGGAGGTAGAAAGTTTGTGTGGTTTTCTAAGGACTGTATTAGTGACTAATGATATTTAGTAATTGGGAATCT
>CM053595.1:98044408-98060070 GCA_028646575.1 Pseudocheirus occidentalis
CTGTTCTTATTTTGCTTCCTTTTCCTCATGTTGGCCAGTCAATTAATTGGTTGGGTTTTTTTTTTTTGGCTTTGTGAAACTCTGCTTCCAGGGGGGAAAGCTCTGTTCCAAATCACTGGGGTTTTGCCAGCTGCCAGAGCTATTAGGGGGGTGTTGCAGCCTCCCCTAGCTTTGGCTTGCTGAAAGCACTCCCCAGGACCACCACCCAGGACCACCACCCAAGACCACGATCTGGATCCAGGCCGCTCAACGCAAGAGCACTTGGCCCTGGTCAATCAACTCAGCCCCCCTGCGGGATCCATAGGCCAGGGGCTCTGAAGCAGCCCAGTTGGGGCATCTGCCAGTTACAGCAGTTTCTGCCCTTCCCCCACTGCTTCCTTCCCCTGGGAGTAGATTGGCCGAACTGCTTTTCCTCCCCCAAATGTAGCTTGAAAGCTTCAGTCACTTTCACTGACCTTTAATCATGGCTCATGCAGATTGCTCCAGGTGCTTTAGATCTTCTCTGAAGTAGACTCCCTGTGGCTTGGGAGGCTTGGCTCCTCCTGGCCACTCTGGAGCCTGGCCACATGGTGGTTTCAGGCTGGCTGGTCTCACCTCCCAGCCTGGGATGAACCCCTCCTGCCAGCTGCCTCTCTCTAATCCCTATTTTTCACACCTTGGTAGATGTGGAGTTACTGGAGGCTGTAGAACTTCTCTCTTGTAGACTAGATGAGGGTTTGCTTGGCTCCTTCCTACCACCCTGGGGCCTGGCCACGGTTTTGGTTTCAAGCTGGGCTGGCCTCAGCTCATGTCCTGCTGAGATGATTCTCTGCTGCCGAGCTGCCTTCCACGAGAGATGTGTTTTCTGTATTTTTTGAGTTTGAGAGTCCTAGAATTTGTCCAGCGTCATATTTTTATGGGTGTTTAGGGTGGCTGCATGGGAGCTGTGGGACGCTGCTGCTTCTACTGACTTTTTCTTTTCTAAGTCACAAAGGCAATGTGATACAGTTTAAAGGAGCATAGGTTCTGGCATCAAAGGGCCTGGGTTCAAATCCTGGTTCCCTACTTATTATCTGTGTGCCTAACTTCCCCACCTACAAAATGAAGGCAGTAGATTGCATGATCTGTGAGGTGCTTTCTGGCTCTGTTTATGGTATGTTAGCTAACCTTACTGGCTCTGTATCACATGTACACATGAATATGTACACATATGTGTATATACACACAGATACACATACATTTATATACATGCACACACAAACATACATATATACATTTCTGTATACACATACATGTATGTACATGTATGCGTGTATATGCATGTGTGTGTATGGATAGATAGATGATAGATAGATAGATAATAGATTAGATAGATAGATAGATAGATAGAGAAAGAGAGACAGACAGACAGACAGATAGATGATATACAAAGTAGGGATAGAATCTCTGAATTCATTCTGAAAGAACTCTTGGATGAAGGAACACTCTTTACCAAGGCAAGTCTGCACCTTCTTTGCCACTTAGAATGTTAAGCAGTCGCATCAGACACAGAAGTTAAAGTGACTCACTGCTAGTATTTTTCAGAGGTAGAATTTGAAATAGTCTTTCTATCTCTAAGGCTAGATCTATGAACCCATTGTTATTTGGCCCAAATCTATTCTGCCCCAAAGTAAAAATCTTTATAATGAAAAATCTATTTCCATTCATTTCAATGGGGGAAATTATGAAACATTCCTGATTTCCCCACCCCACCCCAAAGTAATTCTTTGTCATCCAAATAACAAATAGTAAGTTAATCGCACTTTGAGACAGTTTTATAAAAAGAAGAGAATGTATATATGAGGGTGGTGAAAAGCTGCTGGCAGAGTGAATTGGTCTGCTGCTGGGGATAGAGAACATTAAGGTAAGGGTGCCAAAGGGGGCAGCCGATAGGAATTGATCCACTGCTGGAACATCTTCAGCTTCATTTAATTCAGAAGCAGTTTTGCTGGATTTGGAAGACTTGCAGTTTTGGAGGTGGCAGTCTGGCCTTGGAGTCTCCCAGAACATCTTGTTCTGTGCTCCTCATTCAGTGAAGAAACAGAGCTGGGTCCTTTCACGTCTGCCATCCTTACCCTTTCTTTCCAGTTCTTTCACATTATGAGCTTTGGCTCTTCCATGTTCTGCATTCCTTTTGGTCTCTGTGTTGGCTGTATGGGGAAATTGGTCCTCTAATGACAAAGAGGTATTCATATGGTGAATAGGTATACATATATAAAAATAGTTATCTGTTGAAGCAAAAATCCATTGTGTCATGGTGTAATGACAACTCTTATCTCTAGAGTGCTTGGAAGTTTGTGTGGTGCTCTCTGCCCACAGCTCTAGGGCTAGCTAACACAAATATTATGTCCCTATTTTACAGGCTGGCAAACAAAAAACTCAGAAAAGTGAAATAAGCTGGCTAAGGTCTCAGTTAGTAAGTAACTTTTATCCACTCTAGGGAGGGAAGGGAGAATATATAACAAAGGATTGGCTTTTGCTACCCGAGTTTGGGTATTAGACTCTCTCCCAGATCTGCAACTCAGGCACCGGCTGGGCAAAGTGGCAGGGAAAAGGCCAAGTCTTAGCCCATGGTATAATTGGTTAATATTTTCCTGCTTTAATTAAAAGTGCAAATGGGAATATTGGCAGCTAAGGGACTCATTTTAAATTTGAGCCACAGTCCCATTAATAGGAATGTCTAATTAAAACATCCTTTAAAAGTCCATAACATTAACTTAATGGAGAGATCCAAGAGGAGTTCAATTAGAACTTTATTTCTGTTAAATTAATATTACCAACTTTCTAACAAATTTCTCAAACAATGATTATTATTCATAAAAGGATTTCTGAAAATTAGGATTGGAATCTAATTTAGATAGCTTTGGTGACCAAGCTGAAGGAATTCTAAATAAAAGGTGTCTATCACATTCCTTAAAGAGGAAATTAAACTCCTAAAACTTTTCCCTCCCTCCATTTCTCGACTCCTTTAACCATGTAAGAAACCTTTTTCCATGAAGTGTAATTCAAAGCATTGGTCTGTGAGTCAGCTGACTTGGGCTTTAGTCTCATATCTACCTTTGGATCTTCCCTTGCTCCCACTCTTTATCCTTGGCCCTCTGTTTTTCCATCTGCAAAATAGGAACAATAAACCCTGCCCCGTCACTGGTGATACAACCATTTCGTCAATGAACAAGCATTTATTAAACTTACTACTGTGCTAGCACTGAAGATACAAAAGCAGACAAGCCGTGTCTTCAAAGCTTGTATGCTGCTAGAGATAATGCAAGTGAAAGCAGAATCTTGAAGATCTCAATGTATTACACAATGACTACAACTCTGAAAGGCAGCAGACCTCAAATTCATTGACAGGATCAGTTTTGACTATGGAGAAAAAAATGATAAACCACATTTCCCTCCTCTTGATAAAGAGGTGGGGGACTGTGGGTGTGGAATGTAGCAAATATTATCAGACCTGGGATTTCAAACGGTCCATTTTGTTTGCCTATTTATCTTTGTTACAAGGGAAGATTCAGTAAGTGGAGGTTGCTGTGTACGGGGATTCTCTTTTAGGAAATAAGCATGATGTTAAAAAAAAGGCATTATTAATTTTTTTTTAAAGTTAAAAGATAAGAGACATGTGAGGGTGGTCATTTATTCCTTTACATTTTAAGTATTTTTCTGAAACAAAGTACAGAAGCAATAGCCTGAGATAAACTTTTTTTTTCTGAGTTAGGGGGAGGTGAAGGGAGAAGAGATTCAAGCAGACAGAGTCATTATTTTACATGGCATGTTTCCTGCCAAACATTAACACTGGGGGGTCCTGACTGAACCTCCAGGCCTCCCCACAGTGTTTGCCTACGATATTTGAGCAATTACCTGGCACTGGCCGCTGCAGGGGGAGGGGAGAAGAGCCGCAGCTAACTGGGTCCAGGCTGCACTTGTCTTTGGAAATGAACATGCTAAGAAAGGATAGTGAGCCCCTCGCCTTACTACTCCCCTTACTCCTCCTCCCAACACACACACACACACACTTCTGCAGTTTTGGGCAGTGGGCCTGGGCCCTGTGTTTCTTCTGAAATTCAGAGACTCAAATTCATGGAAAACTACCCATTCCCCTGCCTCCTTACCACCTTCCTCCTACCCTCTACCCTCTCCATCCAAGCCCAATCACTACGAAAGAAATCTGCAGGAGCAGCAATTAATGAGGCTTGGCAGGCTCTTGGTACCGAGGCAGATCCACGCTCACCCAGAGCTTTTCGTTGTGGAGAGCAAAGCTAATCAGGGAGGCCTTGTTCTGGAGGCCTTGACATTCAGGCCTCATTGCCTTCCCTCCTAAGTGGTTCTCCTAGGGCTCAGACCAGGGCAGGCACACAGAGCTACACTTGGTTTCTGGGTTGGCCCCTCTGGACCTCGGTAGCCCTCCCTACCACCTTCTTCCAGTCTCTGGAACAGGCTCCTTAGCTCTTTACTTGGATGCATCCTGAATTGAAAACCCAAACCATTCCCCTTCTTTCCCCTCCCCTTCCTAACCAGGACTCTAAGGATCATGCCTTTCTATGTACCTGGCTTCTGGCAATCCTGCTCTCAACTCAAGTGGAGCTTAGCTATAACTGGGATAGGTGAAGGCTGGTCTGAAGGGATGTCTTAAGGGGCTGGCTGAAAGGAGAGGCATTATTGGCCTCAGTGCATCCCAGTAGAAAGCAGTGGTGGACTCCAAGGGGTGAGATGGAATATCTGGTCCAAGGAGTCCTATAAAATACTGACCCACTTCAATTATGCATGACTATTGATCTTGATGTCCAGCACAAACAACTTTTAAGGAGGTTATTGTAACTCTCTCTCTCTCTCTCTCTCTCTCTCTCTCTCTCTCTCTCTCTCTCTCTCTTTCTCTCTCTCTCTCATTTGAACAGTTTTAGTGACCAAGACTATAGCAAAAAAGATTCTAAACAATCTTCCATCCCTCTCACTTTCCCTTTCTTCCTTTCCTTTCCTTCCTTCCTTCCTTCCTTCCTTCCTTCCTTCCTTTCTTCCTTCCTTCCATTCTTCCTGTCTCTCTGTTTCTTTGTCTCTCTTGTCTGTCTGTCTCTCTTTCCCCCCCTCCTTTCTTTCCTTCTTTTGCTTAGCAGGTATATCTCTCTAAAAGCCAAGGAAATGCTCAGGAAATGATAGCCTCATTTGGCCCAATAAAAATGATCATAACTCATCCAGATCTTCAGCCTGCACTTTTCAGCAGTGGTACCTTGCATCCCCACTGAGGGGAAATGAAAGGAGGTCAGAAGATGCTTTGGGTTGGAAGACACTGAAATCCAAATATAATCATAATTTCTCTCATGGAGTGCTAGTACCAGCTTCTGACATGCATAATAAGACCAGGATAATAGCTAAGTGTCCTTGTGATTGGGAGGGGCAGGGAGTTGAGAAGATTTTCCTAATGTCTGAAAAGAGCAGGAGGATGGTCTCAACTCCAGTCAATGGGATCAAGTTCACAGGGCTGAGATGTGTCAGTCAAGCAATAAATTAAACAAATGACAAAGAATTAAGAGCAAATCAGTCCATGACACTTAGATTCCTGAGATGCTTCTGTAGCAGTTATGGTTTTTCCTCTCCAAACACTTTGAAGCTGCTTTCCATCACTTGCTATCATAAAAGGGATAGAAGGAGTCAAAAGCAAAAGTTCTCTCCTATCTTAAGCCCTGATTCACAATCCTGGGCTTCACATACTGTAGAATATCACCTTCAAACTCTCAGGTCTATAGGACAGCACTCTGGGTCCCTCCTTTTGCTGCTTCCGCACTTGAAGCTTTTCCATGACTTTAAGAAAACAGACTTTTTCTCACCTCCTGGGTCCTTTCTCCGAGTATTTCTCCATGGTAGTTTGCTTGAATTTAAAAATAATATAATCTTCCATTCAAGTCCTTCATCAGAGTCTTATAATGACACAAATTGGGTTTGGGTGATTTGGGTTCTTAGAAACTGAGTCCTTTTATACAGGCCCACTTATAAACTGTGTTCCTATTAGCTGAGGACCTTAGATTTTAGATTAGAGAGGCATCAGGGTTCAGTGGAATGAGCACTGACTGGCATCAGAGATCCCGGGTTCAATACCTGACTTTGAGACTTATTAGTAATCTATGCCAACTTGGATGGGCCACTTAACTACCCTCATCTAAACACTAAGGATATTTAATTAAATAGCCTCTAAAGTCCATTTCATCTCTAGACCATACAGGAAGGAATCTTTTATCAGTGGATCTTAACCTTTTTTGTATAATAGAACCCTTTGGAAGTCTGGTGAAGCCTGTGACCCCTTCTTAGAATAATGGTTTTAGATAAATAAAACAAAAGCCATAGGATTACAAATTAAACGAATTATATTGAATTATAGTTATCAAAATATTTCATAGATCATCAAATTCAGTTCTATTATCAAAACATTAATATCTTTTATTTTTACATAATTACCATTACCCTCTCAGTGAGCTATCCCTTGTAACAAAAAATTTCAAAAAAGAAAAAAATAAGTACATCAAAACTAACACATCAGGAAAGTCTGACTATATTTATAATATTTTATATTCCTAATCCCTCACCTCTGCAAAGGAGAAGAAGTGTAATTCCTTGCATTTTCTCTAAGGTCAGGCCTGGTATTATCATTATATGATATTTAATTTCAATTTTTCAATCCTTTTAATCTTACAGATGAAAAACTGAGGCCTAGATTTCAACAACAATTAATATCACACAAGTAATAAATTTGAAGCATATAGTATACCAGACAGAAGGCTAGATTTGAAGTCAGAAAGACCTAGGTTTTGCCTCTGAGATTTGCTAGGTGTGTGACTATGGGTCATTAATATGACCTCTCTGAACCTTAGTTTTTCTCACCTATAAATTGGAAGTCATGATATGCAGATTACCTCCCTTATTGCAATGCTCAAATAAAATAATGCCTTGAAAGAGATTTGAAAACTTCAAAAAAAAGTGTGAATATTATTAAGTGGCAGAGATAGGATTTGAACCCAGTTCCCCTACATTTCAAATACAGTCTACTTGCCATTATTTCATGCCACATCTGCTATTTAGCGCTATATCTGTATAAGGTAAGGCTCATCAGGCTCATGGAACGTAAGTGGGTAATTTTCTTTTATAAACACAATGGTGCCTCCTTTAAACTCTGGCAAAGTTGAAGGTCATAAGCTGCAAAGAGGAAATAATGTGATGTAAGGGTGAGTCCATTTCAGTTATAAATGAAGCATTCTATACTTTGTAGGGATATCAGGCTTTAAATAGTTAAACCAAATATAAAAGGATCAACAGAAACAATGAACTGGTCCCCAAGACATGGATGGGTTTAGTATTTTTTCCTCTAGCCTCTTATTTGAATAGACAACAATAAATTTGGTAAATGTACTAGACTAGATTGTCACCATAAGTTAGTATGAGATTCCTCTCTGAGGGAACACAAATCTGAATCCAGAAGAAGTGTCAAATAGGAGAGTCTATATTGCTCTAATTTCATGTCTAGTAGGTGACAAACTTTAAGGGTGAGACCCTGATACTAGCTTCTGCCAATCTTAAAAGAAGTGTCTCTTTCTGAAAGAATATAGTAGCACTTTCCCTTAATGAGCACAATAGTATCCAGTGAACCCCTAAGCTAGAGGTGATGGAGACTACACTTGCCTATAGAAAAGTAAGCCCAGGGGGAGTAGCAGATAGACTCATTTAGGTCAGATGACATACCACATAAGGAGCCAGATCAGTAGCCAAGTAACCAACCTGGCCCAAACTATGCAGCAGATACCTTAGGTTTGTAAGGAGCAATCCCCACTGTGCCTACACTTACAGTTGAGACACTATGCCCAGTGAGGAGGCTGACCACCCAGCAATGGAGTGACAACCATTAACAGCATACCTGAGGACTCTCTGGAAAGAGAAAATGTGTTGAAGCCCTGCAGTTCTGGAGTTGTGAGCTTAGGTGGCCACTTATGTTCTCTATATTCATGTCTCATTAATATTGTACTTTAAGTGAGTACCCACTCTCTGGCCTCTATGGACTCTGTGTGTATTTGTTGGATCAAATATTCCCTCATTATTATTTAGTTTTAAAAAAGGGAATTCTTTGTAATTCATGGCATCTATAATAGTTCTTGTTCTACCATTTGGGTAAATGTCTTTTCTAAGAGTTAAGTGATTCTGTTGTCTAATTGCTAATTGGAAACACACCAATGGGGTTCATGAGCTACTGTGTTAGGAGAAGTCACCCATAGGCTTTCCCCTAGAATTGCAGATAGCAGCTACCCTCTGTAGGACTTCAAACCCCAAGTCTTAATATTAGTTGGGGGAGCAAACTCAGAAGGGGTGTCCCAATAGTAACTCTTGAAGGTATCAACTAAAGCAAAGACCTAATTTAATCTCTTGAAGAATCTTCAGTGGCTTCCTATTGCCTCTATAAAAGACAAACTCCTCCGCTTGGCCCTGACCCCAACCTACCTTTCCAGACTTATTTCAGATGACTCCTCTTCACAAACTCTATGTTCCACTTAGCATAACATCTATTGCTTTTGTCCCTCTGCACCCTTCCCAGAGAACCATCCCTCATAACAAAGAATTAAAAAAAGAAAAAGAAAAAATTCAGTAAAATCAATCAATACAATTAAAAAATTCACCACCTTATCTGATTTCCCTCATTCCTGGACCTCTTCTTTCTACAAGGGAGTGGGGGATGAAAGGAAGCTGTCTTTCCCCAGCTCTTCTTTGGAACCAGGGCTATTGCTTGTGATTTTGCAACATCCCTTTCTGACTGTTTTGTTCCTGTCATTATTTCTATTTACATTGTTGTGAACAGAGTTCATATTTTTCCTTCCCTCTGCATACTCTGCCTTATTTCATATAAGTCAACTCTTTCCATACATCTTTGTATTCATCAAATTCACCATTTCTTACAGCAAAGATTATGTACCATTATATACCACAATTAGTTGAGTCATTCACCAACTGGTTGACATCTACTTTGTTTCCAGGTCTTTGTTACCATAAACAGTGCTAATATTTTACATTTTTATAAGGTTTTGCACTTTTCAAAGTGCTTTCATATCCATTATCTCATTTCATCCTCACGATAATCCTTTTAGGTAGGTATTTTAGGGCTTATGTCCATTTTCCAGATGAGTAAGGGGAGGCATAGAGAGCCCAAGATATTTAAAGGTACCTCTTCCATTCACCTGTACCCTCCATTGATCAAAAATGAATACTTGGTATATAAAGACATCTCAGGCCCACTTGAAGATGAAACATATTTCCTCAACAAATACAATAGCTTCTCATTTTATGGACAAAGGTTTTACAGGCAGCAATAAAAGAAACTCACTGTGTGGAAAGCCCTGGATGCCTCCAATCATTGTCTGCTTGGGCTTTGTCCTAGGAGAGAAGCCTAGAGAAGTGACTGAGGAAGGAGGATGGAGATTTGAGGGCATTTAGTCAATGGAGCTGAATTACAAGGAGTTACGATATGTTTCCATTCTGCTGAAAAAGCTTCAGTTGGAGCCTTTTAGCCGAATAAAAGCTGTTTCAATCAATACCTGATAAGGAAGAAAGAGCATTGAACATAAATTTCCTGCTGTTGAATTATACAGATTCTCAGTGCACCCTGAAGCCTCTTTTGAAACATAGGCCCAAGTTACTGAATACCAATGAAATAGCTTCTTCTTGTCTGAGCATCCACCCTGTGTCCCTGGAAGGACAATACAAAAGGCTTCCATTAGCCAAGGTCACATTCATAATCCTTGTCACTTCTAGATGATCAGGTACTAGGAGAGACACTGGCCTGCTCTGCTCAGCACAGGCTTGCTGGGGTTGCCAAGTCTCACCCACAGGGATAATGGCCTGGGATCCACTCTTGTCAGAGGAAGGATGTACGCCTCCCAGAAGTCAGATTTGGCCACCCAAGGCTGGGCATTTGTCTTCTCAGGAATTCCAAGGCAACACCTCCTTCGACCCATTGTAAGCTGCTACTACTACTACTTATTATTATTATTAATAACAATAACAGCATTCACAAATATTTATAGAACGTTTTAAGCCTTAAAAAATACTGCTGGTGTTTGCCCTCCCAAACTACGCTGTATTTAACTTTGTATATATTTGTATTTATTTGCTTTATATTTATGCTGTATTTATTTATTATATATGCTTGTGTCCTCCACTAGAAGGTAAGCCTCTTTTGAGTAGGTATCATTTTATTTTTTGTGCATCTATTCCCAGCATTTAGCCCAGTGCTTGGCCCATAGTTGGTGCTTAAAAAGGCTTGTTGTGTGAGACTGAGTTATAGTGTCTCCTTTCATCCTTACAACAACTCTAGGATGTAGGGGCTACGATTATTCCTACTTTATAGATAAGGAAATGGAGACTGAGAGAGGTTAGGTGACTTGCTCAGGGTCATATAGACAGTGTGCATCTGAGGGAGGATCTGAACTCAGATCCTCTCTCAGGCTTCAGATCTAGCACTCTATTCATTACACCTCCTGGCTATCTTTTTATAGCATTTTATTCATTGTCCGGCATTTCAAGATGCTTTTGTGGCAGAAATAGTTCTCAGATCCCAAATCTTTTGTTTTCTAGTTTGTTTTTTCCTACTCAGCCAACAAGTATTTATTAAGTATCTGTTATGGACTAGGCACACAAAACCTCTAATGACGTCCTGCTCACAAGTGGCTTGCATTCTGTCAGGGAAGACAACGTGTATACATATAGATATGTTCAGAATAAGTACAAAATAAATATGAAGTAGATTAGGGACCACGCTGGCAATTAGTGGCATAAGGATAAGGTTTCATATAAATGGTACTTGATGAGCTTAGTCTTGAAGGAAGTAAACCGTAAACTTTCACTGAGCAGGGATGCCATCTAGGAATGGGAAATGTCCAGTGCAAGAGTATGGAATGGGAAATGGAGTGCTGTACTTGAGCAACAAACAGAGGCCCATGCTGACTGGCCTCAATTTCAGGATGTCTCCCCAAGAAAGCATTAAATGACTAATTTGGGGAAATGGGGTTCATGATGGGTATCCCACTGAAAAAAAAAGACAGAGTTGTTAATCTCTTTGTGTAGCTGACTTTTTATTATAACAAGCACTGAGCCAGGAGTTAGTTTCCTGTTCCAACCAACAATGATGCTAATTTTTAAAAAAATTATTCTTCTTTATATTCCATTAGCTTTGTATACTTTCCAAAGTGCTTTCATTTTAGTTGTATGCCTTATACCTACATGGGATAAGGCAGGGACTATTCTCCCCATTTAACAGATGAGGGAACTGAGGCTACAGGAATAACATAGCCCATGTATGACTCAGTGGCAGTGCCAGTACTAGAGCCCTGAGGTTTTGACTCTTACCTGCTTAAATAGACATTGTACTCATTCTTCACTTTATTTTACCATGAAGCAGAGCTGTCAGGGTAAATAAAAGGCCCTAGAATACCCTAATCATGTTGCCCCCTAGTCAAAAGAGGAAACTTTCCAACATGAAGGATCACAGGATACAGCTTGGGGGAAGGGTCAAAAGAGAGAGAGAGGGAGAGCAGGAAAGAGGGAGAGAGAGACAGAGACAGAGAGACAAAGAAAAGAAAGTCTAAGAGCTTGAGATTTTGTGTTTTCAATAATAAATAAACCTGGAGATCTAGAGCTTAACATTGAGGGGCTTAGCCACCTGTGGTCAGCATGGGGTGTACTGGAAGCCATCTTTCTGGGTGAGCTGACTTCTTTGGTTACCATTAAAAGAATCATTCGAACTGGGCCCTGTGGGATGGGTTCAAAGGCCATAGAGGGGAGGAGAGAGAAAATGAATATTTTGTGACGATCTTTTTTTTTGTATGAATAAAGAGGTTCTTGGAAGCCGTATCAAGTAACCAAACCTGAATTTCATGACTACATATTAATTTTCTTTCCACTTGAATTATGCAATATTGTTGTGGAACAAAAGGGGTCTCTGGGTATCATTATGACAAACCTGGAATTAAAGAGAAGCCAAGCTGTGCTCTCTTCATCCTTAGATTAGCTATTTTTGGTTGGGCTCATCTTTTCTCTTAAGTTACACACACACATACACACACACACACATACACACACACACACATAACATAGAGCCAATAAGTCAAATGGCACTGTATTAGCCTTCTCCTTCAAAACTTTCCATGGATATGACATTATTGCTTGCAGCTTAATTAAGCTGAATTAACCTACAGCAAATGTCCCAAGATAGAAAGCAGACAATCCTGATCATGCTATAAGCAGTCAAGCTAACTCAGACACCTGGCCTTGCCACACTGTGAAGTCTGACTTACTGTGTTACCCACTCCCTATTTCTTTCCCTTTACCTACTTCAGTACATCTTCTGTCCATGCTGCAGTGGAAGAAGCTATGGAAGGTGAGGCAGGAGCCCTGAAATCTAATCCTACTTTTATCACTTTGATTCAATCTCTTCCTCTGTAAAATGAGAGAGGTGACTTCTAAGTTATTCTACTTTTAAATGCCAATTTAACTCTGGGCTGTCTGGTACTGTTGGACCAGAGGAGAGGATATTCTTGAGGGGAGAGTCCAGGGATGGCTGGCTACAGGGGAAGAAGGAGAACTTTAGGTCATATCACACAGTGGCTGTGATATCTATTGGGTGGTAAGTTCAACCCTACAATCCTCATCCCAACTCCCAATTTTCTTTGTATCCTGTTCTGCAGACTGTTCCCTCAAGTAGCAGGTGGACCACAAACGATCTTTCTTTCCTTATAATGATGAGATTACATCTGCCCTTCTCTAACTAGCAAGTCTTCAAATCTCAGGGAGCTCTCAACAGGAAGATTAAATCAAGGTATTGCACACAATTTCCCACCTCCATCCTCTGTGAAAATTAAAGATGCATATAACGTTAATGCTACTGCTAGAAGTTTGTTGAGCCTAATGCTTGACCTTTCATCCAGGGCCACCACTCCTCCAAACTTTTATCCAATGAAACCTAAGCTATCCTCTCCCTTTTCCCATTTACTTTCCCTTTCCAAGATGATTCAGGGCTCCCTAGGGCCCTAGTACCATTCATTGCTCTCCAGATGCCTCTCACTAAAGAGCCTGTCTTACTAGTGAAACCCTGATATTCTAAAAACGTTTTCCCCTGCCATAATTAGAATGCTTGTTTTCTCCGAATAGTTGGAGGTTACCTGACCATTAAGATTAAAATACTAGATTCAATTAGGATCATGGAACAGTAATAAAAATAATAGCTAGAATTTATATAGCATTTTAAGGTTTGTAAAGTACTTCACAGATATTCTCTCATTTGATTCTCACAACAACCCTAGAAGGTAAGTACTATTATTATCTTAATTTTACTTATGGAGAAAATGAGGAAAATCGAGGTAACTGACTTACTCAGAGCTACACAGCTAGTAACCATTTGAGGCTGAGTTCACATGAACTCAGGCCCTCCTGACTCCAGAACCAGGGCTTTATACACAGAGTCTCCCAGCTTCCAATAAAAATATTAGGCATGGAAGAAATTCTGGAACATAGAATGTTGGAATTACGTGGGAACTTAAAATGAAGAATGAGAGTTCTGTAAGGAATCTGAGAACACAGAATATTACAACAGAGCACATGAAACACCCAATCAGGAGAGCTAGAAGGGAACCTAGAACCCATGAGCACTGACCCCCTCTTTTTGCAGAAAAGGCCACTGCTGCCCAAGGCAGAAGCCAACTGCCTCATGATCACACAGCTAGTTAGTGAGAGAATCAGAACTATAATCTCAATATTCTAACTCCTCCAATAACATAATCTTAGGGTTGGATGAACTCTCAGAGATCACTGACTCCAATCTGTACCTGACCAAGAAGTCCATCTATGACATCCCCCAAAAGTGGTCATTTAGCCTTTTCTTGAAGACCTCAAGTGGTAGGGAACTCACTACCTCTCTGGATTATCTTGGCAAAGATAATGGAATGATAGGCCATTTCCTTCTCCAGCTCATTTTGTAGATGGGGAAACTGAGGCAAACAGGGTTAAGTGACTTGCCCAGGCTCACACAGTTAGTAAGTGTCTGAGGCTGGATTTGAATTCAGGTCTTCTGGACTCCAGTACTAGCACTCTATCCACTGTACCACCTCGCTACTTTTCCTTATATATCAAGCCTCAATATGCATCTCTGTAGCTTTTATCCATTGCTTCTATTTCTGTCCTCTGCAGGCCAAGCTGAATAAACTTAAACTCCCCCTTTCCACATTACAGAGCTTCAGATACTTGAAGTGTTCTCCTCCCTAGGCTAAACCTGTCCCCTTCCTTTAACCAGGCCTTGAATGATCTGGTCTCAAGGAATTCCATCATCCTGGCTACTTTCTTCTGTTTTAGCTTCTCAATGTCCTTCTATAAATGCAGCATCTAGATCTCAGCATAAAACTGCATTTTTTTTTCTGAGCAAGGCTTGATAGTATGTGCCTGTCTCTTAAAGGACCTTAAGATCACATTCACAACATTCATTCATTCGTTCATTCATTCATACATTCATTCATTCATTTATTCATTCATTCATCCATCCATCTATCTGTTTGTTTACTCATTTGTTTACTTATGGCTTTGCTCATCTTGTTTCACTGACGATATGAATTTATAATCCATTAATTCAGTTCTCTTCCCATTAAATCACAGTTTCTCTTCACTAATTTAGACTAAACAGTGAATGATCAATCCTGTTATTAGTCTAGTCTAAGATATTTTCTTCTTGAAGAGAGTCAAAAGGACAAATTTCTATTGGAATTTTGGTTAACATTTTGGGCAACTTAAGCAGATGTTTTGAGTTCAAGGCCCCTCCAACTCACTTTAAACAGCCAGCTCCTGCAATGGTGGTCTGTCTCCCTTTGGTTTATCAATGGGAGCCAGGAGCTTATGACCCAGTTACTCCTATATATAGAAGAGGGATAATTACAGTGTTTCTTTCATCACTGAAGACATGAAATCTCTTGTCCCAATAGCTTGGTAATTAATTAACTTACTTAACACCTTGGCAAGACTGGGTGGTAAGTCATGTATGACCCCAATTATCTTTACCTACAACTGGTCTGTAGGGCCTTGCAAGGTTTCAAGGTGCTTCCTTATTCAGTGTGTGAGCATGTAGCTCTAGAGGCAATGGGGTCAGAGGGCTTGATCTGATCTCAAGAGCTCGATCAAGGATGAGCCACGAGGCAGCCAGTGATGAGATGTTTCCCAGAGAAGCTCATGCTGGTGAGACTTAATGAAAAAATATTTATCCATACTCCTGTGACTCTGTAGGGAACTTCAAGGTTTAGGCATATGGAGGCAGTGGTTTCTTCCTTTGAATCAAAAGCCTGAAAATCCTTCAGCTCATGTTTACTCAGGGAGTAATCCTCAAATTTTGCCATTGCACCACTGAATCCCCTTAGCTGAGCCAAGCAAGTATATGAGTTGGTCTGAGCAGACATGTAGAGCTCTAGCTTTCAAAGAGAGATTAAGAGTGTATAAAGATGGGGGGGCGGAGCCAAGATGGCGGCATAGAAGCAGCAAGGTCCCGCAGCTCCCACACCGCCACCCTAAACACCCATAAAATATGAGCCCAGACAAAGTCTAGGAAAGTCTAGGACACTCAGACTCACAAAAATACAGAGAACACA
>CM053595.1:98060570-98110631 GCA_028646575.1 Pseudocheirus occidentalis
CTTATGAAACTTTTCTTAGTATGAGGATAGGGGAAGGGAATACAAATATATATATATATTCATGTATACTTACACATGTCTATATAGGAGGCTATATATGTGTATGAATACATATATGAGCATGTGTGTATATGTGTACATAGAGGGTATAGGATTAATTGAATATGAAGGGATGATATTTTAAAAGGTCAAATTCTGACGTGGGAGAGGACCAGAATGAGAGGAGACAGGGAGAGACACAAGGGGGTTAATCATCCCATATAGAATAGGCAAGAGATAACTGTTACAACATTACTCTCATTGAATTTGGCTTATGGAAGGAATGACATAAACTCTAAACTTGGTATCATGCAATACAGGAGAGTAGGGGGCATGGGGATGAGAGGTGGGATGACAGAGGGGAGGGCAGGTTCTGGGGGAGGTTTGCTGGAAGCACACACTTAAGTAACGGGACAGGGACAAGGTAGAGAACCGAACAAGGTGGGGAGGGATAGCAAGGAGGGACATATGATCAGACTGTCACAATATGTCCACTGTGATGATGTCCTGTGTAATTACACATGCACAGCCTGTATTGAATTGCTTGTCCTTCCAGTGGGGGTAGGTGACAAGAGAGGAACCAAAAGAAGCTAGAATTTAAAGCTCTGCAATACATGCAACTAGGAATTAAGATATACAGGGTCTGGGTTAGGGAGACCCTCCCTGCCCTACCAGAATGTTAGAGAGCAAATCAAGGGAGGGGCTTTACAGTGGGATTGCTGTTTTGGTGTTGGAGTAGGTGTAAGACTGGAAGAAAATTTGTAACTCAAAAATTTCATGGAAATGAATGATGTAAACAAGAAGACAAATAAAAAATTTATATTAACAAAAAAAAGAAAGAAAAGCAAAGCCACGAGGATGAGCAGAGATAAAAGTCAAAGGTGGGGAACAGGAGAAGAGATGAAGAGAGAATGCAATGGCACCCTTGAACACCAGGGTCCCATGTTCCAAAGGGAGTCTGACCCTCAAGTCCCCATCTCACCCCTCCTAAGGTCTGACAGCCCTGTTGGTTTTTTTTTACTTCCCTCCAGCTCTAGGAGGCTGAAAGAGGGCTGATAGTTAAATTTTCAGTGTGTCCGAAGTTAGCAAATATTATGATTTAATTTTTTGTTGATTATTTAGAAATTTAAGGAAGTGATGGAGAGAATGCTAAGAATGCAGATTAAAAGTAAAAGTAAAAAAAAGAAAGTTCCTTTGAAGACAGCAGTTATCTTTGTTTTTAATCTTTCTTTGTATCCTCAGTGCAAATGCTTGTTGACTTAACCTCCAAACTTTGGCTCCTCTTCCTGCATGCCAACACCTGTGTGGGGTATACACATACACAAGCATTCATCCATTTTCTGGGTCATCACCTTCTCTTTGTTCTAGTGTTCAAAAATATCTCCCCAAAATTTATTTCATTAAAGATATTTGTGACTCATTGAGGTAGAAGTTTCCTTCTTGTTTCTGCCCCAACCAGCCAATTGCCTCAAGGTTATCACAGATGAAGAGGCACCAAAATACACTCCTGAGCAAAGCTGATGATCTCAGAGGTTTAAGATGTGTTAAAGTGCATCGTATAAGCAGGATGAAGGTTAGGAACCAAGGGGGACTAAGCTGCTGGTGTCATGTGTCATGTCTAGCCTTTTGTATGGGCATCATTGGTTCATAGGATCATAGATGAAGAGCTGGAAGAGACCTTAAAAGTCATAATAAACCTTTCTCATGTTACATTTGAGGAGACTGATGCTATGAGAGGTCAGGTAACTTGTCCACGATCACACATATCCATTCTACATTATTAAAAGTCCTTCTTGGTTGTAAGTTCATTGAGAAGAGGAATTCTAGACATTACCTAAACATTTTATCTATCCCTATTGCTTAGCAGAGTATGTTACAAAGAATAGACAGTAGATAAATATTTATATTGTGTGTATTAATTGATAGAGAAAATAGGACCTATCCAATCCATTCCATATACCTATGTACAGATTAACACAGCAATTACAAGTGCATGAAGGGAGAGGGGTGGATCACTATTTGTGCTTTTCTACTACAAATGAAAGGGTTACTTATAGAAAGCTTCTGAGAGAAAGCTGTCTTCAGTTTCTCTATAATGCCTCCTATGATACATCAAGGTGTCCTTAATGACATCTCTCATCAGTGGTACAGGTGGTATATTCAGGTGGTACACATCCATCTGTGCTTTCTAATACTGGATGATTCTTTTCTAAGCCCTCCCATTCCTTTTCCAATGATGACAGATCCAACCCATTTGAAGCCTTCATTTGTTTTTTAAAAATTCTCTAAATACCAATGTTGTATCCAAACTGTCCGTTTCTTATCTCTGATCCTTATTCTATGACAGGCCCACTTCCTTTACCCATCATAACATTTTCTGAGATGCAGCTTGGCATGGTTACTAGAACATAGAAAGTCCTGAAACTCAAGCCCTACCTCATGTACTAACTAATTTTCAGGCGTTGGGCAACTTTATCAACCTTATCCAAATAATAAACTAGCATTTCTACAATCACTACAATTTAGATAGCATTTCCAGGTGTGCAAAGGCCTTTACATATTTTCTTATTTGATCCTTACAATAATCCTGTGATGCAGACGATACTATTAAATCCGCTTTACAAAGGAAGAAAGTGAGGCTGATAGAAGTTGTTACTTGCCAGAGTCACATAGCTAGCAAGTATCTGAAGCAGGATTCAAACTCAGCTCTTCCTGGCTCCAAGTCTAGCACTCTCTGCATTGCACTACTTAGCTAGCACCTACCTCTCAGAGGTATTTTAAAGACTGAATGAATTACTATCTGTAAAGTGCTTTGTAAGCCTTAAAGCTCTATATTTTTTATTTTGTAAGTAGGCATTTCTAAATTTATTTTTAGTTTTCAACATTCATTACCACAAGATTTTGAGTTACAAATGTTCTCCCCGTCTTTCCCCTACCCCCAACACCAAGATAGAAAGCATACTGAGTAACTCTTTCCCTAGTCTGTTCTCCCCTTATACCCTCTCCCATTGCCCCTCTAATTTCTAGTAGGGCAAGAGAGATTTCTATACCCCAGTGCCTATATATCTTATTTCCCAGTTGCATGTGAAAAACAATTTTTTTGAACATTTGTTTTTAAAACTTTGATTTCCAGATTCTTTCCCTTCTTCCTTCCTCACCTAACCCAACTGGGAAGACAAGCAATTCAATACAGGTTGTACACATGTAGTGATGCGAAAAATTTCCATAGTAGATATATTATGAAAGGCTAACTATATTTCCCTCCATCCTATCCTGCACCCCACTTATTCTATTTTCTATTTTGACCCTATCCCTTTGCAAAAGTGTGTGCTTCTAACTACCCTCTTCCCCAGTCAGCCCTCCCTTGTATCATCCTCCTATTATCCCCTTTTCCCTACTTTTTATATGTTAAGATACCCAAATGAGTGTGTATGTTATTCTCTCCTTAAGCCAAATTCAATAAGAGTAAAGTTGACCCATTCCCTTTCACCATCCTGCTCTTCCCCATCATTGTAATTTTTCCCTTGCCTCTTTTATATGAAATAATTTACCCTATTCTATCTCTTCCTTTCTCCTTCTCTCATTATATTCCTCTTTACCCTCTTAATTTTATTTTTTAGATAATATCCCTTCGTATTTAACTGATTCTGTGCTCTCAGTCTATGTATACATGTACACATATATAAACAAGCACATATATTTATATACACATAAATACATACATATATATACATACACACATACACACATATATTCCCTTTAACTATCCTCATACTGAGAAAAGTGTCATGAGTTACAATTATCATTTTTCCATGTAGGAATGTAGATAGACAACTTTAATAAGTTCCTTATTATTTGTTTTCCTTGCTTCTCTTGCTTTCTTGTATTTAAAAGTCAGATTTTCTGTTCAATTCTGGGTTTTTCATCAAGAACACTTGAAAGTCCTCTATTTCATTGAATGACCATATTTTCCCCTGAAGCATTATACAGTTTTTCTGGGTAGGTGATTATTGATTTTAACCCTAGCTCCTTTGGCCTCCAGAATATCATATTCCAGGCCCTTCAATCCCTTAATGTAGAAGCTGCTAGCTCTTGTGTTTCCACAATTGTATTTCCACAATACTCAAATTTTTCTTCCTGACAGCTTGTAGTATTTTCTCCTTGACCTAGGAACTCTGGAAATTGGCTATGATATTCTAAGGAATTTTCTTTTTGGGATCTTTTTCAAGAGGCGATTGGTGAATTCTTTCCATTTCTATTTTGCCCTCTGGTTCTAGAATATCAGGGCAATTTTCCTTGAGAATTTCTTGAAGGATGATTTCTAGGTTCTTTTTTTGTTCATGGCTTTCAAATAGTACAATAATTTTTTAATTATCTCTCCTGGATCTATTTTCTAGGTCAGTGGTTTTTTCCAATGAGATATTCCACATTGCCTTCTATTTTTTCATTTGTTTGGATCTTTTTCATAGTGTCTTGATTTCTCATAAAGTCGTTAAGATTCCATTTGCTCCAATCTAATTTTGAAGGAATTATTCTCTTCAGTGAGTTTTTAAAATTCCTTTTCCATCTGGGCAATTTGGATTTTTAAAGCATTCTTCTCCTCATTGGCTTTTTGGACCTCTTTTTCCATTTGAGTTAGTCTATTTTAAGGTGTTCTTGATTTTCTTCCATCATTCTCATTTCTCTTCCCAATTTTTCCTCTTCTTTTACTTGATTTTCAAAATTTTTCTTGAGCTCCTTCATGGCCTGTAATCATTTCATATTTTTCTAGGAAGCTTTTGAAGCAGGAGTTTTGACTTTGTTGTCTTCTTCTGGTTCCATATTTTGGTCCTTTTTGTCCCCCCAAAAGGATTATATGGTTTCATTGCGCTTCCTCTGCTTGCTCACCTTGCCAGCCAATTACTTGACCATTGAGCTATTTGCCACAGTAGAACACTGCTTCCAGAGTGGAGAGAGGTATGTCCCAAATTGCTGAGGTTTTTGCAAGATGTTGTCAGGAGTCTGAGGAAGGTGCCCTCTCTACAGACACCCCAAGCTCTGGCACACTGGCCACACACCCCAGGACCAACATCCAACACTGTGATCCAGATCCAAGCAGGTCAAAGCAAAAGCAATTACCCCCTGAATGATTGCTTGGTCCCCCTACAATCTGCAGGCCAGGAGCCCTGGAGGTAGCCAGAAGGCATCAGGTGCAGCCACCACACCTCATCCACCTCTCTCCCTGGGGGCAGGGACCTGACAATGCTCTTCTCTCACCCAGTTCCAACAGAGTTTCCCACTAACCTTTTACTTTCTCCTTGGTGATTATGGGTTGAGAAGTCTGGAAACTGCCACAGCTGCTGGTGATTCACTCTTCTGAAGTCTTCTCTGGCCAGTCTGTGCTGCTTATTGGGGCTACCCCAGGGCCAGGCTCATGTGGGACTGCTCTCTGCTCTCAGCTTGGTGAGATAGACCCTTTCTGTTGGCCCTGCCGGGCTGCATTCAGCAGGATATTTGTTTCTCTCTATCATTTTGTGGCTTCTGTAGCTCTAAAATTTGTTTAGAGTCATATTTTGCAGGTATTGTCAGTGGTTGGAGTAAGGGCTCATGCCAGACTCCTGCCTCTATTCTGCCATCTTGACTCTGCCCTCCCCTCAAAGTTTTAGATAAATGTTAACTATCCCTATTATGCTTATGCCCTACTAAGTCCAACAAAGGTCTACCATTCAGACCTCCATCACCCTTTGGGTTAGCCACAGTGTTGATTCTTCTGAGATTATAGTGTTCTATGACTTGCAACCAGATACTGTTCTTGTGAAAATATTAGTGTTGTCAAGATCGTCTGTGTGTGTGTGTGTCTTGGAGTCATTAAAAACATTGCTTTTTCCCACAAATGCAGTCCAGCTTATTTCTTCCTCTTATTTAATTCTGGACCAGTTCATTGTCCCTCTCGATAGCCTATCCAAATGACAGGTTTTGATGCATTAATTTGATGAGTTCAGTGCCCAAATATGTTGCATGACATGAACAACAAGAATTCTCTATCGTGTATGTGTGTGTGTGTTTTCCTGTCTGGACTGTTGGGACAGTCTCTTTTGATTCATATACATCTCTCTAAGGAGACCTTGTAGTATTCTGGGGCAATCAGTATAATATCAGCTGCGATCAGAAGCATCTGGAGACCTTCATTTCCTAAAGGGAACCTCTCTTTCATTTGGACTCTGTGAAGGACATTCTCCATGACAGTGCTGAACACCTGTTTTATGCCTCACTTGATATTAACAGTCAGGATCAAAGGACCACAAAATTATTATCTCTGCAATTTTAGCTATCAAAAAATTTTGCGTGATCCCAACACATGCATAAGAGAACAGAACTTTAGAGGTGGGAGGGGCCTCAGGGGTCATCTAGTTCAACTTGTATCCTACCAAGATTTCTTTCTACAACATCCCCAATAAGTGATCATCCAACTTCTAGATGGAACCCACTATCTCCTGAGGCAGCCTATTTTGCTATAAGATAGCCCTTTCTCTGCCCATGTGTATGTCTGTCTCTGTCTTTCTGTCTCTCTGTCCTTGTCTCTGTAGCTGTGTATCTCTGTCTCTCTATCTCCATCTCTCTGTTTTTTCTGTCTCTGTCTCTTTCTTCTTTCTTTGTTAGTCCAAACCTATGATTTCATTGGTATGAAGAGCTGCCTGTGAGGAAACTCCCTCTGTCAATGCAGATCAGCATCAGATCTGCAATTAGAGTTGCCCAAGGGAATGGTGCAGTATCCTGTCCCCTTCCCATCCTCATCACCTAGTTGAAGGAAAACCTTTTAGGCTGATGCTTTGTTCTACAAATTCAAATATTTCTTTATAATAAACAGACGGTGGAAACCATACGTCTTCTTCACCTTTCCACCTGTTCCCTTCTCAGACTCTAATCAAGGATGACCTCAATATATATATATGTAGATAATTCTCACAAAAATTACATAGAGATAGAGGCAGTTCGATGGCATAGTGAGTGGACAGAGTGCTGGACTTAGAATCAGAAAGACCTGAATTCAAATCCAGCTGTATTAACTGTTTGATCCTGGACAAATCACTTAGCCTCTGTCTGCCTCAGTTTCCTCACTTTTGAAATAATGCTATCTACCTCTAAGGTTGTTGTGAGGATCAAATGAGATGATATCTGTAAAGTACTTTGCAAATCTTAAAGAGCCGTCTGAATGGTAGCAATTAATATTATTATGAGAAAATAGATGCATGAGTCAGTAGTAATTGATATCTTCTTTATTACCTTTATTTGGTAACCATATCATCTGTACATGGACCATTGAAATAGCCTTTTGGTTGATACCCTGCCTCGGTTTCTCTCCACTACAGTTCATCCTTTACTCAACTGTCAATCTGATCTTTCTAAAATACTCAAGTCTGGGGTCAGCTAAGTGGAGCAGTGAATGGAGTACCAGCCCTGGAGTCAGGAGGACCAGAGTTCAATTCTGGCCTCAGACACTTAACACTTACTTGTGTTAAAGCCATGTGACCTTGGGCAAGTCACTTAACCCCAATTTGCCCTGCCTTCTCCCCCTCCAGATAAATGAATGAATGGATAGATAGATAGATAGATGAATAAATAGATAAATAAATAAAATTCTCAAGTCTGACCATGTCATGGCCTTATTCAGTCAACTCTAGTGGCTCTCTCCCTAATGCCTTAAGAGATAAATATAAAAGCCCATATTTGACCTTCAAAGTCCTCATAGCCTTGTTCCCTCTTACCTAGCTAGTAAGTATCTGAGATCAAATTTGAACTCAGGTGTTCCTGGCTTCAGGCCCAGATTTCTATTCACTATGCCAGGTAGCTACATCTAGAACTAGGTGTGTCAGTGTAATGGGAATGGGAAACTGAAGATTTTCCCTGCTCCTTAATAAGCCTATGGGAATTTGAAGACCTTCCCTGCTTTGAAGATATACTCTGTCCCCTAATAAGCTAAATGCAATCACGTGGAGCCTGTAGTGGAAGGAGTTTGCTAAAGGGAAGCAGAGCCCACAGGAAGCTGGGAGTCAGAGCTGTTAGAGACTGGAGGGAGGAGAGGATGCACCCAGGGTGACAGTTAGGCTTGTGAGTAAATGTTGGTTGGTGGGAAAGCTGAAGGCTGGTGTGGATCTCTGTGCCATTATAGTTTATTGACTTTATTGCTACTATGGTTGAATTGGCTTACTGGTTTTGGGATTCAATTTTCTGGTGCTTGAATAAATGTTTTGCTTCTGTCTACTATATGGAGAATCTGTTATATTTTGCAATTGAGCATTATGCCGGCATATTTATAGTGGTCATCGGTTGTGTAGGTGCTACAGGCAGAAACCCAGGTGGAGCTCAGTTTTTTAAGTCTTCATGATCACCTCCAAACTCAGCTGTCATTTATCACCTCTTGATTCAAAAGCGTAGAAACCTCTCTCACAGTAATTTTTCCAGCACTGTCCTCCCCCCACCCCCATCCACTGACAGTATCAGTATCTAAGAGCTGTGGAAAATGGGGGCAGAGACAGAGGGTGTCATTAGTATCCTTTCCTTTAATCATCTGAGGACCCTAGTGCCATTGTTCTGCCTACTGATGGCATCCCTATGCTCTCAACCTTTTCTGACCTTCCCTTTTACTCCCTAAGACTTAGTCTGTGCTTAAATTTCATAGGATCATAAATTTAGAGCTAGAAGGCACCTTATAAGAGAACTATCCCAAACTCTTTGTTTTACAGATAAGAAAACTGAATCTCCAGAGAGGTCAAGTGACAAACCATTGTCACACTGACGAGCAGGATTCGAACACAGATCCTTTGATTCCAGAATCCTTTCCTCTGTACTGTTTACTGAGCCTTGGATCCTAGACTTCAACAGTCATTTAGACCCTTGGAGGCAGAAGGAAAATGAAACCTGGTAGGGTCAAAAGGTAGTTGGAGCCTGATGCTGAGCACTACCAAGGGGGTGATGCATCAGGTGGAGCCACAAACTCTGTTCCAGTCCCAGGGGCCATAGCTCTGATACAGGAAGTACTTCACTTGTTGGTGAGGTTCACGCAAGCACAAGTACTGAGGAAGGAAACTGGAAGAGGATATGTGGTCACTGCTACTCAAGAAGTCACTTCCTTGGCATCCCCTTGTGTAGCCCTCTTGCCTCTCCTGTCCCCTTAAAAGCTGTGGAGAGTACCAGGACAGAAGGAGCACATGGCAAAATAGTCTCACAACTCATTGTGATAGGAAAAAAACTTTCAACTATTGCTTCCCAGAGCCAGGAAGTTGATAGCATCATCATGACAGATTTTTGAGCAGGAAGGAATCTTAGAATGCATCTAGTCCAGTCCCTCATTTGGATGGAAAGAAATGAAGACCCATAGAGGTAGAGAGACTTGCCCAAGACATGTAGGCAGTAAATGACAGAGACATGATTTTAATTCGGATCTTCTGACTCTAAATCTAGAATTTTTTCCCCATAGCACCATGTTTCAGAGGACCCCAGGGTGTACCTCCCTGAACCTGTGGTATTATAATATATATTTCATGCTAGGGGCAGCTAGGTGGTGTAGTGAAAAGAGGCCCATGAGTCAGGAGGACCTGAGTTCAAATCCAGCCTCAGATGCTTAACGCTTAATAGCTGTATGACCTTGGGGAAGTCACTTAACCCCAATTTCCTGGCCTTTTCTCCTCCAAAAAGACAGACAGACAGATAGATAGATAGATAGATAGATAGATAGATAGATAGATAGATAGATAGATAGAGCCTCAGTTTCCTTAAGTGTAAAATAGGGATGATTATAGCAACTACCTCACAGGGCTGTTATTTGCTCCCTACAATAATCCTGTGAAGAAGCATTACAATTATTAATAATTTCCCCCATCTTACAAATGGCAAATTTGAGGCTGAGAGAAATTAAATGACACTGCAGTCACAATTTTTTGCCTGCAGCAGATATTTGAAGCATTCAAACACAGGTTTTCCTGACTCTAACCCAGTATTCTATCCACACCGCACAACTACTTCTGGGAATGGGGCATCTTCTGTCATGGTGAAGCCAACAGCTCACAATTCAGTAGAGTGAAGGGTTGGTCCATTTATAACTAGTGAGATGATAACATCAACCCAGCCTGAGGGTTTTCAGCCTCACTTTGGATGGAGAAAGTGAATGCTCACCCCACTGTGGCTGAAAGAATTCCTCCTCATTTACAATAACAAGTCCCCAAAAGAAGGACCAGTACCCAGTGGACAGGAAGTTGAGAGGGGGTGAATTTACCCCGAGAGTGCTCTGTTCCCATTGCTTACATCAACCCCTCTACCCTCCCTGCTCCCAGTGCTAGTGCAAATGTTCCCCAGCCCAATCACCATCAGGAATTAATAAAGTGTATTCCAAACAGTATGAGCAATGTCAGCCAGGAATGTCTCTGAGTTGGAATTCTTAAAATACTTTTGTTTATAGGGAAGTTTTACACATTAGCTTTTTCCAAAAGCTAATCTGAGGAACGGTCCCCACAGACATCTGAGAGCACTTTGGCTGTCTTAATTTGCTCATGATGTTTCATTAATATCAATTTTTCCCCTATATCCCAGGCTGGCAGGTTCTTTTACAAGTGTTCAATTCCCCAAAACTCCTGATTTTTTTTTGAAATCCTTTTTTTCCCCTGGACTTCTCCCTCCATTTCATGAGAAATACTCCTAAATCATCTCCTCAATGCACACTCTTTTTTGGCTCTCCTGGATCGTCAAAATCATAATGCAGCGTTAGTAAAATGAAAGGCACTGTTGCCCTCAGAGACATTCTTTCACCCTGAAAGCTATTTTCAGAGAGGGAGATATGAGGAGCCCAGTATGGATAAAATAAATCCCAGTCCTGACTCCTTCCATGACTACAACAGTGTGCTTCTGAAAATCCCACCTATCTTGCTGTCCCAGCTTCTAGGAAGCTTAGACTAAAGTAAGCTTGAGCATCTTCTAGCCAGAGATTGAAGGACCAGGAAATAAAGGTAAAGAAGCATTTGTCAATAGGCCCCAATCCTTGTCTTACCATAATTATCACCATGAATTAAGGGAACCTCAAGTCACTTGCTTACTCAAGAGCCTAAAATGACACCCTGTTGTTTATTTCACCAAGTTCAAACCCTTATGCCTTGCTTTTTAAGGCTTTGGGCAGATCAATGTCATCTTATTTCCCAGTGCTTTCCAAAACCAACTTCCACTGCAGTCAGACTGGTTGCTTATGGAACTGTATACGCTTGCTGTGATCATTATTGCCTGAGTTTATATTCCTTCTTCCACCTCACTCCCAACACGCACATGCACACACACACACGCGCGCGCGCACACACACACACACACACACACACACACACACACACATGCTTTACAGTGTAGAAGTTGACAGCCAGAAAAATCAAATGATTTGCTCAAGGTCACAGAGTTACTTAAAATGATTCAAACCCAGGTCTGAATCTATCCAAATCCCACCCATCCTTCAAGGACCAGTTTGTCCCAAATTCTCTATAAAGTCTTCTCTAGTCCATACTTGTTCACAAAATCAGAAATGTATAACTGGAAGAGTCCTACCTCACACACCATTTAATAGGATCCCTTCATTTTAGAGATGAGGAAAGTTAAACCCAGAGAATTGTTAAGTGACTTATCCAAGGTCACCCAGGGAGTAAGCATCAGACTCATGATTTGAATCCCCATCCTCTTATTCTTCTGTATTCCACTACTGGTCAAACTTTTCTCTGAATTTCTACAGGACCTAAAATCTATCTTCTAGAATTTAGCACTTAATCATGTACTATTTTGTATCCTCCTCTACTTGTTTTGTGGGGGAGGGGAGAGGCGGGGAATAACAGATTGTTAGAGTTTCTTGGAAGGGGTCATTAATGATGATAATAATGACTAGGGAATTTATTCCCTTGGGAGAATGGGCTTACTAACCTTCAGAGAACTGGAGGTGGCAGGAATGGCAAAAACAAAGAAACCAAAAGCAACCAAAGAAGAATTGAGGCTCACCCCTACAATCTCCAGTAATGAAGGGAGAGGCAATGGCCACACCAATTCATTCCTAGGATAAAAACAGATAAGTGAAAAAAAGAGTCCCAGTAACTTAATATTTCACAACCCAGAAGAACTCATTGTCAATGCACTCTGACTCTCAGACCATTGATAAAAATATTAAATAAGACCACTACAGTATAAATCCCTGGGAAACTCCGCTAGGAACACTTCTTCATCCAAAGAAATGTCAATTTAATTTTTAATAATTGTATTGATATCTTTTGTTTGTACATCATCTACATTTCCCATTGTATCCCTCCTCCCTCGCCTCCTAGAGAGTCATCTCTTGGACCAAAGATTGTAGAAATTTTTAAAAGGTAACCAAAATGAACCAACATATCAAAAAAGCATAACATTCTATACTGTGTCCTATGCCCCTAGTCTTCCACCTCTGCAGAGGAAGGGGAAAGTGTTGAGAAGTGTCTATTTAGCCTTACCCTTTGTTTCCTTTGTTTAAGCCAGCTTAAACAAACCAAAGTAATCCTTTCCCTCAGTCCCATGGTAACTCGATTAATTTTTAATAGCCTTATGTTCAGATGAAGAAGGAGCGCAGACCCCACCATGTTGCCCAGGGTCCTGTAACCCTCTCTTACCCAGATGCCAAGTGTTCTACACAGCAGTTCATAGGCAACCAAGGATCTCTGTCCTTGAAAATATAGTTATTCCATTTGTGTGATGGAGCTAAGAATAGAATGAAGCAATCTCAGCAAGACTTGCTCTTTGGTGTTATAACATTTTCATCCTTTACATTTATCTCTTTCCCTCAATTCCCCTTCTTTCTAGTCTGTTCTGAGATTAAACAGCCCACTGGCTCTGATGGCAAGTTGAGGGAAGTATTCATGTGAAGGGAGGGAATATTGATCACACATTTCCTAGTGAAGCCTCCAGATCTGGGACGATGATGTATTTTTAAATATTTCCATTTTTCTGGCATCTTTTGGCTGACCAAAGGAAGAATAGCAGATGCAAGACAATGGACCAAGAGGGACTCTCCTAGCCGCAACATTTCCTGGAACCAAAGGCTTAGTAATGTGTACAAATGAGAGGGTCCCCTCAAAACTGCCCTTGAGGGATGGTTAACTTGTAGCTATAAAAATGGGTTCTTCTGTGGGTTTGGTCAAAATAACTTGTATGGATGCCTATTGCTGTCACTTTAGAAAGAATGCTTATAAACTTTCTGATTCAATGGCCTGGTGGCTTTTGCTCTTTAAAACACTGGAAATTCAATCAACAAGGCCTTTACATATATTCCCTACTTTATTTAGAGACAGTATGGGATAGTTGAAAGAATGTTAGAGCTTGGGTCAGGAAGCCCTTAATTTTAATCCTGGTCCCAAATACTTACTTGTTGAATGACTATAAAGAAGGAAGGAAGGAAGGAAGGAAGGAAGGAAGGAAGGAAGGAAGGAAGGAAGGAAGGAAAGAATTAGCTCTCTTTATCTCTCCCTCTCTCTCTGATTCTCATTATTTTTCTGTCCCTGCCCTTTCCTTCTACTTCATTTCTCACTGGAAGATTATAAAAAGTGGTTCCATCAAAGCTTTACCAGTAGACTTAATGTTTGCTAGCCTGGAAACATTGTCCTTGAAGTTGTGACAGCAACATATCTATGTGACATTGATAAACTAAAAAATATCCAGAGGAAGGTAACCAATATGGTGAAGGTCTCAAGATCTGTCATATGGATTGGTTGAAGAAAGTGGAAATGTTTGACCTGGAAAAGAGATTGGGTTAGGGTAGCGAATGGTGTGAAGAACATGACAACTCAATTCAAATATTTGAAGGGTTATCCTATGGGAAAGAAATGATACTTGTTGTGTTTGACCCCAAAAAGCAGAACTAGGACCCATGGGTGGCAGTTTCAGAAAGTTAGATTTAAACTAGATGTAAGGAAAAACTCCTTAATAATTAAAACTATTTTTTAATGGGCTGCTTCAGGAGACTGTGCATCCTTCTCAGTGGAGGTCTCCAAAAAAAGTCTGGAAGAACACTTTAAAAATATTTATTTTATTTTTAATTTATAGAATAAAACAAACATTTCCATAACATAGTATAATAAAAAAGATCACTGTACATGAACTGCAAATCTATTATATATAACTTGTTATTCCTTTAATTTTATTTATTTATTTATTTTGTATTATTTTATTATTTTTATATTTATTTATATTATTTTATTTATATTTATTTTAAATAGATAATTAAGTTATGTGAATTTCTTTTTCTTCCCTTTCTGCCACTCCCCTTCCCCATCTCTAACTTAGAGATGGCTATCATTAGATGCTATTGGAATGGGAATCTGTGCTGTTCTTGTAAAGTCATTCTATGCATACTTCTACTGGCCAGTTCTTTTTCTGGCTGCAGCTAGCATCTTCCATCACAGGTCCTTTGTAGTTAATTTGAGTATTTATAATAGTCAAAGTGACTTGTTTGTTCAATGTTGTTCTTAAAATAATATTGCTATTAGTGTACACAGTGTTCTCATGGTTCTGCTCATTTCACTCTTCATTATTTCATGCAAGTCTATCCATGTTTTTCTAAGATCATTGAGCTCATTATTTCTTATAGCAGAGTGGTATCCATCACAATCACAATCATATACCACAACTCATTCAGCCATTATCCAATTGACATCCATGCCTGCAATTTCCAATTCTTTTTGGAAGACCACTTTTCAGTAACATTGTAGTATAGATTTCTTGTTCAGACATGGGTACAATTCAAAGGTCACTGAGGCTCCTTCTATAACTGAGACTAAGGTTTGTAACAGGAACTTGAAAACCTTAACAACTAAGTAAGAATCTTGAAAAAAAGAGAAAGAAAAGAAGCATGGTGTAATGGATAGAGCATCAGACCTGAAGTCAGGAAGACCTGAATTCAAGTTTGGCCTCAGACATCTATTAGCTATGTGACCCTGGATAAGTCACTTAATTTCTCTGGACTTTATCTGTAAAATGAGGGAAGTAGTCTACTTAGTGACCTCTGAGGTCCCTTCCATCTTCAAATCTGTGCACCTATGTGTTAGAAATTTAAAAAAATGTCATGTTCTGTTAAGAGACAGTGTTCTAGCACAATTTATTTTGAGAAAACAATTGTTTACAAAGTTCTATTGCTCATGTTTAGTCACAACCCATAGGGATCCCATGGTATCCATTAGCTTGGAATCCCTTCTCATTTAGCCTCTTTTTTGTCATCTATTTTGTCCTCAGTTTTGTCATCTGTAAAACAAAGGAGTTGAACTAAGTGGCCCTACCAGCTCTAGAATGATGATCCTCTCTTTCCAAGCCAATGGGGCCCCTCGGGCACTGTAAGAACTCAGAGGCACCAGGGCTTCCAAGATACAAAATACTGCACCATCCATCTGAAACTAAAGGAATTAGGTTCCAGCTATTTTTTGGAGGCCAGAACTCATTAGATTAACCATTTCCCCTTTCATTGTTCTAATGAAGTTAGAGGATGACAATATAGTTGGCAGCATTCATTTGTCAAAATGTGTCCTTTGCTTTCTACAGCAAGCTAGGCTCTGGAGCCCTGCTTGGATGGTGGAGAGGGTAGGGAGGGGTAGGTTTATTGAAAGGGATTGAATTTGTAAAGACCTCAGCAATTCCCCTGAAAGGAGAAGTCTGTGCAAGGGGTCAATTTACCCTCTGACCCCAAGCCACAAAGTTGATAATCAGCCATCACTGTTCTCGGCCCAGATGAGCTGATTTGTTGAGTCATTCAATAAATGAACTATTAACTGGGAAAGTGCTTACCCGTACTTAAAAAAAATTAAACAACAAAATAAAAGGGATTGATTGACAAGGCATCAATAAAGTGAGAGCATGCACTATTGACCTTCCTTTTCTTGGCCTCAAAGTCTATGTTTATTAGAATTCAGTTTCTATAAATAGACAGTGATGGAGAAAATGGCTAGCTGCCTGTTTCATAAATATCTGTAAAATTCTAACTATTTAATACTTAACTTTCCATTTAATTTAGTCTGTTGTCCTTGTTTAAGGAGAAGGCCATTGTTAGAGCAGAGAGGTGAGTAAACAGCAGGGAGTTTTCTGTTCACAGGTTCTTTGCCTCTCTCTACCTGGCTCCAGGATCCTTTTACTGGTACATCAAGAGTTATTCATTTGGAGTGTGTGCTCTGCCCAGAGATGGACATTGACGAGGATGCAATAGATGCCTGGAGGGATTGTGCTTGTATCAACAGAGGGAGCACTGGCATTGAAGGGATTCTTAAAGCACAAAATCAGTCTTCTCTTGTTCTGGGATTGTCCTGAGTGTTTATATCTTATTTGTCTATCTTGTTGTTCAGTCATATTTTTGGTTGTGTCTGATTCTCCATGATCCCTTTTTGGCGTTTTCTTGGCAAAGATATTGGGCTATTTCCTTTTCTAGTTCATTTTACAGATGAAGAAACTGAGGTAAAAAGGGTTAAGTGACTTGCCCAGGGTGACACAGGTAGTACATGTCTGGGGCCAGGTACATGACTTCGGGCCTGGCGCTCTATCCACTGCATCATCTAGCTGCCATTTCTCTTTCTATTATAGATTATAAATTCTGTAAGGACAGAGGCCATGTCCTGAACTTCTGCATTCCCCATGATATTTACCACAAATGCTGGTAGACTGTCTTTATGAGTTGAGTCTCCTTCATGAGAGGCAATATAGTACAGTGGAAAGAACCCAAGGAGACAGAGGACCAGCTCTAAACCTTACTACTTGTATGACCTTAGGCAAGTCAGTTAATCTCCCAGGGCCTCAGTTTCCTTATCTATAAAATATAAAGATTGAACTTGATGGCTTCTCAGATTCTGTCTAACCTTAGATCTATAATCCTACTAGAGGAGCAATTTTCTAGAGTAAACAGACTCCTATACTTGGAGTCAGGAGGGCTCGAGCTCAAATCCTGCCTTAAAAATTTATTATCTTGGGGCAGCTAGGTGACACAGTGAATAGAGCACTAGCCCTGGAGTCAGGAAGATCTGAGTTCAAATGTGGCCTCAGACACTTAACACTTACTAGCTGTGTGACCTTGGGCAAGTCACTTAACCCCAATTGCCTTGCCTTCCCCCCTCTGAAAAGCAAAAAAAAATTATTATATATATATATGTATATATGTATGTGTTTATATGTTTGTGTGTGTATGTATGGAACTACATTGTTTTATTGTTTTAGACTATTTGAAATAAGTATAAGAATGAAATATTGCTGTGGTATAGGAAAACAAAATAAAATTTCCTTCTATGTGATGCTGGTCATTTAATTTCTCTCAACTTCAGTTTCTCATATATAACAATGGAGATAACAATATATCCCTCTTCCCAGGGTTGTCATGGGGATCGAAAGAGATAACATATGTACAATCCTTTGAAAACTTTAAAGGTACTATATAAATGCAAGCTATTACATTCTTATTAAATTATATTATATTTATTACAGCTCAATAGCCCACTCAGCCTCACACCTAGAAGGAAATGTGGTATAGGAGAAAGTTCACTGACAGTCAGGAGACCTGGGTTCTAAGTCTGACTCACTAACACATTAGTTCTGTGACTTGGAACTGTATAAAACTTATTTCCTGGACTAATTGATTTTTTTAGGGCTTCTCCCATGGATAAGCATAAGAGGAGAGCCTTTTCTGGTTCTGGGCCTTTCCTACTAGAGGGATGTGGAAGAATGAAAGATCTGTGATCTCAGGGGAATGGAAAGAAAGGGCCCTGGGACCCCATCTCTATTCTCACCCCTAAATCCTTCATCAAAGACTTAGACTTAGACCCTGAGTTAAAGCAAAGGAATGGTCTTCCTCAGCCTGAGAAGAAGGAAGGGAGGGAGGGACAGGGAAAGACAGAAAGAGAGACAGACAGAGACAGAGAGACAGAGACAGAGACGGGGGGGGGGGGTAAGGAGCAATTATATTATGATGGGAAGAGTAGAAAGGAAGCTGGAATGGAAGATGTAGAGGAGCCAGCTCTAAGCACCAAATCCCATAGAGCAGGTGGGGAGGTGAGATTACATTCCCAGAGAGCTGCAGGCCGGGGCAGCACTGAAGTAATATAAGACTCCCTTACTTTGCCTCTTCCTCTGTAGTGTGACCTTTCTGACTCTCCAGCTCAAATCCTTATGAAAAGATAATCAGAAGTTTATTTTAAATCTGCTCTGAAGGGTTCTCAGAGCAGAGTCTCCCTCACGCTCCTCTCTCTTTCAGGCTCACTCTCTTATCAGTTGGTTTGTATACCTCTCTCTTCAGATGATTAAAGATCATTGTTTTGCAGTTGGGAAGGGGGAAGAAACAGGCAAGGAGCAGAAGGGAGGGTATCAGAGGGACCAAGTCTGTCTCAAAGAACCTCTTTTGGACTTGGCTCAGGCATCAGCTTTTTGCATGAAACCTTTTCTGATCCTTCCCTCAATCTGCCTACCCACCCCCCAAGTGATCCTTTCTTCCAAACTACCTGCTATTTAACTACTATGTGTAGATTTGTATTTAATCAACTTTATATTTATGCTGTATGTGTACATAAATGTATGTTGCATATGTAGATATCGTATATGTAATATGTAGGTATATTATGTAGCTAGCTAGCTACTGGCTTCTATTATAATGTAAGTTTATAAATATTGTTTCATTCTTGTTCTTTGTCTTGGTATCCCTAGAGCAGTGGTTCTCAACCTTCCTAATGCCGAGGCCCTTTAATATAGTTCCTCATGTTGTGGTGACCCCCCAACCATAAAATTTTTTTGTTGCTACTTCATAACTGTAATTTTGCTACTGTTATGAATCTATCTGATATGCAGGATGTATTTTCATTGTTACAAACTGAACATAACCCACAGGTTGAGAACCGCTGCCCTAGAGCTTAACATAGGGTCTGGCACACAGTAAGTACTTCATATATACTTGGTGATTGTACAATAAAGATGTTCCACAGAAAGCCACCTTCCAATTTAGGGCAAAGAAACTGATGCCAAGTTTGGGAAATGGGTGACCCACAGGGTGGGGGTAGGGAGACCGAAATAGGATGGGGGGGGGAGGAAAAGGAGCAAGAGAGACAGAGACAGAAAGAGGAGAAAGAGACAGACATGAGGAGAGGGAGAGGGAGGGAGACAATTAGAAAAAAGGGGTAGACTGGGGAAAGGAGCAAGAGAAACAGACAGAAGGGAGAGAAAGAGACAGAGAGAGACAGAGACAGAGACAGTGAGACAGAGAGAGACAGAGAGACTCTGAATTTGGAGCTCATACATGGGGAATCTAGTAACTGGATCTCTAGTAATCTCATGTCCTGCAGCAAACTTCTTAAAGCATAGGCAGCCACACCTACCAATATCCTGTGGAGAGATGTACATAACGGATTTTGCATCTGCAAACTCAACTCAGCCACTGAGGAATCTCTGGAACACCACCCCACACACACACCCAGTGAGCTCCACTTCCATTTCTACCTTAGACTGTACTCAAAAAATATCCCATCTTCTTCACTGGAGTTACAAGGAGAGTTTACTGAGGAAGGGGCTGGGGAGAAGGAGAATGACTGTGGGCCACAAGGAAATACTGAAGTAATGATGTAGAGTAGTAGAAGCACTGGACCAGGATCAGGAGATCTGACTGCATGTATGACCTAGGGTAACTCATTTCTCTCTTTGGGTCTCAGATCCCCTGGGTATAAAATGAAGGGTTTTAATGAAATAATCTTCATGGGCTTTTCTAGACTTAAGTTCTATGTCAATGCCCCTTTATCCTAGGGTCCACCCTCTTTTCCATATCCTGGGACTCAGTTTCCCCACTCTATCAGAACCTGGCCTTTTCACTCTGCTCAAAAATCAAACCTTGCTGTTGGTTGATCTGAATGATGTGCAGGTCAATGGATAATCCATCTCTCCCTGGACCTTCCAGTGCAACCTCCTCAGGCCAGCACCTCAGCAGTAGACACCACTGCTTCATTCCCTTAGTAAGGGAATGTCTTCCTGTTTCTCCTGCCAAGTATTTCATTTGTGTAATTAAAACTTAGCTCCCTGTTCCACTTCATTAGCTCTGTTTGAATTTCAGACAGCTCAGCACTTTCTCCAGTACCAAGAAAAAGGTTTAGATTTAAGCATCAAGATCTGCATCCTTTTATTCTCACATGCCTTGAAAACGTCTTGGAGAAGTTCAGTGGTTCTATAGAACCTAAAAATGTATCTTGGGCCCTGAAAGGAGATACAAAAATATACAGATACACAATCAGCAAGGAGAAGAGTGGTCTGAGCTGGACACTTCATAACAGGCCTGGAACCTTGCCCTAGAAGACCATCTAGTCAAGGGAGAAGAGGACAGGAGGCAGAGCTACCAGTCCAAATTGCCCAGAATTGAGACCTAGGTCCAAAGAAGGAACTGAATACATCTTGGGAAAAAAATCAGTCTCAAAGCACCAGGCAGTGTTTTGTAGCAAAATATCTGCAGAGCAGCAGGTGTCCCTGTTGGGCCAGACAAGAGTGTTCCATTTCCAGTTTTCCTGTCCTTCAGATCAAGGAACCTCAAATCCTGGGACTAGGAGAAAGTGAGTCATGGAGCAGCTCAGGACGTGCTATGCAGACTAGCTCCTAGGAGGGCCTTTTTCACGTCCTGGATGGCCCCTCAGCTGGCCACAGCCTCCACACCTTGGGGCAACACAGCCTGGAGCAGATACCTCACTACCACCTCCACAATGTTTTCATTTATACAGAAGCTTTATTAAACTAGAGAGGCTAGCCCACTGCCTCTGGTATTCCTACAAAGTGCTTTAGTGACTAAGGGGCTTATGAAGGGAACTAGTGGGGTCTGAGCATTATGTTTTTTTCTAAACTCTTCAACATTCTCTCCATTAAAAGTGCCAAGCATGGTATGATTTGAATGACACAGAAAGAGCTGTACTACCCTCTCCAAAAATAGCTTTCATACTGGCCTGCACTGGTGTATAAAATTCCACCATTGGAGGCAGTCCCTGGGGCTAATAGCAATGCCACATCTGTGCATGGTGTTTTACAGTTTTCAAAAGAATTTTCACATCCATCCTCCCTATATTCTCATTACTCCCATCAGAAGTGAACAGTGCAAGGTACCCCATTGAATACATGAGGAAATATGGGATCAGAGAAATAAAATGATCTGCAACCCAAGTCATGCAGCAGGCCAAGAGGTAGAGCCAGGACTAACAAGAACTGGCTTTCATGAAATGCTTTAAGGCTTATGGAGTAATTTACATATATTATCTCATCACAACAAGTTTCATCAGCATCAGTTTGCAGCTAAGGAAACTGAGGCTCAGAGATGGTACATGATTTGTCCATAGCTACGGAGCTAGTAAATATAAGAGATAAGAGTACAACCTGGGTAGATGTGTGGATGGATGGATGGATGGATGGATGGATGGATGGATGGATGGATGGGTGGATGGATGGGTGGGTGGATGGGTGGAGATGAGTAGATAGATTTCAAGACAGACATACCTTCCAGTATTCTCTCCTTACAACTTAAGACTATTAGAGCCCCAGTCTCTGGATTCCCAGCCTTTCTGTTGTATCACCTTATGTATAGAGGAGAAACATAATTTCTTTCTGAGGGTGTGTGCTTCTTTGTATGCCTAAGCAGAGTTTGCTATTTTGATCCCAGGGGGTAATGAAATGAAAATAGTACATGAAAAACAAAGCATAGCAAAAATAGCTTAACATCGAGGTAAGTAGCATGCATCATGCAGAGTGGTAGATGAAAAATTGAATGTGTACATTTCTTATCCCAGTTGTCATACATGTTTCATCAAATTAAGACATAAACACACTCCAAGAGCTCCTCACCTATGTATCAAACCAGAGCCACATTAGGAAGTCCCCAGGAATGAGCTCTCAATGAGCTATCCTTTTCTATCCACAGCTGTGACCAACCTCCCAAAAGACCTCAGAGATAGCAAGAGTCTCAGTTCAAAGGGACCTTAGAGATTATCCATCCCAGCCCTCCAATTTTATAGATAAGGAAACTGAGACTGAAAGAGAAATCAAAATTTGTTCCAAATCATCCAGGCACCAAAGCAGAAAAAGTGGGATTTGAATGCATATAGCCTGACATAGAACCAGATCATATCATCTATCTGCAACTGGAAGGGATCTAAGAAGCCTCTGATCCAACCCTCTTACTCAGCAGATAAGGAAACAGACATAAAGAGACTTGTCCAAGGTCTCAGAGATAATGTGTCAGAAGTAAGATTTGAACCCAGGTTCTCTGCCTGCAGTGCCTCTACTTTTCCCACCAAATCATGCTGTATGATGTCCAATATGCTTCTCAATCCATCAACCTGCCTCTTTTGACCAGAGGTCTTTTTTAAACCTTGAGTTGCTCCCATTACCAAATTAGCTGGCATCAGAGAAGATTGTGCAGAGGCCTTAAACCTGCACTTCTGTTTGTCCTGTCTGAATAACACTCCATACACTAGCACTGTCACGTTGCTGAGATCTAAGGTTGTCAACCCAACCAAAGATGATAACACACCAGCCATTTGGTTCTCCATAGCCAGCAGAGGGTTTGGCCCACCACATGTCACAGGAGCCAGATCCCCTAAGACACATATGCTTCCTCTCCCAGGAGCCCACTATGTTTTACAGATGTCTCTTTAAATCCAATTAGTCTCCATGGCTTTTCTAAGAAGAGGAAACAATCCCCCACTTAGAATATGTGGAAACTGAGGCACATAGAGGGGAGAATTGGGACCTGCCCAAATGAGGCAGAATTAGAGCCAGGAATAGAACTTGAGTCCAAATATTCACAAGGGAAATCCCTTGACCTCTGAAATACCTATTTTGTATTTAGTCTCATTGGACAAATAGTTTTCAGACCTCAGAGATCAAGTCATCCCATCCTCTCATTTTATGGAGGAGAAAACTAAGGCAATATAACTTGTCCAGGGTGGTACAATGATTCAGAGACAGTGGGATGAGAAATAAGGTCTCCTAATAACTCCCATTTTGTGACCTTTCATTTGCATCATGTAAGCATTTATTAGGACTCCCTGCTAACTCACTTTTGTTTCCATGAGCCTTCACTAGGATTGCAGGAGAATAAGGTTTAAAGGGATCAGGGAGGGACCTTAGACAACATTTACTCTGCCTCCTCATTTTACAGATAGGGAAACTGAGCCCATAATCATGGAAGTTGTGTTATAAGAGAGCTAGGATTTCATCCTACATTGTATCCATTCTTCTGCCAGTCCAAGAGGGCAGGGCAGTTGGGACAGTTCTTCTCATCCCAAAAAAGTAAAAGTGCAGAAAGGTAAAATAATTGATCCCAGTTGAACAATGCAGCTAAGTCTAGACCCCAGTCACCCAAGGATGACAAGATCAAATGAAATGATATTTGTTAAAAAACACTTAGAACATAGTTAATATGAACATTTATTTTTGCATGGCTACACTTATCTGTAGGTTTTGATTTTCCTGCCTTCTAATTGGGTAGGAAAGAGGGGAGGGAGAAGAAGAGATTTTGTAACTGAAAAAAAGAGCAAAAATGTTTCTGTGCTTAATTTTTTAAGTGCTTAACTCACTACCTGGCACATAGTAGGTACCATATTCATGCTTATTCCTTCCTTTCCCTTTTCCTTCCCTAGTGTCCAATCTAGTAGTTGTTTCAGTTGAGTATACTGCTACCCTAAGTAAACTTAATTTTTCTGCTTATCCCTCGATTCAGAAAGAGACAGGAATACATGGAAGAAGTGGGATAAGGAGATGAAGATCAGGGTCAATAGTTAAACCATCCATTTCTTTTTTCCTTCCTTCTTCCTGTCTGGATGTGACCTACCAAGATCTTCTCAACTCAAATGCAGAGTCTCTTTTTTTCTTGACAATATTCATAATGCCATGACAATTTCCTTTTCCCTTCCATTCTCAACAACACTCTTAAATTATTCTGTACTCAGATCTGAGGAACCTCCAGCTTCCATCCATACTACTCAAAGAGCACCATCTCCAGAGAAGGAGAGTCAAGAAGGCAAGAGGCTAACATATTTGACCGTATGAGAACTGGTTGAAGGAACTAAGGATGTTTTGCCCTGAGCAAAGGAGATGTAAGGGGATGTACTTGCTGCCTTCAAGTATTTGCAGGACTATCACATGAAAGAGGGAGTAAACTTGTTCCACTGGATCTCAGAATATAGTACTTGGACCCAAGGGGAGAAGTATCAGAGGAGTGTGTTATTTCAAAATCAAGAAAACCATCCAAATAATTTTTGTCCCAAAAGGATTTGGAGTCCTTCAGAAAGTAGTGATCTTTCTGTTATAAGAGATCTTCATTCAAGTGCTCTAAATCACTTTTGATTAGATAAATTCAAATTAAAACAACTCTGAGGTACTACCTCATACCTATCAGATTAGTTAATATGACAGAAGAGGAAAATGACAAATGCTCGAGAAGATATGGGAAAATTGGGACACTAATGCATTGTTGGTGGAATTGTGAACTGATCCAATTAGAAAGCAATTTAGAACTATGCCCAAAGGGCAACCAAACTGTGCAAACCCTTTGATCCAGCAATACCACCACTAGTTCTGTATCTCAAAGAGATCATAAAAAAAGGGAAAAAGGATCTATGTGTGAAAAAATATTTATAGCAGCCTTTTTTGTGGTAGAAAAATATTGGAAACTAAGGAGATGTCCATCAATTGGGGAACAGGTGAACAAGCTGTGGTATATAAATATAATAGAATACTATTGTTCAATAAGAAACAATGAGTCATATTTAAAAAAAAATGGAAAGACTTGTATGAACTGATGCAAAGCAAAATAAGCAGAACCAGAAAACACTGTAAATAGTATCAGCAATATTGTGTGATGATCAACTATGAATGACTCAGTTCTTCTCAGCAACACAGTGATCGAAATCAAGCACAAAGGACTCACAAAGGAAAATGCTATCCATATCCAGATAAAAAGACTAATGAACTCGGAATGCATATCAAATCATATTTTTTTCACTTACTTTATTCTTTCTCATGTTTTTTTTCCTTTTGATCTATTTCTTCTTCCACAGCTGTGACTTATAAGGAAATATTTTACATGATAGCACTTATATAAACTATATCAAACTGCCTACCTTTTTCCAAAGAGGGGAGGAAGGGAGAAAAATTTGGATCTTGAAATCTTGCAAAAATTTATGCTAAAAAGTTTCGTGACATGTGACTGGGGGAAAAATACTAAGAGAGAGAGACAGAGAGAGAGAGACAGAGAGAGAGAGAGAGAGAGAGAGAGAGAGAGAGAGAGAGAGACAGAGAGAGACAGAGACAGAGAGAGACAAAGACAGAGACAGAGAGACAGAGAGAGACAGAGAGAGACAGAGAGAGAAAGAGAGAGAAAGAGAGAGACAGACAAACAGATCTTCATTCAGGGAGAGGATGGATGGCTATGGCTCCTGGATGTGATCAAAGGAATATCTATTGAGGTATAGGTTGGACTAGAGGACCTTGGAGGTCCCTTCCAATTATATAGTTTTGTGAGGAAAAAAAAGAAAAAGAATTCTCTCACTCTCTCTCTCTCTCTCTCTCTCTCTCTCTCTCTCTCTCTCTGTCTCTCTCTCTCTCTCTCTCTCTCTCCTCTTCTCTCTCTCTTTCCTGTCATTACTCCTGATATTCTACCACTAAATTTCTTTGGCTTAAGACATTGTTTCATTCATTCATTTGACCAACATTTATTAAACACTCATTATATGCAAGCACTACCATTATACTGTATTAGTGATGGTGTTGGTGTTGGAAATGCGAAGACAAAAACAAATGAACTCCTAACCTCTCAGAACTTATATTCTGTTGAGGAAAGAATCAGAGAATAATGGATTTAGAATTTGAAAGGACCTTGGAAGTCTGCCAGTGCAACTCCCTCTTTTTATAGAAGAAACTGACATGGAGAGAGGTAAAGTCACTTGGTTGGGTTTGCACAGTCTCAGAGGTGTGATTCGAACCCAGGTCTTCCAAGTTCAGCACTCTGCTATATTATGTTGCCTCTTTGGATTTTTGTTTTTTCTGAGATTCTATTCAATATTCAATATTCTATTCAATGCTAATAGCATTGGCAGGAACAACTGATGATACACTTTCAGTCACTAACATCTTACTGTGAATTGTCTGATGAGTCAGCATCCTGAGTACTAACACCTGAGATCAGAAAATGGCAGTTTTATTTTGGGGATAGGAGAAAGGGAGGATAATATTAGCAAATGGGATATGGCTTAGGGAGGCAGGGTTGGGTTGGATTCCTGAGGGGAGAGTACCAAGAAAGGGGAAATGAAGCCAAAAAGTGGAGGTGGGAGGAAGGGCCATAACCACCAGGCAACTTTGCTCCATTTGGAGAAACCTAGTTCCATCTGGAGGTCTCCCCCATCCCAGTTCCTTATATCTTTATGTGACCATAACTATTTCTGGGACCTATTAACATTCAGTACTGCACATGGCCCTAGTTCCAGGAACCAGGGACAAATCCTACCAATCTCTCCATTTTCTGAAACCCAGCTCTGGTTCTAAGGCTGGGTCTGGTTGGGTACAGGCACTCAATATTGATACCTGATCACTAACCAGAGAGAACCCCCTTTTCCCTTCAGTAGCCCAGAGAAAAATCTCCAAGGGGTCTGCTTCTTTTGGAATGACTATTTTGAGGAAGCCATTTCCCCCAAGGAACTCAGACATCTTTGCCAAAGGGAAGATGAAAGAACTAAGGGGTACACCCATAACCATCTTCCCACTGCTTGGCTTTTCAGGGGGAGGGACCTTTCCCCCATGATTTCGGGTGATTAAACTAAGTTCATGTTTTAAAATGTAGATAAAGTTACTTGGGCTAACTTTCCATGTTAACTGTTCACATCAGAAATGCTCAATGTCAGTTAAATTGGGTTGGATTATAGGACAACAAACTTAAGATCAAGAACATGTGGCAATATTTGATTCCACTAAGAAATGAAATGCCTTCCCCCTCCCCGTCTTTTCAGCTATAACATTATACATATAAAGATACATGCACTCTAGTACTGTGCCAGGAATGTCAACTGCTTTTGATCTCTCCCTTCAGATATTAAAGTTTTCCCCCCTCCCCCCTGTTGGCCCCTTATGGGCTTTCAAACCAATAAATAGGTGGAGAGCTGCCGCCTCTGCTCCTCTATGGGAAGGCTTATTTTTTTTCATTGTGCACCCCATGGCCCTACAGGTCGTGTTTAATCAGCCTGGAGGTTTTGGTTAGCATTGACTTGGAGTTTAAAATAGCTTTGCAATAACCCTGGCTCCCTCGTCTCCCGCCCTCTCTGTTTCTCAAACATGCCCTCCCAGGGACAGAGGAGATGACTTCCTGATTATTTGTAATTTTTGTTGTTGTTTGTGAGCCTTTCTTGGCAAAGGCCCCTTTCCTGATGCTATTTGACTAGGCTCCTATTCCTGATAGGGCACCTTCTGCCCTCAGCAAGGGGCCTGGCCCAACAGCCAAAAGAGCAGGTGGTGGGTGGACACGAGTGACCTGGTGGTCTCAGAGGCAGTATCACTGTGGGGATATTAGGATATCATTGGAAGCAGCATTCTGACCTTTCTTGTCACAGCTGGCTATCACCAGGCTCTGCTTGAACTCTAGGGGATGTCCTTGGTCTCCATCCTGAGGGTGGAATCTAGGCTGCCAGGTCCTTGAAACTACTCCTTTCCTTCCTTCTTTCTTGCTACTTCCATGATCCTAATGCTCTCTTTTATCTTTGCTTAACTTCTAGCTTTCCGAGTTACTTTGATGCACATTATATCATTTGATCCTCAAAACTGCCCTATAAACTCTAAGCAGGAATTATCATCTACATTTTATATGTAAGGAGAAGACTGAGATATATAAGAAGTTGTGACTTGTCTAAGATTAAATAACTAATTAGTGGTGACAAAAGGTCAGGTTCCCAGCCCTCTTGCGCCCTCTGAGAAGAGACTTCAAATGATGATTTTGGAAAGGTGATGGCTGAGGGGAATTTGAGATTACTTCAATATTCCAGTTCTCCAAGGACTTGGAATTTTATGAGCTGGCAGTTACCAAGCTTAAAAAATGACAGTCTCTCTCTCCCTCTCTCTCTCTCTTTCTCTCTCTCCCCCTCTCTCTCTCCCTCTCTCTGTCTCTGTCTCTCTCTGTCTCTGTATCTCTCTGTCTCTCTCAGTCTCTGTCTCTGTTTTTGTCTCTGTCTCTGTATCTCTGTCTCTCTGTCTCTCTCTGACTCTCAGTCTCTCTCTCTCTGTCTCTGTCTCTTTCTCCCTCTCTCTGTCTCTGTCTCTGTCTCTCTCTGTCTCTGTCTCTCTCTGTCTCTCTCTCTGTCTCTTTCTCTCTCTTTCTCTGTCTCTCTGTCTCTGTCTTTCTGTCTCTCTGTCTCTGTATCTCTGTCTCTCTCAGTCTCTGTCTCTGTCTTTGTCTCTGTCTCTGTCTCTGTCTCTCTGTCTCTCTCTCTCTTTCTCTCTTTCTCTCTCTCTCCCTCTTTCTTTTTCTCCACCATATACATGTTTATAGTGGAGGAGCTATACCTTCTTGAAAATCATTCAGATGAGGTTATATAATGGCAACACCATTGTACGAACAACTCAGTTCAACACCATGACCAAACATGATTCCAAAGAAATAATAATAAAGCATGCTCCCCACCTCCAGACAGAGAAGTAACAGACTCAGGGTTCAGACTGATTGTCAGTCAGTCAATCAACTAACATTTATAAACTAAGCACTCATCCTGTACCAGGCACTCTGCTAAGCACTTAGAATACAAACACAAGCAAAAAGAAAGACAACCCTTACTTTCCAGGGACTGTGACTCTAAAGGGGAAGACAGCACATCAAAGAGGGAGGAACAGAAAAGCAGGTCTTTGGTCATAGCTAATATGGGAATTTGTTTTGCTTGACTACGTATATTTGTTACAAGAGGTTTGTTTTTCTTTTCTCCATTTTTAAATGGGGGGGAGTAGAAAGGACAGAAAATTGATTTTTATTCATTAAAAAAAGAAAGTTTAATGTAAAGGAAAGAAAATCTGAAGAGGCAGTTTTAAGATGAAAGGCTATCTGATTTTATGCAATGGGGAACTGAATTCACATTACCTTGCCTACCCCAGCCCCAGAGATGATGCACATGGTACACACTTTGACCCACAATACAGTGGAATTCAGCAAGAAAAACGGTTGTCTAAACTCATACAGGACCCAGAAGCCAGGGCACCTGACTTTACAGGGCAGGGAGGTCAGTTTTCTCTCTTACCCTGGTTTATTATGCCTTGCCCCCCAAGTAACTAAGGAAAAACCTGCAAAACAAAGTTTAGCTATGACTCATGCCTAGAATCTCTTCAAAATGTGAGTGATAGGGTCCCTTTTAGAAAAAGTATTCAGTATATAACATGGGTGTCAGGCATTGAATGGCAGTTTATCTCTTCCAAAAGATAAAATGCTTAAAACACAAAAAACTCTTAAATGAGCATTAACAAATATACAAACATAATATGTTATTCCAAAAAGTGAAGGACTTGGTGGGACAAATGAATAGATATTTCACATTCATCTCAGTCCTGTCCCTGGTGAATTACTCAGGAGATGCAGATCTCTTGGACAGATTGGCCACGACTTGATCTTCCGTTATGAGTTACAGGATGAATGGAGATGGTCATCTTCTCCACTGAGAAATTCTTCTCCCCGTGGTCAGTTGCCTTCTGACTGCAATGCTAGAACTCTCAACCCATTAATTTATAGCCAAGGCAAATATATTCCATAGTCATGTGCTTATTATTATGTTTGTAATTTGCGTGAAGGGAATAAAAATCCTCTATCTCCTTGACTGGAAGTTCAAGGGAGAGAGAAGGTGTGTATTGAAAGAAGAACCCAAAAGAGATTGGGTAGTGTTCTTTTCGGAGCTTTATATCCCAGAGGTTTTTTTTTTACTTTCAGTATCTGATTTTCTTTGACACTCTCCCTAGTCACAGGCAGTCTTGGGTATTAATCAGGAATTGCTGTTATCCCCAAAAGAGGCATCTGCCTCAGCAAGTCAGACAAAGCATTTATTTAGCACCTACTAGATGCCAGGTATTGTGCTAAGTGATGATGATACAAAGAAAGGCAAAAAAAACATTGCCTGATCTCAAGGACCTCACAGTCTAAGGTAAATAATGGGCATCATGCAAACAACTATGTACAAAAGAGATATATACTGGGTAGATAGAAAATCATTTCATATCTACCATATTAGCAGCAGGGAGGAATCAGGAAAAAAGTATCTTATAGAAGGTGACATTTAGCTGGGATTTGGTGGAATTCAGGGAAGCCAAGAGGTGGAAACGAGGAGGAGGGAATTGTAGACATGGGGAATAGCCAAAAAAAATGTCTATAATCGGGACATAAGAGTTTCTTGTTCAAGGAATAGTAAAGAGGCTTGTGTCACAGGATCATAGATTACATGGAAGGGAGTAAGGTATAAGAAAAAAAGAAAGGTAAGAAGGGGCCAGGTAATAAAGGGCTTTAAAAGTCAGAGGATTCTATGTTTGATCTTAGAGGAGCCACTGGCGTTTAGCAAAGAGGGGTGTGACATAGTCAGATCTGTGATTTAGGAAGATCATTTTGACAGTATAGTAAAGGGCTGGAGCATGTGTCTAGCTCCATGGAAGAGGCTGATCCCAAGCTATATTTATCTGATCCTTGGATGGATCCACTATCTCATAGATATGGTTCCTTCCTCCTCCAATTCAACCTATACACATATTCCTATCCCACATTATTCTTGCTTGTGTCTTTCAATAAATCATACATACACAATCTGCTTAACATGTTGGAAATCTTCTTCTGGAGTTTTCAGCATTATATAACTCTCAGTGTACTACCCCAAACCCAAGATTCATGACTGGTTCATCTTCTTTTGATTCTTTTTGTATCCTTGGGCATGTTTTATACCCCTTTTCAGATGAAAGTCTCTGTTGATAATATTCTGCAACTTTCTCATACCCATCCTGTTTTTTTCATTGTCTTATGGGCTTAGGTAAATAAATGGAGGGCAAATCACTCGAAGATTATGAAGAGGGAAATGGGTCTATTCAGGGACTTGTTCCAAACTTATCTAACCTATGTGGACCTCAGGGACGCCAACCAAAAGACATTTCTTGGTGCCCTGCAAGGGGCAGAGTCCAGGACTGAATGGACCAGGAAACTCCCCAAGTAGAGCCTGTCCCTATCTGTTGAGTCTTCACATGGCACCTTTGAAGTGACATGATTTTTCTCTCTTCTTTAGGACATGCCTCTCCTGGCCTTAGATATGCCACAGCTAGCCCTACTAGATGTCTCTTATCTGACTGACTGGGCAAAAAATATATACATATGTTGCTAAGCTCCCTTACCTTTGTCCTAACTTGGCTTTTCTGCCATGAGCTTGAGAGAGATGTTGCTGAGTTGGGCCCCATATCTGTCACTTCTTCAGACTTGAAGATCTTGGAGGAGCTTGTCTGCAGTGTCCTTAGGGAATCAGGCCTTGGCATTAAAATGTTCAAAATGACTTCCACTTAATTAAATACAGAAGCTTCATAGGGAGATGACTCTCACAGATTCCTTTCCTTACCTTGTTAAGCCTAATTAGGAATAAAAATAGAATGAACTGAGAAATATAGCTCAGGTTAGGGCCAGGACATGCGCGTGTATGTGCACACACACACACACACACACACACAAACACACACACACCCTTACTGTTCCTAGAAAGGACTATCAATTGATTTTCCAGTGGTTCCAATCAAAACTTTCAGACCAAATCAGTCATCCCTGGCTACCACTACCTCCCTTAGACTATCAACTCCTTGAGAGCAGAGACTGTCTTATTTTTTACATTTGTAGTCCAGATGCTTAGGACTGTGCCTATCATATAATAAATGTGTAACACATATTTTTTCACTCACTCTTGTATATAAGTACCTACATATACATCATAGCTTCCTCCCACAGATGAATTCACCTAACTTCCATGGGGGTAAGGATTGTTTTGTAGTTTGTTTTGTTAGCTCTCATTCCCAGAACAGTCCCCTGAATATAGTAAATTTTATTTAATAAATGTTCATTGGATTTAAATTTAAACAATTATTAGCCATAGTTTGGGCTAGAATGAGGAATAAGTTTATTTGTAAAGGTCCAGAGAACTATGAAGGAACAAGCCCCAAGATTTTAATGAGTTTAACATAATTTATTAATCAATTACTTACTCAACAAGAATTTATTAAGCACCTACTATGTGCCAAGCACTGTGTGTAGTACTGAGGATACATATACAAATCAATAAAACAATTCCGTTTTGCTTCAAGTCCAGTTAGGGATTCCAGAGAGTGTGACAGCTCATAACCCAATAGAATTACCTAACTGAATCATAGTTAAAGAACAGGACTTAGAGTCTTGGAATCGCTGCCAGACTCAGATCCTACCTTTGCCACTTTCTAATCCTTTAGAATTAGCTTCAAAGGATCTTGGCATTGTACAATGGCCTCCTTGGACAAATTACAAAACCTTTCTGTGCCTCAGTTTCCTAATCTATATATGGAAATAGCAGGTTGTACTAGGAGACAGCCTCAAGAAGAGAAATTGCAGTTCTATGATGCTGTGATTCAATTATATTCTCTCTTTCTCTCTCTCTGTCTCTCTCTCTCATTCTCTGTCTGTCTCTCACACACACACCAAGAAAAGTAAAAGTATACAATATCAAAAGTGTGATTGCTCATAGCTCCTAGCCTCTGTCTTGCTTTCAGGATATACTGCAAGACATCTCTAGGACTGATCTCCTCTGCCCAAGATTTCAGATTGACTTGAGTTGTCCATGCCTGCAGAGGTTTGAATTCCTTTATATTGTAAACACACCAAGTTCAAGTAAGAAAATGCTTGAAAGTATATGAACTTATGAATCTGCCAATACCAGTGCCTAGAAGTGTTCAGAATGCTTTATAATAGCTCACACATGTTCATATTTTATCCTTTTTGCTGTCAACTGCTTGCATGTGGCATGTGGCATGTAGCATGAGCCCTAACAATGCTCTACTCCACTCTTGACTTGTTTATCCTCTCTCCAGACTTCTTTTTCTTCTCCTTGACAAGCACTTTACCATCCTAGAGAAACCTACACCCTGAGACATTACTGCATTGTTTGGTGACTGCTTACCCAGAACACTGTTTTATCAGGAAGCCTAAAAATACTCCACACCAGTCTCTGCATTTCTCTTTATCCTTCTTGACAACCACCTTCAAAGACCCTTCCTCCACCCCATTACTTTCTCTTTCTGTGTTATTTTCCCTCATCAGAATATAAGCTCTTTGAGGGCAAGAACTATCTCATTTGCTTCTCCCATGAGACAGTGAGCTCCTTGTGGGTAACGACCTTCTCCAGCACTTAGCAGTGTGCCAAGCATCTAGTAGGCATTTAATAAATATTTGACTGACTGACGGACTGATGCATTTGTATTTGTATCCCCAGAATTTAGTACAATCCGTGCAATATGCTAAGTGCTTAATAAATTCTCCTTTGTTCTATCTCTGTCTTCTGTCTTTCTATCTCCTATTATTTATCTTCTGTTTTCTTTCTTTTCTTTTTCTCTCTATCTTTTTATCTATCTCTAATGCATACCCTGTCACATGGTGTCTGTAAAATACCAATCTGGTTCAAAACCCTAGCATTATTCCAGTAGCAATCCAGGAGAGAGCAATTCTAGTCAAGCCCCCAAAAGGGAATTTCATGGGGGAATGTAGTAAGAAGGGTTGAGAAGGGTGAAAAAATCCCCAAACTTCAGTTCCCCCTCTCCCACTCCTCTAAACCACAGGAGGACCTTATGAACTTCGGAAGTTTAGAGGATTTTGACTTCTCATTGGCATCCCAGCAGTATCCATGGAGCACCATGGATTCTGAATTGGGAGCAGCTTCTGAATTGGGAGCCTAGGACAAACTAACTGCATTGAGGAAAGATAGCTTCAGAATTCTACAAAGGGCCCAGCAGTAAGACATAATCTAACCAAAGGGAACATTTGGAAGACTCCAGAAGAAGAAACACCAGGAGCTAATAGAGGAAACTCATTAGAGGGGAAGGAAGAATGGTAGCATTATAAAAATCATACCCAGAGGTTACTATAACTAACCAACATATCCAAAAAATCTAATACTATATTCAGTCTCCAATACCTATGGTCCCTTATCTCTCCAAAAAGGTGGGGGGGGGGGGTGCCATTTTCAGTTATTATTAACTACATAATTCAAAATTGCTTTACAAAATGGTTGTACCACTTTATAGCCCCAACCAACAATATCTTATGTGTCCCTTTTCCCACAACCCCTCAAACATTGACTGTTTTCTTCTGTTATCACTTTTTTCCTTTTAGGAGGGAGAAAGGAAGGGCAGTTGGAGTTAAGTGACTTGACCAAGGTCACATGGCTAGTATGCGTTAAGTATCTGAGGCTAGATTTAAACTTAGGTTCTCCTGATTCCAGGTCCAGTGCTCTATTCACTGTGCCAACTAACTGCTCCATGTATTGTCATTTTTGACAATTTGTTGGATGTGAGGTAAACCCTAAAAGTTGTTTTGATTTTCATTTTTCTTAGTATTGGTGTTTTGGAGTATTCTTTCATATATTTAATAGTAGTTTACAATCCTTTTAAGAACTGTTCCTAATCTTTGATTGCATATATCAGTGAATCATTTTTAGTTATAATTTCATTAGCTATGTATTTTGAAAATCAGACCTTTCTCAGAGATACTATAATAGAAAGATTTTCCCAGTCAAGAACATCTCCTCTTACTCAAGCTGCATTAGTTTTGTTTATGTGAGATCTTTTCCATCTCATGTGCTCAAAATTATCTATTTTTTTCTTTTGCAATGACTCCAGTCCCAAGCCACAGCTATAGAAAAGGCACATGATCTGTTTCTCTTCTAATTTTTATTCTCTTATGTGTTATTCAAGTCATACATCTCTTTTTAATTTATTATACCATATCGTATGAGGTGTTGACTTAAATACCCCCTTCTCTAATATCTTATTCTCTAATTCCCACCAATCCTGCCACTGTGATACCTCCATCTTTCCTTCTTTCGTGTTTTGATCTTTTGCTTTCCTTGTATGTATTAATATTCAATACCACTTCTTTTTAAGGAATAGAAAATAGAGCAGCCTGTGCTTATAAAATGATGTACTAAAATATACTTGTGCACATAAAACTTTCCTCAAGCTATCAACTCTGTTTCCCATTTATTGACTTATCTTTGGCACCACTGATCTCTAGTTATCTGGTCTCATAGATTATTTGCTTTGACTTCTGCTCTTAGCTTCTATTTTGTCCTATTTGATCTGTATTTTTTTTCTCAATGTTTACCACTCCCACTCCCTCCATTAGTGTGATGTTTTAATTCCTCATCTTTTAGAATGTTAACATATTTTTAGACTTGTCCATCCTATCTCACCAAACTGGAAGTATGGAATGGGAAAAGGATTTTCTACAACTAACATCTCATAAAAGTCCAATATCCAAGGTTTATAAGGCATTAATGTTAATATATAATGCCAAGAATCATTTCCCATAGATAAATGGTAAAAGAATATAAAGTTTTCAAAAGGATGGCAAACCTTCTATAGCTCTATGATAAAATACTCCAAAACATTAACATAAAGGCAAACAGATCTGAGGTATCATTTCATTCTCACAATTTAACCAAGATTTAAAAAATGGAAATAGTCACCACTGTGGGGTTGGAGACATTCAGGTACACTAATATACTATTAGATGAGCTCTGAATTATTCTAACAAGTTTGAAAACAAATTTGAATTATGTTAGAAATGTGACAACTGTTTGATTCAACTACTTTGACTCAAAAATCCTAAAACTAATCATAAAACTGACCATGAAAGGAAGTCAAAGACAAAAAGAAAGGTCCTACATGTGTCAGAATATTCATATCAGCACTTTTTGAAGGAGCATAAAACAAAACAAAAAAACATCATGTGATATGAAAATGGAATGGAATGCCATAAGAAATAACAAAGACATATTATTCAGAGAAAAATGGAAAGACCTATATGAACTGATGCAAAATAAAAAAAGTATAAATAAGGGGAAAATAATGCACAATCACAATAGTATCAATCAGGGGTTCTTAACCTGGAGTCTTTTAGATATATTTCAGGGTCTCTGTGAACTTGAATGAGAAAATAATTACATTTTTATTTCACTAACCTCTAACTGAATTTTAAAATTTCTTCCTGTTATTAAAAACATTCTTTTGAGAAGGGGTCCATTGGTTTCACCAGACAGCCAGAAGGGACCAATTATACAAAAGAAGAAAAAAGAAAAAAAAAGAAAGAAAGAAAGAAAGAAAGAAAGAAAGAAAGAAAGAAAGAAAGAAAGAAAGAAAGAAAGAAAAAAAGGAAGGAAGGAAGGAAGGAAGGAAGGAAGGAAGGAAGGAAGGAAGGAAGGAAGGAAGGAAGGGAGGGAGGAAGGGAGGAAGGAAGGAAGGGAGGGAGGAAGGGAGGAAGGAAGGTTAAGATCCCCCAGGGTAAATGAAAAAACAAAACAAACAAAAATTGAAAAACTAACAAACAAAACTTGAAAGACATCAGGAATCAGATTAAGCACAATGATTAATTTTGGTTTCAGAGGGCCTATGATGAAATATACTTTCTTCTTCTTGATAGAGAGATTTGGAAAATTAGGGGAGTTTTACTAAACTGCTTTTCTTTGGTACAGAGCAGGATTCTGGAAGAGATTACTGAGAAGTCATTGGTATAAGCAACAACAAAAAAAGCATTAACACCAACAAAATACAATATTAACAAAATTTAAGCTAAATAAACACAATATTTGGGCACCATTTCTTTATACAATGACATGCCCATATTCCATTCATCTTTTAGCAAATCTCAAAATTTACATTAAAAACCTATGAAGAAAAAAACACAGTCCTGTCACTGTGGATAAAAACCTCCAGTTCTCAGACAGATCCAAGTCTAATGGATTCCCAGGAAAAGACAACCAATGGTAGAATAATTCATGTGGACAGGAAAGGGAGGGAGGTGTCATTTCCCCCTCCCCACCCCCACCCCCTTCACCACAATCCTGCCACAGAGTCTGGGGCTGGCAGCTTAGGTGCCTATGCAGAATGTTGCTATTAATATTCCCTGCGAGCATATGGAAACAGATGCCTCAAAAATCCTGCAGCTTACTTTCTTGACACACGTGACCTGTTAATTAAGTTTCACTATTTACCTCTGGAAAAGGCTAAGGTTCCTTGGGCTCAAGAGTGCCCAATTCTTTTTGGGAGGGAGGGCTATACCAGGGGAAATAAGGCCCACCCTGAGTAGCATCAGGGCCTCTACAACAATGTGTTCAGTTGTTCCTTTTATTTCTTTTGGTTTTACTACATGGAGAGTTTGTAGCCTGATAGAGTTTTCTCTTTTTCACATTTTACAAATGAGCATCACTTTGTTCTGAGCTATTCAGGAAGTTAGCAAACATTTTGAGTTATTGACCTGTTGTATTTAAATATGCCTTGAGTTTTGTTGTGGGCTCCCCTCTATGAAAAGGACGTGATGGTGGATCATGAACTGTCAGACCTTTAAAAACTAATGCTAATGTCTATGAATTTACTGCAGTTGGATGGACACTGTTTACATAAACATAATTGAATTAAAGGCATTGGAGATTTAATTTTGAAAGCTGACCCTGTGGTATAGGGGAGAGAATATGAGACTTAAGAGCCAGGAGAGAATTAGGTTCCTATTCTGATGGCCACATGCAATCAGTGGTATGTCACTTCAACTGTAAAACAGGGAGAATAATGCCTATATGTCTACCTTATGGGTTGTTGGGGGGATTAATTGATATACTTTAGTATGTGATGCATTTGAAAATCACAAAGCAGTATAATCAATGTTATTATTATCAGGTTTATTTCCCCCAGTCAATCAATGATTGCAGATCCTCTTCTCCACCTGGATCCCTGTTTTAGTAACCATGCTGACATGCTAACTCATTCTTCTGCTTATGCTTGTAGATTTAGAATTGAAAGGGATCCTAGAGGTCTTCTTGTTCTGCCCCTTCATTCTACACAGCAAAAAACAGGCCCAACAAGATTAGGTGACTTGTCCAAAGTCACATAAGTAGAAAATAGCAGAGGGGCAACTAGGTGATGTGGTGGACCGAGCACTGACCATGCAGGTGGGAGGACCCAATTTCAAATCTGGCCTTAGACACTTACTAGGTGCGTGGCCCTGGGCAAGTCACTTAACCCTGATTGTTTCCAAAAAAGGAGCAGAGGCAGAATTTGACCTAAGAGCCTCTCACTCCAAATTCTTTCCATAATAGTAGACTTTCCATCAATAAAAACAAAGGAGGAAGAGACACACGGAAAGAAGAGAAAGATAGAGATAAAGAAATAGAGAAGAGGGAAAATAGAAACAAAGACAGAAGACAGAAGAGGGAATAAGAAGAAGAAGGCAGAGAGACAGAAAGAAAGGAAGCAAAAGGAAGGGGGAGGAGGAACAGAGACAAGGAATAAGGGCAGAGAGAGATTCAGAAAAAGACAGAGGAGAGGCACAGAGAGGAGAGACAGAGAGAGGAGACTGAGGACGGAGAGGCTGCAATGCTCAGACATGGTCAATTGCCTTTTTGTGGGCTTGTTCTAGGATTTCAGTTTTGCCCCAACATGGAAACTTTTTTTTTCTTTTTGGCTCTAAAAACAAAACAAAACCCATACGCCACCACATCTTTTTTTAAGTCTATGTTTTCTTCTATAACTCAGCTCCATTTTCTCAGCTGTACAAATGCCATGAAGGTACTTGCTCAGCAAGGGCATCGCTGAGCCAGGGTTTTAGAAAGTGTTTGACTTTAATGTCACAAACAATTAGATGTGTCTGTATGATTGGGGAACTGGAGCAGATAGGCCTGCCAGTTTTCAGCATCAGAAATTTCCACACTGTCCTCTATGCATAAAGGAGAGGGGGTGTGGGATAAATAGGGACCAGGGGTCACAAAATGAAAAGAACAGTGCTCCAGAAGCCATAAGACCTGATCAAATCCCACTCCAATACTTATTGACTGAACAAACATGAGCAAAGAATGTAAGGGAAGAGAAGGAAATAAACATTAAGAATGCCTTCTGGCAGAGCTAAGATAGCAGATTAGAGGTAGCAACTCAGCCAAACTCTCTCAACATTCCCCTACAAACAACTTTAAAATAATACCTCAAGTCAAATTTTGGAGTGATAGAGCCAACAAAAGATCTGAGTTGTGCAGTTTTTCAGCCTAAGCAAATTTAGGAAGTATGCAGGAGAGGTCTGTGACACTGGGATGGAGGCCTGTTCAGAGCCCAGCACACACTGGGCCAGTACCAATAGTGGTCCTTGGAGACTGCGGGAACAGCAGCAACTTCAGGAGTTCTCTGCCCAGAGAGAGAATGGGAGGGGGATATTTGACAAGTGGTCAGAAAGGGTTTATACTGGACCCTTTCCTGTCACTGGGTGCATTCAGCACTGCTTGGCAATTCTATTATTTGTATGTAGTCCCAGGTCACAGTTCTAGAAAGGAGAGGAGCCTTTGTGTTCACCCACAAAGGATCAGGGGCCCTCATCACAGTTCCAGGGCAAAGAAAAGCACCAGCACTTCTGGTTGCAGAAGAGCAAGGGACATAATCACAATTCTAGGGCCAAGAGAAGCACTAGTCCTTGTAGCTACAGGGGACCAGGGGGCATTCCTGGGTAAAGACCAGAGTATAGACTAGGAGAGCAGTGACCATACCTCTCCCCACATCACATCACCCTAGAAGCACCAAAAATGTGCAGACCCCCAGAACTAACTCTGAAAATATACACATGCGTGTGCACATGCACACACAGGCACACAGAGTTGGGCACAGAAATCTGTCTTATTGAATAGTGAAATGGGAAGGGAAGAAGATAATATAAAGTAAAGGGGGGAGGATAAAAAGGTGGATTAAGGGAGGTAGTGGTCAGAAGCAAAACAGACTTGAAAAGGGACAGGATAAAAAGAGAAAGAGCAGAGTAAATAAAGAAAATGAGATAGAGAAAAATACATAATAATCATTAATAAATGGGAATGAGATTAACTCACCCATAAAACAGAAGCAAATAACAGAACAGACTACAAACCAGAATCTAACAGTATCTTTCTTTTACAAGAGTTAAAATAAAGGGCTGGAGCAGAATTTGATATGCTTCAGCTAAAATTAAAAAAGGCAGGGATAGCAATAATAATCTTAGACAAAGTAAAAGCAAAAATAGATCTAATTAAAAGAGATAATGAAAGAAACTACATTTTCCCAAAAGACACCATAGACAATGAATATCAAAATTTTTAAAGTAAAGTTCTCTTATAAAGGCATCATTTCTCAGATATATAGAAAACTGAGGTGAATTTATAAAAATAAGAGCCATTTCCTAATTGATAAATGGTCAGAGGACATGAACAGGAAGTTTAAAGAAGAAGAAATCAAAGCTATCTATAGTCATATAAAAAGATTCCCTAAATCACTATGAATTAGAGTAATGCAAAATAAAACAACTGTGAGATACCACTTCACACATATCAAAAATGACTAATGCTGGGAGAGATGGGGGGAATTAGGTACACTAGTGTACTGTTGGTATAGCTGTGAACTGGTCCAGCCATTCTGGAGCACAATTAGAAACTATGCCCAAAGGGCCATAAAACTTTTTATACCCTTTGACCCAGCAATACTACTACTAGGTCTGTATCCCAAGAGATTTTTTTAAAAAGAAAATGATGTAGATATGCAAAAAAATTATTATAGCAACTCTTTTTGTGGTAGCATAGTATTGGAAATCTAGTGAATGCTCATCAGTTGGGGAATGGCTGAACAAGTTGTAGCATATGATTGTGATATTATAGTATAAGAAATAACCAGTGTGGGACAAGGAGTGGAGGAAGAGAGGGGAGTGGTTTCAGAAAAAAAATTTTTTTACAAGACCTGTATGATGCAAAATGAAGGGAAAGGAGCAGGAGATCATTGTGCATGATAGTAACATTGCAATGATGATCAGCTGTGAAAGACTTGGCTACTCTGATCAATACAATGATCCAAGACAGTTCCAATGGACATATGATGAAAAAAATACTATCCATCTTCAGAATGAGAAATAATGAACTTTGAGTGCAAATTGAAGTATAACTTTCTCACTTTGTTTTTTGATTTTATTATTTTTTGTGATATGGCTAACCTTGTCTTTCTGTTGGCACCACTATTTCAGGATTTTTGCTGAGGCTTTTCTCTGGGTTTTTCAAGGTCAATAAAGGAGTTTGAGAGCCACTTACTGTTTACTCTGCCATCTTGGCTCCTGGAAGTCAAAATAGGTCTGGTTTTGTGTGCTGGGGCTTCTGGTGTGGGAGGCTAGGGGGAGTAAGGGGAAAGTCCCTCTTGCTGTGGCTGAAGAAAACCAGTACAGGACGGGAGACATCCCAGCAAGCCAGTGGGAGAGCCTGAGCCCCAGGGTGGTAGAAGAGGCAAGCTCCCACACTAGGCACACAGCAGCCACCACCAGCAGCTCCAACTCAGCACCAGGTAAGCCACCAGTCTCTAGCTGCCCACACCAGAAGCCCCAGCACACAAAACCAGTAACCAGACCCCTAGTCCCCAGCACAAGAAGCCTGGGACAGTGCCCCCTGTGCCCCCAAAGCAGAGGTCAACTTTAAAAGCCTCCAGAAGGCAAATAACATGAACAGAAAGCAACAAAGAGAAACAGTGACCATAGAGAAGTATCCTGGTAACAGGGAAGAGCTTGGGGAGCTCAAGAAGGATTTTAAAAGTCAAATAGGAGGGGCAGCTGGGTGGCACAGTGAGTGGAGCACTGACCCTGGAGTCAGGAGGATCTGAGTTCAGTCCAGCATCAGACACTTAGCACAAAGAACTAGCCATGTGACCTTGGGCAAGTCACTTGGCCCCAATTGCCCTACCTTCCCCCCTCCAAAAAAAAAGTCAAATAGAAGTATACAAATGGTCAAAGGATATGAACAGATATTTTTTAGATAAAATGTTTATAGTCATATGAAAAAATGTTCTACAACATTATTGATTAGAGAAATGCAAATTAAAACAACCTGGAGATATCATTTTATGTCTCTAAGTTTGGCTAAAATGACTGAAGATGAAAGTGATAAATGTTGGAGAGGATGTGAGAAAAATGGGATACAAATTGCTGATGGAATTGTAAACTGATCCCACTATTTTGGAGAGCAATTGAGAATTATGCCCAAAGAGTTATTAAACTGCCTGTACCCTTTGACCTAGCAGCACCACTACTAGGTCTGTTTCCAAAGATGATGAGGTAAAAAGAGAAGAACCTGTATGTTCTAAAATACCTATAGTAGCTCTCTTTGTGGTGGCAAAGAACTGGAAATTGTGGGGCCCCCCTAAATTAGGGAATGGCTGAAGAAGTTGTGTTATATGATTGGGATGGAATACCACTATACTGTAAGAAATTACAATCTCGTGATAATAGAGAAACATGGAAAGACTTGCACAAAATAATGAAGAGCAAATGAGCAGAACCAAGAAAATGTTATATACAGGAACAAAAATATTATTTTAAGAACAACTGAGCAAATAAATTATTTTGACTATTATAAAAACCCAAATTAACTACAAAGGACATATGAAAGAAGATACTATCTGCATAAACATTAATAAAAAGAATTATATATAAAATTATTTTATATATACAGCATATATGTATAAATATAATCTCCATATTTGTGTATAATAGTAAACATTTCTAGGGTAAGGTAGAGGGAAGGGAAGAAAAAAAGGAAAAATAAATTTATATGACAATTATATATTTAAAAGGAATAGCAAGTTGTACATGATAGATTTGTAATTTTATGTTCAATAATCTTTTTTATTATACTGTTATGGAATTGCTTGTTTTATTCTGTAAATTAATATGAATCAATTTTTTTAAAAGATATATAGGGTAGCTGGAAGTTCTCAAAGGAAAGGCACTGGCATTAGGGTGGTTTGGGAAAGGCCAGAAAGTGGGACTTACTGAGTATTGAAAGAAGTCAGGAAAAAAAAGACAGAGGTAATGAGGGAGAACATTAGTCAGGAGATGGAGTATTGTGTGTGAGGTACAACAAGAAGGAAGGCCTGGGTACCTGGAATGTAAAATAGTGGAAGGGAGGAAAGTGTATGCAGACTAGAGAGGAAGGAGCAAGATTTTGAAGGGCTTTAAAGTCAGAGTATTTTATATTTGATTCTGGAACCAATAGGGAATCACTGGATTTCACTGAGTGGGGGATGATATGGTCCGACATGTGCTTCAGAAAAATCACTTTTAGCTATTGAGTGGAGGACGGCTTAGAGTAGGGAGAGACTTGAAGCAGAGAGACCAGAAGGCTAATGTTATTAGTCCAGGCATGCGGCAACGAGGACCTGCACCAGGCTCTTTGAGTAGAAAGAAAGAGAAATATACACATTTCTGAGATGTTGTCAAGATAAAAAGTAAAGACATGGCAACAGATTGGATGTATAAGTTCCTTGAGGGCAAGAATTATTAATTTTTTTCTTTGTATCCATAGCACTGAGAAAAAGTGCATAGTAGGTACACAGGATAGATAGATAGATAGATAGATAGATAGATAGATAGATAGATAGATAGATAGATAGACAGACAGAGACAAGTGTGTGTGTATACATAAATATATATATATATATATATGATGTTATAAAGGTTGAAAAGAGAAGATGTAACAACAGATTGGCTACCTTGAGATATCCTTGAGAGCTCTTTGAGAGAAGAAAAATTTTTTTCTTTGTATGCCTAGCACCTAGCAAAGTATTCTGTGTGCGGTAGATGCTATAAATTGAATAGAAATAAAGTAAACTGATGCTGTATCTGTCATCCTAAGGCCAGTCTGACCAACCAACAAACATTTATTAAGCACCCACTACACGTCAGGAATTGTACTCGATTCTGGGTACATGAAGACGTTCGCTCAGCCTTTCTTGAAAAGCTTAAAATACGAGCTGCAAGACAGTTCACAAAAGTGAGTTGTTTAGGAATAAAAAAAAAGGTTTTTTGTCCTGACTAAACAAGAATACAGGAATAGATCTCTGAGCTGTGAAATGAGCACATCTGTGCCCATAGAGATAGGGCAGAAGGAGGAGTGTAGAGAGGAGGTATTTAGCTATCCTAAAGATGAGGTATTTGAGACCTGTCTTAAGAGGCTGACCCTACAGTGGAATTTCAGCCTCTTAGTCTTTCTTCTTATGCCTTTGTTCTCCTCTGCCTAGGATTAAGGAACCAAATGAAAACTTCTGTTTGTCTACACTCCAGCAATGAAATACCTTGTCGGAAACAAGAAGGTCAAGTGTGTGGCGTCACTGATTGATTAGGAGTGGTGCCTATGTCTCTCCTCTCTCAGTGCTTTGCATTGGGATTAGTGCTGATACATCGCCAGCTGCCAGCTTCATAAAATATGAAGTTGGGAAATTCTGGTCAAACAGTTCTGCTGAGGGATGACCCTGTAATCAGCTCCCAGCACAGAGGCCGTTCTTGATTTATCAACCCCAACCTGTGGTTCTAGGAAAGGATGAATTAGTCTGAAGGGCCTGCAGATAATAGCGGAAGACCAGAGAGCTGTTGGGAGACCGTTTGTCACTACCCTGCCCTGCTTAATTGCAGAAAAATGGAGACCAGCCACCCCGAGTGCTCACTGTATAAATCATCAACCAACCCTGGGCTATGCATCATGGTGCCTCACTGACACCCCAGCTCTCCACCTGTTTGGAGAAGGATGTTCTGTCTCCTCAGGCCCATTCCTCAGCTCTCCACCTCAGTGTTCTCATGTATTAAATGAAGGCTTCAGACCAGGTAATTTCTAGGGTCCTTTCCAACTCTAAAGCCCTAGGATTGTAACCAATCACCTGCCCATCTGCTCTGGGGAATGGGGGAAGGGGGGAGGCAACTTACAAAGATATTACTAGGGCTGGTTTAAAATACAGTTGGTAGGTAGCCAGGTATTTGATCTGGGTCATAGGAAATGTGAGAAATCCTAGATTTTTTTTCTCCGATTAGTAAGATCACATGATTGTAGATTTAGAAAAGAAAAGTACCTTAGAGGTAATCAAGTCCAGTCTCCCTTGTTTTATATATTGGGGAACTGAGGTACAGAGAAATGATATGATTTGTCCAAAGTCACATAGGTAGCAAGTAGCAGGAGTAGGATTTGACCCCAGCTCTTCAGACTCCAAATCTAGCTCTTTTTCTTCTGTATCATGCTGGATCATGAGAAATTGATCCAGAATAAAAAACACAAAACCTCTGAACACCCAGTAAATACAAGAATTTCTCATGGTGTTTCCTCTTATATTAAAGTAGACACAAACTCCCTCCCTTAAGATGTAGGAGGAGATATGGTAATGGGGTTTAGGGTGTACGGCACTGGAGAGGGAGTGGATAAGTGAGAAGTCTAGAACTGTCAAAACATTGCACTGCTTCCTTCATGAACTGATATTTCTATAAGGCAGAGACACCATTAAGACAAAGCAGTGAGTAAAAGAGGAAAGGGAAAGAGAGGAAAGGAAAGAGAAGGGGGAAAGGGGAGGGGAGAGGAATGGGAAAGAAGAAGAAGAGGAGGAAAGGGAAGAAGAAGAAGAGGAGGGGAAGGGTTGGAGGGACAAGACAGTACCGTGTACTGGATAGAGGGCTAGGCTCAAAGTCAAGAAGATCAAGCTCTAGCCCTAACTCTTACATCTTCTTGGCATATGACAAATATTTTATCTCTCAGCATCCTAAGCAACTAAGATTATAAATTGTGAAACAATTCATGATCTATATTGACCAAAAAAAATGGTGATCTATATTGACATAAGGAGTTTCCTCACCAGAGCTCCCTACCAATAAAATCTGGACACCTTAACTTAGTAATTAGTTAAGTATACAATCAAGCAAATTAAAATGCATGCATAAAAGGAAGGGTGCGTGTGCTTTAGCATAGATCTGGGATAGACAAAGGAGCCAAATCCAATAAGCCAGAACCTCTACCTTTATAAGGAACAAAGAGAATAAAGAAGGAACAAAATTCAGAATATAGTAGAAAGATACAGAAATAAGGAAGGACAAAGAAAATGAATAATTCTTGGAAAAGGTCATCTACTTAAGAATGTAACTTATACTAGGAAGCGGAGGGAGACAGAAGATTTCATACTATGTATTTAGTTGGGTTAGAGAAGGAGTCAAAAGAGGGAGGGAAGATCAATAAATAAACATAAGGGAAGGAAAGAAGGGAGGGAGGGAGGAAGAGAAGGAGGAAGATAATCTAATAATTTTAATAATATAAAGGAATTTAGGTAAATGGGAGTGAGTTGGAGAGAGGCAGTGGGGATGGATTAGCATCAACTTGGCATAAACAAAGAAATTATAAAAGATATACCCATCATATCCAGGGGCATGAGTAGGAAAAGAGGCTGGAAAATGATACCTCTATCTACATTGTCTAGTCTCCAGACCTGCTCCTTAGGGCCAGGAAGATAATTCTCTTTTCCAGTATCAATAATAGATTCCTGAGGTCTTAAAAAGCAACTGGCATCTTCAGTAGAAGATGACTTGCATCTCAGAGAGAAGGAATTCAGAAACAAAAGGAGACAGGACTAAAAGGGAAATAAAAAGCAAATCCAGCATAAATCAATGTCCCTTCAAGAAGACTCTCACACTGACATAACAAGTTGGTTTTAATTAAGGGAGAAAGGGATGCATACAAGATGTCCCACTAAATTTAAGTCTGAGTTGGGAATTTTTACTTTAGGCGTTTTTCTCCAGTGGGTAGAGGTCATGCAAGCCAAAGCAAGAGAACACCAGTTGCTAATGCAAGCTTCAAAGCACTGGGGGAAAATCACTAGATTTCAAGCCAGAAGAAACCTGTGGAAGATCTACTGAAACCATTCATTTTCTAGAGGAAGATACTGAGACCCTGAAAGGAAAAGGGTCTTAACTAAGATAGACTGTGTGGTAACAAGGTTAAAACTCAAACCTAGATTCCTCAATTACAGACTTCTACTAGTCCATGGTAACTATGCTGTCCTTTGTCACATAACTCTTGTCTTTCTTCTCTTGAGCATCCTTAGGACCTAGTACCAGTGTTGGAAGAAAAAAAAATGGCCAAGCAATTCTCAGAGTAGTGCAGCACTTATTATAAAGCCCCTCCCCCATATCTTTTTTTCGGGGGGAAGGGGCAGTCCAGACCTGTTACTTAATTCATAGGGAGGAAACTTCCTCTACTAATATAGCTGAGCAACTGTCATGCCATTCACAGTTTTAGAGAGTGGTTTGGGAAACATGGAAGTTAAATTGCTTGCATGGGATCACAGAGCATGTGTCATACACTCCCTAACTCTGAGGTCCCTTTTTGGTCTACAATGTCATATTTTCTCTTATAGATATTGGTGATATAATGGAGAGAGGACTGGGCTTTGAATCAGAAAGATCTGAGTTCCAATCACATGTAAGATGGTCAAGAGGCCATCCTACAGTCTTCCTGTTTTAAAGAGGAGACAGGTTTTTCAAGATTAAGTAACTTGCCAGAAGTCACACAGCTAGTATCAGAGGCAGGATTCATACCAGGTCTTTCTGACTCCAGATCTGTCACTTAAAACCACTATACGACACTATACTATCTTTTGTGTTCTTTAGTCTCAGACAGAAGAATGAGGAGCAGTGGGTAGAAATTATAGAATTACGGGCAATTTAAACTTGATTTATTGAAAAACATCCTAATGTAGCAGGTTTAACACTCAACTTGGGGGATGTCATAGAGGAGTTTTTGGTCAACTATGGGCTAGATTCGATGGCCTCTGAGGTCCCTTCCAACTTGGAAATCGTAGGACTCAGGGTACTCAGGAGGTCCTTAATAAATATACTTCATTAAGAGGCACTTAATACAATAGATTAATAAAGTTAGTTCCTGATTGGTACAAATAATAAATTCCCTGAAATGGTTACATTATTTGAATTTGCACTGCATAGTTCCATTGGACTAGAATCAATCTTAATTTTAATAATTTATTTAATGATAACTTTGAATGGCACAAATTAGAATACATGAGATAACTTCAGGGGGATTTATTATCAGCACTATTCAGGATGCATCTGTATTTGTTGAATTGACTTGGATTAGTCAATGTACAGCAAACTAACCTCTTTAATTTGATTCTTTTTGGAGTCAACTCAGTTCTCCCACAAACAAATATTCATCCAACTCTGGCCTTTACCATAGTCCTAGAGGCTGGAAGCATTATAGTTCTTGAATCTTGTGGACTGGCTCCTTTCTCTCATGTCAGAATCTCATCCTCTTTACTTTATACCAGTCACAGAGACACAAAACCTATGACTCCTTGGTTACTTAATAAAAAATGCTACTAGAAATTTAACTACCTCTCTCCTCTTGGCCTTTTCCCCCCAGGTATCTCAGCTCAGGCTTATGCTGCACAAGTATTAATTTAGGTGAAAGTTGTAGACAAACAGATATAAAATGATTGTAACCACAGTGCCTGAAATATAGGCCTTCAATTAATGCTTATTGATTAATCGATTGATTGTAAGAAGCAACCTGTTAACAAAGATGTTCATCCATGGATTGAATGAGTGAACTTGAAAGTGACCTAGAGGTCTTCCAGTGAAGACTTGATGACCACTTATCAGAGATATTAGTAGAGAGCAATCTTGTTCATGTTTTGGGTTAAACTAAAGGTCCTCTGAGGTCCCTTCTAGCTCTGAGATTTTTGGTTCCGAGATTCTCTGAATTAGCATCTAGTTCACTAAGTTTCACAGGTGTGCATCTTTTCATTCCAGTATGTCAACTCCTTTGACAGAAGAAACCATTTTTTTACACTTACCTTATCTTCCCCACAGTACCTAGCACAAGGATGAGTACAGAGTAGGTGCTTAATAAATACTTTGTGGAACTGATTGGTTAAAATATTCAGAAAAAAAATTGTAACAAACAGCTGAATATAAGTGAGTTAGAATCTTGCAGATTCAATTTTGTTCAACATATATTGAGGCTTGGAGAAAGGGTAGAGCATGGAGCCTGTGAGTATGAAAGACTGCTTAAAGGAATGTACTTTATAAGGAATGCACAGTTAGTTTGCTAGATTCAATCTTCCTTGAAATAAGCAATTACTTTCCTTTGGTTTTTTAACCTTTCTTTCCTCATTTCACAATAAAATAGGAATTTGAAAGCCAGATTCCATCTCCCTCCCTCTGATCCTATGGCATGGTGTGCAGCCTTCTCCATGAGAGGTTAGAAATCATCCTCCTATGTCTTCACCTGCTGCTTCTCTGACTCAAAAATATTTCCTCATTTCTGGGCAAATTTTCATGTGGCTCAAGGAAGACTCATATAAACCTATTCCATGCTAACAAGCTCCCAGTGAAGCTGGTCAATGTGGCTGAGGGACCCCTCTAGCACCAGGTCCCCTCACCTCTAAGGCCTCTCACCTGAGCCATCAATTGAAATATTTCACAATTGCTGCTTCAAAGGTTTCCATATAATTAACCACAGATTTAGCAGTCCATTATTTAAATCTAAGAAGCCAAAGTTGACATTGGAATGACTTTAACTCATAAGTTCTTTCTAACTTGTCAGTGACCTAAATACTTCCTTTAAATACTCCCTCCTCCTTCTCAGCAGTAGGCGCCACCCAGCTGACCAGTTCCAGTTGAGCAACATAACCCCTTCCTTTCCTTCCTTCCTTCCTTCCTTCCTTCCTTGCTTCCTTCCTTTCTTCCTTCCTTCCTTCCTTCCTTCTTTCTTTCCTTCCTTCCTTCTTTCCTTCCTTCCTTCCTTCCTTCCTTCCTTCTTTCTTTCCTTCCTTCTTTCCTTTCTTCCTTCCTTCCTTCTTTCCTTTCTTCCTTCTTTCATTCCTTTCTTCTTTCCTTCCTTCTTTCCTTTCTTCCTTCCTTCCTTCCTTCTTTCCTTCCTTTCTTCTTTCCTT
>CM053595.1:98111131-98140341 GCA_028646575.1 Pseudocheirus occidentalis
TTGTTACTATTTTTTCTAGTTCTTTAAAGTAATTTTTCAGTGGATTGATTGGTATGGCACAAAATATTTAATTTAATATAGGTTAAATTGTTGTTTTTATTATGTTAGCTCGACCCAGCCCCAAGCAGTTGATGTTTTTCCAGTTAATTAGATCTGATTTTATTTGTGTGAAAAGTGTTTTGTAGTTGTGTTCATAAAGGTACTGAGTTTGTTTTGGCAGGTAGATTCCCAAATATTTTATAATGTCTACAGTAACTTTAAATGGGGTTTCTCTTACTATTTCTTGCTGTTGGACTTTGTTGGAAATATATAGGAATGCTGAGGATTTATGTGATTTTATTTTATTCCTACAACTTTGCTAAATTTATTTAATTGTCTCAAGAAGTTGTTTACTTGATTTTCTAGGACTCTCCAAGTATATCATCATATCATCTGCAAAGAGTGATACCTTAGTCTCTTCTTTGCCTAATTTGATTCCTTCTGTTTCTTTTTCTCCTCTTATTGTAACTGCTAACATTTCTAGTACCAGATTGAAAAAGAGGGGTGATAGTGGACATACTTGTTTTACCCCTGATCTTATTGGAAATGCTTCTAGTTTATCCCCATTGCATATAATACTTGTTGATGGCTTTAAATTGATGCTACCTATTATTCTAAGGAAAACTTCATTTATTCCTATACATTCTAGTGTTTTAATAGGAATGGATGTTGTATCTTGTCAAAGGCTTTTTCTGCATCTATTGAGATAATCATATCAGAGCCCAATTTTAACATGAAGTTGAAAGCCAAGAAATAGACTAGAAATATAAACAAACAACAAAAAAAGAGCCTGACCACAGAAACTTTCTATGGTGACAGGGAAGATCACAGCACAAACTCAAAAGAGGACAACAAAGTCAAAACACCTACATTCAAAGCCTCAAAGAAAAATGTGAATTGGTGTCAGACCCAAAAAGAATTCCTAGAAAAGTTCAAAAAAGGATTTTAAAAATTAAATAAGTGCACATGGAGGAAAATAGAGAAAAGAAATGAGAGGGATGTAGGAAAATAATGAAAAAATAATCACCAGCTTGGCAAGGACACACACACACACACACAAATAACCCAAAGATGATAACACTTTAAAAAACAGAACAGACCAGTGGTAAAAGAAGCACAAAATCTAATTGAAGAAAGAATGCCATAAAAAGCAGAATTGGCCAAATTGAAAAAAATGTAGAGAAATTTGCTAAGGAACACAATTTTTTAAAAATAGAATTGGCCAAATGTAAATACAAAAGATCACTGAAAAAATAATTCTGTAAAATTAGAATTGACAACTAAAAGCTAATGATTACATGAAACATCAAGAAACAATAAAACAAAATCAAGGGAATGAAAAAATAGAAGATAACGTGAAATATCTCATTGGAAAAACAACTGATCTGGAACATCAACTAAGGAGAGATAGTAACAATTATTTGACTACCTGAAATCCATGACTACAAAAAGAGCCTATAGATCCTAAAGGGATGCTTATTAATTGGGGAATAACTAAACAAATGGTATACATTATATGGTATATGATTATGATGAAATACGATCATGCTTTAAGAAATGATGAACAGGATGCTTTCAGAAAAACCTGGAAAGACATAAATGTACTGATGTAAAGTGAAATGAGCAGAACTAAGAGAACAGTATACACAGTAACAGCAATGTTGCACAATAAGCAACTATGAATGACTTAGCTTTTCTTAGCAATACAACAACCCAAGACCATTCCAAAAAACTAGCGATGAAAAAATACTATCAACCTCCACAGAAAGAAATAAAGTCTGAATGAAGATTAAAGCATATTTAAAAAAAACTTTCTTCACTTTTCTTGTTTCAGTTTTTCTTTTTTTGGATCTCTGTTTTCTTTTACAAAATGCCTAATATGGAAATGTTTTACGTGACTATGTGGAAAAAAAGAGGTGTATCTCATGTTAAGGGACACTGAGAAGCTGAGGATGTGAATGGGGGAAGAAAAGCTAGGGAGGCAGAGTAGGACTGAAATAGTGCAATGGAAAGGGTGTTGGGATTGGAGTTGAGAGAACTGACTTCACATCTTGGTCCTATATTCTATTGCCAGTGCACCCTAGGCAAGCTGACTGATTGCTTTGGGCCTCAGTTTTCTCCCCTTAAATGAGAGGAATGGACTAAGTGGCCTCATTCTACCTTTAAATCTACAATCCTGTGGTCTCAACATCTATAAGTATAAAGTGAGTTTTAAGTAAGCAAATGTGAACAGTGCCCTCCACTAGGGATAAACCAGCCCCGAGGGTTCAGTGGTAGTAAGAAGGGTTGAAATTTAAATACCAGCAAACTGACTCTAGACCTGTGTTATTCCTCTGCCCTCATTTATCAGTAATGGAGTAATGACAGTTTCCCTACCTCTCTCACTACAGCTTCTCAGACTGTGCTGACCTTTTGAGGGGTCAGATCACTGTAAGTGACCAAGTTTCCGTTAGGAAACTGGCCACTACAAGGCTGTGGTTTGTGCTTTGGTCAGGGTTCCCAAGCCTCCTGCATGGCAGACACACCGAAGGGAAATTAATTCTCACTCATTCAGGGCTGTTCTATTACCTATTCATCAAAAATGGCCTCGCGTTTGTGCATTTTTCATTACAAGAGTCAACATTTGCCATGTTAATAAAGAAAGAAGCTGCTTTTCTCCTCTCAGAAATAGAATATGTAACGACATGGCCCCTTTGATGTTTCTCAGCCAATACAATATGTATCTGAATGAGGATAAAAGTCATTCTGTTAAAAGGTATATCATCCAAGTTGTGGAGCTGTGGACGGCTGCTTTCCTTAAAGGAAACGGGCAGTGAAATGAAAGAGAAAGGGTCAGTTCTAGCAGCTAAATCAGAGACATCTAGGCAGAGCTCAAACCCAACACTTGGGTCAGGCTAGTCTGCTTAATAGCCAGCCACTGGACCTTCCTGTCCTTTGCCTCTCCCTCAGCTCATGCTGAGGTCAAAGTAACATCTCTGAGTAGTTCCTAACTTGCTCTCTAAGATTTCCAGCCCTCTGGGAGAAAGACTGACCAGACCCACCCCAGGGAGCCCTCTGGGGTAAGTGAAGCACTTTGCCTAGGGCATTAACCCATTCTAGGCTTTAGGGCATGCACCATCCAGTAAATCATAACTACAAGGTACTTAATGACACCTTTGGGACCTAAGAGGGTTAATGGAGCCATTTCCTTGAGAGGGAGGAGATAGGAAAGGGCAATTAATCATCTGTTTCTCTTGACAGCTCAGAAGCTTAAAAGAGAAGAGGGCACGGGATCCAGAGTCCAGATGACTCTCCATTGGAGGCCCCAGGAACAGAGCAGTTCAGAGGAGGTGCAGTTGAGTTTGCCATCACTGATCAGCTTACCTAACTCCATAGGAACACAATGGCTTGAGACTCTCCTCCATATACTGAGCAGTTAGAGTAATAGTTTTCATCCTGTTTGGAGACAATAGGGAGATGTGCTATATGAGAGAAATCATATTACAATGCAAAAAGTAGTGAGCCTAATGTCAAAATTTGCAGGTTTATTTTCTGTCTTTACCACTAATTGGCTGTGTGACTGTGGGCACTCAGTCTCTGTACTTCAGATGCCTCATCTGTAAACTGAAGGGGTTGGACTCATCCTGAGATTACTTCCAGATGCAAGATTCCATGATGCTATGTAAGGGATGATGAATAAATAATAAATGAATTGTGAGGGAATATAATATAATGGGGAAAGAGCTGAGTTTGGAGTCAAATAACCTGAGTTTCAATCCTGGTTCTATCATTGACTACTTGAGTGTCCATGACCAAGGCATTGAATGTCTCTGTGCCTCAGCTTCCTCATCTGTAAAATGAGAGGGTTGAACAGAGGGACTTCTAGGTGGATTTTCCAGATCTAAATTAATGTTCCTACAGTCCTATTATAAGGGTGTGGTTGATTGATTTTCTCAATCCCATTTCATTTAAACTTAGAGTAAGTGATAAAATGCCAGATCAATCAATCTCACTCACAGGCTCTAGGCTGAGTATAAAGTCTTTGACAGACATTTGATTAAGTGAAATTGTACCAAAGAGCAAAAGTCTAGGCAAAAGTCTGTCCCAACTGACTGAGAGATTTCATCACACTTTCTGCATCCCAGCTTAAGATAGATGGAATTATGGAATTCTAGAAATTGGATCCAGTGTAGTATTCCAGCTTCTCCCTTGAAAAGGGTTGAAGGAGTGACTTCAGCTCTAATTCAGACTAGGTGCCCTCCCTCACACCTTCCTTTGGCCAGAGGAAGCTCTTTTGACTTTCAGGTAGTCCTGGGCTTTCATACTTTTCATCTTCTCATCAGCATCCTAATATCCCCTGGGACAGCAGAACCTGGAAGCAGTAAATACATCTAGAGTTAAGGACAAATTGTTGCAGATTCCCTACACTTAAAGGGAGCTGATGGAAAACCCCAAGAATAAGGGGAAAAGGACAACAGTCAGAAGCTGTTTATTACATGTGCTGTCTAAGCTTGACCCAAATTTCCCCTGAACTCTGGATTTACTTGCTGGAGACTGTCATAGACTTTTAGGGGAAATGTTTTTTATTTTGTTTTGTTTTTTACCAATTGTTCTTACCATGCCACCATTAATAAATATTCTTTCTACTTATGATTGACTAAATTGATTTTGAATTGATAATCTAGTGGGGAAGCACAGTGGTTTAGGCTTAAACTGATAGTATTAAAGAGTCATTACTGACCCTATGGGTACCCATACAACTCAGAAGGCAATATAGCCTTGCTTTGGGACCATAAGAATCATTTGTGAAGAGTGGGCATTGGGATAGGGATCCTCAGAGGTTACATGAACTACACTATGATTGAATGAAAAAGCATTTATTAAGCACTTATTATGTGCCAGTCCCTATGCTAGTCACTGGGTATAAAATAGAAAAATAAAAGAGTGCCTGACATCAAAGAGCTTATTTTCAAAAAGCAAAGACAAAACATATGAATGTGATATGGAAAGAAGAGATTTTTGGTCTAGGAAGTAATAAGGAGGAGCCAAAGGGAAGTTTATTAAATTAGCATTCCCAGAGCAAAAGGTAGAAATCAGGAGTGCAGAGTTAGGGTGAAGGAATGGATCACAGATAGCTGGCTAAAATCATGAATGGAAAGAATACTATGGCACAGCTAGTTGGTGGAAGCAGAGCATTGACAAGACTTATTTTATTAGGGAACTGTATTCTCATGGAAGTTGATATTCTCTCCATTGGTACAGATCTCAAGACATGTATACATATATCCATACATGCAAACCTTGTCCATATTCTCCCATAAATCCTCCACAGAATATCTTGTCAATATAGTAAAGGTTTCCTCTAGGTCTTTTTATATTTTGTCAATTTTAATATAATAGATTTTTTTGTCTATTACTTAATACAATATCATGAATGAATGGCCCACTGCCTTTTCTGACATTATACTTTCTAACTGGTATCCCCATACCATATCTTGTGTGTTATCATTGGCCTGCCTCCACCAACTAACTGGTGCCATAGTATTCAGTTCATTCATTCAGCTGCCTTATATCTATCATGTGACTCTCTCTATTGAATTTAAGGTCACCTACCACTTTGATTCTTTGAAAATAGTAGTGTTGGGAGGCCCGGACTATGTGGCAGCAAGTTGATCCACTAACCATAAGGGCCATTTCCAGGCCTATCACCACAGGGCAGTATCTGTCAGAGCTGGATAAAAGACAAAGGCAGGGCCTGTGGCAGTGACATTGGCTACTCCTAGGACTATCAACCCATGCCCTGGAAATTTAAAAAGCACCTATCTGACCTTCCAGGGACCAGGATGGCAGAGTGAACCCCAGCTGCTCCAATCCCGGCTCCAACCCTGAAAGCACAGAAATTATTCCCCCAGAGCAAAATATTAAATAGTAAAGGCTGGGAATTGTAGATGAAGGACATGGCTAAGGCACTGCCTCAAAATAGGTAAAAACAGGTTGCAAAGACAAAGATTCTAGAATCCTGTTATTGCTAGCATGAAGAATCAAATTCAAAAGGAGACAGCTTTGACCCCACACCCACAGCTGAAGCCTCAACAGGGAATATGAATTGGTCTCAATCCCAGAAATGGTTCTTAGAAGAGCTCAAAAAGGACTTTGAAAACCAAATTAGGTAGAAGATAAAATGACTAATTCCTTTAAAGTCAAAACTGCAAAAATAGAAAAACATTTCCATGAAGAAAGCAGCTCCTTAAAAAGAAAGATGTGTGAACTGAAAATGAAATCTGCACGTATGGAAAAGGAGATTTTAAAACTGAGGAAAATAATTTGCTAAAAATCAGAATCAACCAAATTGAAGCTAATGACTCTATGAGGCACCAAGAATCAGTCAAACAAAACATTTCATTTTTTCATTTCATTTTCAAGAATGAAAAATTAGACAAAGAGGTAAAATATCTCAATAGAAAAATAACTGGCCTGGAAAATATACAGGAAAGATAATCTGAGAACTATTGGTCTCTTGGAAAATCATGATGAAAAAAATGAGCCTGGACAACATCTTCCAAGAGTTCATCAAGGAAAACTGCCCTAAGATCCTAGAATCAGAAGGTAAAATAGATATTGGAAAGAATCCACTGGAAACCTCGTGAAAGAGATCACAAATTGAAAACTCCACAAAATGTTGTGGCCAAATTCCAGAACTATCAGGTAAAGGATAAAATACTACAAGCAGCCTGAAGGAAACATTTAAAATGTTGTGGAACTATAGTGAGGATCACACAGGATCTGGCAGCTTCTACATTGAAAGACTGCAGGGACTGAAATAAGATATTTTGCAAGGCAAAAGAACTTGGGTTACAGCTATCCAGCAAAACTAAGCATAATCTTTTAGACAAGGAGATGGTCATTCAATGATATAAGGGACTTCCAGAACTTCCTGATGATAAAGCCAGAGCTCAATAGAAAATTCCATCTCCAATTACAAGATTCAAGAGAGACATAGAAAGGTAAATAGGGAAAACACACACACAAACACACATACACACACACATAACTTGCTATTTAATAAGAGCAAACTGTTTACATCCCTATATGGGAAACTGATGTCTGTTAATATTAAGAATTCTATACTTATCACAACATTTAAAAGAAATATAGATAAAGGTTGTGGGTATAAATTAAACAAAATAATGATTTTAAAAACCTTATTAAGGGGTGCAAAGAGACTGCAATGGAAGAAGAGGAAAGAATGAAGCAGAAAAGGGTAAATTATGCCACACAAAGAGACATAAAAACATTATAGTAGAGGGAAAGAAGGGAGTGAGATGAACATTATATGAGCTTCACCCTCATTCATTCTGGTGTAAGAAGGAATAACACAATCAGTTAAGTATAGGACTCTATTGAGAAGAGACATAAAACCTATCATAATAGAGGGAAAGAGCAGAAGGAGAGGAACATTGCATGAGATCTTTTCTCATAAATCTTAGTTCAAGGAAGAAATAACATACCACATTAAGTATATAAATCTACTGTACCCTATAGGCAGTAGGAGGGAGGAAGGGCTAAGAAAAGGGGTGGGGGTGACTAGAAGGGAGGGAAGAAGTAATAAGGGAGAACAGTAGGAAAAGGGAGGTGGGCTGATAAGGAGGGAATACTGAAGGAGGTGGCAGTCAAAAAGAAAATTCTTAAGGAGGGGAAAGGAGAAGGGGAAAAAATAAAAGCATAAACAGGGGAGGGAATAGAATGGAGGGAAAGATACAGATAGTAATAATAACTGTGAATGTGAATGGCATGAACTCTCCCATAAAACAGAGGCAGATAGCAGAATTGATTAAAAACCATAATCCTAAAATATGCTATTGTAAGAAATACATTTGAAAAAGGGGGATACACCTAGGATAAAGGTAAAAGGCTGGAGTAAAATGTATCATGCCTCAGCTAAAGTAAAAAAAAAAAGGAGGGGTAGCAATCCTTATCTCAGACAAAACAAAAGCAAAAATAGATCTAATTAAAGGAGGTAAGGGAGGAAACTATATCCTGCTAAAAGGCATTATTGAAAGTGAAGAAATATCATTACTAAACATTTATGCACCAAGTGGTACAGCATCCAAATTCCTAAAGGAGAAATTAAGAGTGTTAGCCAAAGAAATAGATAACAAAACTATACTACTCAGGGACTGCAGTCTCCCTCTCTCTCAGCTTGATAAATTAACCTCAAAATAAACAAGAAAGAAGTTAACGAGGTAAATAGAATCTTAGGGAAGGTAGATATGGTAGAACTCTGGAGAAAATTTAATGGGGATAAAAAGGAATATATCTTCTTCTCAGTGGTACATGGCACATACACAAAAACTGACCACGTACTAAGACATAAAAACCTCAGGTTTCAGTGCAGAAAGGCAGAAATATTAAATGCATACTTCTCAGATCATGATGCAATAAAAATTACATGTAATAAAGGGCCAGGGAAGGATAGATGAAAAACTAATTGGAAACTAAATAATTAATCCTAAAGAATGAGTGGGTCTAACAATAAATTGTAGAAACAATCAGTAACTTCCTTCAAAAGAATGACAATAATGAGACAACATACCAAAACTTGTGGGATGCAGCAAAAGCAATTCTTAGGGGAATTTTTATGTCCCTGAATGCATACATAAATAAAATAGAGAAGATAGAGGTCAAATTCGGCATGCAAACTGAAAAAGCTAGAAAAAGAACAAATTGAACATCTCCAATTAAATACTAAATTAGAAACAATGAAAACCAAAGGAGAAATTAAGAAAATTGAATTTAAGAAAACTATTGAATTAATAAATAAAACTAAGAGCTGGTATTATGAAAAAAAACAATAAAATTGATGGACCTTTAGCCACTATGATAAAAAAAAGGAAAGAAGAAAATGAAATTACAAGTATCAAAAATGAAAAGGGTGAATCTACCTCCAATGAAGAGGAAATTAAAACAATAATTAGGAATTATTTTGCCCAATTGTATGCATATAAATTTGATAATCTTAGTGATATGGATGAATATTTACAGAAATATAAATTGCCCAGATTGACTGAAGAGGAAGTAAACTACTTAAATAACCCCATCTCATAAAAAGAAATTAAACAAGCCATCAATAAACTCCCTAGGAAAAAATCTCCAAGGCCAGATAGATTTAATAATGAATTCTACCAAACATTTAAAGAAAAAATTGATTCCAATACTTTACAAACTATTTGGGAAAATTGGAGAAGAAGGAGTCCTACCAAATTCTTTTTGTGACATAAATATGTCCCTGATACCTAAATTGGGAAGAGACAAAACAGAGAAAGAAAATTCTAGACCAATTTTCCATGAATATAGATGCAAAAATTGTAAATAAAATATTAGCAAAAAGACTATAGCAACTTATCACAAGAATAATATGCTTTGATCAGGTAGGCTATTTTCCAGGAATGCAAGAGTGGTTCAATATCAATAAAACTATCAATATAATTGATCACATCAACAACAAAACTAACAGAAATTATTATCTCAATACATGCAGAAAAGGCTTTTGACAAAATACAACACCCATTCCTATTAAAAACACTAGAAAGTATGGGAATAAGTGGAGTTTTCCTTAAAATAATAAGTAGCATCTATCTAAAACCACCAGCAAGTATTATATGTAACAGAGATAACCCAGAAGCATTTCCAATAAGATCAAGGATGAAACAAGGATGTCCACTATCACTCCTCTTATTCAATCTGGTACTAAAAATGCTAGCAGTCACAATAAGAGAAGAAAAGAAATAGAAGGAATCAAATTAGGGAAAGAAAAGACTAAGCTATCACTCTTTGCAGATGATATGATGATGTACTTAGAGAATCCTAGAGAATCAAGTAAAAAACTACTTGAAATAAGAAATAAATTTGGCAAAGTTGCAGGATATAAAATACACCCACATAAGTCCCCGGCATTCCTATGTATCTCTAACAAAATCCAATAGCAAGAGATAGAGAAATCTAATTTAAAGTTATTGTAGATATTATAAAATATTTGAGAATCTATCTGCTAAAACAAACCCAGGATGTATAGAACGCAATTACAAAATACTTTTCACACAAATAAAGTCAGATTTAACTAATTGGAAAAACATCAGTTGCTCATGGCTGGGTCGAAGTAATACAATAAAAATGACAATTTTACCTAAATCAAATTACATATTTAATGCCATGCCAATCAATCTACCAAAAAATTGCTTTGTAGAGCTAGAAAAAATAGTAGCAAAATTCATTTGGGGGTAGGGACGCGGCTCATGGGGACCTGAATGTCCAGGCTGCAGGCGTTCCTGGAGCTGGGACTGCTAGTCGCTGGCTCGCACCTACCGCCCGTCTTGACTTGAGGTGGGCCGCACTGCTCGGGGCCCACCTGGTGGGGGGCAAGGCAGATGCACCCAGGAGACTCCACCATGGCGGGCAAAACACTCAAGTACTTGAGCCAGGAGGAGGCCCAGGCTGTAGATGAGGAGCTGTTCAAGGACTACAAGTTCAGCGTGGATCAACTCATGGAGCTGGCTGGGCTCAGCTGTGCCACTGCCATTGCCAAGGCATACCCACTCAGTTCTTTTGGCAGCAGCCTTCCAGCAGTCCTTGTCATCTGTGGCCCAGGAAACAATGGGGGTGATGGCCTCGTCTGTGCCAGGCATCTCAAACTCTTTGGCTATGAACCAAAGATCCATTATCCCAAGAAGCCAAACAAGCCACTCTTTGATGCTCTGGTGACACAGTGTCAGAAGATGGACATCTCTTTTCTGTCTGAGATGCCACCTGAGCCGATGCTGATTGATGAACTGTATGTATTGGTGGTAGACGCCATCTTTGGCTTTAGCTTTAAGGGTATTGTTCGGGAGCCGTTTAGAGCCATCCTGAGTGTACTAAGTGGACTCACAGTGCCTATTGCCAGCACTGACATTCCCTCAGCCCCCAAAAAGGCAGCTACTCTGTTCAAGGATCGACACCACTACTTGAGGGGCCGCTTTGTGCCATCTGCCTTAGAGAAGAAATACCAGCTGAACCTACCCCCTTACCCAGCAACTGAGTGTGTCCTGCAGCTGCAATGAAGACAGGATGGTGTGCTCCCAATAAAGACTAACTTATTTTTGGTCTGAAAAAAAAATTCATTTGGAAGAACAAAAGGTCCAGAATATCAAGGCAATTAATGAAAAGAAATGCTAGGGAAGGTGGCCTAGCCATACCAGATTTTAATCTGTATTATAAAGCAGCAGTTATCAAAACTACTTAGTACTGGCTGAGGAACAGAATCAATGGAATAGATTGGGTACATGAGACTGAGAAGCCAATGATTAATCACTGTTTGATAAACCCAAAGACCCCAGTTTTTAGGATAAGAATGCAGTATTTGACAACAACTGCTGGGAAAACTGGAGCATAGTATGGAAGAAATTGGGTGTAGACCAATATCTAACACTGTACACCAAAATAAAGCTGAAATAGGTCCATGATCTAGGTATAAAAGATGATACTGTAAGCAATCTGGGAAAGCAAGAAATAGTTTGCCTGATGAAACCAGAGTTAGAGAGCATTAGAAAACACAAAATGGATAACTTTGATTATATTAAATTGGAAAGTTTCTGTACAAGTAAAGTCAATGTAACCAAGATTAAGAGGGAAGTGGAAAATTGGGAAAGAATTTTTACAACCAGTGTCTCTGATAAAGGTCTCATTTCTAAAATATACAAATAATTACATCAAATCTATAAGAATACAAGCCACTCTCCAACTGATAAATGTCAAAAAGATATGAACAGGCAGTTCTCAGAAGATGAAATTAAATATATCTATAATCATATGAAAAAATGTTCTAAATCACTGTTGATTCGAGAAATGCACATCAAAACGACTCTGAGGTATCACATCTCACTGGCCAGATTGGCTAAAATGACAAAACAGCAAAATGATAAATGCTAGAAAGGATGTGAAAAAATTGGAACACTAATGTTGGTGGAGTTGTGAACAGATCCAACAATTCTGGAGAGCAATCTGGAACTATGCCCAAAGGGCTATGAATAAGTGCATACCCTTTGACCCAGCAATATCATGTCTATGGTGGTCAGAGGTCAGAGAAGTGGGAAGAGGACCCATATGTACAAAAATATTTATAGCAGCTCTTTTTGTGGTAGCTAAGAATTGGAAATCAAGGGCCATCAATTGGGGAATGGCTGAAGAAGTTGTATAATATAATGTAATGGAATACTACTGTGCTATAAGAAATGAGGAGCAGACGGATTTCATAATAACCTGGAGAGACATATATAAACTAATGCTGAGAGAGAGGAGCAGAATTAGGAGAAATCTGTACACAATCACAGACACAGCATATGTGTGACAACTAACTTCAATAGACTGGGCTCCTCTCAGCAATGTAAGGTTATAAGATAACTCCAAAAGATGCATGATAGAAAGAAATATCCGCATCCAGAGAAAGAGCTGTGGTGTCTGACTGCAGATTGAAACAAACTACTTGCTCTGTTTCTTTTTCTTGTTTTATTTTGTTTCCTCTTTCCCACTGATCGTTCCAATGGTTATAATCCTTCTCTACAACCTGACTAATGATTAATGTAAAGATATTTGTAGATCCTATATTTGAGTGCATGCCACCATGACAGAGAGGGAGTTGGGAAGGAGAGGGAGGGGGAGAAAATTTGAAATTGAAGAGACTATGGAACTGAATGTTGTAAACTAAAAGTAAATAAGCAAACTGATTAATAAAAAAGAAGAAAATTGTAGTGTTCTTAGGATTCATAATTATTCACATAATGGAAAGAATATTCATGCGTGTGTCTGTGGGTATATATCTCTGTGTGTGTGTGTTTGAATATGGAGTTTTGTGCTAAGAAGCAGCTTGGAATTTTTAAAAACACTGTGTAGGTTTTTTTCCACATGAAATCTAGCTAACTCCCTCCCTCCTATTCAGTTTTGTGCTGCACTCCTGACCCATCTTTAGTGCCTGTTCTGGATTTGCCCACAGGTGTGTTACTACAGTGTATTGACCTTGCATCTGCATATCTATATAATATGTATTTTTCATCCATTTATTTTTCCACATATGGTTTGTTAGGCTAATCAGATATGGTCTTTTATTGAGAGATGTTATTGGACAGTCAATAACTTCCTCCCAAAATTTCCTTCTCTACCTCAAATCATTAAAAAAAATCAGTTTTCTGCTCTCTTGTTAAAATAGAGAGCAAAAGTGGACAATGTAGCAATAAAATTAACAATACAAAGTAGGAAGTAACATTTCACAGCTTTTATATATCTATATATATGTGTGTGTGTGTGTGTATCTATATATCTATATCTATATCTGTATATTACCCTACTATAAATTGACCCTAAAATCCTGTTAGCTCTTTTAATAATAGATCTGTTTTTATTGTATCTAACTCATGACCTACTCTGAATACTATAGCAGAGTTTTCGCTTTCCTTATGCCTAGCCTTTTCTCACTTTACCTGGTGCTCATTTCATCCCTATAGAAATTGAACAAATGGGAGAAATGGCTATCTAATATAAAATGACAGGCCCTTGAATTCTCCTCCACATTTCCCAGTACAAGTCTAACTTCACTTACTTTAAAGCCTGCAAACTTGATATATTTGTTCTAAGTTACACCATGATAAACAGATAAAGATATTAAATAACAGCATGGGATTCAAGACTGACCCCAGTGGATTAAACTTGATTGGTAAATTGCCTAGGGTTGATGACTCTATTCTTTAAATTGAGCTCTTGAGACAATTGTGCTACCCCCAAATAATAGTTTGGCCTGGATTAACATCTACCTGACTTAGGTGTGAAATGGTCCCTGAGACAGAATCAAAAGCACTATTGAAGTGCAGAGAAAACCTCCATTGCTTCCTTTATCATCTCCAAGAACTGTTATTTTATTAATTAAATTGAGCTGATGAAGCTTATCTTTTATAAAAATAAGTGAATCAAAAATATTTTACTGATTATACATCATGTTCAAGGCTCTGTGTTTAGTGCTAACATGGAACAGGGATCTAAAGGGGAAAGAAGTGGGTTTTTCTCTTTCAAAAATAGTTTATTGATTGTTTTTATATCACCTCCATTTCCTAATATGTACACTCCCACCAGCAAATATCTAAAACAAAGAATTAAATAGGATAAAAGGGGGAAGGGTAGTTAAGCAAAACTAACCAATGTATCAACTGAGTCTGACAATATATATGCAGTATTACACACCCATAGTTACCCACCTCTGAAAAGAAGGGACAGAGGTGCATTCGTATATCTCTTCCTTAGGCGGGAGCTTGGTTATCATAATTACACAGCATTCTATTTCACTTGTTGCTGTTATTTTCTTCCATATTGCTCTAGATACTGTGTATACTACTTTCCTGGTTTTCCTTACTTTGCATAGATTCACATAGGTCTTCCCATGACTTCCTGTAGTTTTCAATTTGTTCCTTGCAGCAAAATAATATCTCATTACATTCATATACCACCACAATTTAACCATTCCCTGACTTACAAGTAAATCTATTCTATTTCCAGTTCCTTCTACAAAAAGTGTTTCTGTAAATGACATTGTATATTGGGCTCTTTGACATCTTTGTAGCATATGCCTAGAATTAGGATGGGGCACCTGGTGGCACAGCAGAGTGCTGGGCCTACAGTCAGGAAGACTCCTCTTCCTGAGTTAAAATCTGGCCTCAGACACTGACTAGCTATGTGATCCCGGGCAAGTCACTTAACCTTGTTTGCCTCATTTTCCTCATCTGTAAAATGAGCTGGAGAAAGAAATGGCAAACCATCCAGTGTCTTTGACAAGAAAATCTTAAAATGGGGTCATGAAGGGTCAGACATGACTGAAACAACTGAACAACAACAGATGTGCTTAGATCTCTAAGTCAAAGGATATGGAAATTTTAGTCACTTTCTTCTTAGTATTATGCCTCTGCTTTTCAGGATCATTGTACTAATTCACAGTACCACCAAAAGTATACTAGCATTCCTGTCTTTCTATAACCCTTCCAGCATTGACTATTTCTGTTTTTTGTCATCTTGGACAGTAACCTGAGTTAAAGCCTCAGAATTATTTTGATTTGTAGTTTGTTAATTTTTAGTGATTTGGGGCAATCATTCATATATTTGTTAATAGTCTGCATTTATTTTAAAACTGTTTGCTCACATTGTTTTACTATTTGTTCACTGGGAAATGGCTTCTGGTAAATATTTATTTTAGTTCTCTATGTATCTTGGATATCAAATTATTATCAGAGATATCTAATGTAATAAAATTTTCACTGTTAATAATTTCCCCAATAATCCTGGTTTGGGTAGTGAAGTTTTTTTTTCAATTTCATGCAATTATATTTTTTTTCTTTTATGGTTCCCTACATACCTTGGATGCTAAGAATTCTTCCCCTAACAACATCTGATATGTTTCTTTTCTGTTTTTTTCCCCTTTCTGTACAAGAGACTTTTGTTAATGAGAGGGAATTTCCTTAACTTGGAGTTACTGATATCAGTAAAATTTATAAATCCAATCTTCCTGATCTATTTAAATTATTTTTAATCAGTGAAAATCCACATCATTTCCCTTCCATCACTCTCAATTGAAAAAGAAATAAAAACGAAACACCTAATACAAACATGTAAAGTAAGACAAAAACATTTTATTTTTCCTCATTAGCCATTTTCAGAGTTCCTAAGCCTTTCAAAGTTGTTTTTCTTCATAATACTATTGCTATTATTTACATTGATCTCCAGGTTCTACTCACTCTGAATCAGTGTTCCCCAGTTTTTCTGAAACTACTCCCTTCATCGTTTCTTATAGCACATTTATATACCATAACTTGTTCATCAATTTCCCAATTAATGGGCATCAGTTTCCTATCCTTTGCCACTATAAAAATACTTATAAATATTTTATATGTCATTATTTAGAGCAGGGGTAGGGAATGTGCACCTTGAAGCTGTATGTGACCTTCTAGGTCCTTGGGTACAGCCTTTTGACTGAGGTCAAGTTTTACAGAATAAATCTTTTTATTAAGAGTATTTGTTGTATGAAGTTTGGATTCAGTCAAAGGGCTGCACTTGAGGACCCAGAGTACCACATGTGGCCTAAAGGCCACAGTTCCTCACCCCTTATTTAGAGTTCGTTTTGCTTAGGTCTAATCTCTTAGGCTACCTTCTAATACTCACTTCCCCCTTTCTCCTTTCTCTCCTGTTTCCCTGTTGTGTGAAATGTATTTCTGTACTTAATTATGCATTTGTGAATTCTTCCCTCCTTTGACCAGTTTAGATGAGAGTCAGGTTAAAGTATCCATAACTCTCTCCCTTCCAGGAGAGCATTTCCCCTAGACTTATTTCCCTCCCCCAAGTGTATTTCTCTTTTCCTGCCTTATTTTTCTTTTAAACTCAAGAAAAAATAACAAAACTATTCTCAGACCTTCCATTTATTTAGAATACTGCTCTAACCCTTATAGATGGTAAGGAATCATCTTGGAACCAGATGAAGATAACACATGTATCATCTCCCCATATTAGAATGTAAACAATTTATCCTTGTTTAATCCATTATGATTGATTGTTCATGTTTACCTTTTTATTTTTCTTCTGACTCCTGTGTTTGCACTTCAGGATCTCTACATATCTCTCACTTTTTCATTAGGAATGCTTAAAAGTCCATTATTTCATTAAAGTGCCAGTCACCCTCCCAATAAGATTATATTCAGCTTTTTCTTATGTAAGTTATTATTGATTATAAACCTATATTGTTTGCCTTCTGTGTAATCCTGATTGTGGACCCCTGATACTTTAATTCTTTCTTTTTGACTACTTGAACTATTTTTTCTTTGGCCTGGAAGCTGTGGTCTTGACTATGATGTTCATGGGAGCTTTTATTTGGGAGTTTATTTCAGGGGAGTTAGCAGTGATTTCTGTTTCCCCCAGGTTCTAAGACATCTGGGCAAATTCCTTTTATGATTTCCTGAACTGTAATGTCCAAACTCTTTTTTTGTTTTTGTTTTTTGGCTCATGGATTTCAGGTTATCCGATGATTCTTAAATTCTCTTTCCTAGATATGTTTTTCTGGTTAGTTGTTTTTCCTATGAGATATTTTATAGTCTCTTCTTTTTTTTAATCTTTTAACTTTCTTTTAAAATTTCTTGTCTCATGTAGTCATTAGTTTCTATTTTGTCTAATCTAATAATCTATAGGGAGTTTATTGTTTGGGCAAGGTTTTGTACTTCTTGTGCCAAGTTGTTAATTTCCTTTCCAATTCTTTCTTCCATAGCGCTCATATATGTTCTTTTTTTTCCTTTAGCAAGCTCATTTCATAAATTAAAAAAATTAAACTCTTTTAAAAACTCTTGCTTCATCCCTTTCAGGAATTCTAATTGAATCTGTATCCATGCTGTGTTTTCCCAGAGGTTTTGCTTTCAGATGTTTTGGAGTCATTCTCTTTTTCTGGGTTTGTGGCTTGAGTGTCCTTATGATCATAATCATTTTATATGATGAGATTTTTTTCGTTTACTCATTCTTTCATTCTACTTCCTGACTTTAGACTTGATATTAGGCCCAGGATCTACATAATTCTAGGGGGAATTTCTGTACTGGTTCTGCTTTTGTTTTTTTGGTGCATTGAATGTTGTGTGCAAAATCTCAGCAATAACTTAGGCTGGGTACCTACATTCTTTATGTGTTCTCAAAGTACTCAGATACAGAGCAGAGTGTGAGCTCTGCCAGTTCCTCACGTGAGCAGCAGACTCATTTGGAGTTTCAAGACGGTGCTGTGGATGCATAACACATCAGCCATCTGGAAACCTCTGTTGCTGCAGTGACAAGGAGGCTTCCCTTTGCTCTGGTATTGCTGCCCTGGTTATTCTTCTGCAGGCTTCACAGACTGAGGTGAAGATTGTGCCTCCCCTCTGAGATTATTATGATATGTGATGTAAGTTGTTGATCTAAACCTAATTTCAGCCACTTTGCTTTCTTGTTGTTACCCTAGTCCTTGCCACATTGGGAACTGTCTATAAACTTATTAATGTTCCAGGGTTTGTCAAACCGCATTCATAAGTTAGTTGTTTTAAATCCTTCACTATTTAACCTGCTCTGCTGTTCTACATATTTTTAAGCTGATATCAAATAATTTTAATGATGAATGCTTTAAAATATAGTGTAATGTGAGATGTTAAAGTGCCTTTCTCTGTCATTCTTACATTTTTCTATGCTTTCCCTTAAGATTCTAGAACTTTTCTCACTCCAGATAATTTGTTATAATCTGTCTAGTTCTACAAAATATCTTAATCTTCTACAAAGAAAAGTTAAAGAAAATAAGATGTAAATACTAGTTGAAGACAATAATATGAGAGCTAGTCACAAGGATATGTAATTGAAAGATAAGCAAACTGATAGACCAAACCAAGTTTACTAAGCCCAGTGGCTAACACTGAGAAATGACTCAAACTAGCATCATGCCAGGTATGAAATTCAATGAATAATAATGGGTATCATTTATACAACACTATAACTTTTGCCAAGTGCTTTAATCTCTTATCTTATTGATCCTCACAACAACCTGGTGGGGTAGGTCTAATTATTATCTCCATTTTATGGAAGAAACAACTCAGTCCCCAATTTAAATCTAGTGATTTGCTCAGGGATACATGGCTAGTAAGTATCCAAGTCAGGCTTTTGTTGAACTCAAGTTTTTATGACTCCAAATATAGTACTCTATCCCATGAGCTGATTCAAAGAAACATTTAATAACTGCTTATCGTGGGCAAGGGACTCTGCCAGGTGTTGAAGATAGAAGTACTAAATGAAAAACAAAAAGGCACTGCTCTCAAGGAGTTTACATTTTACTGAATAAGAAAGGTAAACTGGTTGTGAATAGTTTGGGTCATTCTTCTTAAACATAAGCACTGTTTTACTCTCACTAGTCTTCAGGGATCTCTGATCTCCCTAGTTTCTCACAAATAAACGAGGATTGTGGCTTCTACTTCTCTAGTCCCAAACTCCCATTTCCCACAGAAGTCCTCCTCTGATGTGTGGTGCTTCAATACAGTATGGCTTTGATTCTGGGTTATTGAGTTTTTACTAATAGAACTCAAACTCCATTAGGTTCTACCAGACTGACAAGGATTCAAGGATAGACCTGATGGCAGACTCTTTATCTGTTACTCAAGGACCAGGTTAGTTAACTTTTATAGAAGCTCTGTATCAGATTGAGATAAATTTTTGTGACAACTCTTAAAGACATGAAAGGGCTGGAGTCTCTATCAGTAGAAATGAGGTTACAGATCGTTAAGATATAGGAGAGACCTAGCAGTTGGTGCTCAGTGAATAATTGTTTGATTGGAATAACATTCAATGACTCTTAATAATACATACCAGTTAGCAGTCATATCTGGCTAGTATTTTCCTTTAAAAACCAACAGGTAAGAAATGGCAATGGTTACTGGAAACAATACTATCTGATAATATTAGAAGTCTTCAGGAGACTAATAAATCAAGCACTATGGAAGACCAATGGGGGAGATATTTAGGATATGATACAGTGGCTTAGTGGACAGATTACAAATTAAGCATTAAGAGACCAGGATTCTGGACATAGTCCTGTCCAACTCTGTGCTGTTGGACAAATTGCTTCATCTAGCTAGATTTAATTTTTTCTCCTCTACAATATGAGGTGATTCAACTAGATGAACTCTGATTCCCTATAGTCATAAATCCTAGGACCCTAGAATCTCTCCATCTATGGGTCTGGCTAGCCAATCATCATGTACCCCTCCCTCTTTCAGATTCACGATTGGAAAAGTATTCATTAAGCACTATGTGCCAAGTACTGTGCTAAGTGTTAGGAACAGAGGTAAAGAAACAAGATAGTGCCTGTATTCAAGGGGCTTACTGGGGGAGACAACATATATAGAGGGATATAGCTGCAGGATGGATGGAAAGAAATAAAGATTCTTAGGGTGGAGAGATAGGGTTTTGGCAAGGCCGGATGGTCCAGAGAGCATATTTGCTTTTGGCTAGAATGGATTCTATTCATGTTTCCCCTGTCTTGGCTCAGCTTAACCCAAGCTTGAATCCTGGGAGGGTGAAGTGGATCTGGAGCACCTGAGAGTTTATGTATGATGAGGTATTAAGGACATGGACTAGATTTATCCTGATAAAGAAGTGAATTTGGAAATAGGTTACCACACTAGCTTGGCATGCTTTTCAGAAATCACCTTGCCTATTCAAATCACTTAAAAAACCCAGGCTGTAATTACAAAGCTTCATGGCTATGCAGTATCCATAAAAAGAGGTAATTTTAATATTTGGTTTGACTTCAAAGCAGTAACTTAGAATTATATATACCCCATTAAAATATAATGTTTTCCCCCAAACTAATCAAATGGCTAAATCAATTGTTGGTGGGATGCCAGTGGCCTGAGGATCAATGGGAATAGAAAATGTATTCTATATTTTCCTTGTTGCATAAAGTTAGAGCGCATATTTTATTAATGTTCATCCTTCAGAGACCAGATTTGTACGTTCGCTAAAATAAACATTACAGTATTTAGGTCTCAGCTCGTTAGCACAGAAGTTTAAGGATGAAGAAGCTTAATAACTGAGCGGTCTCTCCATTGCCCTTGGCCCCAGAGATGGGCCATGTGGCTCATGGGATCATCCCAAATTCCCAGTGGGTAACCTTATACTCTTCCCCATGGCATCTTGGCAAGGCTGGGGCCTCACAGAAGTAGCAGCTCCTGGAATTGGCTCCTAATAATCATGTGGCTAATGGTGCAAAATCTCTGACACCAAGAAGACTGGTGTTCACATTTGAAGAGGGGCCCATGAATAATTGAAAATGCTTGCTTTGCTCCGTAAAGCACTCTTTTTAGAGCACAGTTGTGAGGAGGTCATTTTAAATTTCTCACTGGCTGTCAGCCAGACATTATTCCAGAGCCAATCTGAGAGAATCAGGAGCATAGAGGGGTGAGGGGAAGAGAGTCAACTTGAATGAGGCTAATTTAGCTTTGCTGGGATTCAGAAAGAAAGAAGGCACAGGTGCAGAACCTGACACTAATTCTCAGAGGAAGACCAAGCTGAATTAGTCTCAGGAGAGACTTCTCCTGGTGTATAGATGTCACAACTATGGTTAGACACAACCTTTTAGGAGACAGTGTGGCATATATAATGGAAAGAACACTGGTTTTGATGTCAGAAGAACTGGGTTCCAATCATGGTTCTCTTACATTTATTTATTACCTGTGTGACTTTGGACAAGGCACATGCCCTCTCATTCCTTCAGTTTCCCAACCTATAAAATGAGGGAATTAAGGCAAAAAGAGCAGCTAGGTGGCATAGTGGATAGAGTACTGGACCTGAAGTCAGGAAGACTCATTTTCTTGCATTCAAATCTAGTTATCAGACACTTACTAGCTGTATGACCCTGGGAAAGTTACTGAAACCCATTTGTCTCAGTTTCCGCATCTGTAAAATGAGCTGGAAAAAGAATTGGCAAACCACTCTAGTATCTTTGCCAAGAAAATCCCAAATGAGGTCACGAAGAGTCAGATAGGACTTGAACAACTGAACAAAAATGTCTACAAGCATTATGAAGTGCCTACTCTGTGCCAGAGTTGGCCTAGATCTCTAAGGTCCCTGTGAGTGCTTAAACTCTGGTAAAGATGTCTATTTATAACCACTATCAGTAGGACAAGCTAACAACAAAGTCAGAGTCGTGAGTAAGATCAGCCCTATATACTGGCAGAGGAGCATGAAAAAGTGACCCTGAGACACTTGGGACAGCTCTTGTAAGATGATCCCCCAAACCTTCTTTGCTTCTCTTCTTGTCACTGACCTAATCCCAAGCACTGTGGGAGTTTAAATTTCTCCATATCCCTTACCACCAACCTCCTCTATACCAACCTAATTTTGTGGACCAGGTGTCTGCAAACTTTCCTTCTCTTAATTTAACAAGGCATCATCATGCAATCATATATTCAGAACTTGAAGCAACTTCAGAGGTCATCTACTCCAACCCCTATTTTTTTCTCTTTTTAATTTTTATAGTCTTTTCTTTATTTATTTTACTTTTCAACATTCATTTCCACAAGATTTTTGAATTACAAATTTTATCCCCATCTTTCCCCTACCCCCACACCAAAATGGAAAGCATACTGAACACCCCTTTAACCAAACTGCTCTCTTTTATATCCACCCCCATACACCCCCAACTTTCTAGTAGGGCAAGATGGATTTCTATACTCCAGTGCCTGTATATCTTATTTCCCAGTTGCATGTAAAAAAACAATTTTTTTAACATTTGTTTTTAAAACTTTGATTTCCAGGTTCTTTCCTTTCTTCCCTTTTCACCCACCCCCACTAGGAAAATTGTTGTACATGTGTAGTTATGCAAAACAATTCCATAGTAGTTATATTTTGAAAGACTACCTATATTTCCCTCCATTCTATCTCATCCCCCACTTGTTCTATTTTCTACTTTTACCCTGTCCCTTTTAAAAGTGTTTGCTTCTAACTACCCTGTCCCCCAATCTGCCCTCCCTTGTATCATCCCCCCTCTTATCCCCTTCCCCTCTACGTTGCTATAGGGTAAGATACCCAATTGAGTGTGTATGTTATTTTCTCCTTAAGCCAAATTCAGTGAGAGTAAGGTTGACCCATTCCCTTTCACCTTCCTGCTCTTCCCCTTCATTGAAACAGTTTTCTCTTGCCTCTTTTATATGAGATAATTTATTCTATTCTGTCTCTTCCTATCTCCTTCTCCCACTATATTCCTCTCTTGCCTCTGAATTTTATTGTTTAGATAACATCCCTTCCTATTCAGCTGATCCTGTGCCCTCTGCCTATGTATACATGCACACACACATACACATACACTAAGATATGTATTTATACACATATACCCTTCTATACATACATCTATATGTATATATGTATATACATATATGTATACACACATATATTTTCCCTTCAACTATCATCATACAGAGAAAAGTATTATGAGTTACAATTATCGTTTTTCCATGTAGGAATATAGATGGTCAGCTTTAATATTTTCCTTATTATTTCTTTTTTCCTGTTTACCTTCTCATGCTTCTGTTGCTTCCTGTATTTGAAAGTCAGATTTTCTGTTCAGTCCTGTTTTTTTCATCAAGAATATTTGAAAGTCCTCTATTTCATTGAATTACCATATTTTCCCCTGAAGCATTGTACTCAGTTTTACTGGGTAGACGATTCTTTGTTTTAACCCTAGCTTCTTTGACCTCTAGAATATCATATTCCAGGCCCTTCAATCCCCTTAATGCAGAAGTTGCTAGATCTTGTGTTGTTCTGATTGTGTTTCCACAATACTCAAATTGCTTTTTCCTGATAGCTTGTAATATTTTCTCCTTGACCTGGGAACTCTGAAAATTGGCTATGATATTCCAAGGAGTTTTCTTTTTGGGATCTTTTTCAAAAGGCAATTGGTAAATTCTTTCAATTTCTATTTTGCCTGCTGGTTCAAGAATATCAGGGCAATTTTCCTTGAGAATTTCTTGAAGGATGATTTCTAAGCTCTTTTTTGATCATGGCTTTCAAGTAATCCAATAATTTTTAAGTGATCTCCCCTGGATCTATTTTCCAGGTCAGTGGGTTTTCTGATGAGATATTTCACATTGCCTTTTATTTTTTCATTTGTTTGGATCTGTTTTATAGGATCTCGATTTCTCATAAAGTCATTAGCTTCCATTTGTTCTAATCTAATTTTGAAGGAATTATTCTCTTTCGTGAATTTTTAGAATTTCTTTTCCATCTGGGCAATTTGGCTTTGTAAGGCATTCTTCTCCTCATTGGCTTTTTGGGGCTCTTTTGACATTTGAGTTAATCTATTTTTTAAGGTGTTATTTTCTTCAGTATTTTTGGGTCTCCTTTGGCAGGTTGTTGATTCACTTTTCATAATTTTCTTGTATCATTCTCATTTCTTTTCCCAACTTTTCCTCATCTTCTCTTACTTGATTTTCAAAATACTTCTTTAGCTCCTCTATGGATTGTAACTAGTTCATATTGTTCTAGGAAGCTTTTGATGTAGGAGTTTTGACTTTGTTGTCATCTTCTGGTTCCATGTTTTGATCCTTTTTGACCCCAAAAAGGACTCTATGGTCTGATTGTGCTTCCTCTGCTTGCTCATCTTGCCAGCCAATTACTTGACCTTTCAACTCTTTGCCACAGTAGAACACTTCTTCCAAAATGGAGAGAGCTGTGTCCCAAATTGCTGGGAGTTTTCACAGTTGTCAGAGCTATGAGGAGGGTCCTGTCTCTACAGCCACCACAAGCTCTGGCACATTGGCCACACACCTCAGGACCACCATGCAAGACTGGGACCCAGATCCAAGTATGTCAAAGCAAGAAAAATTACCCTCTGAATGGTTGCTTGGTCCCCCTATAGTCTTCAGGCTAAGAGCTCTGGAGGCAGCCATGGGGCAACAGCTGCAACTGCTACACCTCTGCCACCTCTCACCCTGGGGGCAAGGGCCAGATCATACTCTTCTGTCTCCTAATTCCAACAGAGTTCCCTACTGAACTTTTACTTTCTCTTTGGTAACTATGGGTTGAGAAGTCTGGAAATTGCCACAGCTGCTGGTGATTCACTCTCTTGAAGTCTGCTCTGGCCAGTCTGTACTGCTGATTAGGGCCACCCTGGGTCTGGGCCCAAGCAACTCATGCCAGACTGCACTCTCCTTCCAGTTTGGTGTGATAGACTCTTCCTGGCCGCCTGCCAGGCTGTCTTCAGTGGGAGATTTGTTTCTCTCTGTCACTTTTTGGGTTCTATAGCTCTAAAATTTGTTTAGAATCATATTTTACAGGTATTGGAGATGGTGGGTGTGGGAGCTTAAGCAAGTTCCTGTTTTTACTCCACCATCTTGACTCTGCCCCATCAACTTCTGGGTTTTTTTTGTTTGTTTTGTTTGTTTGTTTACCAATGAAGAAAATGAGCAAAAAAAATTAAATGGCTTGACCTAGGTCATCTGGGTAGTAAGTTACAGAGATAGAATTTGAACCCAAGTTCTCTGATTCTAAATCTTCCATTCTTTCCAAGGCACCACCAGACAGAACTGGAACTAGGAACAGACAAGGTAGGGAGCTCTCTTAGGGTTAAAAAAATACAGGGCTCAGGCATCACAATGAGAAATAATTTATAATATGATTCTTTACAAAACACATCTTAATGCTGAAAAATACTACTCCATATGGTATATGGGAATTATTTTGTCATCAGTAGTTACATGTTTCTTTGGAGGTTCTGGTGGTCTATGATTTTCAGATCTGTCCTGGGATACATAAATAACTTGCCTTATCTCTGCTGTCAGGTTTTGAAGCTGTACTAGAACACTGAAAAGAAAAATGATATAAAACAAAATGAGGTCTAAAATATCCTAGAGTTATATTTACAAAGACACAGATCATTGTCAGTTTAACTCTCAAGGTATTTCTATTTTCATTCTGGAACCCAAGACTGTAGGCCAGAGTAGATTCAGTAGCCAAAGTCAAAGCTGTATCATAATATTTTGAATTGAAAGAGAGAGTAAAAATTGTAAAGATCCTGGAGGGCAAGCCATTCATTTTACAAATAAAAAGAACTGTCTCTCAAGTAGGTGATGCATCTTGCACAAGGCCACACAGTTAGAAAATAGCAAAGCCAGAATTTGAACCCAGCTTCTCTGGAGTTAGAGTCAGGGTTTTTAATACCATGCTGACATCTTTCATATCATGGCATCATAAGGTAATTGATTTAGAGATGGAAGGGAACTTAAGTCCAACCACCTCGTTACATAGTGAGGGAAACTGAGGCACAAAGAGGCTTTTTTTCTTACCCAAAGTCATATAGGAAGGAAGAGGCAGGAAGAATATTTAAACACAGGTCCTCTGCCTCCAAAGTTAGTGCTCTTGAGTAAAGCTCAGCTGCTCCATGCATCATACTAGGTACTGTTAGCACCCAATATAGGTGCTTTCCAGGTGGCTCTTAACAACCTTACCATCATAAACTGATGTGCCTCTCTCACTCGTAGTCCTAGTTATTAGAAATGAGACCTGAATTTCCTTTTTTAAAATGTCAAGTGTCACAGTTTCTATCAAATTCAGGCATTGGTGCTCTCAACTCATTTGCCGGAATGATGGTCAAAGTCTGGATTCTGTTAATGTTAAGACTGTAAAAATTACAAAATACTAGGCCCTATAAGTTCAACTACCTAAGTTTACTGAGGAGGAAACTGAGTTTTTCAAAAATTTTACCCAATGTCACAGAACTAGAAATCACCAAAAATATGCTGGAAAGTATTTAACAAGTCTTTCTCCTTTCTCTCTCTCTCTCCCTCTCTCTCTCTCTCTCTCTCTCTCTCTCTCTCTCTCTCTCTCTCTCCCTCTCTCTCTCTCTCTCTCTTCCCCCCCCTCAAAAAATGTATCCACTACCTACTTCTAAGTTAAATCTACTTTATTAAGATTTTCTCCATTACTTTTTTTAAGATTAGACAATAGAAAAAATAATAAATGAAACCCAGATTTATGGCATTTGCTGATATCCCAAGTATAAATGCTCACATTGAAAATTTGACAGTCTCTTTTAAGCAGGTGTGAGATACTTCCAGCACACCCCCATGTACCACCTTTGTCTTCTGATACCTAAGTCCAGTGATTTTTTCTCACTAGATGTCTGATTGTATGTCCCAATTACAGCCTTGCCACAATTCCAGTCATCATCCTTTTTTTTGAAAACATTAATTTTAAGTGAGTAAAGGTTCTGTGTTGAAACTACCCTATTATAAATGACTCACTTTTTTATAGAAGTAAAGAACTGAAAACAAAGTAGATGTCCATCAAATAGGTAGTGGCTAAACAAATTGTGGTATGTGAATATATTGGAATATTACTATAAGATCTAATGAACACAAAGAATTCAGAGAAACACTGGAAGACATGAGTGAAATGATGCAAAACAAAATAAGCAAAATTGAGAAAACACTATACAGAGTTAATACAACAATATAAATGAAAATATCAACACTTAAATAAAAATTAAATGTTGAATAATTTTAATAACCAAGATTGGCCCCGAAGAAGAGGTATGACAATGTACCTCCCCTCCCTTCTTTGCAAAGGTGAGGGACTACAGAGGATGTTACAAATACTATCAAACTTAGTTGTTGTGTTGGTTACTTTTGATGAACTCCTTTGTACTTTCCCCCCTTTTTCTCTTGGTTATAAGGATGATAATCTTGGTGGACAGGGGAAGATATCGTAGGAAGTAAGATAATGTAAAAATAAGAAGTATCAATTAAAGTCTAACAAAAGAAATTACTAGTTCTAAGAACATCACACCAGAGGCTGTTGGGTTGTGCTCTTTACCCTGCAATTCCCAACCAGAAATCTTTATATGTATACAGGTGGCCAAAAGAAGGAGTTTCTAGTTATCTCTCCTTGTGAAACAAACATTGAAAATTACCATAAAGAGGCCTAGATTTTCCAGAAGGAAAATTAATTTCTTAACAGATCCAAAAAATGAGATATATAAGACATCCAGGAAAAAGTCTTAGCATGCACATTGCATTTATATTCCTGCACAGATTAAATTTCCAAATTTTCAATAGACAAGAATGCTTTTTTTGGTCTTTGTACCATAGAAATATTTGAAAACTGAAAAAAAGTTCTCCATTCAATACTCCAATGGGGAAAATACTGTGAATGAAGTGTTGCATGCAAATATTAAATATAAATGTTGTATAAAAGTATGATCACAGGGGATGAAAGAGAAATATTAAGCAGAAAGGTCACTGAGTTACCTGAACTCTAGGCAAAGTTATAACCAAGCATATGCACCAGGGCTTTGCCCATAGATGCCAAATATTGAAGGGATTGATGGCACTTAAAGTCATTCAGAACACAGAAACAGTAGAGCTTAGTACCAAGTTCTCAAAGTAATGAAAATAGGAAGCTTCCCATTGTGGATTCAAGGTGAATGTCTCCCTCTGCCTCTGGTGCACTTGCTTTGCTCATGTCCTCTTTTCTTCAACTGAGAGGATAGAGTTCATGCTGCTTTCCCCAGGCACACATTTTTGTAGTTATATCTCTGTTCCTGGTTAACTATTTTCTATAATAATCTGCAAAATTAACTACAAAAAAAGAATCCCTTGATTTTCTTCACTAAAGTAATATTTTTATAGAGTTAAATAGTTTATAAAGCTCTTTCCTTATACTGAACCTATTATATTATTGTGTTATTTCCCCTCATTTTAGAAATGAAACAATTAAAACTCAGAGAGATTAAATGACTTGTCCATGATCACACAGCTTATATATAACAAGACAGTATGGTGAGGGGACCCAAGTACTGTCTCCAGAGTTGTAGGACCTAGGTTCAAATATAATTTCTGATACTAGCTAACCTTGGACAAATCACTTAATCTTACTGTACCTCAGTTTCCTCACCTATAGAATAATATGGTTGGACTAGATAGCCTCTGAGAACTCTTATAGCTCTAGATCTATGTATGATTCCATGATTCAAACCCAGGTTCCCTAATTTCAAATCCAATTTATTTCTATGACATGATGATGCCTTTCTGGCTAAAACACAGTGACTATACCCAGATAATGTCTAAGATCTTTCCAGCTCTAACCTTCAATAATTCTATAAGTAAATCTCTTTGAGAGTACTGGAAACTGGGGGTGAAGCCAAGATGGTGGCATAGAAGCAATAGGGTTCTGCAGCTCCCACATAGCTACCTCAAATACCCATAAAATATGACTCTAAACAAATTTTAGGGCTACAAAATTGTAATAGTAATCAGTTTATTAGATACTTAAGGCTAAGTAGATCAGATACTTAGGGTTAAGTAGATCAGAAAACTTAGGGCTAAGTATAGAAGGTATGAACTCTGTCCATTGGTGAAAAGGTGTGAATTCCCCTGTTGACTTGTGTAATGGTAATTAATTTGTTTGATCAGATGTTAAGTAGATCCTAGTAACCTAGTGTTAAGTATAGAACTCTGTCCATTGGTGAGAAGGTGTGAATTCCCAGAACTCTGTCCATTGGTGAGAAGGTGTGAATTTCCCTGTGACTTGGAAGAATGCTATTGGCTGAGACACTCCCCTGAACCATGTTGACTTGGGAGAAG
>CM053595.1:98140841-98168912 GCA_028646575.1 Pseudocheirus occidentalis
GTCTGACTGGTGAGATGTGGTACCTCAACGTTGTTTTGATTTGCATTTCATGAATCAATAGTGATTTGGAGCATTTTTCCATGTGCGTAAATATATCTTTAATTTCTACCTCTGTAAATTGCCTGTTCATATCCTTTGACCTTTTGCTTTTAATTTTCAAGGGGGTGGTGGTTACATCATCATCCTGATTATCTTTATCATTTTCCACAAAAGTCTATTGGTTCTGAATACAGCCTTCACAGATGCTTATAGCCCAAAGGGAGTCAGGAGTGATAAATCAGCAAATCACATAGAGACAGACATATGATAAACAAACACTGAGCTAAAATCTACTTAGGTGAGATCAATAATTGCTGCCTTTGGGGGCCTTGGTGGGGCAGTGAGTAAGAAAAGCGAGTGTCAGGAGTCTAATGGTTTGGAGTATAGTTATTAGGAAGAAAAGAAGTCACTTTAAAGTTTTTTTCTTTGATCCATGAAAAGAATAATAATCATAATTGACATTTTACAGCATTTTAAAGTGGGCAAGCTGCCTTGAATAATAATTTCCTGATTTTAGGTAGGACCCAATTGTTGTGTACTAGTTCCTGAGAGGGCCCCAGGATCTGTGCTCTCCATTCCACCATCACTTAACCAGCTCCTGCAAATCTCCCTCTGAAATCGTGTATTAGAGCATCCCTGCAGGCAAGTATAATGTTTTTGGTTTTCTTTGTATCTCCAGTACTTACACAATACCTGGCCCATAACAAGCCCTTAAGAAATTCTTGTTGACTGACTGACATTTTATTTTGCTCGCCCTTTTTCTCACTTAATCTCTCTGCTTAAAAAAAAGACAATATCACAGGTGGAGCTCAAAGGGTGTGATAGGAAGGACAGGACTGAAATAATGCAAAGGGCTCTGAAAATTGGACTGAGCAGTTTGTACTTGTTTCAGTAAACACAGGAGAGTCATTGTGGGGTTGTGATGTCCCATGATCTTGTCTTGTGCCCTCCAGCCTTAATCCTGCAAATCCTCTTAATGAAGGATTTGTTCTGTAAAACTTGGACTCAGTCAAGACTGCCCCCGAGGACCTAGAAGGTCAGATGTGTCCTCAAGGCTGCAGGTTCACCATCTCTGAGTTATACTGATATAGGTGCATGCTGTTTTCTCCCAATAGACTGCAGGCTACTATCCTCAAGGTCAAAGGCTCTTTCACTGACTTGCTGAGTGACCTTATGTAACATTTCCCTGCTCTGGACTATTCTCCACGAATTTCTCTTTTCAGTTCTCTTATTTTTTCATGGAGTCAGGGGCAGTTTCATTTTTTGGTATCCCTATCAAATAACGCAGTGCACATTGTAGGTGTTTAATAAATGTTTATCAGTTGATGTCTCTTTCCTAAACATTTATCACAATCTAACTTTATAACTGCTTTTGTATGTTTTATCCTTTGTATTAAAATGTTAAGCTCCTTAAGGTCAGAGTCATTGTCTTATCCATCTGTAGCATCCCATTCCTGCCTCCCTAGCCCAACACAATATTCCCTTGGAGTAGACCATTAGTAAATGATTGTTCCATAAATGAATGACTGAATAATAAATTGATTTTGAATGGTGGATCTCAGACTAAAATCACTGAATCTTATGATCCATAGTACAGGGCTAACATTATGAGTCCATCATGCTTCAGGGTGTCTTTAAAATGGCTATCTTTCTGAGCTGGGAATTGTCTTTGAGATCCACCTGAAGAAAGAACCATAATCTTTTGTCAGACACCTAAGGACCCATTGCCATGTTGGCTGTGGTAAGAAGACACCCCTGTCTTTCCCGTATATGCGTGAGCAATAAACCGGCATGTAAATAAAGGGTCATTTGGATCCTATCAGAAGGGCTTATTTACATAATTTCAAAATATTTTCCCTTCTTAAGATACCTCACCCCAGCCTTGACCCTATAAACAGCCTTTGGGCATCTTTCCAAACCCCTGGCTTTTGGTAGATAGGGTAGCATTTTTACAGTCCTAGAAGAGGGAGTGTGGATGCTTCCCAAAGCATGTAGTTCAGCTTTGGCAGTTCCTGGCCTGTTTTGGAGAGCTGCCAGAAAGGCCCTTACTGGGGACCAGAGTGCAATTCTTATCCCCCATCAACCATGTGCTGTGACTGGTGAAAACTGCCTAATAAATTAGGGCTTTTTGAGATAAATGAATTTACAATAAACAATCATGGGGAGAAAAGTCCTGTCTTGTCTCCAAAGGCCCAGACTCAGAGTAAGAAATCAGCCACAGGTAGTTAAGTGATTATAAACTGTAAAAATAAATCAGCCCTACTATAATTGCCCTGAGGAAAAAAAATTACCAACATATTTAAAATTTCCATGGTGCCCCCTTTCCCATATCCATTTGGCATTCTCTAATTACCTTCACATTTCGCTTCCATCAATGATATGACCTGTATTTCCCTTTTATAACTGTCAGGGAGGGGGGGAGCTGGGCAGCTCTGGTGATAAATCAGCCTCACCATTAGGAATGAAATGCTCATCTCTGCAGCTCTAAATGCAGGATTTATAAAGATGTCTCGGCCATATAGCCCACTTGTGGACACCATAATAAATTCATGAGCACAGTGCCAAGGCAAACTACTTCATTATGTGGAAGGCTGCCGGCCATTAATCTAGCTGAGCGAGGATCCTGGGAAACTGAGCTGGCTGGAAATGTCTGAAGCTCAAAGTTACCCATGGCATTACAGATTTAATCAGCTCTCCTGGCCATGGCGGGAGAGCCTTTTACAGTTCAGATCAAGTGCTTGTAACTCCCCATTGTATATTATTTCTTCAGCAATAACATCCTAATTTCATCCTCAAAAACTGTTCCAGTCAAAGCTTTCCTGGTTGCTTTCACTACCGATTACACTCGATAAAATATTTATACAATCAATTGATGAAGAACATTTTCCCTTTAAAATGTCCTATTAACATGTAAATTCTCATATGATCTTTATCATTTATGCAAAATGGGCACAATCTTCACATCTGAACTCAGGTAGTTAACCCTTCTGTGGGCAACAAAGAAACTGGATTGGCCTCCTTATACATATACATATACATGTATGTATGTATGTATGCATGCATGCATGTATATGTGTATATGTATATGTGTATGTATGTGTGTGCACATATATATTTTATATTGTTATGTGCTTCCAGGTAAATGTGTGTGACCATATGATTTTAAGGGTATACACACATTTGTGTTATTTCTATGTGTGAGTATCTATGTATGTACACATGCATCTTTTTTAAACCCTCTTGCCAAACCCCAACTGAAACCCAGCAAATGATAAAAGGTGGAAACTGTAGATGCTTGCAGGTCTGTGGGAAGACAGACCCACTAATATGCTGTTGGTGGAGTTGTCAATTGGTCCAATCATTCTTAAAAGTATTCTTAAAAGCAATTTGGAATTATTCTAAAAAGAAATGTGACTATAATGATCATGCCCTTTGATCTAAAGATTCAATACTAGGTACATACTACCCAAAAGTCAAAGACAGAACAAAAGTTCCCATATATACGTAGAAGCATTTTGGGGACGTGGTATCAAAGACCTGGGACAGCTAGGTAGCACAATGCACAGAGCACTGGTTCTGAAATCAAGGAGACTTATCTTCCTGAGTTTGAATCTGGCCTCAGACTCTTACTAGCTGTGAGGCTCTGGGAAAGTAACTTAACCCTGTTTGCCTCAGTTTCCTCATCTGTAAAATGAACTAGCGAAGTAAATAGCAAACCACTCCAGTATCTCTGCCAAGAAAACCCCAAATGGGGTCATGAAGAGTCAGACACAACTGGAAGAACTAAACAACAATAAAATCAAAGATCTAGAAACAGATCATGTGCCCATTGACTAGAGAATGGCTAGAGTAAATGAATGTAACAACATATTACTACATCATAAGAGAGAAAAATGTAAAGAATTCAGAGAAACATGAAAATTTATATGAACTGATACAGAATGAACTAAGGAGGAAAACAAAATATATAATGGCTACGGTAATGAAACTGAAAAGAACAATATGATAAAATGGTGTGCACTTATAACTAAGCTATGAGGAGAGATGAGAAAATACACCTCACTCCCTTTTTGGGGAGGACTCAAGGTACATAATGTTGTATATATTTTTTTAACCCAGGTAGGTGTATTAATTGGTTTCACATACATTTTTTTTTCTTTTTACAACTATGTTACATGAGAAAGTTCTTTGGGTAAGGGAGACGTTGGAGAATATTCACAAGTGAGTTTGTGGTAAAAGCAAAAGGTATTGATTTTAAAAAGAGCATATTTTTGCATATTTTTCATTTGAACGCACCAATAAAGGTATCAGTCAATATAACATGGGGGCAGCTAGGTGGCACAGTGGATAGATTGCTAGGCTTAAAGTTCGGAAAACCTGAGTTCAAATCCAGTCTCAGAAACTCCCTAGCTATGTGACTTTGGACAAGTCACTTAACCTGTTTGCCACTGGAGAAGGAAAAGGCTATTACTTCACTATCTTTGCCAAACAACAACAACAAAACAACCTTGTGGACTTCTGTCCACAAGGCCATGACGAGTCAGATGTGACTGAAATGACTAAACAACAATTGTCCAATTTTTCCAAGCAGCTTAGGTCCTCATGGACCAGTGGAACCTTATAGCTTATGTAGTGTAAAAATTATTCAACAGGAGGTTATGGACTTCAGTGTCTCCAAGCTCCCTAAAATGAAACTGGGAGGTGACCGTACGGATATCAGCTCCTCATTAGTAGTGAAAGTTCTTTGTTTGACACCACAGGGTATCTAGGCTAGTTCAATCTCCTACCCAAGAGCAGAAACAAATAGAATACAGCTCCAAGGAAACTAGAGTAGAATTTCGCCTTCCCTCCTGGTGCCTTCTGAGAGACATCTTGGATTGCAACGGAGTCACCCAAGGGGGTGCCTGGGATGAAGAATAAGTCTGGCGAGGATTGATGGGGAATGAAGATGTGAGAATATGGAGTGCTATTGACACTACTGGTGGAAAGCTATTCCAAGGGGCTTTCCTCGGTGTGGCCTGTAGGCAGCCTGCAAGTTTCTTGCAGGCAGATCTGAAGCAGGATTTGGGCTTTGCTTACTTCACAATGTTGCTTGGGGTTGGCCCCTTACCTGTAATTATGAAGACAGACTGGCTGCTGTCCAGATTAGGCACCATGTGAGGTTCCACCAAGCTTTGGGCTGCTCTTAGTACATTGGTGGGAGACCTCAATTCCCACTGTCAGTTAGTCAGTTGACATCAGATCTTCAACATCAATTGTGTGAGTTTAGACAAATCTCTTGCCCTCTCTTTTGCCTCAGTTTCTTGTCCACAAGACTGGGTGGCTGGACTAGATGATCTCCAAGGAGCCTTCTCACTCCAGCATTCTAAAATTTAGGGTTTCTTCCCATCAGGATTAGGGGTTGGTGTGGCAAATAGCTGCCTACTGTATAACATAGAGCAGGGAGGAGGAGCAATGAAAAACTAAAAATGACCTTTTATGAATGCTGTTTTACTGCCAGAAAATCCTGCTCTCTGTATGCAAATTTTAATTTTTGTAATTAGCATTTATGGTGAAGGCCTTACTTGGACCATCATGCACTGATTTTCAGTGGCTTGCCTGGACCAAGATGCTGGCTGGCTGTTCTATCACTAGTATTTTAGGGTTCTAGAAAAAGTCTCCCTTCCCTAATAGGTCCATTGGGCATTTACATTCTTCCAAATGCATGACCATGATGGGAGGCAGAATAGCCACTTTTTAAAGTCTAAAGTGCTTTCTTTACACTTGAAGCTTTCCTAATGAGCTCAGGACTGATGAGCATTGGCTTCCTTCTGACTTAGAGGTGATTACTATGGGTAATCGGCACAGTTCCTTTCAACTGTGGAAACAGTAGAAAAGATAACCTCTTGGACTAAGTGTTCTCTCCAAGTTGCTAAGACATTTAGGCTGAGCTATTAATCATTAGAAAGACTTGCTTCAACTATTAGCTTTATTATTGGCCCTTAGGGAGCAATTGAGGCTGGGGTTCAGGCTGAGATTCTACTACAGATATTCCAAGGACCAAAGTATTCAGATCTGATGGCATAAATCAGAGGGGTCAAACACAGAATCCAGAGTTTTCATACTGCCCCAAACATTCCAGAGTGCTGTCCAACTCAAATTAAAATGAAATTGAGAAATATTTAATAAGATAAATAAAAATGCAATGAAAGGTAGACAACATTACATCTGTAAAACTAGGTCAATATGCACCCCCTAGGAATTCTTACATACAGTTTAGTGGCCCTGTTTCTATTTCTGTTTGACATCACTGGTATAAATGGCCAATCTGTGCTGGATATTTTGTGCACTTGGCAAAACTGAGTGATTGATACTGCTGGTATTTAGCTGACTCTAAACCAACAAATTAAATGGTGGTCTCACTATTGGAGTAGACAAGGGAATGAGGGGAGAGAAAAAGAGGTGGAATTAAAAGTGGAGCTGTCCTTATGCAAAACAATGCAACTGATATCTAGGCTTTTTATTGGTTTCCAGGTGAGTTAAAATTGCAAATTTATGTTTTGGGGGAAAATATTATGATGCTATGAAAACTTAACAATAACAATAGCAACAACCACCAGGGGATAAAGGAAGTGCTTACAAATACTTCGGATTTCTCTGAACGGGGCTCACTGAGTATTATGTTATTAAGGAGGAAACAATGGATGTGTATGTCATGAGACTTACTGGCAACCTGAAGTCAGAGCTCAATGGCAAACAAATGTTGAGAGCAGTTACTATCTTCATGATACCAGCCTTAATGTACCCTTTTTCAGTTGTCAAAAGGATTACAGGTATAGAAAATATGCAAATAAAAACTTGTACAATATTCATGAGACACGTTTCATCATTACAAGGCACCTTCTTTAGAAAGGAAGTTGATTGATCAATGTTCCCAAATCTCATAATAAACATGTTTTAAAATTGCAGAAATACTTCTGAAATGAATAGACAACACTTCATAGAGCAATATTAAAGGGAAACAATAGGAACATGCCACTGGACTTACCAAAAATAACTAATACTGTTTTATTACCAAATGTAGCCGATGAAGGAGCTAATGCCATGGCTGATACCTGTATTAATTCAACCAAAAATGCTGCCTAAAACATGGTTTAGTTGTGCAGATTTGTTTATAAAAACAGAGGTGTTTATTATAGAAGTATAAAATAGGGTTCTAGCTACCAGCATAAAGATCACAATTTAGAACCTAGACCTATTGATTAATATAGATTTCGGGGAAAAGAGATAGAAACTGCACAACATTATCATTGCAGGTTGCAAAAACTTAGGACCTACCAAAGACTTAGAGAGAGAGATTCAAGTGGCCACAATTATGCGCCAAAAGTTCACTAACTTTCATAACTTAACAGATTATAAATGTCCATACTACAAATTCCAAAATATTCCTTGAGAATTACTAAAAGAATGAAATGTGCTAGAATTAAAGCATCTTCACAGACAAAACTGTTGCCCACAATTGCTTAGATATAATCTTAACCCCATAAAAATGGTAGAATAATGTATTTAATAGATGTCACTATCTTTAATACACATCAACTCTAATCTACATGGACGGATAGCTCTCAGAATATAGAGACCTGATGGAAGAAATGAAAATCATTTGGGAACAGGTTAGAATATACATCACCTTCATCATCCTGCTTGCTATAAGAACCATCCTGAAGATGTTTTCATTGAATTGGGATGAACCTACATCCCAATCATCCTTTCATTCAACTAGAAAAAATATTTTTGGACAGAGCCAAGATGGAAGGGCAGAAGCAGAAAAACTCTGTAAGTTTTTCCCATAACCACCTCAAATCCCTATAAAATACGACTCTAAACAAATTTTAGAGCTACAAAACCCACAAAGTGACAGAAACAAATCTCCCACTGAAGGCATGGCAACAGGCAGACAGGAAGAGTCCATTGCAGCATGCTGGAAGCCAAGCTCAGTCCTGTGTGAGACCACAGTTTTAGTCCCAGGGCAGCCTTGACCAGGAATGGCTAGAGTGGACTTTAAGAGAGTGGATCGCCAGCAGTTGTGGCAGTTTCCAGAAATATTAACCCATTAATGCCAAAGACAAAATAAAAGGTTAGTGTGGAACTCTGTTGGAACTAAGGAGGGAACAGAGAATGGTCCAGCCTCTGCCCCTGGAGTGAGAAGAAGTGGAGGTGTGGCAGCCGTGCAGCCACCTCCACATGGCTGCTTCAGAGTTCCTAGCCTGCAGATTATAGAGGGACCAAGTTACCATTCAGAAGGCAATTGCTCTTGCTTTAACCTGTCTGGATCTGGATCACTGTCTTGGGTGGTAGTCCTGAGGTGTGTGACCAGTGAGCCAGAGCTTGTGAGGGCAGCAGAGAGGGCACCCAACTAATACCTCTGGCAGCTGCAAAACCCCCAGCAATTTGGGACAAAGCTTTCCTCTCCGGAAGCAGAGTTCTACTGTGGCAAAGAGATCAAAAGTCAAGTAATTGGGTGGTAACATGAGCAAGCAAAGGAAGCAAAGCAAGCACAACAATCAAACCTTAGATTCCTTTTTTTGGGGACAAAAAGGATCAAAGTATGGGATGGGAGGAAGACAACACAGTAAGAACTCCTGCACCAAAAGATTCCAAGAAAAATATAAACTGATTACAGGCCATGGAGGAATTCAAGAAGGATTTTGAAAACCAAGTAAGAGAAGTGGAGGAAAAATTGGGAAGAGAAATGAGAATGATGCAAGAAAATCATGAAAAGAGAGTCAACAACTTGACTGAAGAAAATAACACCTTAAAAATAGACTAACTCAAATGGCAAAAGAGGGCCAAAAAGCCAATGAGGAGAAGAATGCCTTAAAAAGCCAAATTGCCCAGATGGAAAAGGAATTTTGAAAACTCATTGAAGAGAATAATTCCTTCAGAATTAGACTGGAGCAAAAGGAAGTTAATGACTTTACGAGAAATCAAGACAGTATTGAACAGATCTGAACAAATGGAAAAAATAGAAGGCAATGTGAAATATCTCATTGGAAAAACCACTAACCTAGAAAACAGATCCAGGAGAGATAATTTTAAAAATTATTGGATTACCTGAAAGCCATGATCAAAGAAAGAACCTAGAAATAATCCTTCAAGAAATTCTCAAGGAAAACTGCCCTGATATTTTAGAACTAGAGGGCAAAATATAAATGGAAAGAATTCACCAATCACCTCTTGAAAAAGATCCTAAAAAGAAAACTCCTAGTAATATTATAGCCAGGTTCTAGAGTTCCCAGATCAAGGAGAAAATATTACAAGCTCTCAGGAAGAAACAATTTGAATATTGTGGAAATACAATCAGGATAACACAAGATCTAGCAGCTTCAACATTAAGGGATCACAGGGCTTGGAGTATGATATTCTGGAGGTCAAAGGAACTAGGATTAAAACCAAGAATCACCTGCCCAGCAAAACTGAGTATAATATTTCAGAGGAAAATATGGTCATTCAAAGAAATGAAGGACTTTCAAGCATTCTTGATGAAAAAGCCAGAGTTGAATAGAAAATTTGACATTCAAATACAAGAAGCAAGAAAAGCATAAGGTAAACAAGGAAAATAAATCATAAGGAACTTATCAAAGTTGAACTATTTACATGCCTACATGGAAAAATGATAATTGTAACTTATCAAACTTTTCTCAGTATGAGGATAGTTGAAGAGAATATAAACGTACATATATATGAACATATATGTATACATACATATATGTCTGTATAGGAGGGCATATGTGCATATGAATACATATGTGAGTGTGTGTATATATATATGTGTGTGCAGGTTTACATAGACAGAGGGTACAGGATAAATTGAATAGGAAGACATGATATTTTAAAAATAAAATTAAGAGGTGAGAGAGGAATATAATGAGAGGAGATAGGGAGAGACATAATAGGGTAAATTATCTCATATAAAAGAGGCAAGGGAAAATTGTTACATTGGAGGGGAAGAACAGGAAAGCAAAATGGAATGGGTCAACCTTATTCTCAATGAATTTGGCTTAAAGAGGGAATAACATACACACTAAAATGGGTATCTTACCCTATAGCAAAGTAGGGGGGAAGCAGATAAGAGGCGGGATGACAGAAGGGAGGGCAGATTGGGGGGGGGGTAGTTAGAAGCACACACTTTTGAAAATGGACAGGGTCAAAGTAGAAAATAGAAGAAGTGGGGGGTAGGATAGGATGGAGGGAAATATAGCCAGTCTTTCACACCATATCCACTATGGAAATGCTTTGTGTAGCTACACATGTACAACCTATATTTAACTGCTTAACTTACCAGTAAGGGTGGGTGATGAGGGAAGAAGGGAAAGAATCTGGAATTCAAAGTTTTAAAATCAAATGTTTAAAAATTATTATTATTACATGCAACTGGGAAATAAGATATACAGGCACTGATAGATGGAGATCCATCTTGCCCTACCAGAAATTCAGAGGGGGGATGAAGGAGGATATAGGAGAGAATGGATTGGGGGAGGGGGTAGTCAGTCAGATCACTGTTTTGGGGTGGTGGCTAGGGTAAAGATGCGGAGAAAATGTGTAAAACAAAATCTTGTGGAAATGAATGTTGTGAACTAATAATAAACATGAAATTAATTTAAAAAAAGAAAAAATATCATCTTTTTAACCACTTATATGCTAGTTCTCTAAACCCTAAATATCAAAGGATAATAGCAGGGTAATCATATATCCCAGCACTGTTTCTACCTGAGCTCCATGATATATAAAATGGAGAGGGAAAAGATGATAATGATGATGATGATGATGATGATGATGATGATGATGATGATGATGATGATGGAGTAAGTGTGATACAGTGGTGCAACAGCCTGTCCTGGAGTCAGAAAGAATTGGGTTTAAGACCTGCCTCTTACACATACCTTTTGTGTATCTTTGGCAAATCTATTGATCTCTCAGTGTTCAAGGCAACTCTCTAAGAGTATAAATTGATGAAGAGGTTGCTTATCTGCATTAGTAGAGGAAAGTTCCTCACTGATTTGATTCTAGGTTTTCTTGACTCAAAGACCAATCCTTTGTTCCATCACTTCATGCTGTTTCTTTTTGTCCATTGTTGTTCAGTTGTTCTTCAGTCATATCTGATGCTCTGTGACCCCTTTTGGGGTTTTCTTGGCAAAAAACACTGGAGTGGTTTGCCATTTCCTTCTCTAGCTCATTTTGCTGAGGAAACTGAGATCAACATGGTTAAGTGATGTTCCCACAGTCACATACCTAATAAGCGTCTGAGGCCATATTTGAACTCAGGCCTTCCTGACTCCAGGCCCAGCACTCTGTCCACTGTATCACTTAGATGCTCTCCCCCTCCCCCAATTTTTTACGTCTTCACATAACAACCCTGAAAGACCGAGTAGGATATTTCATTAATTTACATATGAGGAATCTAAGACTCAGAGAGGTGAGAGGCTTCTCAGCCTTTGTCCAAGGCCACACAGTTGAGTTCTAGATCCAACATTATCACTTAGGTGTCCTAAATTCTAGCTCAAAGCTCTTCCCATCACAACATGCTGCTGAAACACAAAGTCCTTTCAAGGTGAGCAACTTAAGAAAGTCATTTATTTTTGTCAGAAGCAAAATGATTTCTAACTTTCAGTTCATCATTTTAGACTGAGAGGAACGTAACTCAATTAAAGACAGAAACATTAAATATACAGTAAAAACATCATATGTCAACAATTTATAGGTGTATCGATTAATAGCATCAGTAAAGTATTTACCTTAATCAATAGTAAAAGACCACAAAGGTGATTTAAATGTCTCCTCATTTCAGAGAGTTGCTGTTTTCATTCATAAGCCTGAAGGCTATGGAAAGCACTTTTCTATATTCCCTTCAGCAAAATTAATCATGACAGCAAAACTTTCTCTCCCCATGGAATTTTACTCCTTGAGTTTCATGGTATAATAACACTAATGGATATTCCTTCTGTCAGTCTCTGTGATTTAATGGGCAGAGCACTGAAGCTGGTGTCAGGAAGATCCGAGTTCAAATGTAGTCTCAGATACTAGCTATGTCACCCTGGGAAAGTAACCTAACATTTGTCGGCCTCAGTTTCCTCAACTGTAAAATGTGCAAAACAATAGTATTTAATACCCAGGTTGTTGCGAGGGTCAAAGAAGAATGTTTGCAAAGCTCTTAGCATAATGCCTGGCATATAGTAGATCTTTAATAATGCCCATTTCCTTTTTTTCTTCCTTTCCTCAAATGCTAGATATGTCTATCCCAACTGGTAGTCAATATGAGAAGGCAAAGTATTAGCCAGATTATGCCAGGATATGAACAAACACTGAGTACTTCAATGGATGCACATTCCTATTTATGTAGGTACTCCCTCCAATAGTGCAAATAACAATTTATCCATGCCTTCTCATCCTGTGTGACTATAGTCCAAGGCTTTATATAATTTCTCCCCTGGAAGGCTCATTCAATATATAAAAAGTGTCCCTCTACTTATCTTGACATTTTAAGGATACCAATGGAGTATATGAGTAGTCCTTAGATTATGCCTTGTTCTTATTCTATAAGTGACCCACTTTCTTTTCCCAGCCATATCTCTCTCAGATTAGACCCTCTGATGACACTGCTTTTTGCCATTATTGATTGGTAACATGAGCTAATCCACTCATGCCCCTTATGTATCTCTCCATTACCCTTTGGGGAACCCTTAGTTTATTTCTGCAGAGTCTGTGACATTCTATGATGAGAATTCACACAGAATCACTGAATGAAGATCACTGTCAAAAAAAAGATGAACCTCTTCTTTCAGAAAGAAGTTCAAACACCTGAGAGATCAGCCAAAAATGCTACTCAATATTCCAAGTGACACACAAGCATCAATTAATTAATTCACCTACATTGGTTGAGGAATTTTCCCCATCAGTTCCATATATCAATAAACTCATAGTCCCAGGATTATGCCTTTGGAGGGGAGAAATAATGATACTATCCATGTATTTTCCTAATCATTAACTATTTTTCAGCTCTCTTGAAAACCAATCAATCCATCAACAAGTATTTATTAAGTGCTCACTCCCCACCAGGGGTGGGGATGGGGGACTTAGAAAGGCCTCCTGTAGAAGACAACACTACCTAAGTCTTAAAATAAAGCAAGAAATTAGATGAAGTGGAGGTAAGGAGGCAGAGAGTTCTAGGCATGGGGAGGAGCCAGTACAAGGGCATGAAGAAAGAAAACAGAGGGCCCAGCATGTGAGGAATGGCAATTAGGCCAGATTCCTCAAGGAATTCAAAATCGTGTCATAACATGCACCATTTTTTTTTCTGTTTATTTGATCTGGTCCAATTGCTCCTCCCAGCTTCCTGTTTGCCAATTTCCATTTCCTCATAAAACTGTAGCATCCTGGGGATAGAAGGATTAGGGTTCAAATATTGTGGTTCTACTATCATTCGTGAACAAAACAGTCTGTTGAAAACCTTTGGTTCAGTTAAATATTTATGGAAGAACTCACTGTTCTATATAAACTCAAATTCAAAGATGAAATTGAAACAGTTTTTGCAAAGAAAAGACAATTTGTACACAGGTGAGTACATACAAAGTCATTAAGTAATTTGGAGGAAAGAGTTCACTGTGTCAGTGGCCTAATAAATGGGGTGATGGCCTCCCTAAGAGGACTGTAAAAAAGACTCTAAGGGGAAGATGATCAACCAACTGGAAGATGGAAAACTGTGTGGGATGATTCCCTCACCTTGAAAGCCAATAACGAAGCTTGTCTCCAACACAATCATACCTACTTTTCATCTAGCTATAGCTTTATAGGTGTCACTGAGGAAAGGAAAAAGAAATAAGTATCTAAGTGCCTACTATGTGCCAGGCACTTTGCTAAATACTTTGTATATCTCCCTCCCTCTCTCTCCACACCCCAATATCTATTCCCATCTTCTAGATTAGAGGTTCTCAACCTTCCTAATACCGACCCTTTAATATTCGCACGTAGGTGTATCTGCATGTTGGTGGATCCACCTGGAGATGGATACAGGAGCGGTGTCTCGGTTCCTAAGACCATCGGAAATATGTGTTTTCTGATTGTCTTAGGTGACCCCTGTGAAAGGGTTGTTCGATCCCCAAAGGGGTCACAACCCAAAGGTGAAGAAATACTCTTCTAGATCATCTCAAGCATCCATTGAATGGTTGGCCATATACTCTGGGACAGGGATTAGCAAATAAGAATCTCCCCACAGTTTTCATTTTGGGTGGGTCCAAATGAGTCATAGGGTAAGCAGGCATGGAAGTGTTATGATCTACACTGTTGATCTCATTACATTTTTTTTCCTTCTCCCCCACCCCCACCCAAATCTACTCTTCTCTTTAAAGTTACTTTGCTTTCTCTGTCTAGGAAACCACTATCCTTTTGGCTACGCAGGCTCACAATCTTGCTGCCACCCTCAGTTCTTTACTTTTACTCACTCCATTATCCACTTGGTTAGCAAAGTTTATTGTTTCTACCTTTACAACATCTCTCCTCTATATTGCCTTCTCTCTACCCATACAGCCATTACCCCAGCTTAGGTGCTCACGACCTTCTACTCAGACTACTGCACTGACCTAATCCTTATTGGTGCTCCTGCCTTCAATCCATCCCTCGTGTACTCACAAAAATGATGGTCCTAAAACAAAAGTCCTAAGACAAAAGGCTGACTCTATTCAGTAAAATACGGCATCTCTTTATTGCCTCAATAATCAAATGTAAAATCGTTTTAGCCTTTAAAACCCTTTACAATCCGATCCCAACCTATCTTTAAGACATTATTATACATTACTATCCTCCCCTCACTCCATGGTTAAGCTAAATTGTCCTTGTTGTTTCTCATACTCTTATAAAGACACAACTAAAATCTCCAAACACAAATAGGAAGTTAGTAATAATGCCATTCATCAAAGAGAACCACATAAAAAAAGGGAAGGACATTTACATTGACAACCTACTGAGATGAAATTAGGGGAATTCACTTTTACTTGTTGCTTTTGTTTTTTTTTATTTTTGCATTGGATATGGTGAATATCTATTATACACCAAGAAAACAAGATTTTTTTAAAGTATATAAAAAAGAAATTTGCCTGCTTTCCTAACTTCATTGACCAAATTAGCCAAATAATTAGTTGCTAAGAAATAATCATTTAAAAGTCTGTCCTAAAAGTCCTAAGACTTTTCTAAAATAACAAAGCATTTCCATCACATTACCTTTAAGAGCAAAACCTTTTTTGTACCATAAATAAAGTTTAAAGATTTAAAATACAGTGCATTCTAAAAGTTTCAGTGTAAACTCTTAAAATGAAAAACTGTACTTAGAATTTTAAGGTACCTTCTGAATTGTTTCTTTCATCTTTATCTCATCAAAAATTGTGTATATTTTATAATATACATGTTAGTACAATAATACTCATATGCAACTCATAATATGCACATATTTTTGCGGTTGTTCAGTAGGTTTTCAGTCACATCAGACATTTTGTGATCTCATCTGAGGTTTTCCTGCCCCCCCCCAAAATAGTGAAGTGGTTTGTCATTTCTTTCTCCAGTTCATTTTTACAGATGAGGAAACTGAGGTGAACAGGGTTAAGTTACTTGCTCAGAGTCACACAGCTAGTAAGTGTCATATTTAAACTCAGGCCCTCCTGACTCTAGAAGCAGCACTCTATCCACTGTGCCACATAGCTGCCCCATGCATATATTAGAAGTATGATAAAAAAGAATCTTTCAATAATGGAGCACACATTAAAAATTTGGAAACCACTGAGTCATCATATAGCAAGTAGAGGTTATTTTTGATCCTCAGATACCTACATATATAACCACCCCCCTTCCTGTCTGTTAAGATGTAGCCAGTATTGTATTTTGTAATGTTCTTACCATGTTCATCACTTTATGACTCCTCTTGAATAAAGTACTCAGGGTTCACAGACATGAGACTCCTGAGTAAACTATAATCTTCTACCTTATTTCATTTTTTTAAATTCTGATCTATATTTTTCAGCATATGTGTGTGCATATATTTATCATCTTCTCCAACTTTTCTACCAAGCATTATTACTATAACTATTCACTTAGTTTGGAGGACCTTGAGGAATTTTTATAAATGTTTCTGTGCTGCTTCATCCCTGGTAGGAGTCTTTACGTTGTAATTCTCTCTGTGGTGATACTTTTGCTCATGCTCATTGTGGGCACTGCATGATGAGATAGATGGCCAAGGATTCCATGTAATGATTTTATTGTTGCCTTTGGACCCACAATGAAAACAACTCCACCAATTCCTTTATTTGCCTCTCTAAGCAAAAGCTGTGAGCAATTCTTTCACTTAGCTGTAATTTCCTTTGGACTTCTGTTTCCATTTGTTGCAATATTGTTTATATTTCTGTAATCCAGGTCATCTAAAAATATATCAATTCACTGGACAAAGATTACACATTTGGAGAACCTATAGCCAAATTAATGTTTGTACATGCTTTAAAAACGATGTGATTCTTATCACCCTCTGTCTCTCTTCTGCCATTGTCACTGTCCAAATGGAAGGAAGCTGCACAAGATTTAGGCCAATGTCATATATTTCTTCATTTTATGGTTTACTCTAGTCAAATAAATTATCACCTAGTGGCCAAGCTACTAGGAATGAGCCTCTCTAAAACCTAGATGGGTCCTCAGGTAGCAGAAACAATCTGGAGCATACATGAAGCCTTTGAGAATCTAAAGTGATTTAGGTAGCAAAGCAGACTTTTGAATGAAATAATGGATATAAATTCAGGAGACGCCAATTCTATCCCTGGTTCTGTCTCTAACTAGTGTTATATGTGATCTTGGGCTTTCTGGACTCCGTTTACCCATCTATGAAATGAGACATCTGAACTATATGACCCACATTTGTCCACATATCAGAAGCTGGTAGCAGAAAGAACAGAACATTGTACCTGGAGTCAGAAAGACCTGAGTTGAAATTTAGTCTTAGATACTAGCTATGGGATGGGTAAGTCACTCTATTTGTCTCAGTTTCCTCTACTATAAAATGGGAATAATAAAAACACCTCCCTAAATGGGTTATGAGGATCAGATCAGATATTTGTAAAAAGTGCTTGGCAGAAAACCTGGCACACGGTACATGCTGCAGAAGAGCTTATTGTCTTTCTTTCACCCCACGTGATCACAGAATCTCCAAGTCCTCTCCAGGTTGTTCCACATTCTTTGTATGGATGACTTCTTGGCAGCCATTTGTATGGACAACACACATGCATAAATACTGTGTGTTGGGCTGACAAAGTTCCAAACCCATATTATAGAGGGAGTCAGACATGTCAATTCCAGAGGATTGATGATTAAATGTTTCCCTTTTCTCAGATTCAGAATGATGCATGTGTTCTCAGACATACTTTTTGCTTTAGTTTGTGCCAATTAGCTGTTTCTCTTTGTTACAATGAGGGGTAGCAGGAAGGTTGTATGTTATTGGTTAAGTGACAGTGAAATAAAAATGTTAATACAATTAACATTGAATGAAATTTAAAAATAGACTTAAAATAGATAAACCTTAAAATTAAATAAGAAATAGATTAAAGAAAGAAGATCACAGGGATTATGCCATCTGGCTTACACCAAGAGGAAGGTGGCCATTGACTTTATGTCCTTATAACACAAGATTTACAAAATTCTTAATAAATAATCAATTATTCTAAATTATACCTATTCTGAAGATGATAAACATGAAAGACAGGTCAATGGGTTTTTGGTATTTTTATAAAGGCAAAACATTGACTTGTCCCTTGTGAGACATGGGCAAGAGAAATTGTGACAGTAAGTATTATCTTTCATGACCTCTATTGGTTGGAGACTTAGGGAGAATCCACAGCCTTTGACTCTTCTCTATGTATCCATATAACACTGATCACTGCCTTCAAGTCAGACACCAGTTGAAAGAAATCACTGAATGTTGCCACAAATCACTTTGTCCTCCAGATTCCATACAACTAAACTTACCATTACCCATACCTCAAACTATCCTCCCTGCACCTGAGCCTATTAAAATCCTTTTCCTTCAAAACTCAGGGTACCACTTCCATGAAGGCTTCTCTGATTCTCTCTACCCAAACTAAAAATCATACCTCTTCCCTCTTTGAATCCTTCATGCTAGTGTGCCCAACATAATTTCTTAATTTATGGTTATTTGTGCCCTTCTCATCTTCTTGATAGGCAGTAAGTTCTCTGAGGGCAGGGATTGGGTTGGTTTTTATATTTCTTTCCCCAGCATTTGGCACTGATACATGCACAAATTAGGCATTTGTTAAATATTTGCTGAAATAAAATAATTAGATTGCATGCCTCCCAGAAGAATTAGCTCACATTTACCCAATGCACCTCACATTTATGAAATGCTTTGGAAAGCTTGAGTTCTAAATAGATAACTTCAAGGCCTAGAGGGATAAAGAATATTTAGGCATTTTATGAACTTTCCATCCCCTCATCATTTAAATAGCACTAAATGTAATGTGTTAATTTACATTATGTCTTTTTATTGCATTGTAATCAGGTACTAAGACTTTTAAGATTTATAAGCAAATGTTATTATGAGGTCAGTCATAATGAGGATTAATGATTGGTGGGTGGCAAAGTCAGTGGAATAACTTTGTATTGGAAGAGGTGTGAGAGAGACAAGCTTCAGAAACAGGAATGGCTTGAGAGCAAATGCTAATGACGGAAGTTCTGCCAGCATCAGACATTTTGAATATCCAGAAACTTGTTCCTAGATTGCTTTCATTTTGCCAAAATCTAACAGAACACATTTGAATGTGTAGGTTTGCAGCACATGGAACTCTGTGTGTAAAAAAGGTTTATTTCTGATCCAACAATGATGTCATGGGGAGTGGAACTTGGAGCCAGAAAACCTACATTTAAGTCACAAGTCTGTTATCATCTCTATGCTCTTGGGGAAGTCACTTTTTTTCTCTAGGTCTCAATTTCCACATCCCCCTTCTTTTTAATAGTATTTTGTTTTTCCCCCAATTACATATCAAGAAAATTTTTAGTATTCATTTTTACAGGATTTTAAGTTCCAATTTTTCTTCTTCCTTCCCCTCCCCCTCTCATCTTCTGAAAATGGTAGAGAGTTGGATATAGTTTATACATGTGCTATCATGTAAAACATATTTCCATATTTGTCACAATTGTAGAAGAAGAAACAGATCAAAAGGAAATAAAACCATGAGAAAGAATAAAGTAAGTAAAAACAAATATGCTTTGATCTGTATTCAGAGTTCATTAGTTCTTTATCTGGATGTGGATAGCATTTTCCTTCTTGAATCCTTTGTATTTTTCTTGGATCGCCATATTGCTGAAAAGAGATGAGTCATTCCTAGTTGATCATCACATGATATTGCTGATATTATGTATAATGTTTTCATGGTTCTGTTCATTTCACTTTGCATCAGTTTGTATACGTCCAGGTTTTTCTGAAATCTGTCTCCTCATCATTTCTTATAGCACAAAAGTATTCCATTACAATCATATAATACAACTTGTTCAGCCATTCCCCAGCTCATGGGCATCCCCTCAATTTCCAACATTTTGCCACCCTAAAAAAGAATTACTATGAATATTTTTGCACATGTATGTCCTTTTCCCTTTCTGATGATCTCTTTGGGATACAGAACTAGTAGTGATACTGCTGGATCAGAGGGTATGCACAATTTGGTTGCTCTTTGAGTATAGTTTCAAATTGTTCTCTGTAGAGGTTGGATCAGTTCCCACCACCACGTAAAATGCATTAGTGTTCCAATTTTCCCACATACTCTCCAACCTTTATCACTTTCCCTTTTTGTCATATTAGCCAATCTGATTAGTGTGAAGTGGTATTTCTGAGTTGTTTTAATCTGCATTTCTCTAATCAGTACTGATTTAGAGCACTTCTTCATATGTCCAATAGAAAGCTTTGATATCCTCATCTGAAAATTACCCGTTCATATTTTCTGACCACTTCCCAATTGGGGAATGGCTTGTATTCTTATAAATGAGACTCAGTTCTCTATATATTTGATTTATATATATTTATCAGAAATACTTGCCATAAAGACTGTTTCCCAAATTTCTGCTTTCCTTCAAATCTTGGTTGCATTGATTTTGTTTGTTCAAAAGCTTTTCAATTTAATATGATTGAAATTATTTATTTTACATTTTATAACACTCTCTATCTCTTATTTGCTTATGAAATTTTCCCCTCCCCTTAGATCTGATGGGAAGGCTACCTTTGCTTTTCTAATTTGATTGTTTCATTGTCCATGGTATCTTTTAGCAAGAAATTTAAGTTTATTAGTTTTCCCTCCCTTTCCCCCTCCCCAAAACAGAATGCAATCTGATATAAGCTATACATGTACTATAATATTAAACATATTTTCACATTAGCCATGTTGTAAAAGAAGAATGAGAACAAAAAGGAAAAACCATGAGAAAGAACAAAAACACAAAGAGAGAAAATAGTATACTTCAATATGCATTCACACTCCATAGTTCTTTCTCTGGATGTGGATAGCATTTTTCATCATGAATCTTTTGGAATTTGTCTTAGATCATTGCATTGCTGAGAAGAGCTAAGTCTAACAAAGTTAGACATCACACAATGTTCATGTGTACAATATTCTTCTGAGTCTGCTCACTTCATTCAGCATCAATTCATGCAAGTCTTTCCAGTTTTTCTGAAATCTGCTCACAATTTTTAAAGAACAATAGTATTCCATTACATTCCCATTTTCTCACATCTTCTCCAACCTTTATCATTTTTCTGTTTTACCATGTTAGCCAGTCTGATAGGTATGATATGGTATGTCAGAATTGTTTTAATTTGCGTTTCTCTAATCAATAGTGATATAAAGAATTTTTTCATAAGAAACATATATAGTTCAAATTTTCTCATCTAAAAACTGCCTGTTCATATCCTTTGACCATTTATCAATTGGGGAATGTTGATTGTGTTTCTTGTACATAACATATTGTAGGCTTATGGTTTTTTATCTACTCTGGCATTCACTTCTGTTTCATGGGAGTTGTTTTCTTCAGTGAACTTTTAAATCTCCTTTTCCATTGAGCTAATTCTACTTGTTAATAGTTTTCTAGATTATGGGCTCTTTTTTTTCATAATTCTCTTGCATCACTCTCATTTATTTTCCCAATTTTTCTTCTAATCTCTTATAGCAGCAGTTCTCCCCCTGTGGGTTGTGACCCCTTTGGGGGTCGAACAACCCTTTCACAGGGGTTGCCTAAGACCATTGGAAAACACATATTTCCAATGGTCTTAGGAACTGAGCTCCTCTATCCATGCCCAGGCAGGTCTACTCACATGATATGCCTACATATGAGTATTAAAGGGTCGTGGCATTAGGAAGGTTGAGAACCATTGTCTTATATGATTATAAGCTCCTTTTAGAGCTCTTCCATGAATTCTGGACTTTAGACCACTTCCCATTATTCTTCAGGGTTTTGCCCATAGGTATTTTGATACTATTGTCCTCTTCTGAGTTTGTCTTGGTCTTCCCTGTCACCATAATAACTTTCTATGGACAGATTCTTTTTTGTTGTTGTTTTCTGATCACCTTTTTTTTTTAATTTTTGGGTCTTTTTCTTTTCTTTAAAATTTGAGTTCTGCTCCCAAGGTGGCAGAGACACAGACTCCTGCTTCTTATGCTAGTGACTACAGGCCCTAGTTTTTTTACCTGGTGCTGCACTGATGTTGCCCTGAGGCCCCCAGGGGACCTTTATATCTGGTGCTGTGTTGAAGGGGTGGGGATTATCTAGTGCTTCTATAGGCTGTAGGGGTCTGGCAGTTTACCTGGGGCTGAGTTGGGGTCCTACTGGTGGTATCTGGGCTGTGTTGAGGCCCTATAGTGTGTTTCTGCATTTTCCCATGTGAAAAGGGTTATCTTTTTGGCTGTGGGTAGCTATTGCTGCAGCTGCAGGTTTTTACTTTGATAAGGGTTATCTTTTTGGGTCAGGATGTAGAGGACTTACCTATACCCACCTCAATAGGCCTCGGGCATCCCCAGCTCCCACTTACTCTGGGAGAAACAGCTGTACAGAAGACTCAAAACACAGGACTTGCTTCTAGCTTTTATTGAGAGTACATTCCTCTCCCTAGTGTGGCTGGATCTGCTTATCTTTCTCCTTCTCTCTCCTCTCTCCTCCTCTTGCTCCACCTCCAGGGCCCCTTGAGGCCCCTCCCCTGGCTGTGCCCTCGCCACAGTGAGCCAATCGTGCACCACCCGAAAGTTGGAGAGGTCATACGTCCTTTTCCACGTATGCCTTCCTCCGACATACGCAATCCTGCTTTAGCAGATAGGTGCAGTCCTTGCATTCCACCCCCAGGTGATCACATGCACTCCTGTTAGCTGAGGGTCGGTCCAACCCATCACATCTCACAGTGAAGTATCAATGACCCTCTTTAGGAGTCTCCACCCCACGTGAGGTATCAGAGACCTAACACCCATGGCTACATGGAAGGACTTGAGTCAGCCTGCTGGAGGATACTTGTTTACCCGGGGCTATGGTGAAGCACATGGTGGTAGCCTCTTGATTTTCCTGGCTATGCTAAGGCATGTGGGTTGATGGTAGTGTGATCCTGGTGTTGGCATTTGCCTGCTCCACCACACTGGGGCTCAGGATCTCCTGCTGTCTTGATGAAATAGGGCTTGCCACTGACTTGCTGGGATGCTTCCTACCCTGGACGGTACTCCCCTTTCACCTGAATGAAATGGAGCTTTCTTGCTGATCCTTCAAATTTCTTGGGCTAAACGACTATTTTACCTCATCTTTTTGCTGGTTCTGATGTTCAATGATTTGTCTGGGGAATCTATTTTATGGTTGTTTTGGAGGTGAACATGGGAGAGTTGCAATGCTTTACAAGCTGACTCTACCATCTTGGCTCCCAGAAGTCTTCATCCTCCTTGAAAATGTGAAGAGAGAAAACTAAAGGATCTCTGATGTTCTTTCCAATGATAAATATCATGATCTTATAACTCTTTTCCCCCCATTAATTTGCAGTATGACCATGGAAATGAATCAAGAAAAACCTAGGTTGGAATTGTACTTACTAAAGAACTCTGGTAAAATTAGTCTACCTTCCTGGGTCTAATTTTCTTCATCTACAAAATAGGGACAGGAATATGTGTACTGTGTGCCTCACAAGGCAATTGTGAGGAAAACACTCTGTAAACCATAAAGTACAACGTGAATGTGAGAGAATCTCAATAGTGATTAACTCTTAATTTAAATGAAGTATAGTCACCAGGAATTGTTAGGTGTAGTGGAAAGAGATTGGCCTGGGAGACCTAAAGTCTTACTCAGCTTTACCATGCTGTTACCATACTTAGCTTTTAAACCCATCCAGCTTGTTCCCTTCATCTGTCAAAAATCTCTCTCCTTGTTTACTCACACTGTGCTGTTGGTGAGGCTAGAAGAAATAAATAAAGAAAAGGGATTTAGTGATTGCATGGAAAGAGAAGAGAAAAGATCCAATAGCTGAGCAAGAAAGGGAACTTAGAACTCAGAATGTGCCAACTGAAAAAGATCTTTGTGGGATAGTGAAAAGCATGCGAAAGCGAACTTGGGTTCAAAGCTCAGTTCTGTCCCTTACTACCTGTGGGATTTGGGACAAGTCACTTTACTTCCAAGGTTTCAGCTTCCTTACACGTAAAATAAATAAATAAGAACAAGAATATAAGGCTGGATGACTTCTGAGCTCCTTTGTAGCTTTAAACTTATGATCCTGTAAACAAAGAATTCAGCTCCCTGGTTTTACAGAGGAGGAATCTGAGGCCCAGAGGTAATTATCATGAAATTTCCCCCCCTTTTTCTTCTTGCCAAATAATTCAAATGTAAAAAATGTCACTCCTCTGGGCAATGACCTCATCAGTCACAGAAATGTTTTCTGGGGCTACATCCAGAGAAGGCATGGGAACTGAACTCACAGTTGTTTGTAAACAGTGAAGTAGATGTGAGGGATTCAAGGTTACTCCATTCTATTTCTATTCCTGAAAACAGAATTTCCTACAAACAGAAACAATAACATAGCCCTGTTTCAGTTCAACAGACATTTAAATACTTAATTGTGAAGAACCCTGTAGCAGGCGCTATCATCCATCCTTCTTCAGGAGACATCTAGCCAAACCACTAAAGAGGAAAAAAAATACAAATCTACAAAACTGGTCCATAGTTATTCTTTTTGAAAGAATCCACTGTGGTTCTTTTATGTTTTTAATTTAATTTTTCAATTAACAAAATTTCTACATCGGCCATGTACACAAACTATAATTCTCAGTCCACACCCAGATTTGGCACTCCCCCATACAGAGGTTGACTTATATAAGTTTACATGTAAATCACCACTGAACAGAGAGACTGGTGGAAGTAAAGCAAGGTGGAGCAATAGGTAGAGAGAATGGGTCTTAGAGTGAGAAAGATATGCGTTTGAATTCTGCCTCAGACATTTGTGTGAAGGTAACCTCACTGTGTCTCAATTTTTTTTTCATCTGTAAAATGGGGATAATAATAGTGACTATCTCTCACAGAGTGGGTCTGAGGATCAAATTAGTTAACAAGTGAAAAGTGCCTTTCGAATTCTTAAAGCGCTATATAAACTAGCTATTATTCCTGTTGTGTTGTTAATCTTTGACTTTTCACTTGCACTCTCCTCACAAGTCCAGTCATTCTCTACACATGTATGTATGTATGTATGTATGTATGTATATCCTCCCCCAAATACCCTGGCTTCCTAGTTCCTCAGTCCATTCAATATTAATGACTCAGTCCTGCATCCACTTCAATTATACACCAAAATCATACACTTGTTCTTGCCATCATCTATGATGGTTTCACTTTCATGTTCATGAACTTTTCATTCTTTTTTGTGCTCATACTATTTTATGATTCTATATTTTCCTAGGCTTTATAGACCCCTAATCCTATTCTTTCTCTTCATTGTGAACTCGAAACCTCCCACCCCTCAATTCTTTTTCAGGTCATAACTCTTGCATTAACTTATACTTTCTTCCCTTTTCTGTCTCTATTGTTTAATGAACCAATTCAACTTTATTCTATACTCTACCCTTGAATCATATATACCTTTGTCTAAACATTAATCATGCCTACTCTAAACTCCAACCTTGGACTACTGTAAAGCCAATCAACAGTAGATTCCCAAAAGAATGCTACTGTGAACAGCTTTTAAGATTCAGATTACACAGTAGTAGTGAACACTCTATTCCATTATAAATCAAGATTCAGTACAGTATTCACAGTATAATATTATTCACAGTATAATATTCTCAATATTATATACAATATTTAGAACAAGGAACAAAAGAAGAATCACCTGGTTTCCCTAAGGGGAAAACCAGCTTAACACTTAAAGAACAAAAGAATCACCTAGTTTCCCTAAGAGGGAAACCAGCTTAACACTTAAAGGTTCAATCAATCAATTTACAAAAGAATCACCTGATTTCCCTAAGAGGGAAACCAGCTTAACACTTAAAGATTCAATCAATCAATTAAGAATATACTGATGTTCCACTCATGGGGCAACCATTAACTTTAGTTTCCAATAAAGTCCTTAGAAAACCACACAAACTTCCCACCCCTAGATTTCCACCAAACTGTAGTTTAGTCCAAGAGGAGGCCTTTTCTTCATTTTGACTCGGGGTAGTCTCTCTGACTCCCTGGATCCTCTTCCCTGGTCCCAGCTCCCTCCTGAATCTGCCAAACAATCACCTAGATTCAGGAGCTGACAGCTGACAGGCTCTCATCCAGTCCTCAGAGATAAACAGCTCCCAGGTCCTTGTCCAGTCCTCAGGGCAATCCCCGGAACACACTGAAGTTCAGAGGGTTCAGCACACCTCAAATCCTTCACCACTTCTCTTTCCTGGAAGTCAAGGATCAACCAGGCCACAAACAAACAAAGTCCCATCCTGTTCATGTTTTCAGTCAGCTTCCAGGTACTGGGAGAGGAACTCTCTCTCTCTCTCTCTCTCTCCCTCTCTGTCTCTCTCTCTCCCCCTCTCTTTCTCAGCTGACTTCAGTCTCCATGCATCTTCCTTCACTGAAGAGCCAATTCCAAATTCTCTCCTCTCTCTCTAAAATTCTTCTTTATATACAGCACTGGCCTCCTTTCTCAGCCAATAGCCTTCTTTCAAGTCAACAGGGGAATTCACAACTTTTCAACAATGGACAGAGTTCATACCTTCTATACTTAGCCCTAAGTTACTAGGTGCTACTTAGCCCTTGAGGCTACTAAATGCTAAGTATATGATAAACTGATTACCATTACAACTATTCCTAGCCTATGCTTCCTTCACTTCAATTCATATGTTACCAAACAAAATTGGGAAAAAAATCAGGAAGCTGTTCATACAGAGCCTACTACAAATATGTTTTCTAATCTCAGCTGTACCTTCATCACAGCAAAGCAATCCTTTTATACTTCTCTAATTAACTCTCTATCCTACTCACTGCAGTGGCTATTTCAAACCTTTTCATTCCTCCTTATGTCTCCATGCACCCCCTCCCTGCCTCAACCATCTTAGCTGAGGACCTTAGCTCATATTTAACAAAAACAAAGAGAGAGAGAGAGACAGAGAGAGAGAGAGAGAGAGAGAGAGAGAGAGAGAGAGAGAGAGACAGAGACAGAGAGAGACAGAGAGAGAGAGACAGAGACAGAGACAGAGAGACAGGGACAGAGACAGAGAAAGGAAGGAAGGCAGAAAGAAAAAGAAAGAAAGAAAGAAACAAGGAAAGAAGGAAAGAAAGAAAGAAAGAAAGAAGGAAATTGAAACCATTTACTGTAAGATTCTTCTTTTCTCTTCCTCCTTACTTCACTCACTCAATCATCTTGCGTATTCCTCTTTTACCTGTTGCACATGAAGAGTATGCCCTTCTCCTTGTCAAAGCAAGCCTCTTGACATGTATCCTTGGTCGCCTTCCCTATGGTCTTCAATAGATTGCTCTATTATAACTACTCTCTTTTATCTTCAATCTTTCCCTATCTACCAGCTGCTTCTAAAGTGTCTACAAATATATCCATCTGCAGCCTTAAAAAAGTCTTACTTTATTGGCCATCTCTATGAGCTATTGTTTTATTTATTTTTCTCCTTATTGACTAAACCAGAGAAAACCATCTTCCGGGTGTCTGCACTTTGCCTCTCACTTACTTCTAAACCCTTTATAACCTGGCTTCTAATTTCTTCATTCAAATGAAACTGCTCTCTCCAGTTACCAATTTTTGCTAAATTTAATAAGATTTTCTCATTCTAGATCTTTTCTGACTTCTCTAAAGTGTTTCACAATGTTGAGTACAGCTCTTTCATGGATTTGATCTCCTCTCAGTTTTTGTGATGCTGTTTTCCTCGTCTTTTGACTTGTCTGACCACTCTTCAGTCTCCATTTCTGGATCTTCATTCTGGTTATCCACACTAACCAGGTGTCATTAGTTCAGTTCTCAGCTCACTTCACTTCTCCCTTATACTATCTCACTTAGTGATTTCATCTGCTTCCATACTTCAACTATTATTTCTTTTTTATTTTTTAAATTTAATTTATTTATTTTCTTGTTTACATCACTCATTTCCACAAGATTTTGAATTGCAAATTTTCTCCCCATCTTTCCCCTACCCACCACCTCAAAACAGCCATCCCACTGTACAGCCCTTCCCCGCAATCTGCTCTCTCCTATGTCCTCCCCCACTGCCCCTCTGACTTTCTGGTAGGGTAGGATGGGTCTCTGTACCCCAGTGCTTGCATATCTTAATTCCCAGTTGCATGTAGTTCATAATAATAATAATAATAATTATATATATATATACATATATATATATATATATATATGTCTTTACATTTGGTTTTAGGACTTTAAATTCTAGATTCTTTCCCTTCCTCCCCCATCACCCAACCCCACTGGAAAGACAAGCAATTCAGTACAGGATGTACATGTGTGGTTATGTAGAACAT
>CM053595.1:98169412-98194869 GCA_028646575.1 Pseudocheirus occidentalis
TCTCACACTTGTCTCTTGTATAATACATCCAAGAATCAAAGAATGTCAGAGGAGGAAAATATCTTATAGACAGAGTCCAACCACTTCATCTGCTGTTGAGAAAATTAGAAAAGGAGAAAATAAATGGCTTTCAAGTTTCATCATAATCTGGCTCTAACCTGTGTGTTTTATCTTATCTCACAATACTCTCTTTTAAGAATTCTTCATTCTAGACAAATTGGCCTTACGTATCTCCTGTTCTCTAACTGCCATCTCTAGTTTTTTTTATGCCTGAGCTTATGTTATCTCCTCTGCCTGGAATGAACTCATTCCAATTCTTCTGGTTTATGCATGCACTTTCCTTTCTTCAAGACCCTGCTCAAATATGTTCTTCTCTATTAAGCCATCCTTGATCTCCCTACTCCTCAGTAACCCCTTAGTACTTTTTACTTTTCCTTTTAATTGTTACGGTTATCCTCCCCACTTAGAACATAAGCTCTTGAGAGCAGGGCAAACATTTTATTTCTCCTTGCATTCTCCACATAAAGTCTGGCACACAGAATATGCTATTTTTTTTTTAAAAAAAGGTATTTTGGGTTTCATTTTGAACTCTGAGTTGTATTCCTCTCCCTCCCCAACCCTGCAGTAGAGAAGGCCAACATTTGATATGGATATATATGTGGAACCATACACTACACACTTCTGTATGTCAATCTTTCCTGCAGATGGATAGCATCTTTCTTCATAAGTCCTTCGTGATTGATTGGAATGTTCATATTACTTACTCATTCACAGTTAACTCTTTGTATAATATTGTTGTTACTGTATACTGTGTTCCCTTGGTTCTACTCATTTAGCTCTACATCATTTCATGCAAGTCTATCCCTGTTCTTCTTAAATCAACATGCTTGTTATTTCTTACAGCAAAGCAGTATTCCATTACAGAGCATGTGTTTAATAAATGTTTGCTTAATTAAACATAGTGTTTACTGAGCATCTGGGTTTTGGGGTATTTAATGTGTGTCTACTCAGCTATCACTAGGTTTTCCAAGGGATCCATGAAGCTATAAGACAACATCCCTAACTTACAATAAAGTTGGGAAGAAAAGAAAAACACATGAAAATTTAACAGATTCAAAACACTATATGATTAGGTAGACTACACAATAAATGCAATACTTCAGAATCTTCTTTCAGAGAAAGAGGCAATTGAGGGCCAGAGTGTTCAGGCTAGGAATAAGCATAATAATTACATTGATGCTGTAATAACAACTGAAAAAGTGCTTTCTAATTCAGTATCTCTCATGTTATTCAGATATTCCCATTTGGCAAATAAGGAAAACAAAACTCAGGGATGTTAAGGTTCTAGTCCATGGTTACATAAGTGGTCAACCAAACAACTAGGGATATGCTGGTAAATGTTTAACATTTGGCTGTCAAAAAGAAAAGTATACACAACTCACTTTCATGTTTAACCTTCATTATTAGCATTATTCCCATCCCTTCCTTAATTCTAGACCAAACTCAAATAAAAATAGAAAATTAAACCATGGATAAGGAGCCCTACATACCACATAGTGGTTTAGAAAATCACATATTAACATTGTCTTTGTTCTACTGAATTTTTATTATTATTATTTATTATTTTGTTAAATACTTCCCAATTGCCTTTTAATACAATCCAGCTGCACTCCAGAGTGTTGCAGGCCATAATGTGGCAGCTGGTAGCCATCTTTGTTGTAGCCAATCAGCAAAACAATAATTCAAGCCCTGATTTGTAGTTTCTCTATTTCCAAGATGTAACTTCTCACACTGAAAATTTAATAATCGGCTCTCCTGAGACCGCTCCAGCACACTCCTACAACCAACAAACAGGTCCTTATTAAGCTATTACTATGGGACAGCAAATGTGCTATCACATACTTTTTGACATTTTAGTATAAATGAAACAAGAATGCAAAAGGTTGCAGCTAAATGGAAAGATGGTTCATAACTTCTCCTTGGAAAGGCAAATAAAGGAGTTGGCAGAGTTGTTTGATCATATGTTCAAGGGCAATAAGAAACATCATTTCAAAGGATACTTGATCATCCAGTCAAGCCGTACTCATGATGAGCATAAGCAAAAAGACCACCATGAAGATAATTGGAGGTTAGGCACCAACATCTGTTTCAGAGGGTGAGGAGGTAGAGAAATTCTCTCGTAAAGCCTATCCAGATTGAATCTGTATACGTTTTAGTACTCAGTGACTTCATAGCAAAGGTAGACATAGGAGAAGAAAACAGTGGAAAATGTCTTGGAAAATGTTGTTTAGGATGAGGAAACAAAAGGGGACAAAGGTTTGTAGATGACTAACTGGGACAAAGTAAAATAATTAAATATATTGACTTCACCAAACCTTTTATATTTAAAAAAATTTTTTATATGTGCTATATCCTGTTTCTGCTGAAATCATGTGTCTAATATGGTCTGTCACTGAGTTCACAAGATTTTGACACATTATTTAATTCTTCACCGTGAAACTACTTTTTAATCATATTCAATATTAATCACAACTTTGGTGAACTTTTGGAAAGTTTTTTTGGAAGCTGGACACTTTTTTTCCAAGTCTAACCTCGATCTTGATTATAGACCACAGATTTTCAATGGGGCTTAAATCATATGCCTCTTAACCATTGAGGCATATTAATTTATATCTGTTGGATAGATTTCTTGACCTTCCATAGCACGTGGCATGATTCAAAGTTTTGTTGTCCTGTCTATGACAATATATTTTTTCTTTTTTTTAGAATATACATTTTTTTTAGCATAGCAAGGCATATTTATTTATTTGCTTTTGGAGGTCAATTGGGGTTAAGTGACTTGCTCAAGATCACACAGCTAATAAGTGTTAAGTATCTGAGGCCAGATTTGAACTCAGGTCCTCCTGACTCCAGGGCCAGTGCTCTATTCACCATGCCACCTACTTAGCCCCAATATATTCTTTTTCATAGCAACGTTCGCCACATCTCTCACTGTTTTTCCAGTTTCAAGATGAGATGACTATATTGCATTGTAGAGGAATCAGTGATAACCCCTCCATCTTCCAAGTCCCTCTGAAAGTCTTCTCTTCTGAGGATTAATCAGGCTAATCCACAGGAAGAGTTTGTCATCTATCAGTGTTGTTTTTTATTTGTTTTGTTTTGTTTTGACAAAATTTCCCATTTGCTTCATTGCAGCCTTTACGATCTGTGAAACATTTAGTTTACCCACACTAACAGCTCCTATAATATCACTCACAGTTATTATGGTGTACTATTTAAGGCTATGACTTCCGAGCATAATTGAATATTTATTCTTAAAAATCATAGAATTTAAAATATATAGAAGATAATAATAAAGTATGTGTGTATAGCACAAAATCTAATATTCAACAGAAAACTAACTAAACATGGGGAAACTAGCTCAATTCATTTTTGTTGGTCAAAATCTAATATTTTGGGTCAGTCTTGTGTCAGTAGAAGCACACACACTTTTGTCCCAAAACAAAATATATGAAAATTACTGCTTGTCCCAAATAATTCACACACCAATATATGAAGAAGTTTCACATCAATGTATCATAAATAACGTGTTCAAAAAGAGAGTCTAGAAGTACTAGATATAGTAACAAAAACATTTCAAAAATATTTAATTGGCTATATAGTAACATAAATGAAAAGACCCAGTACTGATGTTGCAGTCATTTCTGAATCAGTTGGATGTTTACATTCACATCATTGCCTTGTTGGAGCAAAGATGAAAATCTATGCCAAATTCAAAGACAGGATAAAGATAAGAAGATATGGTACATGATTAAAATGGCTCCTCATTGACTTCTTGAATAAGTTAATGCTGTTGTGAAAATGCAAAATTGATAAAGTTACAGATATTGACATGGACTAAGACCATTTCTTATGGAAGTTTAACTTACATGAAGCAGTTTTTATAATGAGGAAATCAAAGTAGATTAAAACCCACCCCAGTTAGAAAGTAGAAGGACCTGGCAGATAGCAACATTAGTAGAATTTATAGTCATTTACAAAATTTTACTTAAGATGGCTGGGAAGGAAGTAACAAAATAATGATAAGCAGTAGAGGAAAAATGAGTTTGCTGAAAGTTTGATGTGAGATACTGTAATTCTGACTATTACAAGATTGCTTAAGGATGAAACTAACCAGAAGGGGGACAAAAACTAAATTACAAATAGTGCTGATATGTCAGCATTTTGAAATTATTTTGTTTATCAGAAGTGGTAAAGACACCAAATATGGATGTTGATATCACAATTCCTTTTGAATGGTTTGAGGAAATAGAAGTGGCTGTAAAAGAAAGTAGTATTCAATGAGCGATTCGACCAGATCAAGTTTACACAGATGAGATCTATGTTTGGGGGTGGTGATACTGTTTTGAAAGTATTGAGGGACTGATTTTCCAAAATATCTTAAAGAGGGGAAAAAGATGAATGAATAATAAAATTTAAAATGGCATTATAGGTATTAGAGAAGAAATCAATAACTACAGACTCATAAGTTTTACTAAACCTTACAAAATCCTTATAAGAATCATCTACACATGTGAAAAGGATCCTGGTACATTTTTTAAAATTATATTCTGTAGCTGAATATATTTTCACAGTTGTACAATATACTGAAAAATGCGGAGCATATCTTGCCTTACAGATTTATTGTTGAGTATAAGAAAAGAATTTTCAGTGTATACAAGTGTAATCTTAAATATTTTCTTCCAATAAAGTAACTATACTCACCATGTTAAAATGATTCAAGATTCATTGAGAGATGCAAGAGTAAATACCAATTTTTAGATAATTCTCTGGTTAACAATATCAATCAAAATGTAAAATACATCTCTGTCCTAAAGAATGACCAACAAATACTTCAAATGGGTAGGAATGGAGAAGGGAAAGCCAAGATGACAGATTAGGGGCAGCCACCCACCTGAACTTTCCCAATAGTCCCCTCCAAACAATTTTAAAATAATTCCTTAAAACCAATTTTGGAGCCTCAGAGCCAACAAAAGGTGATGGTGGGATATTTTTCTGGCCTAAGAAAGTTTAGGAGGCCAGCAGGAGAAGTGTGTGATAACAGGGTGAAGGCCCATTCAGAGCCCACACAGTAAGTGGTAACAATAGTATCTGCAGCATCTGGGAGCTCTCAGTCTAGGGATTGAAAGGGGGTTGGATAACTGGTCAGAAATAATTACAGATGACCATTTGCTGGCACTGAATAAAGTTGAAATGTTTGCAACTGTATTTCCCATAAGCAGCTAGTTCTGGGTTGCAGTTCAAGGGAAGGGAGGAGTACTTGTGATCAGTCACAAATGTACAGGGGCCAGGCCACAGTTCCAAGGTGGAGAGGAGCACTAGTGCTTGTTGCTGCAGGAGATAAGGACTCTGGTTACAATTTGACTGGCAAGAGGAATGCAAATCCTTGCAATTACAGGATAGCAGGGGCTCTTCCTGGGTAAAGACTAAAGCTCAGACCAGGAAAACAGTGACCACACCTCTCTACAGATCACAACATTTTAGAAGCACCCAAAACTTGCAGACCTCCAGAAATAGCTCTAAAAACAGCAGCACAATAAAGGCCTAAAGTTTGGGACAGTGCCTCTTCAATCTCAGATGAGCAGTGCCCAACTTTAACAAAGTACAAAATCAAGAAATAGGCTAAACAAACAAAAAAAAAAAACAAGCAAGCAACAACAAAAAAGAACCTCAGGGAAGACTAAGACATAAACTCAGAAGAAGACAACAGTAGAAAACAGCTACAAACAAAGCCTCAGAAATGCTTATTAGACTGTCCAAGACCAACAAGAATTTGTGGAAGAGTTAAAGAAAGAGGTAGGAGTGGTAGAAGAAATATAAAGAAAAAAAATGAAAGTGACACAAGAAAATTATGAAAAGTAAATTAAGAGCTTGGTTTAAAAAAGGCACAAAAATACTGAAGAAATAACACCTTAAAAAAACAGAATTGACCTAATGGTAAATGAGGCACAAAAATTCACTGAAGATAATAACTCTTTAAAAAGCAGAGTAGTCCAAATGGAAAAGGAGGCTTAAAAAAACTCACTAAAGAAAAGAATTTCTTAAAAATTAGAATTAGGCAAGTGGAAACTAATGACTCCATGAGACAGAAAGAAACAATAAAACAGTCAAAGGCATGAAAAATAGAAGAAAATGTGAAATATCTCATTGAAAAAACAATTAATCTGGAAAATATAACAGAAGTAGATAATTTAAGAATTATTGGACTACTTGAATTTTATGGGAGAGAGGACAAAGAAACAAAGAAAGGGGGAAGCACCTAGACATCATCTTTCAAGAAATTGTTAAGGAAAACTGCCCTGATATTATAGAACCAGAGAGTAAAATAGAAATTGAAAGAATCTAATGATCACCTCCTGAAAGAGATCCCCAAATGAAAATTCTGAGGAATGTTATAGTCAAATTCCAGAGTTCCTAGATCAAGGAGAAAATATTGTAAGCATTCAGAAAAAAATCAAATATTATGGAGCCACATTCAGGATAACACAAGATTTAGTAGCTTCTATTCTAAAGGAGCAGAGATCTTGGAATATGATATTCCAGAAAGCAAAGGAACTAGGATTGCAGACAAGAATAGCCTACCCAGCAAGAGTGAGTATGTTTAATAAAATAGAGGACTTTGAAAGAACAGGATGAAAAGACCAGAGTTGAACAGAAAATTTGATATTCACACACTACTCAAGAGAAGCATAAAAAAGTAAACATGAAAGATTAATCATAAGGGCCTCAATAAAGTCAAACTGTTTACATTTCTATGTGGAAAAAACACATGAAATTCCTGAGAACTTTATCATTATTAAGGAAGTGTGAAGGAGTCTACATATACAGAGGGAATGAATGTGAGGTGATTATACTGAGAAGATCTCCAAAACAGGGGAAAGGGGGATAAGAAAGAGAGATACACTGTGAGAAAGGGGAAGAGATAAATAGAATGGGAGATTTTCTCACATAAAAGAAGCTTTACAAGGAGGAGCTTTTATGTTGGAGAGGGAAATAGAGGCAGCAGTGAGCAATGCTTACATCTCACTCATCAGAATTGGTTTAAGGACGGAAGAATATACATACACATTTATTTGGGTATAGAAATTTAACTTACTCAAATAAGGGAATGAACTAAGAGTTAAGAAGGGTGGATGACAAAAGTAAGGGTGGATTATGGACAGCAGAGGTCAGAAGCAAGATAGGCATTTGAGGATGGGCAGTACAAAAAGAAGAATAAACAGAAGCAAATAGGATGTATGGAAATACACAGCTACTAAACATAACTGAATGTAAATAGGATGAGCTCACCACAAAACAGAAGAGGATAGCAGAATGGATTAGAAACCAGAATCTAACAAAATGTGTTTTTTTTTAGTAAGAGACAGGCTTGAAATAAAAAAGGATACATATAGATCTAAAAATAAAGGGCAGGAGCAGACTTTATTATGCTTCAGTTGAAGCAAAAAAGGTAGGGGTAGCAATCATGATCTCAGATGAAGCATAAGAAAAAATAGACCTAATTAAAAGAGATAATCAAGAAAACTACATCTTGCTAAAAGCTGTCATAGACAATTAAGTAATATATTTTTTTTTGGCAAATTTATCTGATAACGGACTTATTTTTCACATATATAGGGAACTAAACCCAATTGATAAATGGTCAAAAGATATGAACAGGCAATTTTCAGAAGATGAAATCAAAGCTATTTATAGTCATAAAATGCTCCAAATCACTATTAAAAAATAATTTAGCTATTTTCTTATTTCATTTAAAGTTCTGAACTATCTCCTTCCATTCCTCCCTACCCCTCACTAGAGGCCACCACTAGAGGCCACCACATATATGCATGAGTGTATGTATGAATGAATGTATGTATATCTAAATATATGTGTGTGTGAAACCTTAATATGTATACTTCTATTAATCATTTTTCTGTGGATAGCATCTACCTTCAAAAGTCCTTTGTAACTGATTCGAGTATTTATAATATGAGAATAACTCAGTTGTTCAGTTATTTTTCAAACAGTATTGCTGTTACTATATACAGTGTTCTCTTGGTTCTGCTCATTTCACTCTTCATTACATCATGCTTTTTTCCATGTTTTCCTAAAATCAACCTGTTTATAAATTTCCTACAGTATAGTAGTATTCCATAACAATCATACACCACAACTTGTTTAGCCGTTCCCCAATTGATGGGCATCTCCTCAATTTTCAGTTCTTTGCTACCACAGAGTTCCCATAAATACTTTAGAACATATAGATTCCTTCCTTTTTTTCCCCAATCACCTTGAGAAACAGACCTAATAGGGGTATTTCTGGGTCAAAAGGTATAGATAGATAGATAGATAGATAGATAGATAGATAGATAGATAGATAGATAGATAGATAGACAGACAGATACATAGATAGATAGATAGATAGATAGATAGATAGATAGATAGATAGATAGATAGATACATGATGGACGGATAGATAGATAGATATATAGATAGATATACAGATATAGATACTGATATAGATATACATAGTTTTATAACTCTTTGGGCATAATTACAGATTATCTCCAAAATTGTTGAATCAGTTCACAGTTCTACCAATAATGTATTAGGGTCCCAATCTATCCACACCCCCTCCAACATTTGTCATTTCCCCCTTCTATCACTTTGGCCAATCTAATAGGCAAGAGATGATATTTCAGTTGTTTTCATTTGCATTTCTCTAACCAATAAAAATTTAAAGCATTTGTTCATATAACTATTTGAGTTTTGCTTTCTTAATAAAAAGTGCTTATTCATATCATTTGACCATTTATCATCTGGGAATGACCACATTCTTATAAATTTGACAAAGTTCTCTATACATTTAAGGTATGAGACCTTTAATCTTAGAAACTGTCTATAAAGTTTTTCCCCAATTTTCTGATTTCCTTCTATCTAATCTTGGCTATGTTGGTTTTATTTGTACAAAACCTTTTAAATTTAATGCAATCAAAATTATCCTTCTTAAATTTCACAATGCTCTCTGTCTCTTGTTTATTCATAAGCTCTTCTCCTACCCATAAGTCTGATAGATAAAGCTCCATGTTCTAATTTACTTATGGTATCTCCCTTTATACCTACGTTACATATCCATTTTGACCTTATCATGGCAATAGTGTAACATATGTGTCTATACCCACTTTCTACCAGGCTTATTTTCAGTTTTACCAACAACTTTTTTTTTTTACCAAATAGGAAATTATTCTCCCAAAACCTTAAATATTTACATTCGCCAAACATAAGGTTACTATAATTTACTACTCTGTATTGTATGTCTAGTCTGTTCTGCTGATCCACCTTTCTATTTCTTATCCACTACCAGATGGAATTTGGTAATTATCTCCTCATAATACAGTTTAAGATCTAGTGCTACTAAATACCTTTCCTTTACATGTTTTCACTAATTTCTTTCATATTCTTGACTTCTTATTCTTCCAAATAAATTTTGCTATTTCTTACTACATCAACAAAATATTTTTGATAATTTAACAAGTAGATTAGTTTATGTAGAATTGTCATTTGCATTATATTGTCTCTGCCCACCCACAAACAACATTTCTTCAATGATTTAAATCTGACTTTATTTGTAAAAAAAAAAGTGTTTTAAAATTATGTTCACACAGTTCTTGGGTTTGTCTTAGCATGTATACTGTCAGGTATTTTATACTGTCTACAATTATTTTAAATGGGATATCTCTTACTGTCTCTTCTTGCCAGATTTTGTTGGTGATGTATAGCAATGCTGATGATTTATGTGGGTTTATTTTAAATTCTGCTATTTTGCTAAAATTATTCATTGTTTCAACTAGCTTTTTAGTTGAATCTCTAAGATTTTCCAAGTATATCGTCTTATTGTCTGCAAAAAAGAGATAGTTTTATTACCTCATTACCCATTCTGATTCCTTCCATTTATTTTTCTTCTCTTATTGCTTTTGCTAGCATTTCTAATACAATATTGAATAATACTGGTAATAATGGGCATACTTGTTTCATTCCTGATCTGACTGGGAAGGCTCCTATTTTATCTCCATTACAAATAATGCTTCTTGATGGTTTTAGGTAGGTGCTTCTTATCATTTAAAGGAAAAATCCATTTATATTTGTGCTTCCAAGTGTTTTTTTTTCTTTTTTTCTTTTCAACACAAATGAGTGTTGTATTTTGTCAAAAGTCTTTTCTGAGTCTATTGGTATAATCATACGATTTTTGTAACTTTTGTTATTGACATAAACAATTATGTCAATAGTTTTCCTTATGTTAAACCAGCCTTACTTTTCTGGTATAAACCCCCTCATCCCCTTGGTCATAATATATAATCTTTGAGTTGTATTGTTGTAGTTTCCTAAGTTATATTTTATTTAGGAATTTTGCATTAATTAAATGGGTCTATAATTTTCTTTCTGTTTTTGCTCTTGTTTGTTTAGGTAGCAGCACCATATTTGTTTCATAAAAGGAATTTGGTAGAACTTCTTTGCCTATTATTCCAAATTATTTAATACTAGAATTAGTTGACTTCTTAGTGCTTGGTAGAATTCACTTGTAAATCCATCTGATCCTGATGCATTTTTCTTAGGAAGCTCATTTATGGCCTCGTCAATTTCTTTTTCTAAAATAAGTTTACTTCGATATTCTATTTCCTCTTGCATCAATCTAGGCAGTTCATATTTCTGTAATTATTCTTTCATTTCACTTAAATTTATGGGCATATAATTGGGCAAAATAACTCCTAATAATTGCTTCATCTTCATTAGTGGTATATTCACCCTTCTAATTTTTTTGATATTAGTAATTTGTTTTTCTTGTCTTTTTAAAATCATATTAACCAATGGTTTATCTATCTTATTGGGATGTTGGTGTTTTTTAAAATTAAAACCAATGCCTTGTTTTATTAATTAATTCAAGAGTTTTCTTACATTCACTTTTTTATTTTGGGGGCTTTTAATTTGATATTTAATTGGGAATTTTTAATTTGTTTTTTTTTAGTTTTCTAACTGTACACCTAATTTATTTATCTGTTCTTTCTCTATTTTACTGATAAAAGCAATTAGAGATATATTTTTTCCCTTTATTACTGCTTTTTCTGTATCCCATAGGTTTTGGTATGTTGTCTCATCATTATCATTCTTCTTAATTTAACCCACTCATTCTTTAAGATTGGGTTATTTAGGCTCTAATTAATTTTTAATCTATGTTTGCATTGTCTCTCCCTTATTAAATATAATTTTATTGCATAATAAACTGAAAAGGATACATTTCACATTTTGTGTTTTTATGCATTTAAATGTAAAGCTTTTTAAAAAAAATAATCTAAATCACTATTGATTAGACAAATGCAAATAAAAACAACTCTGAGATACCACGTCACACTTATCAGAAATGACAAATGCTGGAGCAAATGAGGAAAAATAGGTACATTAATAAACTGTTGCTGGAATGTGAACTCGTTCAACCATTCTGGAGAATCATTTGGAATTAGTTCTAAGGGCCTATAAAACTGTGCATACTCTTTGGTTCAACAACTTCACACTAGGTCTATATCCCAAAAAGATCAAAGGAAAAGGCAAAGGACTACTTGTACAAAATATTTAGTTGATCTTTTTATGATGATAGAGAATTAAAAATTGAGGGGATGCCCATCAATTGAATGGCTGAACATGTTGTGGCATATGATTGTGACGGACTCCTATTGTGCTATAAGAAATCAACTAGGGGCGGTGTGTGTGTGCGTGCACATGTGTGTGTGTGTGTGTGTGCGTGTGTGTAAGAATGGCTTCAGGAGGGGGCGGCTAGGTGGCGCAGTGGGGGGTGGCTAGGTGGCGCAGTGAATAGAGCCCCGGCCCTGGAGTCAGGAGTACCTGAGTTCAAATCCGGCCTCAGACACTTAACACAAAAACTAGCCGTGTGACCTTGGGCAAGTCACTTAACCCCAACTGCCCTCCAAAAAAAAAAAAAAGAATGGCTTCAGGAAAAAATATGACAAGACCTGTATGAAGTGAAGCAAAATGAAGTGAGAAGAACTGGGTATCATGGAGTACATAGTAACAGCAATGTTATAATAATGTTCAATTTTGAAAGACTTGGCTATTCTGATCAATACAATGAACCAAAAAAATTCCAAATGATTCATGATGACAAGGTGCCATCTACCTTCAGAGAGAGGACTGATGAATTCTGAGTGCAAATTGAAGCATAATTTTCTTGCCTTTTTTTTTTACAGTTGGCTAACATGGGAATGTTTTGCATGATTTCACATGTACAACTAATTGATATCATTTTGCTTAACTTTTCAATGGAAGGGGAGGGGTGAGAGGGAAGGAGAGAATTTGGACCTCAATTTGAAAAGAATGTAACCTATATGTATGTATATACATACATATATGCACATATACATATCTACATATGTATGTATTTATATGCATGCATTGTCTGTGTGGTCATGCATATGTGTGTACATGTGCATGCATATACACACACATACACACAAATTCATATTTCAAAGAGTACTGGCCCTGCAGTCAGGAGTTCTACTCTTAGCTTGGATACTTTCTGTGCAACCATGGAAAAATCACTTTTCCTCCATAAGTCATTTCTGTATCTGTTAAATGAGAATGATATTAACTGAACTGACTCATTCATAGTGCTGTTCTAATTAAAGTGTTTACAAAGTCCTAAAATGTGAGACACAGTCAATTATCATCATTCACATTATTTATGTTCTTTAAAGTCACCTTCAACCTCTGGTCACCACATTTACTTTAGCACCTTCCAGAGTGACTTTACAGACAGATCAACAAATTGCCTTTTTCCTTTTTTCTGGATATATTCTATTATTGATTCACTGAACTCATGATAAACAACACTATAACTTATGCCTGAATTAAGTTCCTCTAACACACTTATTTTCTATCAGTCACATGATAGCCTTTTCTTGATTAGGGACACTAGAAAGCACTTCAATAATACACTTGGGGGCCATTTTCAATAGTGAAATCACCAATAAAAAGAAGAAAATGCAAAAAAAAAGGGGGTGGAGAATGCTAAATAGACCATGAGAAGGACACTTGTTTATAGTTTGAGTCCTGAAACAAGAAGGCGGAGTATAGCCTTGCTCAGTCTCCACTAGGAATATGGAAATGGGACCACTCAAATTTGTTTCAGTTCTATATGTGTCCAAGAATAACCAAGAAAGGGTCAACAGTATTGATTTTGGGGTTGTAAACATATTTTAGTGAATATATGGATTTTCAAATATGAAATCCATGAAAAATTAGGACCAAGACTGTTGATATAAAATATAAACACATGCACATATGTTGTGTACAAGTATTCATATATACACACATGCCTTTATGTATATATTACAATACTATACATGTGTGTAATAATTTTTTTTCACCTACCTATGTATCACAAACAGCAAGTTTTTAATATATAGCAAGGGACATGGACAATTTTACCACTGGTTAAGTTAAGATTCTAATACTTACTGTATATTCAATCTAATTTGCCCTTCACTTTCAATTCTGTAACGGCCTTGGTCCAGATTTTAAACTGTGGCTGCAGTGATTCATATGCTGTCTCCCTCCCTGAATTCTCAAATTTCTTCCTGTCGAAGAAGTGCTGTTTCAGCTGAATTTGTGTGGCACAAGAGTGGCATGCAATGGCTGATTAGGTTAACCATGAATACATGTTTTCTACAGTCATCTTAGGGGAGATAGTCTAAGCCCATGTGACTAGACAATCTTTCCAACTCTGACTCTCTCAGAACACAGAAGCACTTTTAGGGAAGAAAAGGATGGGAAACACCAGAGGCACCAGGATAGGGTCTGGACCTCAGATTTTCTTAGTGGAGAGAATTCTCCAATGAGCAAACATCTACTGTGTGGGATAGAGACCACTACCAGATTTTTAAAATTGGAGTCTGAGTTGGAATGCAGAAAGAGTCCTTTATTCTTTCTCATGAGAAAGGGCACAGCCCTCATCATTCAAGTGGCATCAGCCAGGGAGCGCAAATTGTGAAAACTCTCAGACTTCTGTTATCCTAATCCCAATCCGGCCCACTCCCCTGTCCAGTCTCACCATTGGTCGGTGAGATGGGCTCACAATCTCTTCATGAACAGCTAGCTAATTGGACAAAGCAATATCAGTCCTTCATTATCATAATTATTCATGGATTAGTGTCCTGTCAGAGGACAGTGTTTTCCAATCCCTCATTATGCACCAAATTTGGGGACAGCCCATGTGAGTTACAGGTGACAATTCTTTATTATAATAATTATTCATTTGACCCTTCTACCCAATCAGAAGGAAACATCCTTCAATCCCTTACTTATGTATATCTACACATGAAATTTGGGAACAACCAATGAGAAGGTGTCTAGTGTTGTTTCTGTTAAATTTCACTACCTGTTCCAGGGAAATCATGAGTTATTCAGAAAATGGAACTGAACTTGTTTGCAGAGAGGTAAGGGTGTAGCAGGGAGATACTAGTGAGGGAACTTCACTGAGGGCCATCTCTCACATCTACCAATGCAGGTCAATACCTTCTCTGAAATGTATAGTCTTCCTGTATTGAATTGCTTGTCTTTCCAGTGGGGGTGGGTGTTACGGGAACCTGAAGATCTTCCCTGCCCCTAGGCCCTTTGATAGACTTAAGTGGCTCTGAGAACCTTCCCTGATTTGAAAGTATACTCTGCATCCTAATAGGCTGAATGTGGTCACATGGAGCCTGTGGCGGGAGGCTTATTCTTTAAGAATGCCCACACCTTATTACTTTGTGATTGGGCAGTGGGTCAAGAGGGCTGTGACATTCTCTGATTCAAGAGAAGGCTATAGATAATGCTGTTGTGAGGTTTTGCTTTGGGGCTCACTTTGAGAAGAGTTGTGTGATTTGGCCAGAAGAGACTCTGGGAAGCAGCTGAGTTCCAGGCTTTGAAAAACCCAGATGTTGGTGCTTCCCTCTCTGGTAACTGAATAGGTATGTAATGGTAAGACAGTTGGAAGCCTGTCTGCTGATCTGTTTCTTTGTCTGCTTGTAACCTGCTTGTATTCTGTTTGTATTCTCTGAAGTTCAGGGTGCTGACTTTTCCCCCTGAACTAGGTAAATGATACGCTTTTGACTGATTAAAGACTATTAACCCATTTTGAGTTGCTTTCTTTTAAAAAGAAGATCTAAGAACCTGTGCTAGCAGCCATCCTGGGTATGCTAGGGTGCTTGCTGATACAGTGGGTGATGAGGGAGGAAAGGAAAGAATCTAGAATTTAAAGTTCTATAATCGAATGCTTAAATATATATGTATATATTATTATTATTATCATTATTATTTACATGCAACTGGGAATTAAGATATACAGGCACTTAGGTAAGGAGATCCATCTTGTCCTACTGGAAAGTCAATAGGGTGATAAGGGAGGAGATTGGGGGAGAGGGTATACAGTGGGATTGCTGTTTTGGGGTTGTGCATACTGGAAAGATGGGGAGAAAATTTATAAGTCAATGAATGATGTAAACTAAAAATAAACAAAAGTTAATTAAAATAAATAAATAACTTTTTTATAAAGGGGAAAAAAAGAAATGTATAGTCTTAGACTCTTATCTAGAGCAGTGCTGCCAAACTCAAATTGAAATGGGAGGCATTAAACTATACATAAAATTCCCTGTGAAATGCATATGGACTTAGGAAACTATACATTAACTTTAACTATGATCGACTGTGTTTTTATTTATTTTATTATACATTTCCTGATTACATTTTGATGTGGTTCCAGCCTTCCTCAGGAGTGTTGGACCTCATGTGGTCCACAGCTGGGTGTTTGAAACCTCTGATCTAGAACACTGGGAGATTAAGAAGTAACTTGGCCAGACTTACAGAGAGAGAACTTGAGGCCTATTTGAATATTTGAATCTAAATTTTACTGGCTTTCTCTCTCCACTATCCTGCACTACCTCTCAAATTTCCCTTTGCTTTAAATGGGGTAGAGGTATAAAGCGGATCCTTCTTGACTGCTTAGTTTTAGTTGACAATTACCAAAAGTCAGTAAGATTTTCTTTAACAGGATCAAAGATTTGGAGATGGGAAAAATTTTGGAAGTCATTTATTGATAAGATCAGAGATATATAGAGCTAGAAGGAACCATATTGGCCATCTTGCGAAGGAGGAAGCTGAGGACCAGGAAAGTGAAAAAAGTTACAAAGAGTACAAAGTTCTGAAATCCACACTCCTCATTTTACAAATTGGGCAGCTACGTGGTAGTAGATAGAGTGCTGGACCTGCAGCCAGGAAGACTCATCTGCCTGAGTTCAAATTTTATCTCAGGCACTTACTGAGCAAGTCACTTAAACCAGGTTGACTCAGTTTCCTCATGTGTAAAATGAGCTGAAGAAGGACATGGCAAATAACTCCAGTATCTTTGCAAAGAAAACCCCAAATGAGGTCATTAAGGGTCAGACGCAACTGAACAATAATATTTTACAAATTAGAAATTTGAGACTCAGAGGGACTATAATTTATCCAAGGTCACCCAGGGATAAGTAACATGGCAGTGATTCAATTCCAGGTCTTGTGATTTCAGAACTATACTTTTTTTCTCATCTTCTACACTGCAGTTTGCTTAGAAAGCCAAGAATTTAAATTTACTACTACCTGAAACACTCGTGTATATAGTCTCTCCTACTTACTAAATGAGTGATATTGATACTAAGTCAATTAACTCCTTGAGCTCACCAGTAAAGTGGGAGCCATGATAATGGCCCCACTCATATCAGAGGGATGTTGTAAGGATATGGTGAGATATTCAATCAATTATCAAGCAATTATTAAATGTCTGATATGTGCAGGCACTGTGCTAAGACTAGAGATACAAAGGTGGAAATAGTCCCAGTCTTCTAGAAGTTTACATTATAATGGAGGAAACAGCATGTACATATGTAGATATATACAAGATACAAGATAAGCTTAGATGGGAAGGCAATTGGCAACACTGTGGGAAGGAAGGACTGCCTACAGAAGGTGATGTTCGAGCATAATCTTGAGGAAAGCCAGGGATTCTAACAGGCAGAGTTGAGGAAGAAGAACCCTATTCTAGCTATGAACAATAGCCAATGCAAATGGTACAGAAAGTGGAGACAGAGTGTCATTTGTGAAGAACAGTAAGCTGGAAATACAGTATAAATGAAAGCACTCTGAAAATTATAAGTGAATATATTAGTGATATTAAATAACCAGAAAAGAGGTTGGTCCTGAAATCCTGGTTTCTGGTTTAGTAATAAAAACAACTGAGGAATTGTTCTCTGGTTCATACAGAGGGCAAATCTAACACCAATTCTGATATTGGTAACTCCTGACTGTCCTCAGGTCTATGGCTCCTCTCACTCCCCTAGGCACTAAATGCCTCTTACATATACTGTCTTTCTCTAGTCGGCAAAAGAGCCAAGTGGTGAATATTCAAAAAGAGTGAAGAGAAAGGGCAATGCTTAATTTATTAAAAAGTAGTGACATTTCTGATTTGGAATTAGATGGGTGGCTTTGGTCTGGAGTTGAAGCCCAAGATAAGCAGGGAGATCACAAAAAATGCTCAGTTACTCTTGGAGAGGTCAAGTTACCAGGACCCTGAAAGAACCAGTAGCAATAATTACTAATCCACTATCATCTGTGATTTTAGAAGGATCATAGAGAGTAGCAGGAGTACCATAGAGTTGGAAAAGTGGGAAGGTTATCTCAATTTCCAAAATAGGTAAGGGTGTATAAACTATAAGCCGGTGAACCTGGATTCAATTCCTGGAAAAATTCTAGAAGGCAAAATTAAAGGAGTAGTTGGTGAACATCAATCAGTCACCAAAGACTTATTAAGGACCTACTATGTGCCAGACACTATGCTGGTATTTCAAAGAATGAAATAATCCCTACTCTCAATGAGTTTATTTTAAAACTGAAGAGATAATAAGTGTATATGTAGTCATATACAGAAGAGAGAATAAATACAAGGTAGTTTAGGAAGAGAGGGGAGTATAAGAACCAAACTGACTCCATCTTATAAAACTGACTCCATTTTAAGATTCCATTTCCAACTCTCCCACTCCTAACTGTGGGAACTGAGCAATATCCTGTTTCATATCTGGGAAAGTCCTGAAACTTTCCCTCTCCCTTCCAACTTCAAGAGACCCTAATCTTTCTTCTAATCTTTCATCCTGGTTTACATCATGTTCATTATTTTCATATAATGTGTAAGAATTTGCACAAAATCTTTATTCAGGGTCCTGTACCTACTGAGGGGCCTGATCCTGATTTGTTATGTAACCGTGTGCTTTGCCAATAAACTGAAATGCTTGGAAGCTCAAACCTTTGTTTCCTTAATTATTGTAGATTTCACTCACTATGATTTGTGGCAAAGCCAGTCAGGTCAGAAGATCTCCCTAGAGAATGCTATAGTCAATTTTTCAGTTAGGGACTTCTTTGTAAAAGACTGTCCTGGAGGTCAGACTCTCCCTTGATCTCAAACTCTTCCAAGCTAAAGTAAATCCCTACATTGCTGGGGAAGGTAAGCCCATACATTGTTGGGAAAGCAGATAGCTCTAGGAAGTCCCTTTAAGGAAATAAGCTAAGTGAACTTTCGTCCGTGTGGAAGAAGTCCCCTTAGGAAATAAGTTAGGGTAAACCTCCACATTGTTGGGCAAGTTCCCTTGGAGAAATCATGGAACCCAGTAGTAAACATATCACTTGGGAAGACCTCTGGAAAAAAATATACATATTTTTGGCTTGGGACCAGGTGAAGAGCATGCTATATTAAATTATGTGAAGTCTAGTTTAAAATTCCAAGAGATGAAGCTGATAACCTATTTTTGCCTCAATTTGAAACTCTTTATTATTGAACATTAAAGAAAGTAAGATTGGTCTAAAATATATAAAAATCTAAATAGATTTCAAATTTGATCTGAAGAAAGGGCTTTCACTTATTGCAAATTAAAGTCTTTGAAATTTTTTTTAGTTAATTGTACATGCTGACTTTCTATGTGTCTATCTTATTGTATTGTCTAAAATCTTTGTCTTCTGTGGTATCTAGTGTTGTCTGTAGATTCTGCTACCTCAGAAGATTTCTAAGGAAAAGGTGCAGTCAGCCATAAGGACTGTTCTACAAAGCTGCAGGCAAAGAGTTTAGAATGCTGGGAAAGATTAATGAAATTTCATACTTGAAACAGTTCTCCAAGCTTTCTATAATCTGATGCTAATCTTTTCATCCCAGTTAGCAGAAACTGACTCTCATTTTAGACTTTCAGTGGTACATAAAATTTTAGGGAAAAAAAAGAACCTACAAGAGACTTTCTCTCTATCATTTCAGCCCTGGTAATGTTGGGGTTACAGAGATAAAGTCAGATAACCAAAGAAAGAAAAAACTTTTTCCTAGTTTGTAGAAATTTATAGCATTAAAAACAACTTAGAGAGCAAATTTTTAGTTGACTTAAATTTTCCAAAACTTTTTACTTAAAATGTCCAAATTATGGTAACTACTAAAAGCATCTTAATAGATTTTGAAATTTTGCAGATGAAGATTAAGCATGAAGGAGGGAAAGATTTGGATCTGTGAAAGAGATCTGAGAAGCTGTGATTCTATTGAGAAAAGCAGATTTGAGGCAAAGACTGAATTAGGAACTCACACTCTTCTCTTTATCCTTTCTAATAAGGCACTTTAGCAGAAGCTTAACATGATTAAATATCTTAGTGAATTTTGGGTCACTACTTCATAGAATTTGTTTTAAAGAAATATAAGAATATGACTATGGAAGTTACAGAGAAAACAGCACTTGGACCTCTTTCCATAGAGATTGACAGATCTGTTATTTTTGTGCAAGGAAGGAGGTGATTTCACTGATTAGAGAAAGGGAACTGAAGCTAGTTTTAAAGTAGTTCCAAAGTAAAAGAAAAAAAATAGGCTTATAGTTTGCTTACAGTTTACAGTTTAAATATTTATTTATATAAATAAACAACCTATTTATTAAAATAAATAACTTATTTCCTTATTACAAACAAGCTTATTACAGTTTGCTTACAGTTTGCAGTTTAAATTTACCTGGTACTTAAGAATTGACTTTTGTTAACTCTTTCTTGAACATGAAAAGAGAAAACCTAGCTCAAATCAGGGAACAATTTAAAAATAAGTATAATTTAACTAAAGAATGGGAAGAAAGATTTTTTAAAAAAAAATCAGATCATCCCATGAAGAAGGACTGCCTACCCGACCCCTATCACCTGAGCCCAGACCTTGTCCTGGATAATGGAGACAGAGATTCACAATGACAAGAGTGGAGAAGGTGGCCATTAACTAGGAATGTCTCTTGGGAAGGCTGAAGTAAAACTTTCAAGCTGTATGTAACAGAATTAATTGTTTAGGTGAATTAGAAGTAGGATCACCTAAGGAAATTGGAAAAGACTGTGCATTTGTGAAATCTTAAGAATTCAAAAAAGCAGTGGTTTTGAAATTATAAAGGGGAAACTCTATGGAATAAAGATTAGGTCTTTAGATAATCTGAGATTATATCACCAATGCAACACCCATAGCAGCTGCTATGAATATGCAGGCGTATTTCCAGGGTTGAATAGCAAAATATAACAAAGTCTCTTCCTCAAAAAATGAAACCAAGATATTTATTCATTTACCAGAAAGCCAATGTTACCCTGTGTAATGGCAAGCAAAGTGGTACTTTGCTCTTTGTTTCAGTTATTGTAATGGCAAGCAAAGCATTACTTAGCTCTGTTTCAGCTATTCAATTGCCTTTGAGCCTCCCCTGTGATTATATCAAGTCTTTGTTGGAAACAGTATACACTGTGTTGCCCTTAATAGGCCTAAGGGAATTTGGAGACCTTCCCTGCCCTTATAGGCCTAAGGTCATCACATGTAGCTCACAATAGGAGGAATTTGACAAAAGGGCAGAACAGGAAGAAGAAAAGCATATAAAAACTCAAGCACAAGCTGGGACCAAGCAGAAGTGAGAGAGATTTCTTGTGGTATAAGCATTCTGTCTGTTGATCTGTGTTAGTGATACTTTGTCAGACAGAAGCATTCTGTCTGTTGATTTGTTAGACAGAACCATTCTGTCTGTTGATTTGTGTTGAGTTCTCAGACAGAAAGTAAACTGAGATGACAGTGCCATCAATGTCTGAATATTGTTGTAACTCTGCTAAACTTAATGTGTACAAATACTGTTGTGGCTCTGTTAAGCTTTATCTTCCCAGAAACTGAAACTGCAAAGAGCTTGGAATGGACTAGTCACATGAGCTTTGATATGGAATGGGAACACAGAGCTGTCTACCTGTGCCAGGGAAGAGCTGGGAGAGTGGAAGAGGAGTCATGGAGTTTGGAAGTCAGCCTGGAGTTAAGATGAAAGGACCTTTACTTGGATACTTAGTGCTGACTCATGAGATTATGACTTACTGTGACCTAGGGGTGGATGGCCTTTTACTTTCCACTGCTTCTTAAGGATGATCAGCTTAAGGATGATTGGAAGCTAGTCTTTAGTCAAGCTGAAAGACTGTGACTTGGGTACTTGTAATAGTAGTGAAATATGAAGTTCCTTTTGTATTGCTAAGCTGAGACCACTTAGCAATTAATAATTGCAGTTGTATTTTGATGATTAATAATAATAATTTTATAATAATAATAGAGCACTTAGCACTTAGTAATTAATCAAGCCTCTGTCAAAGAAACAAAAGGTATGAACCCCTGTTGCTGACATAACAGGAAAGGGTTGGCTGAAACAGGAAGGAGCTAATGCCATGTGTGTATATAAAGAAAAGTCCCTGCTGGGCTTCAGAGAGATCTTCTTGGAGCAAGATTTGTGGAGGAAGAAGCTGCTGCCACTGGGGTGGCTGAAGAAGAAAGCTCCCCCCCCAAGCTGGAGAGAATGATTTTGATTTGGGGAACCTGGGTGAAGTGATTTTGATTCTGGGAACCAGTTGGAGGTTCTTCTGAGGAGCTGCTGAAGATAACCAAGGGCCATCTGGAGCTGCCAAAGACTGAGGAAGCATGACTGTGATGCTGGTACTTTACATGAACCTGTTTGTGGCTTTGTTAAGCCTTAACTTCCTGGTATGAGAGACTGTAAAGGATTTAAGGTGGACTGGAAACTATGAGCTTCAGCATGGAACAGGAAATACTTGGAGAGCTGGACAAGGACCTGGGAGCTGCCTGCCTTTGAACCCAGGTGACAGTTTGGTGAATCCAGGTAGGATCTGGGACCATGGAAGGGGATCCAGGGAACCTGAGAAACCATCCCAAGTCAAGCTGAAAGAAGACTTTACTTGGATACTGTGTACTGACTGAGAAAGTGTAATTTACTAGTGACCTGGGGGTAGAGGGCTTGTGTATTTTCTGATGATTGAATAGTGAATGATGATTGAATAGCAATTGATTTGTAGCCTGGTGTGCCCCATGAGTGGAGAACTTTAACTATTGTACTTTGTGTACTTTGTGAATTATTTGAGTTACTAAATGATTGTTCTTTGTTCAAAAGTTTGTGACCACTGTGGTGAAAACTACTGGCCATTTTAGTGATAAGCTGTTGTGAACTCTGTATTTTGATTTTCTGTGATAAGTTGTAACATTATGAATGCTGTACCTTGATTTCAGTGAATGTTTTGCTCTGATTTGTTATTGAATAAATAGAGTGTTCACTATACTATCTAATCAGAATCTTGAAAGCTGTTCATAGCGGCATTCTTCTGAAAAGCTGCTCATGCTTGGCTTTACAATACTTTATACTGATTGATGAGATTGTGATTTAATGAATGATATGTTTTGTGTAATACTATATAGCCACCATAGTAATAAGTTGTTACGTTATATTGTTGTAAATGCTTTCTTTTAGTTTATTGCTGAATAAATGGAGAGTTCACTATCTTATGCTATCAGAAACATAGTTATTCAAAGCAGCAGTCCTCAGGACAACTGCTTGTGATTGGCTTTATACTATGGTAACAAAGAAGTTTATACACATCACCAACCCAGGGAACACTACCATCCCCAAGCCTTCTCTCCATTAGGCCTCCCCACAAACACACTCCTCCATGTAAAATTCCTCCCTCTTTCACTCAAGCTATCTGCTGTACCTCAGCTGTGCCTCATTCTTCTCTTCCACCCATTCATCAGGTTCCTCCCACTATGGGTTCCATGTGACTTAAGCTGTGGGCTGGGCCAAAACTCAAAGTAGGTCACATGGGCTTTAATAGGCAGGAAAGATCTTCAAATTTTCTTAAAATTACAGAGAAATAATAGGAAAATAGAGTACTCTGCCCCAGAAAAGATCATTCAAAGGGTGTATCCCAACCTTTCAAAACCTCCTGAACTCCAAAGCAGAGAGACAGGAAGTTAAGGGTGCTTCTTGAAGACGTCCCCCAGATTTTGACTGGGATTAAAACTTCCAAGCCTCAGGGAAAGGTGAGAGAGTGGGACAAGGTTATGAACACAAAAGGAATTGATTAGGCTTTGGGGGTAATTTAAAAGGAAGTTTAAAAAAAAGTTATAGGCAGTTGGGAATTCTATCCCAAATTTTTGAAGAATGAGACAAAATTTTGTTCTGAAACTAAATGGGGTAATCGTCGTAAATCAAAACCTAAGATAAGATACATATTCTATAGGCCATTAAGAAATTTATTAGTTGTGTGAGCTTAAGCAAGTTATTTCGCCTCTGCCTATCCCAGTTTACTACTCTACAAAGAGGATAAGAATAGTGCCCACATCCCAGGACTGTTGTAAGGATCAAATGAAATTATGGTTATGAAATACTTAACTCAGAGCCTGGAATACGGTAAACACCATATAAATGTTTATTCTTGTTACTATTATTATTTCTTTAATTGAATATAATTATCCCATACTGGATAACACTATACTGGGATTTAGATATGATTCATATAAAACATGAAATGCGATACAACAAATTATTTTCTGTATAATATAATTTGGAAATGCATTCAGTTGAATTAATATAATTTAACTGTCATTTTATTACTGTATTTCTAAAGTTTGTAAATTTTGGCAAATTATTCCATTTAACAAGGCCTAGATTAAAAGTCGCTTTTCTATAGCAAAAATGGTATTAGAGAGGTAGTTTTCCTTTGGCCTGAATTCTGCTGGATTGTGAACTGGGTTGTTTTACAGATAGACATACAGATAGACAGACAGACAGACAGACGGATAGATAGATAGATAGATAGATAGACAGATAGATAGATAGACAGATAGATAGATAGATAGATATTTAAAAACTGTCAATATTTAATGGGGTATGTTTTGTTTTAAAATTAACAATAAAAATAATTTACTGTTCAGAGGGAAATTTGCACAGACCCTTTAAGACATCCTTATCTGCGAAGTACCTTGAGACTTTGTATTGAGGCACTATCATAAGATCTTACCAGCCCTGCCAACCACATTATAAAATTCTATGTATAAAATTCTAAAGTATTCAAGTTTGAGAAATTAAGACTGTGAAAATAGGATCCCTTCTCCCACTCCTTGTCAAAAGGGAGGTACTTAAAAGTTTACCATAATAATGAGTGAATTTTCTTCTGGAAATGCTTGGCTATCAGTTATAAAAATTATGAAAATGTATGGGGTAGTTTTAAAATACATCTTTCATACATTAAGAAACAGTATGGGTGGAGCCAAGATGGCGGCATAGAAGCAGCAAGGTTCTGCAGCTCCCACACAACCACCCTATATACCCATAAAATATGACTGTAGACAAATTCTAGGACTCTCAGACTCACAAAAATGCAGAAAACACATCTCTTGCAGAATGCAGCTTGGCAACAGGGGCACACCGTGGCAGGCCAGGAGCCAAGGCCAGCCCAGCCTGAAACTGAAACTGTGGCCAGGCCTCAGGGTGGTCTGGGAGGAGCCAAGCCGCCAAAGCCACAGTGTGAGTCTACTTTAGAGAAGATCTACTGCACCTGGAGAGATCTTCACATCTAGCAAGCCAGAATTACAGAAGGTAACTGAAAGTGGAAATTTGAAACTTAATTTGGGGGAGGAAAAGCAGTTCAGCCAATCTGCCCCTAGGGCAAGAAAGCAGTGGGGGAAGGGCAGGAACTGCTGTAACCCATGGCTGCCCCCACTGGGCTGCTTCAGAGCCCCTGGTCTGGAGACCCCACAGTGGGGCTGAATCAATTGATCAGGGCCAAGTGCTCTTGCGTTGAGCAGCCTGGATCCAGATCGTGGTCTTGGGTGGTGGTCCTAGGGTATGCTTTCAGTGAGCCAAAGCTGGGGGGGCTGCAGCACCCCACAATAGCTCCTGCAGCTGTGAAGGCCCCAGCGATTTGGGACAGAGATTTCCCCCCCTGGAAGCAGAGTTCCACAAAGCTGAAAAAAAAAACCAACCAAT
>CM053595.1:98195369-98255043 GCA_028646575.1 Pseudocheirus occidentalis
GTGAACTTAGCTGATACATATTGTGTGTGTGTTTTGACTGTTCCACTGACCAGTCATTCCCCATTTCTTTCACTCTCCTGGGGTCTCCCTATTTCCTGAGACACAATTATACTTAAGAATATTATATAAACTTGGTTGATAAAGCAGCAGTAAGATTTGAAAGGAATGACTCCAATTTTGAAAGATCTACTATGGGTAAAATTCTATCAAACACATTACATGCAGAGAAACCATCTGTGAAAGGAAGAGTTAATAGATGTGACAAATTTTATTGTTGTCTTATTTTAAGAAATTGCTACAGCCACCCCAGCTTTCACCAACCATCCTGATCAGTCAGCAGTCATCAACATCAAGGCAAGTCCCACCCTCAGCAAAAAGTGCATGACTGGCTGACAACTCAGATGATGGTTAGTATTCTTAAAGTATTTTTAATTAAGATATGTATTTTTTTGGACATAATATGATTGCAAATTATAGACTATAGTATAGTGTGAAGATATGTACTGGGAAACCAAAAATTTGCATGACTAACTTTACTACAATATTCACTTTATTGTGGTGGTCTGGAATTGAATCTGCAATATCTCTGAAGTAGGCCTGTATAGCAATAAATGATAGGAAATGACAATGGACATATTATAAATTAGAGTCATTTACTGAAACAACTGGAATCAGTGTTCTCTGAGTTCAAGTTTAAAAAAGGAGATGATTGGTTTCTACTATTCATTTCAATTCTTTCATTTGGCAGCAAATGACTCTCCAGATGACTGATTATGTGGTAACCCAGCATCCACTCTAGAAAGAGGAAAAGGAAACCCATGCACAAGACTTATTTGTCTAATGGAGATTTATTAAGGGTATTTTACGCAGCCCGCTGGAGATGGGTGTAGATCACAGCTGTAGAGCTCTGGATCTGCATACAGACTGTAGTGATCTGATGTTGTGGAAGCCCTGAAAAGTACTTCCCATCATATGCAAAGCCCTTTCTCTGAGGCATGGTAGAATTTTGGCAGTGACTGGTGGAGAGTAGAATGTCATTTGCTACCTCTGCTTCTAGATCTATACTTTGGGATTTTTGAGGATGATACTTGATTAAGGGAAATGAGAGTATGAAATAGAAATCTTTCCTAATTTAATCAAGGTTAGCTAACAAAGGTATTAGGAAAGGGATAGGGGAAGAGTCCGGCGAGGCTTAGTTGTTATTTCAGATGCTGTGAAACTATTTGGGCCCCAATAGACACTTATCTTTGAAGTTATAATTGGGGAAAAGAGGAGGAAATCTTCTCAACTGGCTCTAAAGTTTATTTTTTTAAGCAAGAATCAATGAACAGTTTCAGTATCCTAATCAATTAATATAGGCATGAATCTTCCAATGGTGTTCTAACTCTTAAACTGCCTGCACAGTACCTGAAGAATTGGCTGTTCTTTCTAGTGCATCTTTATGGACTTGCTTATATTTCCTCCCAATCACCCTCAGCATTCTACAAAGGATTGCAAATTCAGAATCTGTCTAGAGACTATGGCTTTGCTCCCTCAGCTCTGCCTTGAACACAGTGAAAATGGCTGTCCACCAATTGGCTGGCTATTATTACTCCTTCATGAATGGTTCTGCTACTAGACACTATGGTTAATCAGAGGAGGGAGAAGTAAAAAATTTCTCTTTTCCCCTCTAGGAGGTGAAATCTTTGCTCTGCAATTGCTAGTTCCTGCCTCATCTGCCTCTAACTGACTAACCATCTTTTAAGAGTCACCCGGGGGTAACTTAATTATTGTTCATCCAATTAAGTTGTTTCCTTCTACTTCCTCAAGGGGCTTGTTCCAACCTCATAAAGGTATCACCTAACAGGGCTGACTTACAACTAGTTTAACACTGTTATTGCCCACATTTCTGTGATTAGGTCTGAGGCTTTCAATGACCAAGTCCTTTAGGCATATATCTTTTCTCTCCCAAAATCATATTTGTGGCTCTTGTTTGCAAAACATATTTCCCAATACAATGTCTCAAAAGTCTCAATGAAGTTCTAAGGTTTTACAACTTGAAATTTCACTTAGACATTGGGTACAACTTATGTATATTATTACATTGAGCCCTCTCTTGCAGCAAAGTTAAACTACTAAGCAAAAGTTAGTGACAAAATGGCAGGTGTACATCATATGTCATTTTGTACCTGTAAGTCTCCCACCTCTGATGAGGTGTAGGCTCAGGGACCCACCTTGAGCTCTCCTTGAATCTTTGAGGTACATGCTCTGGGAAACCCCTTGAAGTCTGATTGAATTTTCCCACTTGATGAGGCATTTGCATAGGTCATAAGTATTTCACTGTGGCTGGGCCCAAAACTCTGTTACTAGCCTGGCCCTCCATTGACCATCTGCTTCCCACCCTGGAGCCTATCAAAATATCAATCCACTCTTGCATTGACCTCATTAACTCTTCCTGAAGACCCTCACCAAACTCCTCCTCTAGACCACTCTTCCTCTATGTATAAAAATCCCATCTTCCCTGTGTGTGAGTGCCGCAGAATAGCTTAGCACATACTTGCTGTGTCAAAGTACCATAGGATGACCTAGCATAGACTGGCTCCTTAAGAGTCTACCCCATATGGCAAACTTGAGCTTTCAATAAACTTTACTTTTCTTTGGCTGAGAAGACTTGAGTCAAATTCTTTCCACAGGACCTGGCATGTTGGTATTTTGGGGTCTCAGGCAACCCTAACCCTCTTTGGGTAACTTCTTCACCTCTACCAAGAGGAAAGAAATGTATTTCATTATATTTTAATAAGATCATTTATCTAAAACTGAAAGGAATCTTAGAGACCATCTAGCTCAAAACTCCCTTCACTTTGTATATTATATATAATATGGGAGCTCAGAGAGGGTAAGTGATTATGTGCCCAAGGTCACACAAGTAACCATAGAGCTGGGATTTGAATACAACCCTTCTTGACTTCCACTCTAACAATCTCTCTACTACAATAAAATGTTCTTAATGACCAGATTGGTTGTTTCAGTTAGCTTGAGTTAAGCTACCTACATCTTAACAAAAAAAAAAAAAAAAATTCCTGTTTTAAACTCCACTGAAAATCTATGGGGGAAAATTCAGACTAAACCTGGAATAGGAATTGCCTGTCAAAGACGTACTTAATATCCAATGGGGGTAAAGTATAGTTTCAAGAAGAACAATAGTTTTTGCTTACCTTAATGTCGTCATTATGCATATTACTTTTCAGGTGGTTTATTTAATTTTGCATCAGTTAATACAAGTCATTCCATCCTTCTTTGAAGTCCTCTTATGTTTTATAGCGGCGCTGTTCAGTCGTTTCAGTAACATCTGACTCATGGTGACCCCGTTTGGAATTTTCTTGGCAAAGGCACAAGAGCGGATTGCCATTTCCTTCTCCAGGTAATTTTACTGATGAGGAAACTGAGGCAGACTGGGCTAAGTGAGTTGCTCTGAGTCATATAGCTAGGTGCCCGTTTTCTACAATACTGTATTTAATTTACATATCATAATTTGTTCAACTAAAACCCTCAAATCGGGTCAGGCCCAGCCGCTGGGCCCCCAGACGGGCGCCGGTGATCTGAGCCCGTCCTGGCTCGCTGCCCGGATGTGCCGCTGGTCCCGATGGTCCGGCCGACTTTAGCCCTGAGAAATGGTGCTCTGGCCCTAGGAGCATGCAGGGAGGCCGATCCCCAGAAAACCCAGCGAGCGCCTGCGCTAGGAGAAGGGGAGGAGCAGCGAGAAAATATCCTGGCCAATCCGGGCTCATCTCCCCTTCCCCCTTCCCGCTTCTCCTATTACCCCCTCCTCCTCTTCCCCCTGCCTCTCAGCCCTTCCTCCCTTGCGGGACCACGTGCTCGAGAGAAATGGAACAGTTCCATAAACTGTTTCTTGGAGGCCTAAACTTTGAAACAACAGAAGAAAGTTCGACAAACTACCACGAACAGTGGGGGAAACTCACAGACCCTGTGTTTATGACGAATTCTGCTAGCAAAACATCCAGGGGATTTGGCTTTGTAACATTTTCATCTGTGGCTGAAGTGGACTCAGCCTTGTCTGCGAGACCTCATTCAACTGATGGAAGAGTGGCTGAGCCCGAAAGATCAGCATCCCGAGAGCAATCAGGAAACCCTGGTGCTCATGTTAAGGGAAGAAACTCTTGGTGAGTAGGCACTGACACTAACATCACCTTAGAGCTTACTTTGAGGCATATGGGAAAATTGATACTACTGAAATAATTACAGATAGTCTGGGGGGAAAAGGGGCAGGGGCTTTGACTTTGATGACTATGATCCTGTGGATAAAATTGTATTTTAAAAATACCACATTATCAATGGCCAGAGGTAAGAAAAGCTTTATCTAGATAAGAGATGCAAAAAGTTAAGAGTTCTAAGAGGGGAAGAGTAGGAAACTTTGATTTTGGGGACTCCTGTGGTGGCACTGGAAATTTTGAGCCAGGCCAAGGAAGCAATTTTAGAGGGGTATCTGATAGATATGGAAGTGGTCCGTGGATTTGGAGATGGCTACAGAGGAGGACCAGGAGGTGGCAATTTTGGAACTAGTGCTGGTTGTAGAGGAGAGTATGGAACCAGAGTGGGGGATGTAGAGGTGGTTATGACAACTATGGAAGAAGCAATTATGGAAGTAGGAACTACAATGATTTTGGAAACTATAATCAGCAACTATGGTCCACCAAAAGGTAGAAACTTTGGTGGTAGCAGGAACATGGAAGGGGGACCATATGGTAGAGGGATCTATGGTTCTAGAGGCAGTGGAGGAAGTGGGGGTTGTGGAGGGAGGAGTTGTTATTGAACTTTTCTGCCTGTTGGCCACAGACTTCACTGTATAAATGGGAGAGAATGAGAGCCCAGAGGTAACAGCTTCAGATAATCAAAATAACAATGTTAAGGAAACTCTCATGTCAGTCATGCATAAATATGTAGTGATATGGCAGAAGACATCAGAGCAGATGCAGAGAGCCATTTTGTGAATGGATTGGATTGTTTAGTCACATTACCTTATTGTGGAGGAAGGAAAAACACAACAAAAAAAAATGCCTGGAGACAGTTTCTTACCATTTTAATTTTTGTTTCTAATGGTCTTTGTATGAGCATAGAAGCATTCTTTCTTTGATAATGTTCAATTGGTAAATTTCAGGTTATATGTGAAACCTTCTTTTATAAGAGTTTTCTCAAAGTTTTGGAAAGCTACTAGCCAGAATCATGGTGTAATAAGACATAAAGTTTTCCTTTAAAAAAATTTAAGTGTGTGTCTGTAGAGTTAAGAAGCTGTATACATTTATGATTTAATAAAATACTTCTAAAGGAAAAAAAATCCTCAAATCAATGGCCACCCAAAGTGGTATGTAAACTGACAAACTCTTGCTATGAAACAATTGGGATAAACAATAATTTTGAGATGGTTTTAGTTTATAAGAGAATGATCCATGTGTATGCTTCTACCCATCTCAGGCTGACTCACTGAAACTTACCTTGGAGTCACCTGAGCCCCACAGTGGATAGAATGCTGGACCTTGAGTCAGGAAGACCTAAATTAAATCTTGCCTCAGGCACTTGCTATCTGGGTAAGCCATTAACCTCTGCTTGCCTCAGTTTCTTTATCTGTAAAATGAGGTAATAATAGTACCTAGGTTTCTGTGAGTATCAAATGAGGTAATAATTGTAAAGTACTTAACACAGTGTCTGGCATGTAAATGTTAGCAAGGTTAACAATTATTATTGTTACTTTAATCAGATGGAACAAGATTGAACTGGTTTTCCAAATTTAGCTAGTACTCTGTTATTTGAGTGCTGGATTTCATGTCATAAATATATGTTCCATTGCTCTCTTTTGTCATATTTTTTTGTTCTATGTTTTTAAAGAATGGATATTACACCAAAGATATGTACAAAAGTTGTAGCTTTTAAAGAACACACTTCAATGACTGTTAGAGATATTACAATGTCTGTTGCCTTTGGGAAATCAAGTATTTCAAAGACAACTAAAGCTACAAATGAAATAGATCAGTCACATTGAAGTACAAAGTGTGGTTGAAAACAGTAAATGCCCCAAACCAATAAATTCTTGATACAAAATAGTTTAATTAATGCTCAGAAAACAGTCAAAGAAGTTCAGAGTGACTAAGCAGATGGAGAGATTGTTATTGAATCCTCTATACTGTGGGATAGGTTTCTTATTTTAAAACAAATAAACAATCAGCAAAAAGACCAATTTTTAAAAAGACAGCTAAAACCACCACTATGAGGAAAAAGAAATGAACAGTACAATGCAAAAAAAAAAAAAGAGAGGCATCAAAAACTCAAAAAGGGTAATTTTTACTAATGCAACTTACCTTCATTCAGGGATATACCAAAATTGTTGTCAAAAGAGTTCCAAGATAGGGCGGCTAGGTGGCGCAGTGAATAGAGCACTGGCCCTGGAGTCAGGAGTACCTGAGTTCAAATCTGGCCTCAGACACTTAACACAAAAAACTAGCCGTGTGACCTTGGGCAAGTCACTTAACTCCAACTGCCCTCCAAAAAGCAAAAAAAAAAAAAAAAAGACTTCCAGGTAAGTTTATAAATCTGAACATCTTCAATATATTGCAAAACATCCACCCCCCCAAAAAAATTTGATGGACATTTTATTTTCCACTTGGTCAGGAAGTTTTATCTCTACTGAGGCAGTATTGAGGTCTGATAAGTATATTTACATACTGAGAAACAGAATTGTTCTGGTATTGCAGAAATCCTGAAAATTTTTTGGCATTGTTTTTAAAACAAATTGAGAAATGGATCATTGAAGCAATCTAGGTAAGCAAGATCCAGAAGCAATTAAGTAGAATAGCGTAGGGTACAATAAATAAAAAAACACAAACTGTGGCAGTGTAGAAGTGGGAAAACTCTGTGAGCTCCCCCATAACCACCTCAAATACCTATAAACTATGACTAAACAAATTTTAAAACTACAGAACCCATAAAGTGACAGAGAAAAACAAATCTCCCACTGAAGGCAGTAAGGCAGGCCTACAGAAAGGGTCCATTGTAGCCCACTGGGAGTCTGAGCCCAAACCACATGAGCCTGCAATTTTAGCCCCAGGGTGGCCCCCACAAGCAGCAGCTGGAGTTAACTTCAGGAGAGTGGATCACCGGCAGCTGTGGGGGTTTCTAGAATTATCAATCCGTAAATGCCAAAGACAAAGTTAAAGGTCAGTGTGGAACTCTGTTGGAACTGGAGGGGATAGAGCTTGGTCTGACCCCTACCCCCAGAGCAAGAAGCAACAGAGGCGCTGCAGCTACACATATTGTGGCTGCTTCAAAGCTCCTGGCCTGCGAATCATAGGGGGATCAAGCCACTATTCAGAGGCTAAGTGCTCTTGCTTTAATCTGCCTGTATCTGAATCACTGTCTTGGGTGGAGGTCCTGGGGTATGTGGCTAGTGGACCAGAGCTTGGGGGGGAGGCGCATCAGAGAGGGCACCAGACTAATAGCTCCTGCAGCTGTAAAAACCCCAGTGATTTGGGACAAAGCTCTCCTCTCTGGAAGCAGAGTTCTACTGTGGCAAAGAGCTCAAAAGTAAAGTAATTGAGTGGTAACATGAGCAAGCAAAGGAAGCATGGCACTCAAACCTTAGATTCCTTTTTCTGGAGACAAAAAGGATCAAAGCATGAAACAAGAGGAAGACAACCCAGTCAGAACTCCTGCACCAAAAGCTTTACAAGAAAAATAAGAATTGGCTACAGGCCATGAAGGACCTCAAGAAGGATTTTGAAAATCAAGTAAGAGAAGTGGAGGAAAAACTGGGAAGAGAAATGAGAATGATGCAATAAAATCATGAAAAGAGAGTCAACAACCTAACTGAAGAAAATAACACCTTAAAAAATGGACTAACTCAAATGGCAAAAGCGGCCCAAAAAGCCAATGAGTAGAAGAATGCCTTAAAAAAGTTCAATTTGCCAGATGGAAAAAAAAGAATTTCAAAAGCTCATTGAAGAGAATAATTCCTTCAGAATTAGATTGGAGCAAGTAGAAGCTAATGACTAGAGGAATCAAGATACTATTAAACAGATCCAAACAAATGAAAAAATAGAAGACAATGTGAAATATTTCATTGGAAAAACCACTGACCTGGAAAATACATCCAGAAGAGATCATTTAAAAATTATTGATCTACCTGAAAGCCATGATCAAAAAAAGAACCTAGAAATCATCCTTTGAGAAATTCTCAAGGAAAAATGTCCTGATATTTTAGAACCAGAGGGCAAAATAGAAGTTGAAAGAATTCAACAGTCACCTCTTGGAAAAGATCCCAAAAAGAAAACTCCTAGGAATATTATAGCCAAGTTCCAGAGTTCCCAGATCAAAGAGGAAATATTACAAGCAGCCAAGAAGAAACAATTTGAATATTGTGGAAAAATCAGGATAACACAAGATCTAGCAGCTTCTACATTAAGGGATCAAAGGGCTTGGAATATGATATTCTGGAAGTCAAAGAAGCTAGGATTAAAACTAAGAATCACCTACCCAGCAAAACTGAGTATAATGTTTCAGGGCATTCAGCGCCATTTAATAGCTTAGCATAGACTTGCTCTGTGTGAAAGGTCCATAAAACAACCTAGCATAGGCTGGCTCCTTAAGAGTCTACCCCACATGGCAAACTTTTAATGAACTTTCAATAAACTTTAGTTTTTCTTTGTCTGAGAAGACTTGAGTGGAATTCTTTCCACAGGATCCAGCATGTTGGTATTTTGGGGGCTTAGGCAAATTTGTAACTCAAAATCTTGTGGAAATGAATGTTGTAAACTAAAAATAAACATAAAAAACCCAAACTACCAGAGTATACATTTTCTATTCACCAAGAATTTCTGGGGAAAAAAACACTAGAAAATAATTTGGCAAAAATTAGGATTAGAATCACCATTTACACCATTTACCACAAGGTCCAGATCAATATTTGACCTAAATATAAGTTATCATATAATGATAAAAATAGAGAGGACATCCGCTGTTAAGAGGACAGCATTTAACCAAGAAGAGGATAGAGGAGATCATAAAAGATAAAATAGACAATTTTGATTATTCTAAATTTTAAAAGCTTTTGCAGAAACAAAATCAATGCAGCTAAAGAAAGGAGAGAAGCTGGCTATTAGGGGGAAAATATATCAAACATTTAAGATAAAGTCTGATATCCAAGATATTCTGAAATATCAGAGAACTGATACAAACATACAAGATTAAGACCCAATCAAAACAACTTTGAGGTACCACATCTCACCAGTCAGATTGACTAAGATGACAAAACAGGAAAATGACAAGTGCTGGAGAGGATGTGGAAAAATTGGAACTCTAATGCTTTGTTGTGGAGCTGTGAAATGATACAACTATTGTGGAAGGCAATCTGGAATTATGCCCAAAAGGCTATAAATAATTGCATACCATTTGACCCAGTAATACCACTTTTGGGGTTGTATCCCAAAGAGATCATAGAAGTGGGAAAAGGACCCATATGTACAAAAATATTTATTGCAGCTCTCCTTGTGGTAGCAAAAACTTGAAACTTAGGGGATGCCCATCAATTGGAAAATGGCTGAACAAGTTATGGTATATGAATATAATGGAATACTATTGTGCTATAAGAAATGGGAAGGGAATGGGCTTCATAATTACTTGGAGAGGCTTATACAAATTGATGCTAAGTGACAAGAGCAGAATCAGGAAAAATTTGTACACAGTCACAGATATATCATATGTGTGATGAGCAACCTTGATAAACTGGACTCTTCTCAGCAATGCGCAGTTAAAAGACAACTCTACAAGTCTCAGAATGGAAGGAGATATCTATACTCAGAGAAAGATCTAGAAAGACCAGAGTTTAAATGGAGACTGAAGAAACACATGCTATTGTTCTTCTCCATGTTTGGTTTTGTTTCTTTTCTTTTTTTCCCCGTTGTTCAATCCATTGGTTACAATGCTTCTATACAACCAGACTATTGTACAGTGTGAAAGTGTCTGCAGATCTTATACATGATTGTATGCCACCATGGGGTCGGGGAAGGGGGATAAATAAACAAGTTAATAAATGTTTTTTAAAAAGACCCGATCTCTAATAGAGCAGTAATCAAAAGATATGGATAAATTGTATTCAGAATAAGAAATGCAAATGAAAAGCTTCAAATTATAAATATTAAGAAAAATTAACATCAAAACAACTGTGAGGTTTCATCTCCTATCCATCAAATTGGCAAAGATGATAAAAATTGAATCATCAGTGGTGGAAGGGCCATGGAAAAATAGATATAGTAATACACTATTCACAGAATTGTACTTATTCCAACCATTGTGAAAACAATTTGAAATTACCCAAGAAATCACTATACTGTTCAGAACCTTTGACCTGACAATTCCACTTCTGAATATGTACCTCCAAAAACAGCAAAGATAAATAAAAATTACGCTATATGTTTTACATTTGCCTACCTGCTCATCTATCTGCCTATTTTCCTATCTACTTATATATCTTTCTGCCTGTTTCTGTTTCCCTATATTTATTATCTCAACATTATACTTTTTGTCCTAGTGAAAATCTGGATGTGAAGTACAATGAGAATCAGATTAACTGAAACCAAAAATTAATTAAAAGTTATTTACTTATATAACTTACAACTTTTCACATCTTAATTTTTTAAATATGCATTATATTTTTATTTTCCTGCAACCAGATGATATGACATTGGTTTTTTTAAGATTTTGATACAAATTCTTTAAGTATTCATCATGAAACCATACTTTAACGTGTTAGATATTAAATGTACCTTTGACAAATATTTTTTCAAGCTTAATCTTGATTTTGCCCATTGGTTTTCAATAAGGTTTAAGACATGAGTTCACATATGATGGAAGCATATTTATTTCTATCTATTTAATAGCGCTTTTTAAAACCATTTATGATGTGGGGCATGCATGGTGTAAGACCTCTCACTTCACTTTGCATCAGTTCATGTAGAACTTTCCATGTTTTTTTAATCATCTGTTTTCTCATTTCTTACAGCACAGTCATACTCCATATACTACAACTTATTCAGACATTCCTAAATTGCTAGATATCCTCTTAATTTCTAGGTGTTTTTTAACCACCATAGAAAGAGCTGCAGTAAATCTATTTTTACTTATGTGACCTTTTCCTCTTTTTTTGATCTCTTTTGTGTATTGGCATGGCAGTGGTATAGTTGGGTAAAATACCATACAAAACTTTTTTGTGTATAATTCCAAATTGCTTTTCAGATTGGTTGTACCAAGTCACAGGTCCACCAAGAATGCATTATTGTACATATTGTGTCCACAAGTCCTCCAACATTTAACATTTTTCCTTTTTATCATCTTTGCCCTTCTAATGGGTGTGAGAGAGAATGGAAGAATTGCTTTAAGTTGAATTTCTCTAATTAGTAATGATTGAAACTTCTTTTGAAAAAATAGCTGTATATAACCTGGATTTCTTTCCTTGAAAACTGTCTGTTCATATCCTTAGACTATCAATTGGAGAATGATTCTCTTTCTTATAAATTTGTATCAGTTCCCTATATATCTTGGAAATGAGATTTTTAACAGAGATTTTCCTGCAAAGATTTTTTTGCCAAATCAGTTATTTCACTTTTAATTTTAGCTTTATTGGATTTGTGTAAAAATATTAATTTTATAGAATTAAATCATGCATTTTATCTTCTGTGATCCTTTCTAGCTCTTGTTTGTTCATAAACTTATTTCCCATACATAGGTGTGATAGGTATTCATATTTCTCTAATTTGTTTATGATATAACCTTTCATATCTAGATCAACTATCCATTTGGAGCCTATCTTTGCATAAGGTGTGAATAGCTGGTCAAAATTATTCAGTGCTGCTACCTAACATTCTTGGAAGTTTTTGTCAAACAGTGAGCCCTTATCTTTCTGTCTGATTTATCTAGTCATTGAAGAGGAACAGTAAAGTCACCTGCAATCATTACCTTTTAATTGAAATTAAATTAAGTTTTCTCTTACGAATTTAATTGCTATGTTACTTGGTATATGTGTTTTTATTAATGATGCTTTTAAAATTTATCTATTATTCCTTTAAGCTTAAAGAAGATTTTACCCATTTATATCTCTTGATATTGTGAATTTTTATTGTTGCCTTCTCTGAAATTCTGATTGGAATTTTTGTAAGAACAAAATACACATAAAATTTTCTTTCAGTCCTACATATTATCTCTCTATGTATTTTTATTTTTTCATTGTGTTTCTTCAATGCAACAAAATCTTGTTTGCTTTTTTTCTCATCCACTTTGCCATTCTCTTTTACTTTATTGAGGGAATTTAATGTATTTTTACTTGAGGTTATCATTATTAAGTTTGTGTTTTCTTCTATTTCATGATTTGGTATTGATGTTAATCTTTTTAGGTGAATATTTGACCCTGCACCTAGTTTTGTTTATGTAGGTCCTTCCTCTATTCTGCTTTGCTGTATTATTCCAAATTTCTTGAGTTCACATAAATTATTATTTTCTCTCACTTTCTTTTTATTTATCTATTTTTCTCTGTTTCTGCCCATAGCCTAGACAAGAATATGGATCATAAAGATATCTGCACTCTATCCCCTCCTAACCATGCTTTAACTGAAATAACAGTCATTTGTGACAGTCTTATAAAAATGTAAATTAATTTACTTCTCCCTTCTTAGTTCTTTCCCTTCTGTTCTAAAATAATATCCCATTCATATGCTTCTATGTTCTTTTTTAAAATCCTCTATTGCTCAAAGAAGGTAGAACTTCTAGGAGATAAGACACTTTGCTTTCTACTTGATTGCATTCATCTGTTAGTGAAATTGCAGGCCATGCCCTTTCCTCTTTGCTCCAACATTTTTTAAAAAGTGTTTAGTTTTGATGGTTTTCCTTTTAAAGTCCCTTTCTGCCTCTCCTCTCCTCCATAAAAAGTATACTCCACCCTGAATTTCTCACACTGAAAGTGCATTCCCTGAAGCCCCATCTCCTGACTAACTGGTTCTTCACACAACCTTCATTATTTAAGGAAAATTCCCAGGTCAGCTATGTCTTCATTCCTATTCAGGCCCCATTCCTGCCTTTCTGGACTATCTCTACAGAATCCTTCATTCTGAAACCATCTCTCTCCCTATCCCTTTACAACTTTCTTTCATGTACTTTCTTCTGTACTAATGTAAGCTCTTTGAGGACAGGCACTCTTTTTCTCCCAAGGTTTACTTAACATAATACCTAGCACATAGTAAGTACTTACTAAATGCTTGTTGAATTGATTTCATGAACCTCAATCCCTGAGAGACTTACTCATCAAAGAGACAGTGTGATGTGATGGAAAACACACTCTTTCCTGAATTATAGGACCTGATCTTACTCTGTACACTTACATTCATCACTTGCGTATTCCAAACACAGTATACACTACCATTTGGTTTATGCCTCCTTCAAATGGTAGGTGTCCCACGAGCTAATAAACCCATCTCCACAGGTGATTTGCATTCCTACAAATCATGTTCAGGAGAGGTAATCTCCTGAATCACTCATTCCTCCCCAGTCTCTCTTCTACTCCCAATAAAACCATTTATAGAAGCCAGTCTCCATTACCCCCCAGGAATAGTTTCACCTCCCTCTCCATCTCCCAGATGACTTTTTTTTTAGATTAGCTTCCTGTATTCTCCCAGGCAGGTCAGGGGACTTATGAGGCTTCTCATAAGCTAAGCTTATGATAAGCTTAGCTTATGAAAGCTTATGAAAGCAAAGCTTAGTAGAAGTACATCTCTCCAGCTTCTTCATTTACCTCACTTCTCCTTGCCTGAGTAATTGCTCTCTGAGTACCCACCATAACCCAGCCCCCAAAATAATGCTTCACTTATGATATAATGGATTTTAGTGCATGTGTTGTTAATTTGATTATTTCTCCTTCCTGTGTCCTCTTTTCCACTTTAAATTTTAGCCTTGTTAATCCTTTTCTCTCCAAATTATCTGTTCTGTTCTCTGTCTCACATCGATATAAAAAACCTCATTTTTTAAAAAGTTTTTTTTTTAATTTAGAAATACAAAAGTGATAATTCCACTGTTTGGTCTTATTAATTTAGTTATTTATAATTATTTCTCCCATTTTAAAATATTTGTTTTTCAACTAGCCTGCTTAATTCTGGATTCTTTAAGAAGAATAACTCAAATACTTTCCTGCTGTTGAAAGCCATATATCTGTTGACCAGTAGGCTCACTTCTGTAGGGTGTACATGTTTTGGAATATGGTCCAATTTCCTTTACTTTTTTGGTGTATCATATTCTCATCTCTTTGTTTTCTTATAGCCAAGGAATATTCTCAGTTTAATCAAATTGGTTTTCCTTGGTAGTTTAAGGTTTTTCTCTCAACTGTGTCCAATGCTTAAGACTCTTTGGTGATTGAAATTCTGGTACTTTTCTCTGTTGAATGGCTGTGAATTGTATCACTTATTTCTTTGCTCACATTCTTAATATTGCTTAGTAACCATCTTATTATACTGCTTATAGCATCATATTCAGGTTTTTCGCCTCAACATGTTTTTCTGATAATCCTATGATCTTTATATTATCTCTATACATCCTGTCCTCACAATCAGTTGCCTTGAGTTGTGTACGTGTATATGTGTATATCTCACATGCTCTCCAAATGTTTCTATTCTTTGATGTTGTTAAGCCAAATTTTCTTCCAGATCTATACTTTTAAGTTCCATACTTAACATTCTCTTTTTCAGAGCTTCTACTGTCTTGGAGATTCTTTGTTGTGTGTTCTTAATTATCTGCTATCTGATTTTTCTAACTGAGCTGTTTGAGAATTTTGATCCCTACCTTAATTTTATTCTTAATCTCTGTTTTCTGATTTCTGTATTAAACTACCCCAGAGTTTCTTGATGTTAATTCATTACTTCTGGGAATCCCATAGAATCCGTGGTCTGACACTTTTGGTGGGGACTAAGGGGTCATTATCTGTAACAAGATGTTTTGGGTCTCCTTATTCATTTTTCCTTCTTTCATTAATCTCTCTGCTAGTTTTTCTATTACACTGCTTCCTTTATGCCCAGGTATTCTCAGTTGGCTTTTTGACCTTTCACTCTTTGCTTTCTAGTAAGGTAGCATTGTTTCTGGCAGCTTCATTCTTTGCTTCTGCCCCCTAGTGAATGTATCCATGTTTTCTTTCTATAAACCACAAGAGTTAATGATGTCATATCCTTCCTTAAGTTGAGAGTTGGGCTAGTATGGAGAAGAGGATCTGGCCGGTTAGATGGCTTACGTGTGGAAACTATATAGGGGATGCCTCCTGTGGAAGTTGTAACTTACCACTTCTTTCCTCCATGTGGATTGATTCTATACTGGTGGATTTCTTTATACTACATTTCACTATCTCCCCTTTAGGGTGGGGTACAACTCATAACAGGTCACTAACAAAGTGGAGGGTTGAGGAGTGATAGAAGCCCATCCTAACTAAAGTTATAAAAGTTCTATGGAAGTCTTCGAAGTTTGTGGTCAGTTGAGCCAGGTGCAGGATGGGTCAGCGTAGGGCTAGCAGAGTGGGTTCTTATGGCTATCCTGTGCTGTTATTTTATGTACCTTGTGTGAAGGAAAGTATTTCTCTTCATCTCTTTTTGCTGTGAATTTTATTTATATGGCATACATCTTCCATCACATGCTAATTATTTTGAATAAAATTTATTTTTCTGTGTATTCTTCCTGGGTTATATATACACGTAGTGTATATTCTTTGTTGTGTCCTAATATGTAAATAATTTGGCTGTAAGCCATGAATAGGATTTGAAATTTTCCTCTCTGACACTTTCTAGCTAGGTAATTCTAAGCAAGACATTTGCTTCTATCTATCTCAGGATACTGTAATGTTAATGGAATCTGAAGATCTTCCATGCCCCTTTGTACTGGCAAGTAAGCAGGTACTTAGCACCTTTTTTCAAGTTAACACCTTGTTTAAGCTATCTAATTAACATAGAAGTAGTTAGCACCTTGGGAGGAAGTTGCTGATGAAACAGGAAGGGGCAGAATGGGGAGGAGCTATACTGTATATAAGGAAGAGAACCAGCAGTACAGATTTCCTCTCAGTGAGCACCTAGAGGCTTCAACTTTTGCCAAGACCCTCCTTCTGGGAATTTTTTGCTGAGACCCTTCTTCTGCAACTTTTGCCGAGAACTTCCAAGAACTAGGATGAGGAGCTATCATGAGTGAGAGAAGGATCCCTGCTTGAGGGAGCCTGTTCTGTTGTGAAGGCTTGAAAATGTGGGTGTTCACTGCATTCACCATATGTATCAACTTCATGACTACTGTAATGACTTTGGCATTCTGGTTCTGGGACTTGTTTTCTGGTATTTGAGTAAAAGGCTTTGTTTCTGCCCTCCATGTGGAGAGTTTGCTACATTTTGTGATTCACAACTATACTAGCATATTCATAACCACCATGGGTTTTGTGAATATTGCATTATTGTTACAGATACTTACTAAGATCTGTCTATATTTCTGGAGGGAGTCTCCATGCTAGGAGTTCCCTCATACTGACGAAATCACAGTTCCTTCACATATTGTTCACTGTTCACCATGTCACCCTCTAATTTTCCTTTCAAAGAAATTATTTGTTAACTGCCTAACAGAAGTGAATGCTATGCAATTATATTGACCCACCTTGGCCAAGGAAAAGAAATGATAAAAATATATCACTCTCCTTTCATTAAAGGGGTGTGGAACTATGAGTATAGAATGCTTCCATAGAATGTATATGTGTGTATGCATACCATGGACAAATCACTTAACCTTATTTGCCTCAGTTCCTGTAAAATAATCTAGAGAAGGAAATGGCGAGCCACTCCAATATCTTTACCAAGAAAACCTCAAATGGGTCATGAAGAGTCGGATACAGTTGAAAGGACTGAATAACAGCAACAAATATTTACATATATGTACACACACATACATTTGTATATCTATGCATATATGTAATCTTTGTTACTTGGGGATACTTGTTAGGTAGGGCAGGAAGAAAGGACATTTAATTGGAAATGAATATGACTAAAACAAAAGGCATAATAAAAACATTTTAAATTTTATTTTTATCTTTGGTTTCAAGTTCTCTCCCTTCCTCCACCCCATCTCCCACCCATTGAGAAGGCAAGAAACATGATGTACATTATACATATGAAATCATGCAAAACCTATTTCTGCATTAGTCATGAATTAATTTTAAAAAATAAATTATTCATGACATATAGGTGTGACTATTCTATGTAGTTTTTGAACCTCAGGCTTCTTTTCTTTTTTATTTCTGAACCCCATTTCCCATTATTTACTTACTCACTGCCACATATACCTACCTTTGCACTATAATTATCAAGTATTAAGTTATATGTAGATAATTCCAAGAATCTTTTTGTTTTTTAAGCATCTTAATGTTTACAAAGTGCTTTCCTCCTGATACCACCATGAGGTGAATTGTACATGTGTTGTTATTTTGGCTTTATAAATAAGGAAACTATGGTGTTCTTAGAATGTCTCTTCCTCCTCATTCTTTGTGACAGATATTAGTGCAAGATGGAATCTATAATTAATTCTTCTTTACATTTTACCAATAGCCTAATACAGTACAGTGTGGTGTCGAATAAAAATCTATTCAATTGAATTCTGATCCCTCTTTTGGGGTCTTTCTCCTCATTGCAAGGTTCATAATGCCCTCATGCTTCCTCTACATGACCGAAGCCCTGAAAAAATTTCATGGTCTTGATCTTCTTTGTACCTTCCTACATGAAGTAAGATTAATAGAACAATGAATGAGGATTCAAGAAGACCTCTTAACAAAGGACAAATCACTTTAACCCTCGTCTGTAAAACTGATATCATACCTACATAGTATATATTTATATCACAAAAGATAACATGGATAGAGAATGTTGTTAAATTTTTAAGTTGGATGCAAGTGTCATTTACCATTACTTTAATTATTACATGAGTTCTCATTTCCTCAAGACTTGATTCTAAAACAGGGGTTTTTAGCCTGTAGTCCATGTACTTGGAACTTTTAATATTTTGAAAACTATATTTCAGTAGTAACTTCAGTTAGTTTACTTTGAAATTTTGTATATATATTTTTATTTTAAAACATTATCCTGAAAAATCTATAGGGGTCCCTGACACACACACACAAAAGGTTAAGAACCCCTACTCCAAAATAGATGACAATGACTCATAATTAATTTGTCAGAAATCAATCTCTGCTGATTTTAGCTCGTGAGTGCATGTATTATCCCTTCCATGTTAAAAAATTACCTACTTTATATTAAAAAAGTCAATTATTCATTCACAAATATTCATTGAGTTTCTACTGTGCACACAGCCCTGTGCTTGCACAACCTTCAAAAGTCCTACTTGTTCCTTTCCTGGGCCAGAGTTCTATCTCTGCAATGAAGAATTCAACTTGCTAGTCTCTTAAGACTAATTTTTCCCCATTGAAGTTCAAGGGGCCCTTGGAATCTATTCATGGCCTCCTTTAGGGAGCCTTTGGGATGAAGGTTCAAACCGCTGGGCTAGATAATCTCTCAGGTCTCTTCCAACTTTAAATCCTCTGATCCTAAAATACTGGTATGATTAAATAAAACAGCAAAAGTGGGTGGGGAAATTTGGGACTTCCTATCATTCAAGTAGCTTCTGAAATCCAGGAAAATTAAGGAAGATAATTATAGCTAAATGGCCATCTATGAAAATGTGTGAGTTAGGAGGAGGGAAAGGTGCTCATGAGTTCTTAGCACCTCAGTTGGACTTGACAAATATAGAACTCTGGCATCCTGAGAAGTTATACAATGGTAGCTTTAAATAATACCACCAGGCTTTTCTGGCCATTTCCATGTCATATTTCAGTGTCTTTTTTTCCTTTGCATATGTTAAATATTCAATGTGAGCACTGATACGGCTGTGTGGGGATATTGATTTGGGTTTTCTTAATTCCATAAGACAGTACTGGAGTTTGTTTCAGTGGGGGAGGTAGTTCATTTCTTGTCTTAATCAGATGCTCATGTTATTCCTTCTACCCAGGGAGAACTTGTTTTGCAGATTCTGCTGGTCTCAAAACCAACAGCCATTAAACGACAGATGTTTGTTCCAAATAATCTTCCTTTCTTAGGATTGTGGACTCTTTGCAATATCTCAACACAGCTTGAAAGAAGCCTTGTCTATCCGTGTAGTTAGATTAGGGCTCATGGAAATCTATCAATAAGCTGGACAGAAATGAAGCTGTGAGTTTTCATGAAATTCAACCTTCAGGATAGCCTCTATTAACCTAAACTATTAATGAAGTTGATTTTCCATCCTACCCCATCAAATGGACCTCCTCTTGCCCATCCTTCTACTTGAGGTGAAATAGATAAATAAGAATAAAAACATTTGATTATGGATTTGCAACTGGAAGGAGATAGATAATTGAAAGAGGTAAATGAGAATATGTTCATATGATCATTGTTAGGTTGTTTCAATCATGTCTGACACTTCGTGACCCTATTTGGGGTTTTCCTGGCACAGATACTGGAGTGGTTTAGCCCTTTCCTTTTCCAGATCCTTTACGGGGTTAAATGATACACCCAGGGTGACATAACTAGTGAGTGTCTACTCAGTCAAGTCATTTACCGAATGGGCTTTACCTCATTCTAAGTGAGTACGTGAAAAGCCCTTAGCCTAAAAGGGCCAGCTCTCCCATTGTAGCCTGAGTCATCTCCAGTCATCCTGATGAATATCTGGCCACTGGACCCAAATGACTCTGGAGGAGAAAGTGAGGCTGGTGACATTGCACAGCCTCCCTCACTCAAATCAAAATCAGCTGCAAGTCATGTCATCATTTCCCTAATGTCATACATAGTCCTCTTAAAAAATGAAGGACAAACACAACAAGCACCTGTCTACTCATGAAAATAAGTCTTCCTGATTCCAAGCCCAGTGTTCAACCCACTGTGCTACCTAGCAGACCAATTATATGATCACAGATTTACAAAAGAAAGGAAGAAATCTTAGGTTCCTTAGAGGACATATAGTCTGATTCATTCATTTTACAGGTGAGGAAATTGATGCGTAAGGAAGTGACTTGAACAAAGGCAAATGAGTAGTTCAGCAGAGCCAATATCCAACTCAGGTCCAAATCTGGCAAAGAAAATAAGTTGATATCAAGGATTAGGATGGGAGTCGCAAGATTTGGATTGTGGCTTTGACTCTCTAGATAACTTTAGCTCTGTAGCTTTGGACAAAGTCTTTGCCCCTTCTGTAGGACTTCCCCACTACTGGGCTTGGTTTCTTCCAGCACTGATGTTCTATGGTTACATTTCAGGTCAAGTCAGATATCTATCTCAGCCTGCCATTAATTCTAAGCCTTCCATCCAACAAGGACAAAACTTTACCATTCTCTAATCTTTTCTCCATCTACTTCCTAAAACAATTCTCCTCTATTCAGACTCTTCTTCCCTCCTGCACCCTTTCTATTTACTCTACCTACTATTTATTTCTGTCTGCCTGGAGCCATGCCCTCGTCTTCTATTTCCTGCAGTCAGATCCTTTAAATCAAATCTCATATTTCCCATGAAGTTTTTGTGGACTAAACCAAGTCTCCAGTGACCGAGGTCTCTGTGTGACATAGTAGATAATTCAGCCTGAGGCCAGAAAAGACCAGAATTTGAATCTGACCCCAGATACTTACCATCTTTGTACCCTGAGCAAGTCAGTTAACATCTCTTTGCCTCAGTTTCCTCAGCTGTAAAATGAGATAATAAATAGCACCTCTTTTCCAGGGTTTTGGTGAAGATCAGATGAAATCTCTGTAAAGTACTTAGCATGGGACCAGCCACATACTAGGCACTGTATAATTTCATCAGTACTTGAATATGAATAGACTCCCGTACCACACTCTACCGGTAGATTTGGAGATTCTACCGGTAGAATTGTAGATTCTACCGGTAGAATCTCCAAATTAAAGAGACCTCAGAAATCATTTCATGCAACCAACTCCTAAAAAATGTTTCCCTCTAAAATATTCCCAACAACTGCTCATCCTGTCCCTATCTGGAGACCTAGCCTGCTCCAGTTCTGGACTGATCTAATTGTTAAAAAGTTTTCCCCACTTGAAGCTAAAATCTGCCTCTCCTCAGCTTCCCTTCCTCTCTCCCACTTATTTCAGTTTCTGCCTTCTGGGACCAATCCTCCTCCATCTGACAGCCCTTCAAATACTCAGAGGCAGCCCTCTCTTTCTCAAGTCTCTTCAACAGCACATAGCACAGGGTTGGGCACATAGTAAGAGTTCAATAGATGCTTCCTGAATTGATCATTTCCAATATATTTATTGAGTGAAATTGTGGCACCTGAATTAATGAAGTTTTACTGTATTATTAACGAAGTTTAGATGGATATCAGTGTTGAATGCTGGAGGATGGATCCATCTGCCTGTCCTTTTAAATAGGAGAAGGAAGCAAGATGAAACAGTTTCTCGTTTTCCCCAATGAGACCAGGCCACAGCCATGAGAGCCGCAAGCAGCATTGCAAAAGCTCAAAGCCAGAGCCCAGAACTTCATGCTCCCAAGCCTGATCAGAGCTCACTCACCAAAGGCAGTGAGTGACATAAGAACAGGGCCGATGTGGCTGGCCCAGAAAGTTGCAAATTCACTTCTGTCCTGAAGAGCCCCTAAGACCAAAGAAATGGAAAATGAGGGGAGAAATCTCAGGGAGGGCAAATTAACTGCATTGCCCTGGATCTGCCTCTGCAGCAGAAAGATGACTGCAGGATTGTAATATTTCCCCTTATTCTCTGTTTGCTCATGAAAATGTTAAAAACGAAAGGCAGAGGACCACCGTTTCTTTAACAAATACAAAATTAAAAAGGAAAAGGGGAATGGGCATTTGAGGTTCTTAAGTCTATTGCTAGACATTTACCATTGAAACAGACCTCAGTGTGCTCAAGAAACAATGCTCAGGTAATTATTTTAAATCGGTGTTAATTATGTCATTATTAGAAATGGGGAAAATGCAATTTCCTTCTGTCAGTTCTTGATATCTTAACTAGGAGAATATTTGCCATACTATTATAACAAGTCACTGTTCGAGCAATGGAGGCCAGGCAATAATTCAGAAACATGTACACTTTCCTATGAATATATCATGCCTACCTAATGAGATTGCTCATTTCATAACTTCAGTTCCGTTTTTATTATTTCATAAAACTGGAAGTCCTTATCCATTTTATGAAAAACACCAAACCTTTGTGAAATTCATTAAATAAGCATAAAAAATTCATTAAACAAGTGAATTGCATCCCGGGCTGCTTTGATGCAAATGCCCTTTAAGTAATGTAAAACTCCATATTGACTTAACCTTTCATGTTCCGATATTTCCATGTGGATATAAAAAAAATTCTTTATTCACAGAATGAAATTAAGTGCTGATCCCTTGATCTCCAGCTGGGGTGAGATAGATTGGTCAATTTAAGTAGCTGTGGTTGATCAGCAAACAACTGAATTTTAAAGTATTAAGTTGATAGATATGTTTTAAGTATTGTTGCCCACACATGCACATATCTAATGACTCAGTTAAGGTTTTTTGTTTTGTTTTGTTCTGTTTTATTTACCATCAAGATGACCTTGAAACAGATAACCCAGTCAGGCCTACTACAATTCCCTTGATGTCCCATATCCCACCATCAGTATCCAGCAATAATCAGGGGATGAAATTCACAATATAGATGCATAGGGAAGTAACTAAGGTGGAAACTCATATTTCTTGGATGGTGTCTCCTTGTGAATTTCCCCAAACCCACGGGAGTACAAAGAGAAAAAAAAAGTTAGGTCCATTCTGAGGAAATGCTTCTGGGATTACTTACCAGCCAAAAGTCACAGTTCAAACTTTCACTGAAGCTTTATCATCCCAAACAGTTTGCCAATCCAGTACTGATAATTTAAACAGAATAACATAACACTGCAGGACAGAGAACTGCCAAATATAGAGCTAAGCCAGAAGCTTTTTAGAGAGCAAAGAATAGTAGACATAGGAGATGTAAGTACAAGTACCAGTCCTGTGTCTTCCTCGCTGTGAGACGTTGACCAGTTCACTTTTTCTGGGCCTCAGTTTCTTCCATTCTATAATGGGGATAAATAACATGCCTCCTTGAAGGGTGGTTGCAAGGCTCATATGAGGTTATGTGTAAAATACTTTGTAACCATAAAATGCAAAATAAATGACCTGCAATTGTATAACAACAAAATAGTTTGAAATTGAATCCCAGCTTGAATGAATGTAATAGTAAGTTATAAAATCTTTAAAAACCGTTGTTTAGGGAAGAGGAGGAAAGCCTGGTGGTCTTTGCATCACCTGTCTGTCTCTAGGTAGGATCACACATTTCAGAGAGTTGAATCACAGAATCATAGAAAGGAGAGTTGAAAGGCACTTTAGGGATCATCTAGTCTGACCCACTTTTTTTTTCCTTTTTGGAGAGGGGAAGGCAGGGCAATTGGAGTTAAGTGACTTGCCTAAAGTCACATGGCTAGTAAGTGTTAAGTGTCTGAGGCTGAATTTGAAGTCAGGTCCTCCTGACTCCAGGGTCAATGCTCTATTCACTGTACCACCTAGCTGCCCCTGACCCACTCTTTTGAAAAGATGAAGAGAGAGGTTAAAGTAACTGGCCCAAGGTTATAAGTATTAAATATTGAGAGAGATTTGAACTCAAGTCTTCTTATTCCAGATCCAGTGCTAGCTAAGTCATCATCATTCTTTTCAAATACTCTCCTTTGCCAAGTCCCAAAGTAAATTTCACATGGGCTGATGGAAGTCATGGCTCCATTTGCATTTCTGAACTTCAGTGATTTTCTTCATTCTCCCAGAACTCTATCAATATCCTCTGCTGACAACTACATTCACATTAGGCAAAGAAAACAAAAAACAACAAGAGGCTAAAACCCACATATAACACTGTGCATCAAGTAGCTTAGAAATAGAATGGGATGATCCCTGGAATGAATTATAGAGACCTGCCTTTCCACTTACTTTGTGACTTTGAAAAATGTGACTTTACCTCTCTTGGCCTCAATTTTTTTCATCTTTAAAATGGGGATAATAATTCTTGCCCTAAACAGGTATTCTGATAATCAGATGAAAACATAAATAGTGAAGTACTTTGCTGACGACAAAGCATTCTACAAAAGAAGCCTATGGTACTTGTCTGTGTATAGGTTTGAGGTGGGAGGTGGAGAAAAATTTGGGGGAAAAGTACCCACTTCTTTGGTCTCCACTTTTGGAATGTATTACCAGTCAGAATAAGCCATATCATTTATTTTCCTTAAAGTCAGTTCCTTCTCATTCCCTAGTCACTGCTGTCCTTCCATTTACCCTATTACATCATCCCATGTGCAGAAAACTACTCTTTGTAGAGGTCATTGAGTGAGAACTGACTGATAAAGGGAAAAAAGGTGAAGTTGTCAATGCCTGCATTCCAAAGGTAGGGGCCACAGGATTCAGCATTTCTTTCCCTAGTAATCTATCATTTTCCATCTCTAAACATATACTCAAATAGGCACAGAAGGCTATGTGAATATACAAGGCATTATTTGTTTCCTTAATATTATTTTATTTTTTCTAATTACATGTAAAGACAGTTTTCAACATTCATTTTTGTAAAATTTTGGTTCCAAATCTTTCTCCCTCTCTCCCTTTTTTCTCCCCTCCCCCCTCCTCAAACAATCTAGCACACATGTACAATCATGTTAAACATAATTCCACATTGCTTACAGTGTGAAAGAAGAATCAGAAGAAAAGGGAAAATGACAAGAAAAAAACAAAGACAAAAAATGTGAAAATAGTATACTTCAATCTGCATTCAGATTCCATAGTTCTTTCTCTGGATGTGGTTAGCATTTTCCATCACCAGTCTTTTGGAATTCTCTTGGATCATTGTATTGCTGAGAAGAGCTAACCTTCTCATAGTTAATTATCGCAGAGTGCTGCTGTTCCTGTGTACTGTGTCTCCTGGTTCTGCTCACTTCACTCAACATCAGTTCATACAAGTCTTTCCACATTTTTTCTGAAATCTGCCTGCTCGCCATTTCTTATAGAATAATAATATTCCATTACATTTATACACTGCAACTTGTTCAGCCATTCCCGAATTGATGGGCATCCCCTCAATTTCCAATTCTTTTCCATCATAAAAATAGTTGCTATATTTTTGTACATGTGGGTTAAAAGGTATTATTATTTAGAAATAAGTAATGATAGGCAATCATTTTCCCTCTTGCCTAAATGGCCTCATTAATGATAAATATTTTCTAAGATGATGTTTAAAGTTACAAATATAATTCACATGTCTATGCTTTAAGATTTCTTAAAGCACCTTCTTCACTACATTCCTATACAGCCAGCACTCCAAGAATGATTATCTATCCCCATTTGACTGATGAGGGAACTGAGGCTATTGAGGGGGAATAAGGGAACACACTGCTATTAAGTGTCAGCTCTGGAATTCAAACATAGGCCTCCTCTGACCCAGGTTTTCTACCACACCATTCTGATTCTGGAACAAGGGCATTTGTTCAGCTCAATTAATGATCACTGCTGATAAATACTGTCTTTTGGCTGATAAAATGGGCTTTTGATAACATAGACCTTTCATGATGGACATTTGATTGTAAAAGCCTTTGGCAGTACTTGAAGTCACTAAACTTAAAGCCATTGTTTTATTTTACTATAGCTCTCCCTTGATACTTCAGTCCAAAAATAAGGCCTTAAGGTGCCTCTGAGATATTTAAGGATTGCTTGTCTTAGGAGATCACCTTTTCTCAAAAATAAAGAAAAAATAAAAAGTTGTTTTGTAATAATTTGAAGGAAAAAAGAAAAGATTGGGTTAGGTTTCTTTGAATGTATGTGTGTATGTGTGTATGCACATGTATGTGTGTGCTCACACTTTTAACAGACCCCCAGTTATGTTTTATTGATAGCTCTAAACATAAATTTGCCTTCGGTAGACTTAGCTGCTGATTCCTAAAATAAGATGTGTAAGAACACATAATCCTGTGCCTAAGGCTTTTTAGAATAATGTACAAAGAGTCTTTGTGACAACCCAGGCAAGATATATTTAAATGTGGAAGCACAGTACTCAGGCAAAAAGGGAAGTCAAATTTGGGCAGAGAGAGAAGTCACTTGCTTCTCACTTGTGTATTGCTGGAAGTCCCAGCATTCATGCAGTTTTAAACATAACATTTCTTCTAGTTTATTCTTGAATTAGAAACACTGATCCTGCCCACATTTTACTCTGAGCAGTTCGAAAATAGCATGTACAAGACACCTCTTGTTCACAGGAGAAAAAATAATAATACAGATCACACCACTTAAGAAGGGTATTATTTATGGGGAAACTCTCCACAGAGGATACTGCTGTAATATGCATTGCGAGATTCCTTCACATGCTCTGAGAAACACAAAACTGAACATGTCGCACTGTGAAAAGGCCATATCTTTAAAGGATTTGCTGCCAGATTTCTTTAAAAGAATGAGTGGCTCAGGGATAATGAAATGTACCAGTTTTATCTTCCAAATACTAATTGGCCTGAATACACTGCAAAAGACAGGAAAGCTGATTAACTTGCATGTTAATGGGGCTGTTATCTGCACTGTTTTCTTCATAAATAAAAAATAATCTTGATAAGAATATCTTTTATCTGTAAGGAATGCTTCTACAAATGATTTTTCTATCATTTGTAAAAATAATTTTATGCACTTAATCTCTTTCTTGATCCTGATAGTTATAACTGTTTTCACAAAATGAATTACATTTTAGAAAAAATAATATTAAAATGAATTTGTTGTACTTGGTTTATAAATTATAAGCCATCTTGAAAATTTATTATATTTCAGGTTTCAGATAAGGTTTTTTTCAAGCCCCGTTGTAGATATTGATATTGGCAAACTAGATTCCTGTTATTCTAAACTTTTTTAAGTATGAGGATCCCTTTATGATACACACACACACACACACACACACACACACAAATTTGCACACCCTAAGAATATACTAGCCATAAAATTAAAATTAGTAAATTGAGAAAATATGTAATAAAAAACCAGTTCAGTAGTGTTTTAAAATGACTTTATGCTATAGTACAATGGCATCTAAATTACATATAGCAAATAATAAACATGAGATATGGTGCGACATATTAGAGATATGATGACAATGGAGTCAAGTTCTACTTTTGACACACTAGTTAGGTGATTACAGGCAAAATAATCTCTCAGTACTCCTAAACACCTCTCTAACTGAGAGATTCTTAATGTTTTTTGTCATGGACCCTTTTGGCAGTCCGGTAAAGCTATAGACTCCTCATAATAATTTTTTTAAAAATTCATATCTGAAGGAAATGCTAACTTTCAGTTAGAGATTAGTGAAAATAAATTTTTAAAAGTTTTTTTTCTCAATTTTTTTTCCTCTGGGCAAAAGGGGTTTTGTGAACTGGTAAAAAAACAAACAAAAAAAACCCTTTTGCTCTGGGAAGCTAGGCTGGTGTCGTGACTAGAACACAGCTTGGGATCAGAAAAACTCATCTTCATGAGTTCAAATTCAGCCTCAGACACTTTCTAACTGTGTGACCCTGGGCAAGTCATTTGATCCTGTTTGCCTCAGTTTCCTCATCTGTAAAGTGATCTAGAGAAAGAAATGGCAAACCACTCCAGTACCTTTGCCAAGAAAACCCAAAATGATGTCATGAAGAGTCAGACTGGATGTACAACAACCATTACTTTAAAGCATTCTTTATGCCAACAAAATAATAGGTCTGGCCAAAAGAAAAAGCCCTTATGAGTAAAAGATTCAGTTTATTCTGTAGAGAAAAGCATCACCTTCTTCATAAAGTTCTTTTTTCATTCCCCTGCTCCCAGCAGTTAGTACCTCCCCCCTCCAAAAAAAATGGCCTTGAATTTATTTGGCATATAACTATATATGTGCATGTTGTCTTTCCCAAAAGAATGCAAGATCTGGAAGGGCATAGGCAGTTTCATTTTTGCAGTGTATTCAGGACCTAGAACTCTGCCTGGCATATAGTAGGAACTGTATAAATATTGATTGATTGATTGTTACTGAATGAGGTTGTTTATCATGTTGGAATTAGATGCCAAAATGCCAGTGCTTGATACATACATGGATTCACAGGCCCCTTCCAATAACTATGCCCTCTCTCCTACCCCACCGTATTCTTGGCCCTCTAGTTAGGAACCATTGTGTTAAAGTCTGTGGCTGCACACAGACATACTTAATGTGAACCAGAAGAGAGTAAAGCCCGTCTTAATATTATTTTAAGGAAGACAAAGCATCTAATGGTGTACTCTGGGCAAACATAGTCAGAGTTACAGATCAGTGTAACTCCCCATATCCTACAGCACAAAGCATTTTAATAAAAAAAAGATTTCTCCTGCAATATGGAGCTGAATTGTAAGCATCTTTGATAGCAGCTCGTTCTCTCTCACAGTGACATCTGATGGCTCTTCAAGTAACTCATTCTTGTCAGACTGGTGTTACCCCATTACTTTCTCCCCCAATCCCAGCTCAGACTCTATAGGCCAAGTTGAGGAACAGGGACTTGAGGAAGTGGGAAGGCCTAGCTGTGTTTATACCATATGAGCAGAGATGATTTCTTTTCTCTTTTTTTTTTTATTTAACAGAGCCAAGTTCTCTTATCTCAGTTACCATTAAGACTGAAAAAAACCCCTCCATTTCCTACTATCCCACATAACAAACCATATTTCTACTTGCCATCAGAAAGCAAAGAGGTAGGTCCATTCTTAGAAAGTGTATCTCTCTAGAATTAATAATGCCTGTGTGCTGAAACACCCCTTGGGGTAACTCCCAGATTCCTTAGCCCCTGCCAGTAGGGACTTCTTTTTTATTGCCTTCCTTAGACAGCTCCCAGGACTCTTGGGATTTCTAAGGGCATGGGTTCTATTTACTTAGAAATGAATCACAGATAAAATTCATTCCAGTCAGTAAACATTTATTGGGTGACTACTAGTATGAAAAAGATTCAATACTTGCCCTCAATAGTCAGTCAACAAGTACTCATTGATCACTTACTATATTCCAGGCTGTATGATAAGTCTTAGGGATTCAAAGAAAAGCCAAACCAGAATCTTTGACCATAAGAAGTTCATATTCTAATAAGTGTGACAATGTGCAAATTACCAGCTGTGAGAGGTCCCCCTTCTCCACTCTCCCACTCTCCTTTATGTATAATAAACAAACTACACAGCCCATACTTCCCAAGTGTATCAGTCATAAGTAAACCTAAAAGAAAGGCCTACCTGGATTGGCCATTTTTCAGTTACTGTGTCCAGTTCTGCAGATTTTTACCCACAGGCAGCCTACATCACTAGCTCCAAGGAAAGAAACCAACAACCTCTAAGTTACCTGCTCCGTATGAGAATTTATATACTTCAAGTATTTGTGATATCCGTGAAGTGAATTTTCCTTCCACTAGTTCAGATCACCACCTCTCCATACCCTAAAAGATGATCTTAATGAGCTCTTTGATAATAGAAAAAACAATGCCTTTAAATTCAGTATATCTGAATCCAAAGCCTATTTCTGTCACTGCCTGTGTGACCTTCAATGAGTCACTTAATGTTTCTATGACTCAGTTTCCTTATATGTAAAATGAGGGGTCTAGGCTTGATGACCTCTAGATCCAAATCTATGATCCTGAGATCTGTAAAACAGGCCTACAGAGATTAGGTGATTAGCATCATATCATTATCAAGTATTTGACACAGAATTTAAAGGGAGATCATCCTGACTCTAAGTCTAAGCCGTATCCACTACGCTTGGCCGCCTCTCTGCTTGTTCATATATAAAATGGGCAAAATAGTCTCTAACTTCACTTTCAAATTGAAATCTATGATGCTATGGAACCTCTGTTAATGAGCCTACTTGTGCTCTTTTAGGCTGGTTCTTTGACAGGAGAGACCCAGCCTGCAGTCAGGCTCTTAGTCTTAGACGTACCTGCCACAGTTTGTGCTCTGCTAAACATGGTGCCTTTGCAAACACAGAGTTACCACCCTGCCACATTGAGGAAATGGACAATGCTTTAAGTGGAGGGGAGTTTATGTAACACTACAAAACCCTCTGCACTGAAGATAGAAAACACACCAAGAGAAAATACACTAAAAACTATCAGACTTGATTCAAACTCACCTGAAAAGAAATGAATTAAGGATCATAAAACCAGAAAAGGACCTCAGGGATTATTCAAATTCAACTCTCTCATTTTGCAGAAAAGAAATGAGTCTCAGATTATGGGGAAATTATTTGACTAAAGTCATAAAACCAATTCTTGAAAGAGACAGTACGCTAACCTAGGTTTCCAGATTTGCCTCATCTAGATTGCTTATCTTATTTTCCCTTCCCCACACCCTATCTTCAAGCTCTCCTGAAACATTCATCTTTAACAGACATGGAGAGACAACTTATTATCAATTACTTTTTCTTAGTTACTTAAATATAAAGACCTAATAAATATGCACTGAATAAAAGAGATACCTCTAATCTTCATGTTGCTTTTCTATATCGGTTGTGATGTGGGGAATACAAAGGGAATTAATTTTCACTAGCAAAATTCCTTTTTTATATTAATATATATTTCATAATTATTGCCACAAGTTTCTTTTCTGCTCCAATCCTTCCCAAAAGCCTAGAGCTGACAAAGGAAATGCTTTACGTTCTCAAACCTATGGTGACAGTCTAATCCCACTCCTGTATTTCATGATCTCTGCTGTCTCCTGTAAATACTGGTAAATACTTTCGGTCAGCAGGCTGACAACTGCTTTCAATTTCTCTGTGTCCACAAACCCAGGCATATTCTGCACTCACTTGAGAAGTACCAGATTTTTGGAGGAGTGAATTGCAAAGGAGGTCAGGGAAACCTTCCACAAAAGACTCTATGTGGGTTAATTAATGGTAATAATAAGTCTTATGAAAAATATTATATCTATGTAACTATAGCAATTGCTCCAGACCCTCTTTTACTTATTAACTCCCCGACCCAGAAAGACTGGATGAGGGAGGGTGAAGAGGAGGAGGAGGAGAAGAGAAGGCACACATAGCTTTGGAACTTGCCTGCAAGGACAAAAAGAACAACAACATTAGTAGAAGGTCCAACACAAGAAACTTCTTTTAAAAAATTAGGATAAAGGACAGTAAAAATTCTATCACAAGAAAGTATTGTAACTTTTGACCATACCTTCTATAGAATATAGTAAAATATTAATAAACCTTGCTCTGGAATACCTGTAAAAAAACAAAACTAAAAAAAAACCCTATCTTAATATATAAGTGTCAGAAAGGTAATTTATAAGAAAAAAGGGGGTAGTTCATAAACTCATTCTCCAAACTGACTTGGATTATCAGTTGGGTTCCTTAGGAAAAAGCTAACTATTCTCCCCTCTCTAGAGGTAGAGGAAGTTCTAATTCTGTTACGTTCAAGCCCTGTTTCCCTCCAATATTAATTAGCAGCTATGACGATAAGGATAACAAATAATAGCATTTATATAGTACTTAAGAGGTTCTTCAAAGTGCTTTGCACATATCTCATTTCATCATTTTGCTACCCCAGTATCAGTTTGACCAGTTGATTTCTCCTCAGTATCAACTAACATTAACTTTGACAAAGTGATATGTGCTTAGAAAGTAAATCTATTTAATATTTTACTTTTGTTTATTTCATTCAACATTTCCCAATTAAATTTTGTTCTGGTTCTTGTGAGTGCTTGGGGGGCTAGACTTAGCATCAGAAAATCTGTGTTCCAATACCTGAGGGGACCTTGGGCAAATCACTGGGCCGCTCAGAGCCTCAGTTACTTTATCTGTATTAACAAGGGGTTGGATTAGATCGTGTCTAGTCAGTCAAGAAATATTTCATTGTGTGGTTTTAAGAAAGTACGAGGACCTCAGGTGTTAGGTCTTGCTAGCCCTTTTTAGGCCTATACATCTACCTTTGGTGTCCAACTCATTACCCAGCTTCCACCTATGCCTTTTACCTATGCCACCTACATGCTGTAGCATGTGCAGCAGCCATACCCTGGTAAAGTCATCTTGACAGACAAGCTAAACCAGACCGATGATAACCAACAGGCCTCAAACCAGTCAATGAGTTAGGGGGATGTCTACTCCAATCATGTGAAGACTTCTACCAGTGGAATTGGGGTATAGCAATAATTTGTTCCAATGGCCATGAAGGCAGCTAAAGTAGATGCTGTGGAACACTTAGAGCTTGGTCAAACATCAAAGAAGCCAAGATCATCCATTGAATTTCAGGCCATCACCATCACTTTTGCCTCAACATTTAGACTTAGATGCCACTGGAAGAGAAAATAAGGCTAACGATTCTGCATACTCTAAATCACTTAAATCCAGTTCACTCATGAGTCAAGACATCACTTTGTGATGTGGTGTCATTGGTTCTTTTTGAAAATGAAGGACAAACAAAGGATAAGCAAAAACAAGAACAATGACATCATCAAAAACACAAGTACAAAAACTTCCCAAACTGAGAGCCCAGTCTGCTCTATCAGTTCAGTCAGTTCAGTCCCTGGGAAGAGTGGGTTCAGATTTAAAGTGGTAACTACCAGTATTCTCCCCACTAAGTTAATTTCTGGGTGTGGTATAGCCAATGGATGAGTTACTTGCAGGATAGTGTGCCAAGGTGCTGAGTTGATCCATTGATACTTTCAGTCAAGCAGATTATTTTCAGGGTTGATTTCTCACCTTTCTTGGCTGCTAGGTCTACCAACAGACTCTGCTATGGGTTTCAGATGTTGGACCTCTAGTGGCTCTTCCTACCTTTCAAAGTTTATTAGTTCATAATATGCTGTTTTTTATTTCTGCTGCTCTATTATCTAAGATGAGAAAAGAGTAAATAGAGCAGAAAGAAGACAGTGGCACCATGCATTCACAACCATATGACAACTGGTATAAGAGAGAGCCTGAGGCCTCTCCCCAACCTGGAGGCCCATAGTATTTCTTCTTCCCTCCTTACTTGTGAGCCATCAGGAAAGAGAAAGAACCTTCATCTCTTCAAACCTTCTGTACATACATTCAGTTCCATCTCAGGAGCCAGTTAAAAAAAGTTTTTCATCACTATTCAGTGACAACAGAAATCACTTAGAAGAAATGCTCTGAATCAGGGATAGAATGGGTTTTCCATCATATTACATGTTTCCAGAAATAGATTTATAAAGCCTCTATGTGGACTGATACCAGATAGAACTCTTTTCATGTGTTCTAAAGACAGGGCTCTCACTTTCTGGCATCCTTGTTAACAGATGTTTTTGTGTTTCCATAATTGCTCCATCCTTACTCAATTCACTTCATTTTAACACTTATTAAGTACCTCCTATATGTCAGGTACTGTCCTAGCTCCTATAGAAAAAAAGACAAAATAAGCCTTGCCTACAAGAAGCTTACATTCTATCTGGGGGATGGAGAGAGTACACATAAAAGTACATAGAGAATATGCACAACATATTTTCTTGGGAAAGGAATCTCATCCTATATGAAATCTCTGACTTTAGGATATCAGTAACCCAGACTGAGTCTGATTTGTATGGGTCCAAGTAGATTTTAAAACTTTAGCTTCATCTGCAGTTTTGATGTAAAGAAAGGGGAAAGAAATGATGGGAAGGGAAGGGAAGAAAAGGTAAGGGAATAAGCATTCATATAACACCTACTGTATGCCAGGCACTGTGCTAAGTGTTGTTTTGTCATTGTTGTTGTTGTTTTCCAAAACAAATATCTCATTTACTCCTCACAACAACCCAGTAACGTAGGTACTATTATCATCCCCATTTTACAGTTGAAGAAAGAGAGACAAGCAGAGGTTAAATGAATTACAATTATCTATCGTCTTTCCATTTTGGTATGTAAATAGTTCAACTTTGATAAGTTCCTTAGGAATTCTTTTCCATGTTTACCTTCTCATGCTTCTTGTATTTGAATGTCAAATTTTCTATTCAGTTCTGGTTTTCTCATCAAGAATACTTGAAAGTCCTCCACCTCACTGAATGACCATATTTTCCCCTGGAACATTATACTCAGTTTTTCTGGGTAGGTGATTCTTGCTTTTAATCCTAGGTCCCTTGATCTCCTGAATATCATATTCCAATTCTAGATTGAAGGGCCACTGTCTTCTTTCTGTTCTATTTACTCTTTTCTCATCTTAGATAATAGAGCAGCAGAAATGAAAAACAGCATATTATGAACTAATAAACTTCAATCTCTTAATGTAGAAGCTGCCAGGTCCTGGGTTATCCTAATTGTATTTCCACAATATCCAAATTGTTTCTTCTTGGCTGCTTGTAAAATTTTCTCCTTGATCTGGGAACTCTGGAACCTGGCTATAACATTCCTAGGAGTTTTCTTTTGGGGATATTTTTCAAGAGGTGGTAGTGAATTCTTTCAAATTCTACTTTGCCCTCTGGTTCTAAAATATCTGGCAATTTTCCTTGAGAATTTCTTGAAGGATATTTTCTAGTTTCTTTTTTTGATCTTGGGTTTCAGGTAGTACAATAATTTTTAAATTTTCTCTCCTGGACCTGTTTTCCAGGTCAGTGTTTTTTTTCAATGAGATATTTCACATTGCCTTCTATTTTTTCATTTGTTTGGATCTGTTTAATACTATCTTGCTTTCTTAAGTCATTTGCTTCCATTTGCTCCACTCTAATTGTGAAGGAATTATTCTCTTCAGTGAGTGTTTGATATTCTTTTTCCATATGGCAAATTGGGCTTTTTAAGGCATTCTTCTCCTCATTGGCTTTTTTGGCCTCTTTTGCCATTTGAATTAATCTGTTTTTTAAGGTGTTATTCTCTTCAGTCAGGTTGTTGACTCTCTTTTCATGATTTTCTTGCATCATTCTCATTTCTCTTCCAAATTTTTCCTCCACTTCTCTTATTTCATTTTCAAAATCATTCTTAAGCTCCTCTGTGGCTTGTAACCAGTCTATATTTTTCTTGGAAGCTTTTGGTGCAGGAGTTCTGACTGTGTTGTTTTCCTCCCATTCCGTGCTTTGATTCTTTTTGTCCCCAAAAAAGGAATCTAAAGTTGGATTGCTGGGCTTGCTTTGCTTCCTTGGTCTGTTCATGTTGCCAGTCAATTACTTGACTTTTGGGCTCAGTAGAATTCTGCTTTCATAGGGGAGTGCTTTGTTCCAAATCACTGGGGTTTTCACAGCTGCTGGAGCTATCTAAAGAGGCTGTGGTCTCTGCAGCCCCCACTGGCTTTGGCTCACTGGTCACACACCTCAGAACCACCCCTGTAGTCTGCAGGCTGGGAGCTCTGAAGCAGCCATGTGGAGGCAGCTTCTGCTTCTTTCTTAGCCTGGGGGCAGACAACTGAACCCACTCCTTTCCCCCAAATTTAGCTGAGTTCCACTGACCTTTCACTTTGTCCTTGGCACTTATGGGTTGGCAATTCTGAAAACTGCCATAGCTGCTGGTGATCCAGTCTCCCGAATGTTCCAGCCAGGGCTTGCCCTGGCCACCCTGGGGCTACAGTCACGGGTTCAGGCCAGGATGGTTTCACCTCTCAGTACATTGCAATGCTGGGCTGCCTTCAGTGGGAGCCTTGTTTTTCTGTCATTTTGTGGGTTCTGGAGTTCTAAAATTTGTTTAGAGTCATATTTTATAGGTATTTGAAGTGATTATGGGGGGAGCTCCCTGAGTTCTTCTGCTTCTACACCACCATCTTGACTCCACCCCAAGCAGAGGTTAAATGAATTGCCCTGAGTCACACAACTCATAAGTATTGAGGATAGATTTGAATTCAAGTCTTCCTGATACCCAAGTCCAGTATTCTATTTACTGTGATACTAATTGGTTCAAAATAATAGTGAGTGCCAAGACGTCTTATTTGTCCATGCTGAAACTTGCTTGCTTTTGTAAATACAAAGGTACTACCTTAAAAGCAACCATGATAGTCAACCAAATAACATGTCACCAAAATTTCAACAACCATGCACAATTCAGCAAAAGAAGCATGACTGCTCAGATCAAATATAAACACATCTCTGGCAATTTCTCCATACTATATCTTCTCAGCACTTAGGTATTTCATCGGAACCATTCACTGGCACATCTTAATAATGAAATATTTCTACATATTTCATGCATTTCACTCCAAGAGGTAAGATTTCTCTAGAGCAGAATCAAATATCTCTATTCTTTCATATTCTTCAGTTACACCCAAATGTAAGGTTATGGTCACTATGGGGACTCAAAAGAAGGTGAAAAAAATCTATTGTTCATTCTTCGATCATTTTTGATCCTGAGTATGGGTGCCAGCACTGACAGGATTATCTACTATTATTCCTTTAGTACAATAAGCATAATATAGATGTAATAATATATGCATAATAGTAGAGTTATACTAAGTATAAATATAATAAACATAGTAAATGCCACCTGTACAAATGAGAGACTTAGGTTCTAGGCACAGTTCTGACTCTGTTGTTCTGTGTGATCTTCGACCAGTCATTTCACTTCAATCCCTTTCCTCTCTGATAAAGGGGAGAGAATGGGAATCTTTGCTCCCTCCTATCTTCAATGGTCCATGCTTCTCCTACAACTACCATTACTACAAACATTATGAAGATAAATTTTTTTTAAAACAGCAGCATAGGGAGGAAATAAAAGTTGAATAAATGATAGATTAAGAAAACATGAGGCACTGATCCAGCAGCTCTGATTTTATGAATAGACTACTCTACCACCCAACACATCCGTCAGACCCTCCTGAGATCTTTTTTATGGCTTTCCATGAATCATGGTCATGATATCTTTAAATGGATGATCAATACTATATTTTCCCATAAAATGTTTGGTTTGAAATCCGATTTTAAGTGCATTAGAGTTTTTGTGCACCGAATGGGTGAATGCCATAATAAATTTTCATCAGATATGAAGGAAATATAGCTTAGATTAATTGCCATATTTATTTATGAGTCTATAAAATACATTGTGAAAATCCTGGCACATTTTTGGGATACCAATTTGAACCTTCAAGAAAGTTAAAAGCATTAAAGGAGACTGGCAGTAGATTTATTATTGGAATGTTTTTAATTGCAGATCCAAGCAGACACAGGTATTAGAACGGCTTTGCCCTTAATGGCTCTGTCTCATGTGTGTTTTTTCTCTAAAAATGATATACTTCCCATATTTTTATTGATTCCATAAGATTTATTGTAGATAAGCTTGGGTTGCATGTGATATCACAAATGATCCCAGCTTCTTCTGAGTTGTGGGGCTATAGATGGTATAACAAAGAGTGTCCCCCCTCAGCTTCCACATGGCTTTCAAAAGTCAGAGGAAAAGAGGAAAGAAGAGTCCAGAAGAAACACCACAAGACAAGAAGAAAATATGTACTGGTTAGAACTGCTTTGAATTGAATTGAAGAGCTAAGCATTAAGCAGAAAGATTCTCAGAAAGATGATTAAAGTGTTGGCCTCACAAACTGATTGTTAGCAAGATTGTGTGCAAAATTATACATTTCCTAGAAGCCATTCTGAGCCCAAAATGTAAAAAAACAACCACCACAGACACACCATGATTCACACTCATTTGTGGTAAGTCCATGATTCCCCTAATCCACACTCAGGGGATTCTTTTAGGCAAAACTATAACCACATGAGGGTACATGAGGTCACTGCCCTATTTGGGGAAATCTGGACCTAGCTGGAGTCTTCACCTCCCACCACCAGGGGCTATGTTTTTATGTATATCATAACCATTCCTGGGGCCCCACTGGTACAAAATCTCTTTTTTACAGTTTTGGTTCTTAGGCCATGTTGACGTAGGAAAAACAAGATGGAGCATGAAGCAAATTACTTAATAAATTAGTCTATCCCTCTAGATAACATAATTCTGTCCCCCTTATTTCTTTCATAGGAATTTAAAAGTTTTATTTTAAAGGATTGTTTCTTTATAGTCTTAGTTCTGTTCTTTACTTGAAGGTGCAGTTTCTTATGTTAGCAAAGCCTTGAAATTACCTTTAGAAACATGTCATCATCTACATGGTGAAACTTAAAGCTGAATATACACATGTGAACCACTTTCAAAAGAAGCCAGTCTTCTGAATTGAGTCAAACACTGCCACTACCTGGTTGTCTGACAGGACTCAACTCATCTTTCAAGTGGGTGCTAATTATAGAAACAGCCTTTAATTCATACTGTGATGATTTTCCTTCTGACCATGGTACATGTCCAAGTCTTTGTGAGCCATTTTCTTTGCCTCTCCACCTCTACGTCTTCAAGGAATTTCTCACATACCAACGAGATTTATAAACTCAGGAGGTTCTTCAAAACTTGTGACTGGTAGATGGCTAAAACTTTCTCAATACTTGAAAGTTATGAAAAAACAGGACAAATTCAGAAACAGATGAGGAAACATTTAGGAACTATGCAAAGTTAAGGGAGCAGAGAAAGAAAAACAATATATGCAATGGCTATAATAATAAAAATTTAAAAATGCTAAAACCAAGTCAAATGTAATTATAATAAACATTTTCATATCTGGACAAAAGATGAAAAGTGGTACCTCTATTATTTCCCTGAAGAAATAGAGGACTATGCTTGTGGAACTTTGCAGATGATATTTGTTGTTTTCACTCTATTGGACAACTTTTCTTTGTTAAAAGGGAAGGATCATTACAAGGAATGGGGAGGGAATAGAGAAGTTACCTATCTAAAAATGACTTAAGATGTAAAGACAAAAGACATCAGAACTAGCCAATATGGTAGAGTAGGAGGCCCAGATATTCCCTCCAAAAGTGTGCATAGTCTGACCCTAATACAAAGTTCAAATTCAGGAAGCAAACTTGGAACAATGAACAAACAAACAAAAAAAGACCTCCACTAAAAAGAACTATTATGATGATAGGATCAAGAAGATGTCCCAAAGAAATCTAAAAGAAAAATACATCTTTGACCTAAGTTCAACTGGAATTTCCAGGGGAAAATGAAGAGGTTGGATTTTATTAAGTTTTAAAGTATTTTATACATGAAACAGAAACCTACAGGAAAGAATTGTAAAGGAAATGAAAATTACAAAGGAGAGATTTGGAAAGAGAATTAACAACTTAGTACTAGACATATAAACCTTGCCTAAGTAACAAATCCTGGAAAATTAGAATGGATCAGATACTACTCAGTGACTTCGACACAATGAAAAATATTGCACCAAATTCAAAACACTGGTAAAATAGAAAAAAAAAGTAAGATATATTAAAAGCTGAACTAGATAGTAGATCAAGGAGAGATAATTTAAGACTCATTGGACCTACAACAGCTTTCAAAAGAATATAGGAATCACATTTCAAGAAAAATGGAAGAAACCTGCTCAGTACTCTTAAAAACAAAAGACAAAGTGAAAATAGAAAGAATCCATACGTCACCTTCTGAAAGAAATATCTCAAAAATAAAATAATGTCATCTCAGAAACATTACACTCAAAATCTAGAATTTCCAAATTAAAAAAAAAATTCTACAAGCTGCTGGAAAGAAATAATCCAGTACCCAAGAAGAATAGGTAAAGTCACAAAAGATTTAGCAACCACCACCAAAAAGAAACAGAGAACTTGGAATACAATATTCCAAAAGGTAAAGATATAGGTTTACAACCAAGAATAATTTACACAGAAAAACTGAGTACAGTACCATGGAGGAAGAACTTAATAAAATGAAACAAAGTACTTCCAAGCATTCCTGAGTAGAAACTTTAAAATGCACAGTGATCAAAAGAAACGTAGAAAGGTAAATATGAATGAGCAATCATAAAGAGAATAAAGGATAAAGTATTTACATTGTAACAGAGAAGATGATAGATATGTCTCTCAAAACCCAAATATCATGATAGTCATAGAAATAATCAAATAAGCAGCAAACCTGAAAGTTATTTTGTTATGTTTTAATGGTATTAAAAGAAGAAAGAATATGGAGGAAGGAAAGGAATTCATGAGGGTGAGGAGTGGAGGGTGAGGGAAGGGGGAGGATGGCCTAGAAGCCATTAGAGTACATAAGTAAAAGACTGTACAAACAAGGCAAAAGGGATGGGGCAAGGGGATGACATTTCAATCTCACTTTCATCCAAATTTATGAAAAGAAAGAATAACATGAACACAATTGTGTGCAAAATATATTTCATCAAACAGAGAAATATGAGAGAAAAGGGGAGAGAATAGGGAACTGGAGGTTCAAGGATAAATTGGTCATTAGCAAAACAAACTAATTACTAAGGGTAGGTTGAGAACAAAGTTTAAAAGGAAAGAGAAGAGTAAAAACCTATGATTATGCTCCAGGTGAAGGAAAGAGAAGGTCAGAAGAGCAGAAGCATATTTATTACATAATTTTTTAAAAAAGATTTTGCCCAAATAAAACCAATGAAATTAAAATTAGAAAGGAAATATATCGGGGTGGCTAGGTGGTGCAGTGAATAGAGCACTGGCACTGGAATCAGGAGGACCTGAGTTCAAATCAGACCTCAGACACTTAACACTTACTAGCCATATGACCTTAGGCAAGTCACTTAACCCCAACTGCTTTGCCTTACCCCCTCCAAAAAAAAGTATATTACTAGGAAGAAATCTTCACAACTTTCTATTAAACAACATAAACAACTGATTCAAACTTATAAGAATAAGCAATATTTTCCAATTGAAAAAGGGTTAAAAGATATAAATTCTTTTGAAGAAGAAATCCAACCTATCAGTGGCCATATAAAAACCCTCCAAATCAATAATAATTAGTAATGATTACAAATGCAAATTAAAGTATCTCTGAGATTCCACCTCACATCCATTAGATTGGCAAAGTTGATCCAAAAAAGGAAAAAAGACAAATGTTGGAGGGGTTGCAGGAAAACATGCCCATGAATACCGTATTGATGTAACTGTGAATTGGACTAGCTATTCTGGACCATAATTTGAAACTTTGCCCCAAAAGTTGCTAAAACACTGTGCATAGGTTTTGACCCATCAGTACCACTACTCAAACAACAATAACAACAACAATCCCAAAGAGACCCTCCAAAAAGGAGAAAAAATATCATATGTTAAAAACTATGTGTAGTAGCTCTTTTTATAGTGTGAAGAACTATAAATTAGGGGAATACCCATAAATTAGGGAATGTATTAATAAATTATGGCATCTGGATGTAAGGAATGCTATTGCTCTAGGAAATTATGAAAGGGGTAGTTTCCGGAAAGCCTATAAAAACTTTATGAACTGATGCAGAGTAAAGTGAGCAGAACCACAATAATCACTTATGAAATAAAAACCTTATAAAGACAAACAGTTTTCAAAGACTTAAGAACTCTGAACAACACATTAACCCATCATAATTCCAAAGTATCCAGGATGAAGTAGGTCATATATTTCCTAATGAAAAGGTGATGGACTCGGGATGAAGAGACATATATTTTTTGCACGTGGCCAATATAGTACTGTGTTTTGCTTAACTATGCATAATTATTACAAGGGTCTTATTTTCTTTTTCTTACTTGGAAGGTAGAGAATATATATTTTGCTAATTAAAAATAATTAAAAGAAACAATACCAATAAAACTTTAAAATAAAATCATGTTACAGAAATGTAATGCCTACATTTTTACATTTAGATGACATTTTTTTTTTGCTAAGCAAAATTACTTGATTTTGAACTACCTAATATGTGCCTTGATTAGAAAGTGGCTGAATGAACCATTGTCTATCAACTTGATAAATGAAATCATAGCATGTTAAGAAATTACAATCAAGTAAGCTTTGGTTCAAGTCCTGCTTGGAACATATACTGGAAATGTGATTACGGGCAAGTCATTTAACCTTTTCAAATCCCCCAAGCCACTCTCTCTAGGAGTAGAACTTGCAGAGATGTTACAGATATGCATTAATGCATGGAGTTTCCCCCTCCCATAGCTCCATATATGAATGAAATAATAAGCAAGGAATTAAAAAGAAAAATAAAGACAAGAGAATGACAATTGAAGCAAAATCTGAGGGAAAACATAAAAAAGACAATAATATTTTATAAACATTTTTAAAAATTATAAATAACGGAAATTATGCTTTTATGTATTTACTTTTGTTTTTGTTTCACTTTGTTTATTTGAATATCTATTTTTGCAGATGGTTGTTAAGAACTTGAAAATCCTCCTCCTCCTCTGCTTCATAAAAGACAAACAGCATGTCAGTTTCAAAATTTCTCCTGGACTCTTTTTTCCTCACAATTTCTAATCCAAGAGGGTATCCTTATCTTTTGAAGTTTTCTTTTGGATTCAAAAACTCCCATACTTAACTTCAAGCTCAAGACCTTTTTGTTAATCCAAGACACTCTATATTGCATTTCATATTTTACTTTACCCTGAAGTTAATTTTACCTTTCTAATTCCCACCTTTATGATGAGTAACTACAGAATATTCCTCTGGAGTTTACTGCCTTTTTTTCATTCCTGATAAGCAAACTGTTGTTGACAGTATCTATTCATGTAAGGAAGGTATCCACCACCTTCCACAATGAGACACCGTGTACACTTATTTCAGTCAGAACAATTAGTGTTTTTTCTGGCTTTATCCACTTAGACCTTCGGTGACTGATCAGTATAAATTATGTATGTGTCTGGCCAGCTGCACTTGCTCACTCATGCACAGAGTTAAAGACATTTCATTTTTCTCAGTTCCAAAACATTGCCACAAAAAAATCTGCATTTTAAAATTCAAATACCATTGTTTTTCAAGTATATCTATACTAAGAGATTCATACATTTGATGTGTAATTCGGCTTTGATCTTCCCTATAAATATTTTCTTTACAATTTTGTGAATAAATTACTGAAATGTTTAACCCCAAAGAGGTAAAATATGGTTTATTTCCTTTAGCTATGCTGATAATAGAGCAGGAAGGCATCTCAGAGATCATCTAGCACATCTTCTTCATTTTACAGATGAATTAACTGAGGCCCAGATAGGGGAAGTACTTGCCCAAGGCCACATAACTGGTAAACAGCTGGGCTGGGATCCAACCTGAGGTCCTCTGAAACTAAAACCACTCCTCTTACTGCTCCACTAGATTTTTTTGACTACAATTCCCAAGTTTATTCCTGAACTCATCTCTGTCTGACTTGTTAGGACTTCCAATATATTTAAACCATATAAGACCTTGAGATACATAATGGGAATTATAATTCTACAAGTCTGTCTGTTCCCCATTTGTTATGATGAGCATCTTGGAGAAATGGTTCTGTTTCCAAATACAATAGATTGTTTCCAAATAGAACAGAGAATTTATATAATTCTATTCTTGATAGCACTAAAAAGTTTCAGAGAAATTGCTTGTTAAATATGATGCTCTGTGTGTGTGCATCATTCAGTGCAGTCTCCGAAAATTCACATTTTTATTCTTTATCACTAACTCATCAAACAGTGAACAACAGAATTAAGCACTGTTGTAGCTGTATGGTATGAAACTCTATGACTGTTTAACAGGGTGTTTTGTGTGCAATCAAGACAATTAGAAACAAATTTTGTAGTAGCATTCAACAAAGCTCCATTGAACCCATATTTCTAAAGTGCACCAATCTATTTACACATGGCTTATGCCCCATAGACAGTATCTTCCCGACACATTTCAGTTTTGTTAAGGATGAAGAAAAAATCATTCAAACAGCAGGAGTATGTCATAAAAGCAAAGATAAAAATCCTAAGGGTTGCTAAATAGAATATGAAAATAGTTAATAGGAACAGAGTTAAATGGTCCAGGTGGGAGTAAAAGAGGGAAAGTGTCCATGATCCCATATTTGCTGTGGGTGTGTATTTCTTGCAAGAGAAAATACTGCACCAAAGGTCTCTAAAGACAAGCAGGAAGCCAGGAATCAGGTGATTGACAGGACTCAAATGGCATGTACTAAACTATAGGCCCGAAACCATTGAGGGATTTTCTAACTGTTAACAATAAAAAAAAAAGTTTTAAAATAAAATGCATTTGTGTGGGAAAAAAAAGTTTTGCGTTCTATGAAAGGAATTGCACCGAGTTTCCTTCAGTCTCCCTCCAACTCATAGCTTAATCTGTTACTGACTGAGCTTTCAATGTTTTTGCTTTTTACTATGCTAATAGAAGACAGAATGGACCAGACATTCCTACATCAGAGAAGTCTTATAAATCAGTTTAGATACAAAAAATCCTATAGTAGGTTTCGCTCACAAGTATATCACCTAGTAACATTTTTTGTTTTCATACCATTTTTTCTTAAGCCTCTAAGAACAAATGAGTAATCAAACTTGCTGAGCCTGACTATCTAATTTTATTACTTTATAATTGACGTGTCTTCCCTCTGGAAATGTTTGCAATTAATTAATTAGTGGTAATCTCACCTCTGGGAATAACTTAATGTATTCTCTCCAAGTCTTGTCATTTTTTTTTTTTTACAGTAGCTTAGATGCATAGAAGTTAAAAGTGATTTGATGGCAAAACAGAGTGGGTTTTTTGAGTGAGAAATTAAGGTGGCTTTTTTTTCCTTAAGTGAATATTCATCATAAAATCAATCAGACAATTATTTCCATCCTTTTGGAACTTTGAAACTGTGTGGGAAAGTAGGGCTAGGGCTTTTTTTTACAAAAGAAGGAGCAGTAATGAAACACTGTTTTACTGTTAGTCTTTATAAAGAAACACTCTCTCATTAATTATCATTTCATCACAGATTTAAAAAGAAAAAACACCTGCTCTTTAAATTTTAATTCCCAGTTGTGTGTTTTATAATGTACTCAACAAACTTTGTAACAGAGAATAAGTGGAAGAGAAGGAGAAGTAAGACAAGAAAACAAACAATACCCAGAAATGGGTAAAGTCTCCTGGTTAAAAAAAATTATAATTACTCACACTCCAACTGGGATCACAGTTTGGCTGAAAGCAGTGAAGAGAGGAAATTGGAGTGGACCCTGGACAGGGAAAGAACAAGGAATTACTCTTGGAATCTCTGGGACAATGTTTGGCACATAGTAGGAGCTTAATAAATGCTTGTTGATCAGTTTATAATATAGATGTCAAGTTCGTGACCCTCTGTCACTATTTGGAACCAGTTTAAAAAGATAAAAGGAAAATTCCAGCCTTGGAGTCTACCCTGGGCTATGAGGCCCTTCATACTGGGTTTCTCACTGGAGAGCTGGAGATAGTGGATATGTTTGAGTGCTTAGCCCGAACCTATTGACCTGCGGATCTCCTGGGTAACCGGAAGTAGTCGGGTGGCTGAATAATTGAATTGTTGAGGGAAGACATATTTTAAACCTTAGACAGGAATCGAGAAGTTGAGGGGACTTTCCTTCTCCCTTCTTTCTCACAGCCTGGGCAGGGAGAGTAGCACGGGTTTAGCCTCTCTCCACTGAAGACTTTAGGTGTTTGGGAGGCTGGAGCCCCGAGGCAGTTGTCAGAGATTAGAGAATCTACCTCTAAATTGAGGGCCTCGGTACGGGAGATCTCGGCCCAGAATTTATGGCTGCCGGGTCTCCTCCACTCCACACAATGGGGATAAAGATTTAGTAGGATTGGTGGCTCGATCCCCCGGGTGCGCCGCTTTCATGGGGTGAAGACCCTACTCCCCCCGACCCCTGCTAACACGACCTCAACGTTTGCCCATTGATTCTGAAACAGGTATCGCGACTGACCCCTCCAAGTTCCCTGCCCCTTCTCCAGGCCCAGAAGAGTGGAGACTCCGACGCCCTTTCAGCGTTATCCGGTCCCCGCTCCAGCGCGGCTCGCCAGCGCCACCCCCAGCGGAGCGAAGCTTCTGCAGCCCTGCGCCGGGGCACCATCCCTAGCTTTCCAGACCCCTCTGCCCAGTTGCCCAGCACTTCATCTGATCAGACTGGGGCTTGGGTTCCGGGATCATGTTTGCATTCCGGGCGGGAGGGAAGGAAAAAGGGAAAAGGTAGGGAAGCAGATCTTTTGGGTAAGTTCCCAAGGTGCTCTGAAAGGAACCCTCACAGGATTGGTCTCAATCCTAGCCTGGGGATCCCTCCCTACATTTCCGTGATCAGAGGAGAGGGTCTTCTTCCCGCATTTCCTAGAGTCGGCCCCAAGAGTTGAGAGCCTGTATAGCTTCGGTCCTTTCTTGAGCCTCCGCCCCCTCCCGGATGCTGCCACTTGCCCCTCCCCAGGGTGACCGGGGAGAGGCAGAAGGGTCAAGTCCCGGGTGGAGTCTGGAGTAGCTGAGAAAATGAGCTCTGAGAGTGGAGGTGAAGGGTGGGTGGGAGAGAAGCCAAAGAGAAACTCAGAGAGATCGAGGGGTCTAGAGACACAAAGACAAAGAACGAAAGATATTCATCAAACCAAGACAAAGTGGTGCAGCGGGGTGTCAGGGGCAAGGATAGGTTTAGAAACACTGACACCGAGCTCTTGCTTTTTAGTTCAGCACTCTCACCGACCTTGTTGAGGTCTAACAAACTTATTGCAGGAATAAAGATGCCCATTCGCCCAGGGGAAGCGGGGGAGGGAGGAGGGGGAGGGTTGGAGTCTTCTCCCCCGAGCTTCCCTGCCCTTCCTACCTGCCTTCTTCCAGGCACTCTGCCAGCTTTCTCCCACCCTCATCCCTCCACCTCCTCCCCTTTCTCGCCTCTTTCTTCACCTCACGGCTTATCTCTTTGCCTTTCTCTCTCTCTTCTCTCCTTTCTTTTCTCCTCACCTACTTTTCATATTTCCCTTTCTCCTTCATTTTCTCTTTTCTTTCGTCTTCTCTATATTCTCTTTTATGATTCTTTTTCTTACTAACCCCTCCGTTTCTTCTGTTCCCCCCCCCCCCCCGTTTCCTCCTCTCCTATTTCGCTCTCTGCTTCCTCTTTTCCTTTTTTTGCTTCTCTTCTCTTTAGATGCTTTGGGGAGACAGGGAGTTCCCAACGCTCCTGGCCGGTTGAGTAGGGCTGGTGTAATTTTTCTCCACTTCTCAAATTTAATTTGGAGTGACTGGGTGTGCGTGTGCGTGTGCGCGCGTGTGTGCTTAAGACAAGAAAGAGAAAGACCAACCGCAGAGGCCTCTCAGCACAACAGTACAACAACAAGAAACAAGTGTCGGAGGCTGTGTGAGCGACCGGTGCGTGCCACGATTGGCACAGCCAGCTGTCCCTGGGTCCCGCCGCCCCGGGATTACCGTGACGTCACTTTGCTACTCTTCCCACGGAGGACTGCGAAACAACCCAGGAGCAGAAAATAATCAGGCTTGCCACCCTCTCTAAAGCCTCCCAGTCTGGCGCCTTTTTGAACCCTCTTTCGCCCCCTTCCTCATCCATGGGGCAATTGGGTCTCTTTAACCTGAGAGGCGGAGGGCAGCCCTCAAGAGCGCTGGCCCAGCCGCCCGAGAACCAGGCGGCTGCTCCCCTCCGGGCCCCTCCTCTCCCTCGCTCTCCACTAGCTGGGCCAAGGAGGCCGCTCTGGAAACCGGTGCTCATCTAAGGAGGCTCTGCGAGAGCACAATCCGCGGGTCCCCCCTAGGATTTGCGGGGCTGAGCCCGGAAACCAGCCTATACTGCAGGAAAAGGCCAAAAATTTTTTAAAATAAAATAAAATAGCACAGAAGACGCGACCATGTCCTTCTCTCAGTTTGGATACCCGTATAGCAGTGCTTCTCAGGTAAGCCCAAAAGCCGCAGCCCCCGGTGGTGCCTAGAAGATTAGGTTTCTCTTCCCAGGCTGTGTGGCCCAGATGTGTCTCTGAGGCTTCTGCTCCGGGTGTGTTCATGTGCATCTGTGTATGTGTGTATACACACGTGTCTGTGTGTGCGCTCCCTCCTCCCTCAGCGTCTGCCGCTAGGTTGGAAGGAGCAGGGTCTTGCCAACTCTGCCATGACCTGCCCTCTTACGCCCAATCCCCTTCCACTGTCTCTTAGACTTCTCTCTACTGAGAAATCTGGGCACTCTGTTTATGGACTTGTTTGGTTTACTTCTCTCTTTGTCCCTAGGTTTTGTCATATCCTTAGAAATCATAAAACCCACAGAAGAGAAAGCTAAAAGAGAATTTAAAACCAAAAATATCAGATCTAGGAGGGAGTTTAGGAATCATCCTGTCCAATCCCCTTATTTCACACAGGAGAAAACTGAGGCCCCGTGACTTGCCTAAGAACATACAGCAAGATCCTGTTAGAGCCCCCACCAGTATTTGCTTGCTAATCCAGTGCTCTTTCCAACGTATTTGGACACTCAAATTGGTTACATATCACTCCCTTATTCAACATATACTTTTCCCCTAAGCTGTTTTCTGTTCGTCTATGAGAGATTTTGGATAGGTTTGAGGCCCTGATATGCTTCCTAAACCGCCTCTGGCCTGAACATGCCTTCAGGTAAAGATGGAGGAAAAAGGGTCTCAGCTCAGAGCCCAGAATAGCTCCATCACATCTACCTGTTCTTCACTTTTGTAACCCGAGTGGGGTGGTTTGGAGAGTAAAGCTATCAAGTCCCCAGATTCTTTAAGTTCCTCAAGGAAGAGGAGCTGAGGTTTACTCATCTCTGTTTCTCCCTCCTGCTCATAACAGGTGTGTTATAAAAGCGTATGTTGAATGGATGGATGGAATTTAGTGAACTGGCTACCAAATGTGCAGTCAAGCCCAGGTTTTAAAAGCTGATCCTTAGATTCCATTGACCAAGGTTCCCTGTCCTTTCCTACCCTCTCTCTCTTCCTCTTTCATACCCTCCACAGTTTTTGGTGCCAGCCAACCCCAGCACCACTTGCTGTGAATCGGCTCCTCGGTCAGCCCCAGTCCCGGATGGGTCCAGCGGTTCGACCCAGGCCTCCGCTCTTTGCTGCCAGCCTTACGAGAACCGACTCCTGGGCAGTGCGCGCCCGGAACTCGGCACAGCCCTAGGAGTTTACGGCTCCCCTTACGCAGCAGCTGCAGCGGCTGCTGCCGCAGCTTCTTCTCATGGCTACTCCAGCTACCTGCCCTACAGCCCAGAGCCTCAGGCTCTCTACAGCGCGCTGGTGAATACTGCCTCTTGCCCTACTGCCCAGCCAACTCCAACCCCTCTAACTAACTGCCTTTCCCTTCCCCCTTTAGGAATCCGGGCTGGGTTTGGGAAAAGGTGGAAACCACGGAGCAGGTAGTAAAATCCAATTAAAGCAGAGGGAAAGGCTGTATGCTCAGGAAGGCACAGGTGAGAGGGGGAGAGATAAGGCCCAGAAAGATCGCCCTTATCCCCAGCAAAGGAAGGGAGCGGGGGTCCCAGAGAGGGGATCCCTTCATATTCACATATCTTTCCCCAGCATCCCCCCCAACTACCGGATCATTCTGGGCCACAGCACTAAATACCTCTTCCTTTTATAGAACCCTCAATATGAACTCAAAGAGACCACTGGCAGCTTCCCAGCTGGACTGACGCAGCCGGGAGCCTACTACCCCTACGAATCTTCTCTGGGGCAGTATTCCTATGAGAGGTAAGACCCAGAGGTTACCTCATCTGTAGTCACAACCTTTCAAAACAAGGATCAAGGACATAAAGAGGATAGGGGAAGGATGTAGATGGAGATTGGGAAACAGAGGGTTACAGAGATAAAATGAGGAAGGCAACCAGGTGGGAAAATGGAAGGAAAGGCATAGGACGAGTATAGAGAATATAAGAGTATGGGGAAAAAGAACAAGGAAGGAAAGGGGGGAAAGGAAAAGGAAAAGCTATAGATGAAAGAAGAAGGGGGAAAGAGAAGAACTGGATGACTGGTGAAGTAAAGAAAGGAAAGATAGGAAAAAGAGGATGAAGGAAGGACGAGAGAGAGGACAAAGGAGGAAGAATTCCTGGGCATTGTATGGTGCTTGTCAATTCTGCACTAAAAGTTACACAAAAGTGTGCCCCCTCCTTTCCTCTTCCTTACCATGTCTTTTCTTTCCCAGACTAGCCCATTGCTTAACTCAGGGAGAGGAATCCCATTTCAGGACCCCCCCTAAACCACATATATCATGTCTAACTAGCTTTCCCCTTCCCCCTTCCATACCTACCCCAAAATTCTTCTTTTGGTGGAATGTTCCCATATTTGGTGGCAGGTACAGCTCTGTGGACTTCAGTGGCTCAGCCAGGCGAAAGAATGCCACCAGAGAGACTACCAGTACTCTGAAGGCCTGGCTGTATGAGCATCGAAAGAATCCATACCCCACCAAGGGTGAGAAGATCATGTTAGCTATTATCACCAAGATGACTCTCACCCAGGTCTCTACCTGGTTTGCCAATGCTCGGAGGCGCCTCAAGAAGGAGAACAAGATGACCTGGTCTCCCAAGAACAAGGCAGGGGAAGAGAAAAAGGAGGAGAGGAGGGGAGAAGAAGACAGCTATGGAGTAAATAAAGGCCAAGGTAGGACAGAAAGGAAGGGGGGAAGAAATCTGCATGGCCTTAGAAGAGTGCCCACCTACAGGTCTTGGGAGAGAAAGCTAAATTCCCTCGCAAAAACTGAGCAAAGAATCAGGATTTAGGTTTTGGGACCACAAGGATGGGGGGGGGGAAGAAACTTTTTATTGTTGACAGCCTTCCTTTCCCATTTCACTGAATCTAAAAGCAAATATGGTCTTCTGCCTGGAAATCTTGCACCTTACACCCCCAGGCACTTTCCCAAATTGGGGACTTTTGTTTTTCTCAGTATTGACTGGTTTATTTGTAGATCAAAAAGCCTGCAAAGAGGCCAAGCAACTACAACTAAGTGACCTGGAAGACTTAGAGGAAGAAGGTGAGGAAGAGGAGGAAGAGGAAAGGGAAGACCAGGGTGAAGGGAGCACAGCGGACAGACTGGAGAGGCTAGGGAAGGGTGTGAAGCTAGAACCAGTAACCAGTTGCGAGGCTTCACAGACTGAGCTTGAAAAAGAGGATTGTAACCTGAAGCATCGTGGAACTCCTCTCGAGTTCCCTTGCAAAAACCCTCCCTGCTCAGGGAGATCAGACTTCTTGGGATCCTGCATGGGACCAGCAGGCCAGATTCACTGTGTGCCCAGTGAGAAGCCCCGGATCTGGTCTCTGGCTCACACTGCTGGGGCCAGTGCCCTAGCAGGAGAATCCGAGGCCCAGGCAGGGCCCCAGAGTCCTCATCGACATCAGGCCCTAGGGAGACTTTCCTCTTTGGGCCAGGGCTGTGAAGGGACAGCTATTGCTGGCATGAGAGTCCAGGCCAGCCGCTGCACGGTGTTAGAGGAGCCTCCCCAGGCAGCCAAGATCTTTAGAAATTCGACTTTCAACCTGCAGCATTTGCAGCTGAACTGCGCTTCTTACCCTGGGCTGGGAGAGCCCTGCCAATATGCATCCGGAGCAGAAGGTAGTGGGACCCTGACTGCGTTGTCTCTCTGGGAAATATTCCTGGGATGTTTAAGCTTTCTCATCCCACCTCCCCACTCCTTCCCTTCTAACCCGTAGGGCCAGAGGTGGACTCTTATCTACCCCGCTTAGAAATCAGCCCTTCTCTCCAGCTGCCTGGGAATAAAAGCTTGGTTCTTAAAGGCCCCGCCCCAATCATTTGTCCCGAGATGGGGAGGGGCAACAGGACTTTCCTGGCCGACATATCCCAAAGTCGACTTTGTCTGGCATTGGAAGGGATCAGAGCCAGCTGAGGGCCCCTGGGACTCAGGTCCTCCTTCGGCTAGAGCCAAGAATGTGGCAGAGAAGGAGAACAGTTAGAAAGAACCAAGTAATCCCGAATTACAAACACTTGGTTGTATCTGTATATAGGATCTGCATGGACAATGGAAGGGTAGTAAAGAGGCCACAGAGCTCTAGGAAGTTTGCCTAGGGCAGCATGCTGTCAAAGCCAGAGCTCAAAACGATTTTTTTTTAAGCCAGTACTTAGGACTTGAGGTACACGTTAGAACAGGGAAGTAAATGGAGGTGTTCTGAACATCTCCGCTTACTTCCCTGTTCTTTTAGACCCCCACGGATCATAGGATGTAGAGATGGAAGGAACTTTAAAAATCTAGTGCAGTACCTTCACTATACAGCTAGGGAAACTGAGACCCAGACATAAATGAAGTGATTTGTTAAAGGTCACTCTAAAAGTATAGGTAGTAGAGCCATTATTCCAACCCTTTGGTTCCAAACCCAGCATTTTTTTTCTCTCTCTTTCACATTGACACAGCTGAGGGAGTGTAGATTCATCTGACTGAAATGCATCTGAAAAAGCCCAGCTTAGTTGGTTAGGAAAACTGAGGAGGTAAAGGAGAATAGAAAGGTCTCTTCTGACACCTGCTTATTTGCCCTACTATCCGCGTCGTTCCATGTCTAGCTGGTTGCTTAAGTTTGGCGGACTCTTCCACAGCGAAAGTGGATAGCCGAGACTGACTGAAATTTCTTAAATGGAAATGAGTTTCACCCTCCCCATCCCCCAAAGCGGCCGCTGTCTGAGGAGCAGTCCGGATTAATTGCTGTTGAGCGATTTCTCTCAGGATCATCTTGGTAAATGAATTTACAATGAGACGAGCATCTAGATAACCGGGTCCAAAACCATCCTCGTAAGGAAGCCAATTCACTGTAGACTTTGGCTTCCCAAATATTGCCATTACTTTCGATTTGTAAGATGGCAGGTAGTGTGACCCTTGGGCAACTTCCGGAAATTTGACCTGGCACCCTCCCCGAGTCCTATCCTCCCTCTGAGTTTAAGGAGGTCTGCCTCGCCTAAGCGACTTTCTCGGGTTTTAATCACTCTCTCCTTTCTCAGCAGGTTAGCACAAGAATTGAGATTTGACGAAGAACCTTGGGAGCCGTTCAGATTACCAAAGCGCGCCCCTAAGCAAGCCCAGAGACTAAGAGACGCTAAAAGCAGGTTTTCTCTGCCTCAGAAACAGATGGACAAACAAGTTGTGGCTAGCTTCTCTCAGTCCTTTCACCGAGAGCTGGGAGCAGCTTGCAATGGCACAGCTTTCGGAATATTTGAAGCGTTTTGAAGGAGAGCGAAGAAAGGACTAAGAGAGGTGGTCTCGAGCGCGGGACCGTTGGTTTCTCAAAGTGGGAAGGGGAAGCGTTCCCTCCGTCCTCCTTCCCCGTGTCTATCACAGTTTAAAGTACGCAAAACTCCAAATCTCCCAGAACACTAAATATTCTCGTTTCACTAACAGTGGTCAATTAGGCCGCCCTCGCCAGGTCGATCTTAATATTCTCCACTTCTTGGATCCTGAGAAACAAACACAAAAGCCTATTTGTTTTTTCTTTGGTAAAATGTTTACAAACTCCTCGGTCTGGGGCTTAGGAAGCAGAAGAGGGGGCAGTTTCCAGCTAAGGGATCCCGGACCAGGGATCACTTGAACCACCCGGCTTTAAAACCTCCCCAAGGCCAGGCGGGAGGGCCTCCACGTGCTTCTTGAGACCCTGGAAGTAGCGGAAAGGAGGCGCTGGAGAGGCCCTTGTGGAATGAATGAAAACTGCTTTTTTCCATCACAGATTCTGTTGGCTCGGCTGCCCTGACTGCCCCAGACGGTATGGGTGTTTCCCCCGTACCCCGCTCAGAGAACTGAGCTCAACTGAGCCAAGCCCTCTGAGTGGGCTAAGCAGGACCAGCTTAGTGGGTCATCGCCTTCCAGGAGCCAGGGACCCCGCTCTGCGAGAAATAGGGGAGGGAAATCTAAAGGGAGAGCCAGAAGCTCAGCTTTGTTTCTGTTTAATGGTGTGGCAGCAAACATTTTCTGTTCGTCCTAATAAACGGAGAGGGGACGAGCGAAGAAAGAAGCTTTGTTCCCCTTTCCAGAACCATGAACACGCTGTTGCTTCAATTAACAGTGAGCGTTAATGAAAGCGTCGGCCCCAAGGACCTGCCTGACACCAACTCTTCTTTTGGTCCTCGGGTCACAGGCGGCCCTTTGAGGTCAATAGATTAGCTGACATTCTGCTGTGATGAGTGAGAGATCACTCTACAAAAAATCGGGAATGCAACCTGGAGGGGAGAGCACGGGCAGGCTTGAACCAAGTGTCTCAGTCGCTTCAGGATAGAGTGGGAGTTTAGAGCACAGTAAAAGTAGCCCTAAAAGGGAAGGATTAGCTCACTGGATGTTGGGGAGGGACCCGGCGGGGTGCTGGTGGTTTGTCTTCCACCTCTGAAAGTTTAAAATGGGCTGAAGAAATGAACTTTTTCGTGTTGTGGTGAGCAATTTTCAGCCTTTCTTAGTCTGTTCTCTCTCATTCAACTTAAACCACCAAAGTCTTTCAGTTTCGGGATTTTGAGATAGGTACTTTCAGGCGAAGGCAATGACTGCAGAGATAATAGAAAAAACGTTGGATAGTCGCTAGAGCTCGCTTTTCTTTCTCTGGTTTACTCTCTTCACCTTTCTCCCTTTGCTCTTTCCTTCCCCTTCTCTCTTCTTCCTTCCTACCTTCCATTCTCCCTCCCTTGGCTCTCCCTGCCATGGTGTCCTTTTTTCCTTCTTTCCTCCCTAGTCTCGGGTAAAGTGACTGCATGCAACTCTTCTTCTTCCTTCCCAAGCTCAAGACATTTCAGAGGGCCCAAATAGAGTGGAGAGAAAACCAGAGTCAAAGAGTACCTGGGTCAGATGTCGCTCCCCTTTTCAAATTCGTTTCCTAAAGTTGTAGAAATTGCCCCGCCTCTTCCCCATCCCCCTCTCCGCTGCTCCATCTCCTTCCTAAGGAACAGCTGCTCCCTCACCCTGGCTTTCTCCGTGGCTCCCCTGGGATTCACAGTCTGCACCGTTGACCCGCGGCTTAGGGTCTGGGAAATTAAACTGCGAAAAGATAAACATTATTTCAAGTCGGATTTGCGGGATTAGCGCTTGTAATAAAGAGCATTAGTTGGAGCTTCTTTCAAGGCTCCCAGTGTCCCTCGCTCTGCCCCTCCCAAGGCGCAGGTAGCCCTTCCCAGGGCCAGAGTCTTCTAGCCCCCAGGTCTAGGGCAGTGGTTATTGTTGTGCAGTGCCCCTTCATCCATTACTGAGCTCAGTCCTAGGCTAGTACTGTGAAATGACCCCTGAGGAGTTGGGACAGTGCCAAGGCGCCCACGTAGCCTTCTTTTCTAAGTTCAACGGATCGTTGTCCTGCCTCCCTTTAGGTCTGCTAATAAGTAAGTAGCCTTTTGGCAGCTGAGTCCCAGCTGGCTAGACTCTGCCACTAGCTTGGCTACTTTTGGAAGTAGACCCTCCCTAGATCGGCGCCTCCGGGCTTCAGCTCCGGTAAAATGAAGATTCTGTCTCTTTACCCACCTGGAATCCAGAAGCACCCAGAGGAACACCACGCCACTCGAAAACCTTCAGGAGCTTGATGAAGATGCCGGAGGAGGTCAGGCTAATGGGCTAGGCCTTCAGGGGCTCCCCAAGACCGGAAACTTGACTCTTAGTCCCTTTCCATTCTTCGGATTACTAGGGAAGCAGTCTGATCTCCCTAGTCCCTCACTTCCCACACCATTTTCCTAGATTCAGTGAGCCCTATGGAGCAAACCTATCTAAATATGATCCGGGGAGACATCTTTAGAAGACTGCTTTGACTAAAATAAGAGTGGAGAGGGGGTGAAAGTTAGGAGCCAAAGGCTTTTGTGGAAGTGAGAGAGGGTGCAAGGGACAGGAGCATAAAGAAGTTGGGAGTGCTACACCGAAGATTTAGTGAAGTTAATATTCCAATAACCGAGAAGAAATCCAAGGCTGTGGAGCTGTGCTCTGTTAGGGTCTCATATTCGAACTTCAGGGCAAATTGAGACAGATGAAGGAAGGGGAAGGAGGCTTCCTAACTCCAGAGCAGTAAGACACATGGGACATCCTATCTCACCCTTCCATTAAGGTGCTGTAACCTAGGTTAGGGTGGTGTCACCTAGAAAGGCAGGTTTTAGAGTTGAAGGGAACTTAAAGATGGTCTGGTCTGCAATCCCTTTATTTATGGATGAGAATCAGTCCCAGATGGGAAGTGACTTACTCAAGGTTATACATTTAGCAAAGGGAATAGTGGGAACAGTGTGCTGGTAAATGTATAACAAAGTATCCTGACACACTTTTAAATTTAAATTTAATCTGTGTTATTATCTTTCCAACACTGTTTTAAATCCAGACAATCAACAAAACAGGAAGTCAAGCCCTGATTTGTATTGTTTTTTCCTGGTGTAAATGTTCACTGTGAAAATTTAAAATAACTCCCCCCCTCTCATTCTCATGGTATTCTCCACCTGGCCTCTCTCCACTCCTCTTCTTTGAAGGCACTAAATTATCTGCCTTTCTTTATCTTGTCATCTGGTCCAAGGAGGATCCAAAACTCTGCCATTCCTGCCTTGCCCTAGAACTATATGTTCTGGAATGGGGTGGCCAGGCACTTCCTTGTTGCCCTACTTTCCCTGGCTCCTACTGAGATCATACACATAGGAAGTGACTATACCCTCTGTCTCCCAACCCCCACTTCATTCAAGTCACCTCTCAGGGGGAAGAGAATAGACCTGCTTTGTCCTAGAAAGTAATCTCCTCAAGAACAGGTGCAGACATTCCCTGATTGACTTAATCTGGATTCTCTTTCAATCTCCTCATTGGGATCAGCTTTAAAAAACTATATTATTTTTTTATCCCAAAACTCAACAGCTGGATATTCTAGGGAAGAAGGAAAAGAAGAAATTGTACTTCAGGATCCCATCTTATTATCATTATTCACCTATATGTATATATATATGTACATAAACATACAACATACATAATATATGCACAACTTATATATATATCATATATGGAATTATACCACATATTAGAACTGCAGAACACCTTAGAAGTAACTTAGGTGGGATGTTCAAGTTAGAAGGGACCTTACAGCATAAAATATTGGAGATGAAAGGTACTTTAGTACATAGAATGTTGAATGTCATAGATGAATGAGACTTTGCATATAGACTATTAGAGTTCTAAGGGAGCTTACTGATCATTTGTTCTGACTCTTCTCCCATTTAAAGGTGCAGAAACCAAGGTCTAGAGAAGGAAAAATACTTACTTAAGCACTTATTAGTTGGTGGTCAATCCAGAAGTAGACCCAGGTCTTTCCAACTCATTGCCACTCAAATGCCCACTACCTGATTTGAAACTAATCCAATATTCTAACCTTTGATCCAACAAGACAGGGTTCTCAATTCAGAAATGACCAAAAGACATACCAGGAAACTGTTGGAGTATGTGGCCCAAGATCAACTAATTAAAAAAAAAAACCATTGAAGGCCAGCAAAATCTCCTATTAGACACTGGGGGTAGTCTCTTCTCCCTTTCGTCAACTGATTCTATGATTTGCAGTTTGGTGTTCCACAGAGCTATTTCCCAGACAGTCACTCTTCCTGTCAACTCTTTAATTTTTCTGTCATAAAAGAGCACTGAGCCCTTCATATTCTTCTCTGCAGTCAATTGATTATTTACTATGCTAGCTGAAAACAGAGTAATTTCAAGGCAGGGAAATAATTTCCTTTTATGCAAGTTTTTAGAGCTCACTTCATTTAGAATTAGAGATGTGTCCCCTTTTTCCCCCTGTCTTTTTATATCACCTTTCCCCTCTGGTACTACTCCAGAAGACTGCAGAGATTTTTAGCAGAGACAAGCCAACAAAGATAGAAGGCATAGCAGCCTAGATCAACATGAGCAGAAAGGGACCCAGGCAACCTTTTGCACATCCCAAGTAGCATAGAGACAGTGTATTGTTCTGCACTGTGCCTGAACCACAACAGGAGATGGTACCATACAAATACCAAGGCAGCCAGCCCATAGAGCAAGTGCTCTCAACCCAGAGTCAAGGCAGCCTGTGCCTAAATCAAAGCAAGAGACAGGACCAGACCAGCTTACAGGGACACACATCCAAAACTCAGCAAGACATAGCAGGGGAAAAGGTCAAGGGAGAATCTAGGAAGAAAAGCACCTTGGGACTTACAGGAAACATATTACCAACACAATCAACTATATCTGACTAAGGCCTATCATAGAAAGGAAAAGAGCAAACATTACATTTGGAACTATGTGAGTTGGAGACACAAGGGGCCAAGGTAACATTCAAATCAAGTCATCAGGAAACTGAGTCAAAACTTAAGAATTTAGTCACCACATCCAAGACCGAGGAGAGCCAGCCCATACCAAGTACAATGGGACCAGAGGCTGACCCAAGCATAAAAGCACAATCCAGAAACTGAGACTGGAGATAAGAGCAAAAGAAGAAAATATTAAAGACAATAAAAATATATCATGAATTGAGAGAAATCTTAGAGACAAATCTAGAAAAAGAGAATAATTCCATAAGTTCAAATAGAACCTCAGATAAAAGAATGACCTGGCCACAAGGACTATAAGAGTACATGGAAGATAGGAAGCATTTCAAACAAATTTAAAATTTTTTTTAAATGTCAAGTTCCAAGTTCTCTTCCTCCCTCTTGTTTTTACCCCATACATTGAGAAGGCAAATAATGTCATCAATCATACATGTGAAATCATGTAAAATATGTATTCACATTAGCCATGTTGCAAAAAAAATTTTTTTAAGAGGAAGAAAAATAAAGTGAAAAAAATGCTTAACCCTGCAGTTGGAGTTCATTACTTCTTTCTCTAGAGTTAGATAACATTTTTCATTGTGGATCCTTTGGAATTTTCTTAGGTCATTGTTTTAAGCAAAGTAGACAAATCTTTCACAGTTGATCATTCTAACAAAATTGCTGTTACTGTATACAATGCTCTGGATAGGAAACTTTTTTTTAAGAAAAATGCATTTTAAATGAAATGACAGTTACAGAAAAAAAGAATAAGAAGTAGAATTAATATCTTAGAACACATATTTGTAGGCTATATCCAAAAACTAGACTACCTGAAAATCAGAATAGGACAAAGGAAAAAAAATGGCTTTATGAGACAACAAGAAATTTTAAAGTAAAATTGAAAGACTGGGGGAAATAATAAAATACAAAATATATGTTATCAAAAATAACCACTCCAGGGGGGCGAAGCCAAGATGGCAGCATAGAAGCAGCAAAGCACCACAGCTCCCACACAAACACGCTAAAAAAACTCATAAAATGGGACGCTAAACAGATTTTCAAGCTCCAAAATTCTCCACAAGACAGAAAGCACATCTGTTGCTACAGGCAGCACAGCAGGCGGGGCTCTTCGCAGCAGTCTGGGACCCTCAGCGGAAACCCCGGCCAGGTCAAGCCCTGAGGCATCGGGCAGGGAACTGTGGCTATAGGAGAGCAGATCCGCTGCACTGGAGGCACAATTACCACATCTATCAGGTCAGAAGAAAAGAAGGCTAAGAGAAAGGTCAGTGGATTTTGCTAACTGGGGAGGAGAAGAGCGGGCCCGGCCAAACTGCTCCCAGGGCAAGGAGGCAGCGGGAGGTGGTGGTAATAGCAGGAAAGTCTGAGAGCCACAGCAGCCCCCACTGAGCTGCTTCAGAGCCCTCGGCCTGCAGATAGCAGGGGGACTGATGCGATCCATCAGGGCCAAGGGCTCTTGCGTTGAGTGGCCTGGATCTGGATCATGGTCTTGAGTGGTGGTCCTGGGGTGCACTTTCAGTGAGCCAAGGCTGGGAGGTGGGGCTGCAGCACCCCACTAAGAGCTCCGGCAGATGTGAGGGCCCCAGTGATTTGGGACAGAGCTTTCCCCCTCCAGGAAGCAGAGTTCCACAGAGCTAAAAAACCAAGCAATTAAT
>CM053595.1:98255543-98322899 GCA_028646575.1 Pseudocheirus occidentalis
CATGGAGATGTCCTGTGTAATTACACAGGTACAGCCTGTATTGAATTGCTGCTCCGCCCAGTGGGAGTGGGTGACAGGGGAGGAATTGCAAGAATCTAGTATTTAAAGCTATACAATCAAATGCAACTGAGAAATAATACACTCAGGGATGGGGCCAGGGAGCCCCTCCCTCCCCTGCTAGAAAGCTAGAGAGATGTTGGAGGAGGGCATAAAAGGGAACAGATTGTGGGAGGGGCCTTACAGTGGGATCAATGTTCTGGGCTGGGGGGTAGGGGCAAAAAGGGGAGAAAATCTGTAACTCAAAACCTTGTGGAAATGAATGATGTAACCAAGAAAATAAATTAAAATTAAAAAATAAATAAATTTAAAAAAATAACCACTCCGGAAAACAAGTCAAGGAGAGAGAATTTAAAAAATCATCAAACTATTTTAAAATTATGAGCACAAGAAGAAACCATGTGATACCACATTTCTATACAGGAAAATGGCACAGAGCTACTAGAACAGAAATTTAAATGAAACTAGAAAGAACTCACTGATAGCCTCCTGAATGAAACTCCAAATTCAAACTTCTAGAAGCACTATCATCCAAATCCACGACTTTCAGAGGAAAAAATGCTGGAAGCAACTACAAAGAAGAAACGAACCAGAGTTAGGATCACCTAGGATTTGCAAGGGACTTACATAAAACAAAGAAGACCAGAAATCAAAGTTTTTAAAACAATATTAATTTTTTTTCACGCAACTGGGAAATAAGATATACAGGCACTGGGGAATAGAAATCCATCTTGCCCTACTAGAAAGTTAGGTGGAGTTGGGGGAAGATATAAGAAAGAACAGATTAGGGAAAGGAGTATTCACAGGCTCACTATCTTGGGGTGGGGGTGGAGGAAAGAGAGGGAGAAAATTTGTAACTCAAAATCTTGTGGAAATGAATGTTGAAAATGAAAAATAAATAAATAAATTGGAAAAAGGAAAGAAGACCTTGGAATACCATATTCTAAAAGACAAAAGATAACTTACAACCTAGCATAATGCACCATGAAAACCTTAGTAAGATCCCATAGGGGAAAAATCATTGACCTCTTAAAGAACAGAAGGCTTTGAAGAATTGCTAATAAAAATACCAGAGTAGACAGAAAGAGTTGAAATGCAAACACAAAAGTCAAGAGAAAACTAGAAAGGTAAATACATTTGTGTATCTGGAAAGATTTATATAATGATGAAGTACTTATAACTCTAATTGGAGGGAAAAAACCCAAGTATCCCTACAGAACTCAAATGTATCCATGGATCACAGAAGGACCAGATAAGACATTTAGAAACCCTGGAAAGATGGTTTTGTTCTGTTTCCAGAACTGTAAAAGATAAAAGAAATGGGAGGGAAAATTATGGGAAAAAAGGACAAAGAAGGGGAGGGCATTCACTATAACACAATAGGTGTACATTAGATAAAGAATATGCAAAAATAGAAGAAGGGGTGAGGGAACAGATATCATATGAACCCTATTTTCAGCTGAATTGACTGAAGGAGGTGGAAGAGTTTGATGCAAAAAATATACTAAACTTAACAGGAAAATAGACATTAATAATGTGAAGGGAGAGGGGGATTTTAGGTTAAGGAGGACAAAGTTGGTGTGGAATGAATAATAAGCAAATTAACCCCAACTCTAGAGGGTGGAGCACAAAACTGAGGATTAAAAGGAAAGAAAGAAAAAAGTAAAAACCTATAAGCATGGGTGTAATGAGGGAAAGAGAATTGAAGGAAGCAGAGAAGAAATTTTTTATTTCAATTATATATCTCTAGTTTTAAAACACTTATTTCACCATCTTCTCTCCTTTATAAAGAAGGCTACAGGAGACAAATGGTGGAGAAGTACAAGAAAAGAGGATGGAGGAAAATGCACAATAAATTATCAAAATTGTGAACATAAATTAGATGAACTCCCCCATAAAAAAGATTGGATTGGAAAGAAGAATCTAACAATATATTGCTTACAAGAAATGAACCTAAAACATAAAGATTCAATCATAGCTAAAATAATAGTCTGGACCAAACTATATTGTACTTTCGGGAAATCAAAAAAAAAATTGGTTTAGTAATCACGACTTCATGTGAGTCAATACCAAAACATAGATATGATTAAAAGATATATCACATTTTTTCTTAAAGTCACTATATTTAATTGATTAATACAAACAAAATGCATATGACCAAAATCAAGTTGTAGGAAGAAATAGACATTAAAACTATAATAATGGGGGTATCAAAAGATGCCTTTCAGATCTAGACAAATCCAATCAAAAGGTAAACAAGAAAGAAGAGTTTGAATGGAATTTTAGAATGCAACCTTACATCTCAGCAGCATATGGTAACTTTACAAAAATTGTTCATATCATAAGAATGTCACATACTAATTCAAAAAATTAGAAATATTAAAAACATATTTTGATGACTATGATGAAATGAAATTATATTCAACAAAGGGCTTTGAAGAAAGGATTAAGTGTCTTGGAGCCTAAAACTTTTAATCCTAAGAAATTAATTAGCCACAGAAGTAATTATCAAAATAATTAAAAATTTAATCAAAGAAAAAAGCAAATATTGGACAATCTGTCAGAACTTTTTGCACGCAGCTAATACAGTCCTTAGAGGAAAAAGTATGTCTCTAAATCATTTCAAAAGAGAGAAAAAATGGAAAAATGAATTTGATATACCACTAAAAAATACTTAAGGCAGCCAATTTAAAAAATATAACTAAACACCAGGTTAGAAATTTTGCAAAACAAGGAAGAATTTGGAAAAAGTGTAAAGAAAATAACAATGAAATTGATGAATAAAATAAGAGTCTTTTGGGGGAGAGGAGGCAACAAATAAAAAAATATAAGCAGTAGTTAATCTGAAAAAAGAGAAGAAGATGCAGTTCTAAGAATGGTGTGCTAGTTTGCCTGTTTCCCCAAAGAATGGCCATTTTCTTTTTTCTTTCATGTTCTTTACCAATGGGTGTGAGGGAGAACCTCAGAATTATTTTAATTTGTTTTTCTTTAATCATAAATGAAAAAGGGAAATTCATGATAACTAATGATAAAATAAAGGAAATTATAGTATCAGAAACTATTTGCTCAGTTATTTGCCAGCACAGTTGATAATTTAGGTGAGATAGAAGAACATTAACAGAAATGTAAAGTACTCAGGTTATCAGGAGAAGAAATAAATTATTTAAGTATACCAATATCAGAAAAAAGAAAGCAAAGCAGTCATAACTGTGCTCCCCAAGTCAAAAGCTCTAGGACTAGATATATTTATAAGGGAATGCTAACTTTCAGAAAATTTTATTAATTCCAACATTATATAAATTGTTGGCAAAATGGGGAAAGAAGGGATCTGGCCAAGGTCCTTCTATGATATAAATATTTTTAGAGCACTTTCTCTTGGATCACTCTCCTTACTCACTAGAAAATTAGGTACCCAGAAGATGTCTGGTCATTGTTTCCTATAGGCTTCTGGGAATAACTCTGTGAGGTTGTGGCTTCTCCTGCTCATGAGCTCCCATCTCATATCCTTCCTCAATATCAACTATTTGACTTTAATTATTTTTTACAAAGGGATGTTTACAGAGAAGTTATAGCAAGAACAAACATTACAAAACAATCCTTTAGTGCATGTGCTGGGGGTAGGGACAGCAGTGAATCTTCTCCTTATACAAGTTCTGTGGGGATAGTGGGCTCAAACTTAAAGGACAAAGTCAGGCACACATGAAGAAAACACATGGGACTGAGGAGTATTCATTGACCTCTGATCATTTATGTTTTTTTTCTCTCTTCAAGGAGTTCCCATCACATTATATTTGGGGGATTGTATCGGCAATGAACAAGTTGTAGCCTTGTTGATCTGGGCTGCCTCCTTGTGGGGAGAAATGGCCTGGTTAATGGAGCAAATTGGGTTTGGTTGCTGCACTGGTTCCTCACTAACCTTGAATGCTTACTGTATTTACTGATGAGATCCCTCTAAGGGCTTTGATAGATCTCCCAGTCTCACTAGTCATGAGGACATCCCTAACAGAATATTAGCCTAAAATCAAGCCAAAATAAACACAAGTGTAATTGAAACACCAGATATACATGGCCAGGAGTAAGATAGGGGAGCACTCCCTTACCAGAAGTTATTACCTTGCTAACTTCTAGGACATAAAAACACAAAAGGACTGACTGAAGAGCATATTGTATGTAAACTTGGTTGCTGTTCCATACTTTCTGAGTCTTTCTGTTTTTGAAGTAAAGTAGGCTTTTCTTCACCACAGAGTATAAATCTGAGAGGTATCTTGGCTAAAATCACTGGCTTGTCAGTAAACTGAAAGTGTCTTTGAATGTTCCAATGACTAGGCCCTCACTGGCCAGTCCCCCGATTAGATGGTCTTGATCCCTAAACTAGAGAGAAACAAAGTAAAGAGGAAAAAACTATAGATATATTTCCCCAATGAATATTGATACTAATATTTTAGATAAAATATTAGTAAAGGGATTAGAATAATATGTTGAAGAGATTATACACTATGACTAGGTTGGATTTATTCAAGAATGTAAGGTTGGTTTCATATAAGGAAAACTATGAATTCAAGAGATGTTATTAATAATGAAAATATAAAAAGCACATGATTATATAATTATATATGTAACATATATTATAATATATGATAGATGCTGAAAAATTCTCTAGACAACCTCAACACCTCAATTAAAACTTAAAAATGGATAAGAATAAATGTATGTCTATTAATTTGACAAATACTATCAATCTATAATCAAACATCATATTCATATGTCATGGAGAAAAGTTGTATGTGTCTCCACAATAAGATTAGAGATAAAGTAAAAGTGTCCAGTATCACCACTATTACTTTATATAGTTCTAGAAACAGTAGCTATATCAAAAAGACAAGAGCAAAAAAATGAGAGAATATGCCTAAGAAAAGAGTAAGTGAAACTTTTTTTGAGATTCTAAAATGTTCTATGTAGAGAATCCTAAGGGGTCAACTAAAAAAGAATTGAAACAATAATTTCCACAGATTTAAAGATACAAAATCAATCCACATAAAATATTGCTTTTCTATATATTACCAATAAAATCCACCAGGAAGAGATAGAGAAATTCTTTTCAAACTGACTGCAGAAAGTTATATTGGTGTGTGTGTATATATATGCATATGTATGTCATGGTAATGGGATTTGAAGATCTTCCATGCCATTTGAATTGGCAAGCTAGTGGGTACTTGGTGCTTGGTTTCAAGTTCATAATTGTGTCAAGTATTGAGACCCAGAATTTGTGAATCTCACAGTGGGATGAACTTGCTAATGTGTCAGGAAGTGGTGGGGCAGGGAAAAGATTTTGAGAACAGAACTGGTGGTGGCAGAAATTCTTCTGAGAGAAGCCAGAACTGCTGGGAGTGAGCAGCAGGGAGGCTGAACAGCTACCATGAGTGAGGAGAGGAGGAGCTTTGCTTGAGGGAGCCTGTTTTGTTTTGAAGGCTTGAGATGTGGGTGTTCACTACATTAACTATGTGTACCAACTTCATAGCTACTGTAATGACTTTGACTTTCTGATTTTGGGACTTGGCTTTCTGGCATTTGAATAAATGCTTTGGCTCCATCCTTCACATGAAGAGCCTGTTACATTTTGTGATTCACAACTGCACCAGCATATTTATAGTCACTGTGGGAGTTGTGAATATTACATTGTTGTTACAATGTATGACCATAAATATATATGTAAATTTATGAAAGTATACCTTCCAAGATATATACACAGAGAAGAACTATATGAATATGAATATGAATAAAGCAATCTTTGTAGAAATAAACAGACCCAAATAATTGGAAAAATATTGATCATTTATGTTTAGACCATGCCAAAATTATAAAAATGACACTTCTAATTAAATTAATATAGTAATTCCATGCCATACCAATAAAATTACCAAACTATTGATTTACAGAGCTAGAAAAACCAGTAACGAAGTTCCTCTGGAAGATCTTTCAAACAGCACAGTGACCATTTAGAATGTTGACTTTCAATTAGTAGTAATGACTCTTGGAAGAAAATAAAAAGCAAACAAAAATCCTCCCTGATTTTCAGAATATTTCTCTTGCATTTCAGTGTCACCTTCACTCAATCCCAATTCTGTATTCCATTTGGGCCACAAGAAGGAGAGTGATGGAATTCTAGTTAGTGACCTTGACTGATGCAGTCAAATACAACACTATAATAATCATGCATATGCTTTGGGAACTAAGACCAATGGCTTAGAATTAAGGTAAAGATGCTATTATCTGTCTGAATTTTCCACCACATAAGTATCCCTCTAAACTTCTCTATCATGCCCCCAGAGGTCACTTCATCTTAGAAGATCACTTCAGTTCTGGAATTTATAGCTTAAAGGTAACTTCTATACCTGGGTCCTCTCTTATTTTTTTTTAATGAAAAAAATGTTTTTGCCCTTTTTTTGGCAGGGGGAAGGCAAGGCAATTGGCGTTCAGTGACTTGCCCAAGGTCACACAGCTAGTAAGTTTTAAATATCTGAGGCAGGATTTGAACTCAGGTCCTCCTGATTCCATAGCCAGTGCTCCATTCATTGCTCCACCAGCCACCCCTGGTCCTCTCTTTCTGATTGAACAGCTCCTCCAATTACCTCCATTTAAGAAAGATGTCCAGGCTAGTTGGCCATCTCTTAATTTTCCATCAGGCTACATTCCCAAAGACTTTTCTGGCACACTCCCATGTCAAGTACCTTCTCTATTTCCCCCTTTATGGCTTTTTAAAAAAGTGTTATCTCCCTAATTAGAATGTAAACTCCTTGAGAGAAGAGACTCTTTTTTCTTATATAGTATCTAGCACATAGTAAGCACAAAAAAAATCCTTGTTGACTGAATAATTGACTTACTGAATTTTCCTACTTATCTGGAAGGGTTGGAAATCCCTGAGACAGTTCAAATTCACAGGAATCAAACCAGATCCACTGTTGGAGTCTTTCTCATAAATGCTAAAACGTTAGATATCAGTCAGTCAGCAATAAGCCCTTATTATGGACTAAACATGGTATTTGCTGGAGATAAAAATACAAGCAAAAAGATCGTGTCTGCCCTCAAGCAGCTGACATTCCAACAGGAGAATATAATACATAAAAAGAGAATTAAGAAGAGAGGAGGAAAGTTAAGGAGGTACTTCTGAACATGTTAGCTAAGTCCAGAGATGATTAGATGACTATTCTGTAACCTTTCCCACAATTGAGGTTTGGGGAAGAACCCATCAGTCTGAATCTGTGTCTTCATTCTGTTCACAAAGCACAATGCTCTGATTGTATTCCAGTTCCCATTTTACTGAAGCTAAGACTGGATACCTGAAAATTATAGTCTCCATTTTCTCTGGCAGAGGCACCAAAGGTATAAACTTGTTCCATTCTGAACTTTCCACCTTACTCCTACTTTTTTACCCCTTTCTGATTGCCTCTGCATGGCATTGGTTCTACCAGTGCTGTCTATTTCACAATCTTCCCTCAACTAAGCCCTAAACCAATCACGAGTTGATGACTCATATTAGTACTAGCAAAAGTTAGTTAGATGACTCATATTAGTACTAGCAAAAAAAAAATCACCCCTCTCACAGCGAAGGAGAGGAAGGAGCATGTCACTTCAGTGCACTCATTGTACTAAGGATGAAATATAGACAAGTGTCTTTATCCCATAAAAGAATAGTTCATCCCAGGAGTCCACAGAGACATAGTCTGTTCCATTACAGGGTGTTAAGCACAGTATTGGTCCCAAAAGAGGCAAAGGGGAGGAAAGAAGGGGGAGGCCCTGGTCATTGCCTGCCTCTTAAGGAAAAATTGAAAATCTATATTTGGTGTGTAATGGTGCCTTCACTGCACACCTACAGCAAGCTAATCTCCCATTACACTCACTTGTATCCTGTGGCCCATAAGAACAGCTCTGAGTTCCGTGTCACAGCTCAGCATGTGTCCTATTTAACCTAGTACAAAGGATGGGGTCATTCTCTCAGGTCCACATTTAGGGGGAAACTGCAAGCATCTGATTTTATGAATTGCTGAGACTTCCCCTTACAATGATTAATAGGACATTTTCCCACTGTCAGTCCTCATGTGGTAGGAGCTAATGACTTAAACCTTCAACATATTTCCTCTGCATTCTCTTTAGAAAATAATTCCGGACAGTAAGACTGACTTAATAGCCATTTGCTGATAATGATACCTTTTAAGTGCATAAGGAGGCTCTCTTAATACTCAAGTAGTTACTGTATTGGCAGTCCATCGACTGTTGACAACAGACTATTGACATCATACACTGACATTGACAAAGAATACAAGGACAGAAGAAAGAGGGATCATGAGGAATATTAATTTGTTCTGCACTGGACAATTCCTGTAGATGGCAAATTCTTATTAGCATCCTTTACATTGTCCCTCAGAATGGAAGATCAGTTGGAGGTCACCAAACTCTCTTCCATTTTGACCTTTTTTGACTCTATTACTCAGACATTTAAAGCCCAGGGCTATTCTAAAATCCTAATATACATGGATGACAAAGTATATTCAATTTTATCCTTTGGTGTGTTCTGGAAAGTGATTCTCTTACTCTCTGCTTTCTCTCCTTTTCCTTCTCTTGCCACAGATAAAATGCAATGAAGTCTTCATATTTAAACCTAAGTTGAAGGGATATGGCAAGTTAAAAAATACATAAAATGTCAGTTTCTTAATTACATCATTGACAAAACTAAAGCTAGAACAATCAGCTAAGTGTATAATCTCACCACTTAGTTGTGCTCAGCAAAACCTGAGGACTCAGATGTGTCAGTGTCTTTCTATGAATTAAGCATCCTTCAGTTAGACTCCTATGGCTAATTATTAATACCTAGTTTGATGACATAGGCTGGGTGTTAACAGATTTGGAGCTACTTGAAGGACCATAACCAAAGAATAGTTACTAATGAATTGATAACACTATGAATACAGTCAGGAAGTCTCAAATGGAAAACCACAGAGATTCGCCTTTGACCACCTTCTAATCAAAGTTTTTGTCAGATACTTGGAGGGAGACATGGCTAGTATGGCCATCAAATTTTCTAATTCAATTCAATAAGCATTTATTTGAAATTTACTGTTTTCTTCATCTATAAAATGAGAATAAAGATATTTTTACTACCTATTTCAGAAGTTCAAATGAACTCATGCAAAAAATATATAATTGCTCTGCAAACCTTGAAATGCTGTACAAATGTAAGGTATTATTGTCACCTGTGCAACCTTGGGTAAGCTGTTTCTCCTCTCTAGAGCTCAGTTCTCTTAGCTATAAAATTAAGGCATTGGACTAAATAATCTTTGAATTTCCTTCTAGTAGTTAGGTGACACAGCACATAGACCATGCTGGTGTTAGGGAGACAAAGACAAAAAAAAAGTTTTATCCTGCACTCAAATGGCTTATGTGTAACTGGTGGATTAAATATGTAAGCAATTATACACATGTGTGTATATATATGTACATATATATGTATGTCTGTTTATATGTATTATAATACATATATATGTATTATATATTTATAATTATATATAATTATACACAAAATATATATTTACTTATATATAACATTAATCTATGTATTATATGTTGTAACTCCAAGCAAAAGCAACTTCCAGATTTAGATTACAAGTATAGCAAACTCCATTTATTCAGTGACAGATTAAGGAAAAACATTCACAGAAAATAAAAATATAGTGTAACTCAATAATTTAGTAGGTCTTCAACTGAGTTGCAAAGTACCAAGGTCCAAGTACCCCACCCCTGGGCAGTACATTCATTTAGTCAGTCAATAAAGTCTTCTCAAATAGAGATTAGCTTCCAATCATAAACATTCATAATCATAAAGTACATTCATTTGGTCAGTCACAGAGCACAAAAAGTCAAAAGTTTCCCACCCCTGGAACACAACTGAATTACAATACCATCTATTAACACAAAATACTTTCTCAAAAGGGGCAGGAGAGCACAAAAGGCCATCCACCCTTAAGCTACAACAAGGTTAAGATACAATCACAGAACTTAATACCCTAGGAGTGGTCCTTTCTTCATCTTGATGTCAGGCAAGTTCTCAGCAAGCTCTGTTGCTGGGGAGACAAAGCTTAACAAAGACACAATATACATTGCCAGTGTCCTCATCAGTCCACTCTCTGCTTGCAGAACAGTCCCAAAGCAACTGAAAGCATCAGCAAGACTCTCATTCAGTATTTCTGTGTATATACAAGAAAATCCTTCTTTAGGGCTTCTCAACCAACAGGAAATTTCCAGGACCTCTGCAACAACAGCACTATCCTTCAGACAAATCTGGCAAAACAACATCAAAACAGGCAGACAAAATATTGACACTGCAGCCATGCCTCCTCAGTTCTCAGCAGCTCCCAGTGGAAGTTCTAAAAAGTCCTGGGCAGCTCCAAGTGGACCTCAGCAGTCTCTCAGCAACTCTGGCCCCCAGCAATTGACCTCTCTCTCTCCGCTTCCAAGATACTGCTCCACAAAAGTTCTCTTGGCCTCCTCTGTTTGGGCTTTCTCTCTGCTTGGGCTTTCTCTCTGCTTGTACCTCTCTCTAAATCCACAGCACCAGCTCCTCCCAGTTCAGCATCAACAAGTGGGATTCATAAGCTCTGGGTTTCAACACTCAACTCCCAAACCAAGCAAATACAGTAGGATCTTTAAATTCCATTACCATATCTTATTGTGCATATGTGTATGTGTGTATACATACATACATACATACATACATACATACATACATACGTATGTGTGTATGTACGGTAATATGAAGACAGAGATCACTAACAACTAAAATGATCAGGAAAGTTTTCCCTTAGGAGGGAAGGTGATGATCCTTGAATAAGGTGGAGTTGAGGAAAGGGTACAATCCAAGCAAGAGGGAGCACCTATATAAAATTATGGTGGTGGGAAATGTAATTCCAAGTTTAGAGAACATCAAGGATACCTCCTTGGCTAGAACACTGAGTACAAGAAGAGGAGTAGTCTAAAATAACACTGAAAGGCATGTTGGAGCCACATTGGGAAGGGCTTTAAATGTCAACCAGAGGAGTTTGATTTGATCCCAGAAGCAATCTAGAGTCACTACCAGTTCTTTAGCAGAGGGCTGGCATGATCAAACTTGTGTCTTAGGAGGACTGTTTTGATAGCTATAAGTAGGATGAAATGGAAAGGGGAGAGATGACAGTTAACAAGACAGATAACACAAAACTGGAAAAGATAGCTAAGGCATTGGACCACAGAATTAGCCTCCAAAAAAGATATTGAGCAACTAGAATGAAGAGCCAAATCTCTTAAATGAAATTCAGAAATGGTAAATGTGAAGTCCTTCACTCAAGTTCAAAAATTGGACTGCTATACTATAGGATGGGAAAGGCCAGGAGAGATCTTGTTGAGAAAAAAAGAGTTATTTCATTCCCTTCAACATCAACTAATACAGGATATCTTCTTCCAAGGCAAGATGATACAATGGAGGGTGAATGGGATTCACAATGAAAGGACTTGTTACCAAATTCCACCCTCATGAAAGTCATAACACAGTTAGTGGAGCAAATGCTGAATTTAGTAAAAATTGAAGACTAGCTGCCTAAGCATTTACATTACAACCATGAACAAGTTTCTTAACCTCTCTGAGCCTCAGTTTCTTCATCTATAAAATGAGAAGAATAATATATTTAGTGTCTACTTCAGAGGGATACTTGAGATAATGTAAAAATATACATCACTTTTACAAAACTTAAAGTGCTGTATTCTTTTTTCCTATGTGACAAGTTGCTCCTCTTTTCTAGAGCTCAGTACCCCTAACTATAACATGAAGGCACTGGATGAAATAATATCTAAACTTCCTTCTAGCAGTTAGGTGGCATAGCATGTAGAGTGTGGCGTTTTGAGTTAGGAAGACCTGAGTTTGAATCCACCCCAGATTCTCACTGGCTGTGGGATTCTGGGGAAGTCACCCTTTCAAACACAGCTTCTTCATCATAAAATGGTTACAATAATAGCAGCTACGTGTTGAAGTTCTGAAAATTAAATGAGATAACAATGTAAAGTGCTTTATTAACTTCAAATCACTACAAAAATGCTGATAACTATTCAGCATTATTTTATTATCTCTATTTCAGCTTTAAATGCATAATTATTTTATGTCCATGCCTATTATTCTCTCCAACAGCTTTTGGGGGACACTCTAACCCTGGAAAACGCTACCTGCCGCCGTGTATTTGACCACGACATCTATCTTTTTGCCCCCTGGCTCATTATCAGCATCACAATCACCAACTCTAAGTACTTGAATTTTTTTTTACCTGTGTCCAAATTTCTAGGTCATTTCTCAGGCTCATATTCCCACTCTGTTTCCTCCTTTTTTTCCCTTCCTGTGAGTTGGTCTTATTAAAATGATGAAATTCAGAGCTGGAAGAGGTGTTCATTCTCATCTAGTCCAATTCCCTTATTTCACATGTGAGGCAGAGAACCAGAAAGAAGAAATTATTTCTCTAGCCCACACAAATAGAAAATGGTAGAACCAAGACTTGAACTCAAGTCTTCCAACTCAAAATACAGTGTGTTACCTTTCTACTTTATCACCATGATACTCCGAGTTTACATTTCTAACTACACAGAGGCTATTATTAGGCCTAATATGAAAGTATCTTTGAATATATATAAATTCCGATATTTTTTATTTGAGGAAAGGAGGATGAATTTCTTCTATGTGTCAGGACCAAGAATGACTCCAGAGATATTGTATCCAGATCCATCTTTTTCTTCAAATACTATGTTCATCTAATGTTCTCCAGCTGCTCAGTCTCATCACGTTATTTTGACATTTGACATATGACATCCATGAGCTTTCACTTGACCCTTTTGTTGGGTGCTATCAAATGACCTGAAGTTAAAATGTTAATTATCATTAATCACTTTTATGAAACAGGTTTTCCAACCCATAAATTCAAGGAATGCCTCTTTCATGTCTCTGAGAGCATATGGAATAATGAACAAAGGAGAAAGGGTCTGTATGTTTTCATGTCTCTCTGTTTATAAATTACATAGGAAATTTTTTTTCATGCTTGTTCTATAGGTGAATATTCAGACATGGAGAGGGTTGGGGCAGGTGAAAAGAAAGTAAGGAAGAAAGGAAGGAAAGAAAGAAGGAAGGAAGAAAAGAAGAAAGAAGGAAAGAAAGGTAGAAAGAAGAAAAAAGAGAGAGGGAAAGAGGGAGGACAAAAGGTAGGGAGGAAGGAAGGATTATACAACAGAAGACCTGGAAGGAACCTTAGAGATAGTGTAGTACAATGGAAATGGGGCTAGATTTGACACCTGAAGGCCTGGTTCTTTATCACATATTTCCTGTGTTATCTTTGAAATACCATTTTTGGCTCCCTGGTCCTCAATTCTCTCATCTGTAAAATATGAGGGTTAGATTAAAAAACAAACTCATTTGGTTGAAACCTCTTGTTTTTCAAAAGAAAAAAACAAAACAACAAAAAAGATCCAAAGAAGTCAAACGAGCTCTCTAAGACATTCTAGTTGGCACAGAGCAAAGTTAGGACTCAAAGACAGTTTTTGGAATCTTTTTACTCCAAATCTGGGAGTTGTTGTTGTTTTCTTCTTGTTGTTGTTGTTGTTGTTGTTGTTGTTGTGTGTGTATGTTTTATCAGTATTGTAGAAATTATCTGTCTGAATCTGGTACATATTTTGATTCTGTGTTAAAAACTATGGTTATATTTTAGAACTTCTGTATAAGAAATACTTTTTAAAAATATAAAAGCAGCAAATAGATTCTACTTTAACAGGCACACATGCATCAAAGTAAATTAAAAGGCTCTGTCTAAATTATATGATAAATATTTGCCCTTTAATCAATGAAAAAGATAGCCAAGATTTTAATTCACATCAAATCCTAAGAAAAGCCAAAGGGATGCCGTATTCCCTCCTTCTGGCTTGGTGATATCCCTTTTGTTTTCAGTTTAGTTTGTGTGACTTCTACTAGTAAAGTAGATCTCTCAGTGTCAGCAGGCCAGATTATTAACCCAGTGCCCTCTTTAGGAAACCAAGGTCAGGACAACCTGCAAGTAATCTCTAGAGGGGCATAGGGCAAAGACCTTTTCTAGAACATCAGCATCATTTGCAGTTAAATAGCCTGTGGGGCTGATAATTTTGATGAGCAAGAAATAGAGAGCTCTTAAGTCTGTGCAGACATCCACAAACTATGCTAAGAAGTGTTTAGCGCCACTTAAGGAATTTATTTTCTTTGCTAATTGCAGTTAGCTTCCAGTCTGCTTTTCCTATGATGTTTCATACTACTATACACTGTGTCCAAACCAGACTACTCCATGTTCCCCAGTTTTCTCCTTTCAGCCACCCAAATGCCAGGAACAAGTTCCCTCCACATGTATTGAAATCTTTCCCTTGTTTAAGACTCAGCTCAAGTACTACATCCTCCATGGAATCTTCACCTACCCTCTAAGTTAGAGTTTATCACTCTCTTCCTAAATTTATTAGGCTGCCCTAATAAGTGTTTGTTACCTTCTGATACATTTAGGCTAGTTATCTTTTCATTACCTGTCCCTGTCTCCTGCCACTGGATTTTAAGCAATTTGAAGACATAGAGCCATTTTAAAAAATCTTTGTATTCCTAGAAACTAGCATAAAACTTTCAGCATTAATGGGGTGAATATGTGGGTAGGATTGGATAATATATTTTAATAGCATGTCCACCAGGTCCTACTCTGATGCTTCTGTAGCATAGAGCTAGCTCTGCATGATCAAAAGTTATGCCAGTGGAACACAAGCTAAGCTTTTGGCAGGTCCTATCATAATGGACAGTCTTCCAGTTTGGCCCTGACAAAAAAAAAACAAATCTGTCGTCTGAGGACAAGCCCAGTTAACTACACAAAGGCATGTTACCAGTAGGATGACCAAAAGATGTTGAAAATTTTTGTCCATGTCAACCCGGGAAACAAAGAGGAATGTAAAACGGCACTCAGTCTTATTCAGTTCCCTTCTGCTTCTGCAGTGATGATGGAAGAGAGGCAGGAAATGGGGGCAGAGGATACTAAGGATCATGAAGTTCTTAGGTCATCAATAAGCTTTAATTTGACTATTGACACTCTAAATGTGAAAGCCTTGTCCACTGATCAACAATGAGTGAACATATTGCTGGAGGAGCTGAATTTCATCAATCATCCTGTTCCAGATCTATGATCCTATCAACATTTTTTGCCATAAACAAGAAGAAAGGATGAAGTTGTAGATGAATGGAAAGAGATCTTAAAAGTTCACCTTAGATGGACAAAGGATCTGATGGAGAAGTTGTTTTTTTTTCATATTCCCAAGGGCATCAAGAAATATTATTTTATGGACTACTAAGTCATCATGTATTGTGGTATTAATGATAAGCTATTTTTTTAAAGACCATCATGAAAATAATTTTGACTCATATACCAACATTGGTTGTTGAGAACGAAGAGAAATTACATGAAGAACATGATAAGATTCTCGAAGTTAAACCAATATGCTTTCTGACACTTAGTGATTCCAGTGAGAAATATATGGGAAAGAATGGTTTAGGAATAAGGAATAAGAGAGGTCAAAGACTTACCCAGTATTCAGAAACCTCATCCTTTATATCATCAACATTTTCTTTTAAAAAAAATGAACACTGGAAATATTGAGCATGAAACAATATCATAAAGAATAAAAGTGGCTAAATTTTAACAAAGACTTATAGATGGAGGTGTTATCACTGAGTGAACTGTCTATGTAATTGGGACTATCAACTCAACAGAGTCATGGTGTTGTGTAGAGAATAAGAGCTAGCTGAGACCTGGGTTCAAGACAAATTTAGGTGTGGAGTTATTGATCAAGCGTGTGACTGACAGAGTTCTCACTCAAATTGGGAGTGATTGTTAGATCTCACAGACTTGATTATATAGGCCAAAACCGCAAATCACAACCAGGAAGGAGCTAGCAAAAGCCATTATGTTACAGAAGCTAAAAGAGCAGTGATTGGTTAGTTCCATAGTTCAGGGCTAATTTGGGAATATGGCATAAAGGTACAAGGATGCAACCTTTGGGTGACATAAGGGTCCCTCCTACAACAGTGTGGAGGGCACAGGGTGGAGGGCCATAGTCAGCACTTTCCAGAGTAGGGTGCAGGGTCATAGGGAAAGGGACTGGAATTCCCCAGAAGAGGCTGGGGTCATGTTCTGGGTGTAGGGTGTGGGGAGCCTTCTTGGTCAGCAGGACAGGACAGGGTGGTCTCTAGTCTGGAACAAGACAGGATGGTCTCTAGTCCTGCACCATAACCCCAGGCTGATCCTTGTATAGTACACCATGAGGAAAAATATATAGAATGCTAATTAGAGAAAGTAGTGGGGCAGGGGACTATCCCTTGAGCAACTTTGCCCAGACTTGCCTTAAGCAGTTTCAAGCTATGACAGAGAATAGGGACAAAAGCTAAAATAAAAAGGGGCTTATGGTGGGGCACAGGTGGGCTACAAATAAGGTGGTGGGCAGGAGCCCGAGGACTTGAATTTAGGCACAATGATAGTTAGAATTTATGAAATAAAGAAAGAAGAATCAGAAAAAGGTGAGTCAAACAAATAGAAGTGAAAAATACACAACAGAAATGACATTGACATGAGCTATAAAAATTTTTCTACAGAAATTTAACCATTGTAAATTAATTACCACAACAATCAGACCAAAAAGCCCTTAATAAACAAGAATCTGACTTACCAGACAGAAAGAGAAGGCTATCAATAATTACATTGGGTTGGAATATAAACTCATTTGAATAATCGTGTAAGAAGGATGATGGATAATTATGAACAAAATAGCTCTCCATGAAAGCAAAGGCCTGTCTTTTTAATACTAACATTCTTACTGATGCTATATGGTAATGACACAGGATACAACTGTTTCCAAAGAACTGAAAAAAATTAATAGCACATAGAAGACAACAGAGAGGTATATGTTAAGTGTGAGCAGTTTGAAATATATAACTAATGAGCAACTCCAAAGAGCAGAGGCAACAGTCAGCCATCTTTCCAAAAGTCTTTGTGGTTGAAATGGATTCACTGGATAATAATACTACACTTGCAATAACCATAGATACTCAGGTTTATGTTAATTACTATAATTATCCATGATGGGTTTAAGAAAGGGAGACAGTTACCTAATATCAAGTATGTGTACAAGCTTCTGACGTAGGTAGTCAGGTCCCATTTGTTCTGCTTCTGGATATAACAGCATATATATTAATTCTATCCAAGAATTGTTCAGTTTTGCCAGGTTTACATACAGACCTGACTAGTTCCTGAACATTGGGACTCCCACTGTTTTATGCTCACCAATAAACAAAGGGAGCAGACCTTTTATGACTACTCCAAGCTTTTGTTTGAAGACTCTAGGCACCTTTGAATAGTAGCACAGGGCCTGATATAATATTGGCTCTTAATAAACGCTTTTTGATCAATTGTGCATAAACAAGCTAGATAGAAATTCATACCTGGCACACTGGGGATGCGATTCCTTTGGTTTTCAATGTGAAACAGTTCCTTTGGTTCTTAATCCCTCAGGCTTTTTCTGTCTATGTGCCTTACCCTTTTCATGTTTGGGATGAAGGAGAAGGGGAAAGTTGGGATGATTAATCTGGTAAGATTACCTCAAATAGAACACAGAACAAAAGTGTCAGAGAGTTTGTGCAGATTCTTTCCTTTAGAATGTGGAGAGATCTCTTTCAGCTCTCAAAGAAGTAATATCAACAATGACACTACTACTACTACTACTACTACTACTACTACTACTACTACTACTACTACTACTACTACTATTAACCTGGAAATTGAAGAGAACTTCTATGTAAAATAGAGTCAAGAAGGAAGATCATCTAAGATGTTTAATATTCCTCTAGGGAAGAAAGAAACTGAATCATCAGCTATGTAGCTTGGGCTTTATATCTCAGTCATTTCAGACTAGAATTCCAGATGAATTGATCTCATTGTCTGGGACCCATGCTATGAACAGAGTAGGCAAGATGCTTGGGAAAAGGGGAGAAATGCACCATCATTGCTTTTCCCAGGTGCCTTCCCAGTGGATCAGTGGAACTGCAGAGTACAGGGAACATCTAGGTAAGAGACAATTTCTATGTGAAATGAAACCAGGAATTTTTGGCCCGGGGGATGTATTCCACAAATTAAGCCTAGGGCAAATGTCATGTGGGTCTTAATTGAGGTTGAGGGAAGGGAGAGGCAGAGACTAACAAAAGCACGAAGCTGTTGCTGTGGAAGCTGACATATTCACAGTGTTAAGTGGAACAGAGTAGATGGGGGAAGGAGCTGTTCTCAGCTTACTAATGGAAAATTCTTATTTTTATTTATTATTCTTGCCAACTAGGTGCTGAGAGTTGACCATGGCACCTTGAAGCACTTCTGTGCTGCTGAGGGACTGAAAGCACGGTCAGTGCCCTCTCCATTTAGAGTAGTTTATAATTGGTGTTCTTGGGAAAAGCTCCATTTGCTTCTCACATGTTAAGGTGTCTCCCTCCTAGTTGCTTAGACAACAGTAGCTTCACCCTTCCCCAAGCACCAGAGGCTTCCTTTTTCCTAACTCCACTGCTAAAGCAATCTGCTGCAAACTGAAAGGGAACATCCACTGCATAAAAGACACTCTCCTTTCTCCAAATGATTGCTTATCTACTGCCACCAGTTGGAATGGTGGTACAGTTAACTCTCAAAGAAATTTCCTCTATTCCCTTTCTAATGTAGCTCTGCCAGGTTCTCCTATGAATACAGGAAATCAAAAAATTTAGGCAGGAATTGGAACTTCAGAGTGCTGCTTTAGATCAAAAGCCCCAATTCATTGTCATAGATCCACTGGAAAATTGGTGTTTGCTGGTTTTAAGATTCTTCCGCTGGAATTTGTGAGAGCAGAGCTATGTTTTATGCTTGCTGCATTAGTTGATTTTGCCAACTATAGAAGAAATGCTACTGCCTTTTGTTTTTAAAATCATGAACATCACCCCATAAGAGACATGAGAGCAGGTACCATTAAAGAAAAGTATAGTTTGCATCAAGTAAACTCTCGTTACCCTTACAGGTGTGAAGCCCTCCTTCAAGGAGACATGGACATCATAAACTCACTGAGGAGATGAAAAAGAGTATCTAATGCATGCTTTCCTGTATAACATCTTTCATTCTATTGGCAAAACTGCCCCTGCTTGGGGCAGCTAGGTGGTGCAGTTAATAGAGAACACCAGCCCTGGAGCAGGAGGATCTGAGTTCCCGGCCTCAGACACTTAACACAAAAAAATAGCCATGTGACCTTGGGCAAGTCACTTAACCCCAATTACCCTGCCTTCCCCCCTCCAAAAAGCAAAAAGAAAAATCTAAAAACAAAACAACAACAATAAAAAACTGTGCCCCTGCTAAATCCTAGCACATGAGTTAAAATAAGAACACAGAATGATAAATATCCCCCTCAAAATCTAAGTTCATATGAGGCAGAATTGCACAGGGACAAGCACACAGGAAATAGAGGCAGAAGATCTTGGTTCCAATTCTCACTCACTCTGCTATTTACTTGTGCAGCTTCAGGGAAGTTGCTTCACAGCTCTCAGACTCAGTTTTCTCATCTGCAAAATGGGAATAATAATAGCACTTACCTTATAGGACTATTTTGAGGATCAAATGAGATAACATGGAAGGTATTACTTTGTATAAATAGTAGCTATTACAAGGGCTTAGACCTAGGGACTGTAAAATCTCATCTAGGCAGCAAGTGGCACAGTGTTGGGCTCAGAGTCTGAAAGACCTGAGTTCTAATCCTACCTCAGATGCTTACTAGTTGCGTGATCATGAGTAAGTAACTTAACATCCTAGCTGCATAAAATGAGGGGCTTAGACTTGATGGCCTCTAAGGTCCCTTCTTGCTCTAAATCACTGATGAAGTTATTACTTGTAAGTAATTTGGCTCTCTAGGCCTCAGTTATGTAATTTATAAAATGAAGGCCTTGGATTAGAATCTAGTCCAAATCATCTAGTCACTAAATGATTTAAGATCCCTTTCCTGTTCTCAAATATATAATATATGCAACTAAATTTGTTTTCAGGTACAGTGTGGCAGTGACTAAAGCCTGGAGTCAATAAGATTCTTCTTTTTGAGTTCAAATCTGGCTTCAGACACTCAGTAGTTGTGTGACCCTGGGCAAGTTACTTAGCTGTGTTTGCCTCACTTTCCTCATTTGTCAAATAAGCTGGAGAAGGAAATGGCAAACCACTCCAGTATCATTGCCAAGAAAACCCCCAAAGGGGTCAAGAAGAGTTAGATATAACTTAACAACTCATGTAAGTCTGGGGACTTTATACTATATTCCTTTCTGAAAGAGATAGAAGCCCACTAACGTGGAAAAGACAAATTTTTTTGACTATGTATGGACTTGCATATGTTATGTTTTGTATTTTTTTGTTGGAAGAGGTTTCAGGTTAAATATTTGGTGATTTGTTGGTCTGAGTACTTGAACGAGAGTAAAGGGTCTATTATCTTTTCTACAAAGACCTTCACAAGGTCCAATTCTGATGCCTCTAGTAGTGAGTACCCTAGGAGGAAGTGAAATCTGCTAAATTCTAATGTTCTGAGGAGAAACTCTGGTGACGGAATGAATTAGAGAACCTCTATGAGTTGTTGAAAGGTCCCTTGGATTGAACCTAGTTCAAGTACATATGGTTTTAAATTTCTGGACTAAGATTTAGATATTCTATTTAAAGAAACTTTATGAAGTTTTTTTTTTTAGTAAAGCTAAGAATTATAAGATGATTTGACTACTGCCTTAAATGTTAGATTTTTATATGCCTTTCCTCCCCTCAAACATGGGCATGTCTGTAATTAGAAATTATCTCCATCCTCAATGACATCTGATTTGTAAATCTTTTCTCTGGGCAAGAAATCAGGGGGAAGACAAGAAAAAAGTTTACTGGATAAAAATAACCCAGTCCATAAGTGACATCAGTGTGTTTATAAATCTTTTGGTTATGCAAAGGAAAACAGCATGTTAATATGACATTTACAAATCACACCCAACCACTTTCTAATTAACTTATTGTGTGCTTTTTCTAAACTAACACACACTCATATTAGAAGGAAAATACTTATTTATTCTGTTGCTAAGGAACACAATTCGCATAGTGAAAAAATTTTTAGTGTATATAAACAAAAGCCCCATCTATTTGTAAGAGCCACATTTGAAACATGAAATCTAAGTTTTAACATTGTTTTTCTTTCTTCTGTCTCTTTTGAATCATTCAAGGACATATTGTTGCTTCTAATATGTAACATTAACAAAACATTATATTACAAACTGCTTGATAATCCTTCACTAACTTATAGAAAATTTGAGCTACTTGTATACTCTATAAGTTCTTATATAGACAAATGTAGTAGAATATAAGTTCATAAAGTACATAGACATTCATATTTTTTATTTCCATTCCTAATCCCTAAAACAGTAATAGGATCTAGAACATAATAGGACCAGGCCATAAATCCTTGTTTATCAATGGATAAAGTGATTGGGAATATGCATAATTTTATTATATTTTCATTGGCATGTATGTGAATCAATTTTTTCTTCTCCTCTATATCTGCATAAAGCAGTAGTCACCAAGTTATATAGTCCTGAGGGGGCCTTGGGATGACCTACTGGGGTATATGACTAGACAATTTTAACAATGGTCTACCTCTATATAGTACCTATGTTGTGACAGGCAGCCACTATGCTAAAGCACATAAGCACATTACAGTTATTATCTTACTTGAACCTCGTTACAACTTGAATCTCATCACAACCTCATCACAACTTGAACTTCACCACAACCTACAAGCAATGTAAGTGCTATTATAATCCTAAGTTTACAGATGAAGAAACTGAGGCAAACAGAGGTCAGGGAAACAAGAGTCAAGGGATTTGCCTGAGGTCATATTACTAGGAAATGTCTGAGGTCATATCTGAATTCAGGCTTTCTTGACTCTAGGTTCAGCTTCTATCTACTATATACATTATAAGCAGGTCATCCATAAGGTCATGTATTTAAGACTGAGACATTTTCAAGGACATCCAATTAAATTCCATCATTTTACAGTTGGGGAAACTGAGGCCAAAAGAGGTTAGGTGATTTGTCCAGGGTCACACAGTAAGCGTCTGAGGTGGGATTTGAGCTCACATCTTCCTAACTCCAGGTTGAAAACTATTCATTGCTGAGAAAATAGGTTACATCCTACTCTCCCCATTATAACTATCCACAGGGCTTGTCTCCAACATAGCCCCACCACCATTCACCTTTTATCTATTATCACCCAGCATTTATCCACTCGTTCTTCTTCCAATATGACTATGCAACATTTCCATTCCTATGGTCTGGGGGAGTGTGGTGAATGAGAATGAGGAACTGAGGATTGCATTGAGAGGCTATGAACCTGGGTTACTGGAAGGATGGTAGTGCCCTAGATAGTCCTAGGAAAGTTTGAAATGGAGGTGAATTTTGGGGGAAAGAAAATGAGTTCTATGGTACAGATTTTGTGCATTCTTACCTTCTCATTTTACACAAATCATAAGGCACTTACCAGCTACTTCCCTTGCTTACAACTAACCAAACGGTGTCTCCTATACTCACAAGATGAGCTGAGGACATGATGTAGGTACACTGAGAAAAGGAGGGGCTTTCCCAATGGCAACTGTGCTGTATCTGGATGCCCCTAAAACACAGTTATGTTACAGCCACCCCAAAGGTCTGATGACTGGCATAGAAATGGAGATGTTGCATAGCCACATTGGAAGAAGAAAGAGTGGATAAGTTGTTTGTACCCATAGAGCACCTCTAACATCTGTTGCTCTTTGTTTTTGTTGAGTCGTTTCAGTCAGGTCCTACTCTTGACATTATATATTGATATATCAGGTATACAATGTCCTCTGTCTGGTATTCAAAGTCCTTCCTAACCAAGCCACTTTGTACCTTTCCAGTATTACACTTTACTCCTTACCCGTGCACTGGCCTCCTTGAAGTTCCATGAACAGGACATTCCCTCTGTCAGCTCTGGGCATTTTCTCTAGTTGTTCCACATGCCTAGAATGCACTTCTTCCTCATTTCTGCCTTCTGGCTTTCCTGGCTTCATTTAAATCCCAGGTAAAACCCCATCTTTAATAGAAAGCATTTCTCAACCCTTCTCAATCCTGCTGTCTTCTCTCTGTTAATTATTTCCTATTTATTCTACATATAGCTCATTTGCATATATTTGTTTACATATTGTCTCCCCAATTAGATCGAGAGCTCCTTGAGGGCAAGGACTATCTTTCGCCCTGTTTATATCCCCAGTGCTTAGCACAGTATCTGGCACACAGTAGGCACCTAATAAATATTTATTAATTTATTATTGATAGATTGATAAGACAAAGGAGACATTTTAACAAAAAAGAATAAAATAACTTTTTGAAAAATATTCCTGCTTTGGAGAGAATATTTTTATAATGGATGTTTGAAACTGTTTCAATCATTATGAGATTTTGCTGCTAAAAATGACATTTTACCTATGAAATCAAATCATCTCTGTACACTTTAAAAACTTAGGAAAGGATTTTCTAAACAGTTTTGAAATCTTCCATTTGGAGCTACATGTCCTTGTGAGTTACCTTTTTGGAATACAATATTTATTAAAATGAAATATCTAAATGTGGCAAACCTACATCATGTACCCATGAAGTATAAATTAGTAAATATACATATAGGGATGCATGCATGTCCCACAGTTTTTTACTCATAGGAATATAATCAAATATATAAGACGACTCCCAAAAATCCATTTATTTCTCTCTTACTTCTCTAAATAGATTTATTTTTCTCTGTCTCTTTTGTTCAACCTTTTCATGTATAGAGATAAATTGATCTTGAATGTTCATAACTATTGTAACCACCTCTTCTCTATTGAATGAATGAATGAAAAAGTATTTATGAAGTGCGTACTAAGTGCTAGAGATACAAATGCAAATGTAAGACTGTGGCTATCCTCTAAAAGCCTGAAATCAAATAGGGAGAGAGAACACATATAAAGGAGTAATGGCCCAGAAAAGGTGTTAGGATGGAAAAATAGGGCAGCTGATCCACATGATCTTTTCAAAAGACTTGATTTGATATGAATTCCCAGCGTAAAACTTAGGAGTGGGGGAGCAAGTGGTCTGGGGGAAGATTGCTAGAATAAATAAGTCAGGTCAAGTGTAGATCCAGCTAGTGGGCTTTTACCAGTCACAGGAAGTAGGTGTTCAAGATAACTGGTGTCAAACTTAAATAGAAATGGGGTCTCTATGAACTTAGACAACCACACATGTTTTTATGTTTCTTTTTTAAAATTAATACGTCAACATTAGGCTTCTATGGCTCTGGAGGAGAGAATGAAGCTGACAATTTTGTGCATCTCTGCTTCACTTAAATCTATTCACATACAAGTCAAGACATTAATTTCATGATGACATTGATCCTCTTTCAAAAGGGAGAACAATAACACAACAACCAGGCCAGTCTGCATGGCCCCAGGGCAGGAGTTCCCAAGCTTTTAATGTCTGCTCTTTCTGAAGAGAGCCTCCTCCACTTAGGCCTCCCTATCAGAAGCTAACAAAGTTTCTTCATTTATGTCAGTTGAAAAATAATTCCCTATGAGACCAGAACCAGCTCATACCTCTGAGCTCTAATGCCCAAACCCTATACGGTTATGTCAGTCCAGTTTTCTTCTGTCCCTTGTTCCATCCTGAAAGATTTTGGTTATAGTAATATAACATTTTTATGGGAAACCTCCACTGATGCTAACTCTGAACACAAAGTCTTGCAAGTTACACATGTCTTTGTCCCTTTGCTAGTAACACTCGACTGTTTGCTTGTGCTGATGCTGGCATTGCCAGCAATCTCCTTTCTGCTTGCCCTCTGGCTTCTGACTTTTTGTGTAGTTACAAGATGGGAAGTGTTGCTATAACTCCTTATTTTATTTCTTGATCATTATTTAGTCTGGTAAGGACTTTAGGGTTTTGCTCGAATAGGTATATGGTAGGTGACAAGCACCTGGGACAAAAATCAAGCCAGTTCTCTTACCACTGTACCATGCTGATCCTTACCTGGTTCCCCTTTCCCTTACGAAAGGATTAATCTACTCCAGCTCATGCTTGCCCTATATAATGACATATGCTGCTATGTTCCCAGGTAAGATATATTTCATATTTCTACCCTTGTCTTCTTAATAATAATAATATAAGATCCTTGAGGGCCAGGATCATGTCTTTTCCTACTATATCCCATATAGTATTTAAGCACATGGTTGAGTATACAGTAAGAGTATAATCATTCCTTGTTGGATAAATCAATAAATGAAGCAACATTTCACTTCTAGGCCAACAGTTCATGATTTTAGGTGAATAAAAATAACAATAATAATAACAACAATAAGAGCTAAAATTTAAATAGTATTTCAAGGTTTGCAAAGTGCTTTACAAATATTTCATTTGTAACTCAGAATCATGGGAGGCCAATGTGTTGCTCAGAGTTAAGTCCAAATTTACAAATATCTCCTTACAACACCCCTGGGAGATAGGTGCTATTATTTTCTCAGTTATGAGGAATCAAGAAGTCAAATGATTTGCCCAGAGTCACAGAACTAGCAAGTGTCTGAGGCTGTCCTTGAACTCAAATGTTTTTAACTCCACATCCAGCATTCTACCCACTGTGCCTCTAGCTGCTGCTATTTTTACTAAGCAATTATATCTGTCATACTTATTCAAATGGAAGTCATAACCTCCCTTATTAGGTGACAAATTAGAGCCTGGATATTTTAAAGTTATGTTAGCCTTGAGTTCTGATCAGATGTGTATAATACAAAAGCATATCAAGTAAAGCTAGAAATCCTTGTATCAGCTACAAATAAGCACATGGATAAGTATTATGCTTTTTAAAATTAACTTTTGTTTATTTTTAGTTTACATCATTGATTTCCACAAGATTTTGAGGTACAAATTTTCTCCTCATCTTTACCCTACCCCTCTCAAACACTGCATACCCCCTCCCGCAATCTGCTCTCTCTTATATTCTCCCCCATTACCCCTCTGACTTTCTGGTAGAGCAAGATGAATCTCCCTAACCCGGTGCCTGTACATCTTATTTCCCAGTTGCATGTAAATAATAATAATAATTATATATATATATGTGTATATATGTATATATATATTTTTTAACATGCAATTTTAGAACTACAAATTCTAGATTCTTTCCTTTCCTCCCTTGTCACCCACCTCCACTGGAAATACAAGCAATTAAATACAGGCTGTACATGTGTAGTTATGCAGAACATCTCCACAATGGACATATTGTGAAATGCTGATGATATTTCCCTCTTTTCTATCCTGCCCTCCCCGTGTTCCATTCTCTACCCCAGTCCCTTTATAGAAGTGTGTGCTTCTAACAACCCCCCCAACCTGCCCTCCCCTCCATCATCCCCCCTTTCATCTACTTCTCCCCTACTCTCCTGCCGGGCAAGATACCCATTTTGGAGCATATGTCATTCCCTCCCTAAGCCAAATTCAATGAGAGTAAAGTCAACCCATTCCCTTTTCACCTTCCTGTTCTTCCCCTCCATTCTAACAGTTATGCTTTGCCTCTTCTGTATGAAATGATTGACCCCATTCTGTCTTTTCCTGTCTCCTCTCATTTTATTTTTCTCCCACCTCTTAATTTCACCTTTTAAAATATCATCCCTTTCTATTCAATTGATCCTGTGTCCTCTGTCTATGTACACATATATACACACACTCCCATATGAATTCATATGCATATATACCCATATATATATTTGTATGTGTATATATATATATATACACACACACATATACATTTACATTCCCTTCATGTATCCTCATACTGAGAAAAGTTTCATAAGTTACAATTCTCATTTTTCCATGTTGGAGAGTAAATAGTTCAACTTTGATAAGTTACTTATGATTTCTTTTCCATGTTTATCTTCTCATGCTTCTTGTGTTTAAATGTCAAATTTTGTATTCAGTTCTGGTTTTTTCCTCAGGAATGCTGAGGCCTTTAGGCCTCCACCTCATTGAATGACCACATTTTCCCCTGGAACATTATACTCAGTTTTGCTAGGTAGGTGATTCTTGGTTTAAATCCTAGTTCCCTTGATCTCCGGAATATCACATTCCAGGCCCTTTGATCTCTTAATGTAGAAGCTGCTAGATTCTGGGTTATCCTGATTGTGTTTCCACAGTATTCAAATTGTTTCTTCTTGGCAACTCGTAATATTTTCTCTTTGATCTGGGAACTCTGAACCTGGCTATAACATTCCTAGGAGTTTTCTTTTGGGAATCTTTTTCAAGAGGTGATAGGTGAATTCTTTCAAATTCTATTTTGCCCTCTGGTTCTAAAATATCTGGGCAATTTTCCTTGTGAATTTCTTGAAGGATACTTTCTAGTTTTTTTTTTTGATCATGGCTTTCAGGTAGTACAACAATTTTTAAATTCTCTCTCCTAGACCTATTTTCCAGGTTAGTGTTTTTTTTTAAACAAGATATTTTACATTGCCTTCTATTTTTTCATTTGTTTGGATCTGTTTAATAGTGTCTTGATTTCTCATAAAGTCATTTGCTTCCATTTGCTCCACTCTAATTCTGAAGGAATTATTCTCTTCAGCGAGCTTTTGAGATTATTTTTCCATCTGGCAAATTCAACTTTTTAAGGTGTTCTTCTCCTCATTGACTTTTTGGGCTTCTTTTTCCATTTGAGTTAGTCTATTTTTTAAGATGTTATTTTCTTCAGTCGGGTTGTTGACTCTCTTATCATTATTTTCTTGCATCATTCTCATTTCTCTCCCCAGTTTTTCCTCCATGTCTCTTATTTGGTTTTCAAAATCCTTCTTAAGCTCCTCTGTGGCTTGTAATCAGTTTATATTTTTCTTGGAAGCTTTTGGTGCAGGATTTCTATGTTGTCTTCCTCTTGATCCATGCTTTGATCCTTTTTGTCCCCAAAAAAGGAATCTAAAGTTGGATTGCTGAGCTTTCTTTGCTTCCTTTGCCTGCTCATGGTGCCAGTCAGTTACTTGACTTTTGGGTTCAGTAGAATTCTGCTTTCAGAGGGGAGAGCTCTGGCCCAAATTGCTGGTGTTTTTACAGCTGCTGAAGTTATTAGGAGGCTGTCTCTACAGCCCCCACCAGCTCTGGCTCACTGGTCACACACCTCAGCACCACCACCCAAGACTGTGATCCTGATTCAGGCAGCTCAAGGCAAGAGTACTTAGCCTCTGAATGATCACTTGGCACCCCTGCAATCTGCAGGATGGTAGCTCCTGAAGCAGCCATGTGGAGGCGGCTGCAGGGCTGCCACTTCAGACTGCTTCTAGCTCTGGAGGCAGGGGCGGGACCCTCTTCCCCAAATTTAGCCAAGTTCCACTGCTCCTTTCCCTTTGTTCTTGGCCCTTATGGGTTGATAATTCTGAAAACTGTCACAGCTTCAAGTGATCCACTCTCCTGAAAGCTCCAGCAGAGGCTTCTCCTGGATGTCCTGGGGCTAAAACCGCATGGGGCTGAACTCTGCTCCCAGTGTGCTCTGATGAGCCCTTCCTATCCCACCTTCTGGGCTTCAGTGGGAGCCTTGTTTCTCTGCCATTTTATGAGTTCTGGAGCTCTAAAATTTGTTTAGCATCATATTTTCTCGGTATTTATGGTAGTTATAGGGAGAGCTTCAGAGTTTTCCTGCTTCTACACCGCCATCTTGACTCCACCCCTATACTTTTTATTTATAATTGTTATTATTATACTTTTATTTTTACTGCTTAATACATATATACACAAATACATATATTGTAAATATTTTTGTTTAACCATCAGAAGCCTCATTATATCAAGTGAAAACTTCATGAATTGCTACAGTGTTGTAGTGAGCAGGACCAGGAGTATAACTTATACAATAATAACACTGTAAAGACAAATAGTTTTCAAAGACAATTCTGAGCAACACATTGACCTCCTATGATTCCAAATGATCCATCATGAAGCAGGCTACCCATCTCCTGATGGAGACATGATGGGCTCAGGGTGCAGCCTGAATGAGACCTATATTCTTTGGACACAGCCAATGTAGGAATGTGTTTTTTCTTGACAATGCATATTTGTTTCAAGGTTAAGTTTTCTGGTTAGGCTGCTCATTTTCTGAGCCACTAAGGGAGTGCTCTATGCTCTATCAGTAGAAGTATAAACCCTAAGACTGGAATAAGAATTTTTCCAGATCTATTCCTTTTGTGGGCTCTGAGTCATTTCCATTTCTTTGGGACTGCATGGAAATAAAGGAAAGACAAATTTCCCCCCTCTGGTTAGCTCATCCAAGGCAAAACTCTTTCTTCTTCTAGTCCACTCTTCTAATCAGCAGATATTAATAGAATTTCTGAGCTTTCTTTTCCAGCCAGTTTTCATGTCACTTCTCTGTTCTGAGCTTTTCTGAGCTCTGAGCTATCTGTGAGTTTTAAAGCTACCCTATTCGTCCAATCAGGATCTTTTTTATCAGTGAAATTCCTCATTTCTGGCTTATGGTAACAAACAAAAATATTAATTTTTACTCACTAAGCCGTAACCAGATAACATACAATTGCCCAATAGTTACCAAACTGTTCTAGGGATTAGATTTTCCTAAACCATCAGCTTCAAAGTTATTATATGCAAATTAGATTCTGAGGAGTGGAAACTTTAACCTTTCACTGAATAAATAAGTGCCTGTTCTCTGTGGAATTTCTTTTTTCAGTGTTTTGTTTGTTCAAAATTGTTCTTATATTTGCCCATTTCAATGAATAAAACTGTCCAGACCTGAAAGTGGTACTATTTACATGTAAATACTGATAAAATAAAGAAGAGAGCCTCTAAATCCATGATTCTATGATCTCTCCATTTGTTAAGGTTACAATCTATCCTTGTTTTCTTATCCTGTATGATTCTTTTCCATGTTCTAACATAGATTCTCCAAGGAAGATCTACTCAATGAGCTTTCTCTTTTGTTCTTGTCTCATTTTAGCCATGGCCAATTCTCTATGACCCTATTTGGAATTTTCTTGGCAAAGATACTGGACTGGTTTGCCATTTCCTTCTCTATCTCATTTTATATATGAGGAAACTGAGGCAAACAGGATTACGTAGATTGCCTAGCTAGTACGTTTCTGAAGTGGGACTTGAACTTATGAGGATGAGTCTTCATGATTCTAAGCTCAATGCTTTATCCACTGTGCTGCCTAACTGCTCTAGGGCTTTCTCTTAGGTCTTCTCTATTTTGTGGGTACTGATATAGCCCTTGGGATGTCTAATAGGCTTAAAAGAGAAACATAACTCTTAAAACCAGAAATTGGTGATGAATTTATGCTAGAATTTAGAATTCCCCATGTAGCATAAAGTAGGAAAATTTGAATACCTGATGGAGAATCTCTCCAAATATGTTCAAGTTATATGAGAAAGAACAATAGATTTGGAACTATAGAGGATAATTTGGCAGAAGAGAAGAAAGAGGTAATGGAAATAAAACTAATCCATCAATTCTATCCAAGCCAAAGAAAGATATTGGTTTGAATGCCAGGTTGAATAAGGATTTCTTAAGTATGGTGCAGTGGAAAGAAAACTGGTTCAGGAATCAGAGGTGGTGGGTCCAAAATCTGCCTCTGTCATTACTTATGTTATGGTGGGCAAGTCACTTAACCTCTGTAGGACTGTAGTGGCAACTACACTGGCATACCCAGGACGTTCGTTAGCATAGGTTCTTAGAAGTGCTTTATAAGGAAAGATAGCTGTTTAAGGGGTCAACAGTCTTTTTAATTACATTCCCTAGTGCAGGGGAAAAGTCAGAACCTGAACTTCAGAGAAAATACAGAGAAATAAAGACCAACAGACAGGCCTCTAACTACCTGAATCAACTATACACTTTACGTATATCCCTGTAGAGAGAGCCTTTACATCTGAGCAGTTGGGGAATTCTGGACATATGACCACTCAAAATCTCCACTAGGGAATCACAAGAACCTTCTCATAAGTGAACCCTCAAAGGAAAATACCAACTCAGAGTATATATACACTTCTCAGAGCCAGAAGGCATCACAACCCTCCTGACTCAGTGCGTAATTTGAAATTAGCAAAAGTGTGAAAGCCTTCCTACAAGCAAGCCTCTCCCTAAGCGAGCTTCCCTTAATGGGGCACCAAGGCCTATTAATGAGTGGGGAGGATCTTATATGTCATTAAGTTTACAAGGACTTAGTGAGTTAGGGGACCCAGTGAATAGATTGTTGGGCCTAGAGTCAGGAAGACCTGAGTTCAAATAAGGTCTCAAACAGCTACTAGCTTTGTGATGCTGGGCTAGTCACTTAAAACCTGTTTGCCTCAGTTTCTCACATGCAAAATGGGGATAATAATAGCACTTATCTCCCACGGTTGTTCTGAGGATCAAATGAGATAATAATTGTACAGCATTTAGCATAATATCTGGCACATAGTAAGGGCTAACTAAATGTTGGCTATTGTTATTGTTATATTCCCAGGTCAAAAATGAGGGAGTTAGACTAGATATCCTCTGAATCTTATGATTTAAATCTGTGAATCTGTATAATATGACTCTGAATTATGCTCTTCAACCAGGAATTGCCAGAGAGAATAGAAGTGTATATTTAAAAGAAAAAAAACAAAGGAGCTCAAGATTCAGACCAAAGTCTCATGTCCAGTAAACATGAGCTTAATGGTAAAAAAGATAGATTTTCAACTAAATGGTAGCATTCATGCAAAAGAAAACAAGTTTTTTCATGAGCAAATTATTTAAATAATATAAATATCCCCTAACAACAGAAGCATGAGAAAAATAAACAAATACATTTATCAAGAAGACATTAATTAAATCAAATCTTCTTTATTTATAGTTTATTGTTTTTAAAGTAAGAAAGAATACATTTGTATATCCTAAAATTAAAATATATATGTGATGTGTATTACTAGAAAGAAGTGCATTTTCCTATAATAATCAATATATACTAATTACAGAGATCAATATTTTTATATGTAATGCTCCATAACAGCACATGTTAAATTCTAAGATTTATGATTCTTTATGGTGAACCCTCATTTCATTTTTAGCATCCCTTTTTAGACACTGAGGAATAGTTAATCCTAAAGGTTTCTTATAATATTTTATCTAATCACTTTTACTAACCTAACTATTGTTTTAACTCCTTTAAGACTGTTTTTTTTCTCTCCATGACAGATAAAATACGATGGTTCCTTAGTTTTGAAAATAGCAGTGTGTTAAAATTTTAATAATATTGACTCCAGAAATTCTGAAAGAGTATACTTAAAAATCAAGAAACCAAGGTACTGGTCCTAACTCTGCCACTAACTTGCTATGTGACCTTAAAGTCATGTCCCTTCTATCAGCCTTAGTTTTCTCTGGGCAAAATGGTGAGGGATTGGGGAAGGAGGTTTGAACCAGGTGATCTCTAACCTCCCTTTCCACTCTGTTATTCTGCTACCATTAATGGAGTTTGACTAGAATAATGGCTTACAGCCACAAACAACATTATAAAAATACTAATTATCAGTAAAGCGTTTGCCATTTCAAGGACCATAACATTTAAACTCAGAATCTTTATAATGCTAAGAACAGAAAACCTTTTTAAATATACAATTTTGTCATAAAATAGGCAGCTTGATGTTATGTAAAAAGCCCTGCATTTGGAATCAGAGGACTTGGATTTAAATCCCATCTCTATTATAGACCACTGAGGGCATGACCTTGGGCAAGTAACTTTTATCTCTTTAGGCCTCAGTTTCCTCTTTTATAAAATGAACAGCTTGTACCAGTTACCCTCTAAACTCCCATTGACTTCTTGATTCTGTGATTCTAATCCCATTCTATCAAACCATGGAACAGCCTGAAAACTGGATGACACATGTTCCTATAAACAGGCTGGCGAAACAGGCAGAACATATCTCTGTGTCTACCATGATCATTTCACATCCTGAAGAAATGCACATACAGATGATTCCCAAAGAAATAACATCTCTTTCTCAAAACGAAAGCATCCATTGTTCAAGGCCAATGAGCATTACTGGTGGTCCCTCTGTACTCAGGCTTGCCTTTGGAGCCATGTAGCATCTGCTATGCATTTTTCATTCCTTTCCCATTTTGAGCAATTTGGTTTCTAAGCTCTGTTTCTTTGTGGCTTCCTGGAGCTCCGATGACAAACCAACATACTTTGTTCCCGTCCTTTATGGCACTGAAGGGCACTGAGGAACACATGAAATTTGTTTCTAATTTTGCGTCTGCCAAAACATTCCTGGGTTAACAATACAAGCCTGTAAAAACGGTCCACACTATCCCGCTAATCCCACAAAGCAAACACAACCCAAAGGAAATCAAAGACAGAACTTGAAAATATAGCTTCGATATTTTTGCCCTTTCCCATTCCCTTTTTTTAGCTTGTGAAATCTTGTTTCTGAAAGCAGATTTGAGATCACATATTTATCCATTTATGTTTAGAACAAATAATCATAATGTAGCCAAATGGAAAGAAACATTGGAGTTTTTTTTCTTTTGGTTTACTGTGTTATGAAAATAAATATCCCTTAAGACAGTTTGGAAGGATGTGGAATACAGTTTCCTCACTTGTGTCAGGAGTTTTATTTTTAACTCAGCTACTCAAAATAATAGTCAGTGCTCCATCTAGGGTGCTTGGCTTCAGTTATAGCTGAATACCTATCCACATAGCAGAAGCATGTATTATATATTTCACTATCCCATTTTAGAATGTTCAATGAAATGTCTATACTGAATTTCACACGTTTTACCAGGGTGATATCATGCAACCTAGAATGGCTCCAGCATCACACAGTTAATTTATTATGATGGAATTAAGCTAAATCCTTTGTGATGTTATTAATTCCTCTACTAAAGTACTACTCTAATGCCTTCTTGTGGTTTGGAGGTGACCCTGGGCTCTTGAAGTTTATCCTAGAGAAGTCCAGGATCTGACAAGTCCACCAAAAGTTGGAAAATCTTTGAATATAGGTCTGGTGACAGGCTGTCATTTGAGGATAAGCATAGGTATTTCAGAAAGACTCATCTTTAGAGGGTAGGTCATTAGTAAATTAATATTTTTCAGCCATGGTAATCTAATATAAACCATCAACCAAGAAAGAGAGGGGTCGGCATCTGAGTCAGTTGAGGGAGAAACCACATTGCCATAATAGAAAAAGTTTTAAAGCATAATACTGAGGGCCATGCTCCAAACACATACTCATGACCTCAAAAGAATATATTAAATAAACTTTAATTTAATTTGACAAACATACATTAAGTAGATATTATGTGTAAGGTACTGTGCTAAGTTCTGGAGAAACTGAACCTATGATTTCAATGGCATAGGGAACTCCTAGATGAGGAAATACTGTTTAATAATACAGATTGGTAACTCCTCTGGAACCCTGAGTACAGAGAACTGCCTAGGGCATAAGGAGCTCAATTGACTTGTCCAGGGTCACATAGTTAGCATTGCCAAAGATGGCACTCAGGCTTCCTGGCTCTGGGGCTGACTCTCTATCCATTAGTCTACACAGCATCTCAGACACTAGGGATATGAACACAAAAAATTAAATTATGTGTGCTGTCAATTCACTTCTGCTGCAGAAAATAAAACAGATACACACAAAGAGGTGTACACACAAAACAATACAAAGTGATTCCAAGAGAAAAAGGCAAGGAGGGGAAGAAAGAAAAAGTTGCTTCTTAAAACTCTACAAACAATTTTGAGTAAAAAATTTAATTGGAAAAAATGGGAAAAGCAAGTGGCATTTAATACTTAAGCATGGTTATCCTCTGCCAAAGCCATACTCAGAGATTTAAAATGACCCTGGCTTCTCATAGGCCATCCCAGGGGAGTGCAAATTCTAGCATGGCAGATTCTATTAAGATGTAAAGGCTTTGAGTATGGACTGTCTGAGGTCCAGACTCAATAAGTATAGAGACGATCATCCAAAGAGGATTGAAAATTAGATAATTTCACGGGACATGGAAATCTAGAACACTTTTTTGTTTTTTAATGGTACAAACTTTCTCAGGACTTATACAGAGTAATATACATAACAAAAATGTTTATGAATGCTTCTTTTAAACTATCATCATTCCTACATTCTCTGCATTTCACAAGAATTGTCCTCTACTTTTTTTGCCTGAGCAAAGTGGGGAGGTCTGGACCTATTGTTTTATTGGTATAAGGAACTGATGGCATGGAAACAGCTCCCCCACCCCAGTAACTCATCTCTAATTTAGTTTCAGAGAGTTTCTGGAATTCTGAGTGATTAAATGAATTACCTAGGGTTAGACAGTTAATATAAATAAGAGGTAAGACTAGAATCTACGATTTCTTGACTCCAAGCCTAGTTCTTTTATCTACTATGCCAAGCTATCTCTTGAACACTGCCCTTTTATGTCATTCATTCTTTAAACACCTCGATGGAGTTAGTACTAAGTATTGTTACAAAGATGGGAAAATAGTGTCAAAACAGTTTTAAGTGAGTCACTCAGTTTCATATGAATATTTCCAAATCCCTGTTTATCACTCACTCCATTGGTCAATCAACAAATAAGTTTAGGACATCTATCATGAGCAAGAAATTGTTCGGAATATAAAGAAGAATAAGAAAGATATACTGCTAGCTTTAAAAAGCTTTCCGTCTAATTAGAATCATAAAACTACCATGTATGTCTTCAATCAGATTGGAGCCCTATATAACTAACAATCAGGCATATGCAGACTAGGATTTTGCTCTGATATTGTCTTTCTGCACCACTTCGCTGCCACATTCTGACTTTGCAAATACAAAAGTTAGTAACATAATTTATAAAGAAGTATCTCTTCCTGAGATATAGAGGATATACTCTATAAAACTTTGTAGATTTAGAAGTTTTCCTTAAGTAAAAGTTGCTTCCTCCAAAACTAGGTCATCTCATCCTGGTGAATATACATAATGTCTCTGAGGATAACCGAAGATCATGGTTCACATTCCAAAGCATTTTGCTTCTGACACATACCTGTTAGTGACAAATGGAAATTTACTGAGTTCAATAAGCTAACTTGACAATACAGAAAGTCTCATTTCTATTGGAAATCCCTGTCTAAAAACTGGTGAAATAATTCCCCAACTATTAGTGATGCCCAACAGAATTCCTTGTCCACTAGAGCATAGTATGGAGATTATCAAACGATTTGGTCAGTTTTGAAAAAAAAAATCCAGTTGCTATTTTATCTGGGGGTAGGGGAAATACTTTTCAGATCAAATGTCATTATAGCAAATATCATTAAAGCCAAAGTCTTTGGAATAACAAAAACAATTTCCAAGGCCCAACTACTGACCTACATTCCTTCTCCCACCCCTCACCCTTCCTCCCCCTGCCAACTGTTGCTGTTATAGGCAGCCTGAGGTAATGGAAAGAATATTGGATTAGAATTAAGGTGTCTAACTTCAAATTCTGATTCTGAACCCATGTGAACTGTGCTCGTCACATCACCTATATCTAAATTTCAGTTTTCTTATCCACAGAATGGGAGATTATATTATTTACACTGTCTACATCAAATAATTGTGGAGAAAATGTTTCAAACATCATACTTATGGTATATGTACAGAGCAAAAGAGAGATAGATCTCTTCTTACAATCAGAATTCCATGGTAGCAATTCAAATAAAACATTTGCTAAGTGTTTTTTTTGCAGTTTTTGAACTAGGATTTGACCATAAAGGACATAGATGTGAAATAGACCACGCCCTAGTAAAATTTGTCTTCTTTTGTATTTATCTGGAAGGAAATCCATAAGAAATCCAAAACCTAAGTCATATTTGCTTCTACTATATAATTCTCTAGGAATAAGGATTTGCTCATGAGAAGAGGTGACCTCACCAAGGAGGACACATATTTTTGATGCCACCCTTCCTCATCTTCTCTAGCAGATTGACCATTCATCCTTCCCCTTCTCTTATCTTCAGTCTTTTATATGTGTTTCTTTCTTCCTGAAAGAAAAAAAAAGAAAAAAGCACACCCAAGCCTCCTCAGTCCTTAAAAGAGAAATCATTGGACTTACCATCCCTTCAAACTATTTTTCCTTTTACCTTTCATCGTCAAACTACTAGACAAAAAGAAAACTGTCTGCAGTTATTTCTAGACTTCCTCTCCTATCACTTACTTCCCGACTTCTTGTAAGCTGGCTTCCAAACTCATCACTCCAAGTGAAATTATTCTCTCTAGAATTACCAATGATTTCTTAATTGCCTAACATGATAGCCTTTTCTCAAACCTTAACCCTCTTAACCTCTAGGCAGAATTTACATTGTTAAAATTGTCCCTGCCCTCTTGGATACATAGTATTCTCTCCATTTTGGTGATGCTCCACTCCCTTGCCTTTCTTCCATTTCTGCTTGCTCCTTCTTAGACTGTTTTGCTACATTATCATTCATACACCTCTCTTAATTGTAGAGGTACCTCAAGTTACTATCCTGGACTCCCTTTTCTTTTTATACTTCCTCATTTGTATACCTCATCACCTCTCAAATGCTTAATGATTGCTTCTGCGTGTGTGAGTCCCTGTCCTATATATCTGTTTCTAGTCTCTCTCATGAGCTTCAGTCAAACATTTCTAGCTCCCTAGTAGACATTTCAAATGAATTGTCCCATAGGCATCTCAAATTCAAAATTTCCAAAATGGAACTCATTATACTCCAACATGCCCTGCAAAAACAAATCTAATCTTATTCTAAACTTCTCCATTTCTGTTGATGGTGTCACCATACATTTAGTCTCCCAGGTTCACAACCTTGATCCCTCCTTCTCCTTCACCCCCAATAGGCAATCAGTGGTTTCTACCACCAACCAGATTTTTCAGTTTCTACCTTGACTATATATATCACACACATCCATCCCTTCTGTATTCAGATGACTATTACCCTAGGTCAGATCCTCATCTCTTTCTGTCTGGATTACTGCAATAGTCTCCTAATGGGTCTCCCTGATGCAATTCTTTCCTATCTCCAATCAATCAACAGCTGTTAATAATCTGATCATGTTCCTACCATACTTTATGGACTTCAGTAGCTCCCAATTGCCTTTAGAATCAAATGTAAACTTCATAACCCAGATCACCCCTTCTTGTACTTGACAGTTCAGGTAGACTGAACTTTCTGCTGTTTTTCACATAAAACACTACATTTCCTATTTCCATACTTTTATACTGGCTGTTATCCATCTCTGGAATGTATTCCTTCCTCACTTCTACCTCGAAGATTCATTTTTTTTCTTCAAACTCATATCAAGCACCATGATTTCCTGATATCCCTAACCCCACCTCCCCCCCCCCATCTCTTTTAGTGTCTCTCTTCCAGGTGAGGAAATTCCATCTTCCAAGGTAGGTTGGCACCTACATTGCAACCTATAGTTTTAGAGAATTGCTTAAAATGTCAAGAGGTTAAATTACTTGCCCAGGTTCATATAGCTAGAATATGACAGAGAAAGGGCTACAACTCAGGTCCTTCTGACTTCCAAGCCATCCCTCTATTCACTGCAGCAGACTATTGATTTACTTATATATGCATATGCTATCTCTCCCAATGGAATGTCAATTTCCTTGTGGACAAGGACTGTTTCATTTTTTGGTTTTGTATCCATAGAGCCTAGCACATAACAGGCACTCAATGAATGTTGGTTAATTGATTAATTATATACTTCATTCTTTCATTCACATATTCATGAATTCATTCTCTCATTTAACAGACACTTAACCCCTATCAGTTACACAAAGTACTGTGCTAGAGAAGATAGAAATTTTAGATAAGACTAGTTCTCTGACCCCATGCAACTTATAGTTCCCGTCAGAATTCTCCTGGAGGGAAGTCCATTGGTGGACTTTGGGGTTTTATAACTTAAAAATCACTAGATACGAAAAGTTGATTTTAGAGTCAATAATAGCTCAGGGTAACATTATGCCTTGATGTTGAGTAGGAACCTATGTGTTCACAGAAAAGATACCATGTACTAGAAATTTAGAAGTAATAAAAATAATGAAGTCTTTAATGTGATAGTGGGGCTCTGATATCTTAAACAGCACAGAGACATTTTATTTTTGAAGTTTTTCTTAAGTCATCTTGAACAGTTTCTACTCTAAAGAAAGAATCACTACATAATCACTTTTCTTCCATTCTCTGATTTTCTTTCTTTTGAATCTCTCCCACCTTTGAAACATTCCACATCCATGCTTGGTACCTTCTCCTTGTTCTAAATAAAGGACAATGTGTCTTCATGCCTTCAGTTGGAATGGCTTGAGCTTTCATCACTGTCACCATAAATGTGACATACATATATTAAACCCAAATATTTTATTGGTACTTATAAATGTGATTTGTAAGATGAGTCAAATTAACAATCCATTACATACTAATGGGCTCTAATCAATAAGTTTAATTTGACTAAAAGGAGGAGGGGCAGAAAGAGAGAGGCCAAAAAAAAAAGCTCATTTAAAGTCAAATGCTGCTATTTTAAATTATAAAGGTAATTTAATTATCCATCTCTTAGGGTTAATTCTGACTTTGGACTATAGGGCCATGAGAAAGAATCTGCATCAGTAACAGTAGTGCCTAGACAACAGTCACTATTGACATCTCAACAGTCATTTCCCCCTTCCAGAGCAAGAAGAAATAAGCAGGCCTATTGTTGGAACATATCCAGAAGTCTTGCAGGGGTCAGATGTTGAAAACCCAAATTTATAACTACTTGTGTGACTGTGGACAAGTTATATAACTAATGTTTTTAGGCTTATTTTCCTCAATTATAAAATAAGGGGGATTCAATTAGATGATTTCTAGAGTTTCTTTTAGCTGCAGTTCCTATGAATCTCATGAAGATGTATATGACTCAAGGAGATCAATGATAGAAAGAAAGGTTCAAAAAGAAAGAAAGGCTCATAGCAGTACTCTTTGTGGAAAAAAAGGGAAACAAAGTAGTTTTCCATCGATTGGGGAATGGATTAACAAATAGTGGTTTATGGATGCAATGCTGTTTTATTGTCCCCTAAGAAACATTGAATATAAAGAATTCAGAAAAACCTAGGAAGATTTTTATTGAAGCAATGCAGAGGAAAGTAGAGTCAAGTAAGCAAAATACAATGTGACCACAAAAATATAAAGGAAAGGGGCAGGTTGGTGGCACAGCGAACAGAGTACTGGCCTTACAGAATAATGTAAGGAGGACCTGAGTTCAAATCTGATCTCAGACACTTAATACCTACTAGTTGTGTGACCTTGATCAAGTCACTTAACCTCGATTGTCCTGCCTTCCCCTCTCGAAAAAGTCAAAAAGTCAAAAAAAAAAAAGGAAAACAATGATAAAAGACATCAGAATGCAGAAAAAAGCAATTAACTGTCTTGAGTCCAGAGGACTAATGGTGAAATATAGCACTTTTCTCTGAGTAGAAGAGAGTAGAATATAGGTGCAGAATCAGACAAATGCTATATTTTTCAGTTTGCCAGTTTGTTTTGCTTACCTGTACAGGTTATATGGGGAGTTCAATATGTGGTCATGGGAAATGACAACATCTTTTAAAAAGTAGTCAAAAAATATTTTCTTGTTCAACAGCCTCATAAACCTATGGATCTTGAGACATACTAGCTTTGACCAGGTGTCACTTCAGGATTCAGGGGGAAAGAGACTATGGTAGGGAGAGAGAAGCAGCATAGTGACCCAAGACTTGGATCTGAAATCTGTTTAGATCTGAATATAATTAGCTACATTATCATGGAAAGAACTCCACCTTTGTGAGCCTCAGTTTTTTGAAAGGTGAGAATATGAAGATAATCCATTATTTCACAGAGTTATTTTACAGAGATCCCTATGTTATTGGTTGCTGTTATGAACTCAAATCACTTTCCTTGGGCAACTTTTCCTATTTAGGATTACAGATTAAGCTGGGAAAGGTCCTTGGAGGCCATCTAGCCCAACTCCTTATTTTACAGGCAAGGAAACTGAGTTCCAGAGAAGTTCTATGACTTGCGCTGTGTCACTCTTTCTATTGCACCGAGCTGGCTTCCATTTTATGGTCCATGCTCCTTGGGTAGCAGTTTTTACCAAAACTGGCTGGTGATTTTGGTGCCCTATCAACCCCTTCCTTTTCCTTTCTCACCCTAGACTCCTTTCCTTTTTCTGTAGTAAGATTCAGAGCACTTAATAAAGCAGAGAAAAGACAATGACTCCATTCACAGCGCCTCCAGGCTCTTTAGACAACTGACTACTTGAACTCTATCAATAATCCTTGTGTCAGCCTGCTCCCTAGTGTTACCAGAGGTGTCCAACATCTGACAGGAGTTAATGTAAATCCACACACAGATCATTTCTAAGGAAGACAGCACACAGCCCCAGCTGCAGTCAGTTAGAAGAGATACAAAGCCAATAGGCCTATCTTGCTATCTTCTGGGTGGCAAGGAAATCTCAATTATACACCCAAGGGATGTGGTTTATGAAAAAGTAGAAAGAATGTTTAAATTGTATACATAAATTGTTTTGTTTTACAAGCTGGAGTAAATCAGCACATTTGCAGCCCGTATTTATCTGATCCACTCAATAATAATCTTTTTGAATGTGTGCCATTGATGTGGTATTGAAGACTTTTGCAGAACATAACCAGCCCCCTAAATTCAATTAAGGCATTAGTAAAAAATAGGAATGTTGCTCATGGGCTAGTCACTACTGCTGAGAGGTTATAGGAATATTTCCTTTTGCTGTAGCAGAAGACCGAAGCCAAAGGATAAAATATTCAGAGGAGTAAGAACGTTTGCTCTCAGTTTTTGGAATTGAGATTCCAACAAGAGTAAAAGCAACAAAAACAATAACAAAAAAACACATCGTTATCAAATTTGACTTTGAGGTCTTATGGAGCAACCTCAAAAGAACAAGACACTTTCTTGAAGCTCAGTTTAGTGTCCAAAGCTCAAATATGGAAGGGGTGTGGAGAATTGTGGGTGTTTTGTACAGCTCTCAATAGAAGATATACCCTCAAAAACCTTTGTGCATAATTATAAGTACTAGACAGTAATTATTATATTATGTCTTTAAATGCTAGAAAATGATAACATGCAATCTTGTGGCATGTCCTATAAATCCTGTGGGAAAACACAATGAAGAAACTTCTTGGAAAGCATTTGATATTCCATTTTCAAACTGTTCTTCCTAGCACTGCCAATAATTGCAAAAAGTAAATAAAGGTCATTCAAATGAGTAAAGTTCAAGTCAGTCTGCACTATAAGGAAAATTCATAACATCCTCTCTCTGACAGCAGGGGCTGCTGAAACCTAATCACTGAAAACAGTGATCAAACACTCCTATAAGTTTTATTGTATCTTGATGTGGCATTTACAACTTCAGCAAGTCTCCTGCAATGGCCAGCACTTATGGCGAGATAATTAATAGTCGACTGAGTTATAGATTCGGAGCCAAAGGCAATAGTACATAATGGAAGCCAAGGTCACCTATAATACAGTAGCGTCTGTAACAAAGGGGATTATTACTGCAATTACCACCCTGTTGGAAAGATTTTGTAAGTTTTCATAATTGAAATTCTTAAATCTTTTTCTTCTCCAGTTAAGTTTTAAAGACCTCTGATTTATCACAGAAGGATGAAAAACCTCTCTTTTGATATGAAAAAAAAGCTCTCCCTTTCTGAACAGTCTAGGTGGTTTCTAAGGACTTTGAGATGCATAGAATAAAGAACATTTGCCAAGGCATGAGCTTTCCCTGGCCTTACAGGTTCAGGAGTTCCACCTAAACTCTGGAGTGTCTGTGTTTAGGAGGAGCTGGAAAAATTCATATTCCAGTCGACAAGAAAATATGTTAGAACAACTTATAAACATGTCTCAGGGTTTAAAATTGCAATTAATTTAATAAAGACATCCTGTGTGGATCAGATCAGCAGCTTCTAGGACTTCCCATAATTTGTGGCAGAAGTGGGTTGTCAGGCAGCATCATTTGAAATTTTCAGAATTTTTTTAACCCCCTGAATGTTAGGCATTCCTAGTTCATATGAATGGGGAGGCTTGTGGCTTCTCCATCCCGGACAAAACAACAAGCAGACACAATCATCTTTTAGTATGATAGCATGGCTATTGTCTGCATAGCAGGGGCTATAATTAAGCACCAGAAATAGGACAGCTAAGAATGGACAAAGGAGAGTGTGGAACAGTAGGGAGGTAGCTCCATGAGTCGCCAGAGTAAAGATAGTAGCTGAAATCATATGGCTCCACACATGAGGTCACCTTGGGAAAGAATGAAAGCAGAGGAACAGAATTAGAACTAAAGGCAGAGTGCTAAGGGAAGCTCAGGAGGGGAAGAGGTTAAGAGAAGAGAATGGTTAATGAAGATTACTGAAAAGACTATTCTTCTCAATAGAACCTGCATATTAGCTTCCTAACTCCTGCTGCCTATAGCCTTATTTGGCATTTTTAACAATGAAGGCCCTCATTACTTTGACCCTCAGAACACTAACCACAGGTTTAAAGACTATTGTGGATCACTAGCAATTCAAAAGTCACTAGTCTTCACTTAGTTTTATTTTATTAGCTCAGTTAGAGAACACATTAGTTAAAAGTAAAAAGATACTAAACGAAAAACACAAACAAATAAGTGAAATAAAAGATCTTTATGTCTACCTCCTGCCTGGAAGAAAAACCTAGAACACAGGTTATGTATGGGAGCTCGAACAGCACATATTCAGTCAGAGGGAAATTGTAGATGGATACTTACTAAGGAACAGATGTGAATAGGGCAACTTATATGTTGTGGTATTTCTAACATCCTGCCGTGATGTTATTGCATTGATCTCTTCTGGGTATGTATTGGTACTAATCTGCAATGCAGTCGCTAAGGACTCTTCTCAAAAGCTAAAAGCCTCAAGTCAATTTCAGTTCTTTTGAGATTCAATCCCCAGTCAGCAGTACCCAGTTAGTTAGCCAGAAAAAACCTTGAACTTTTTGTTATCTTTTGAATATTTTCCTCCTGTTGCCACTTTGAATATATCAGTATAAACTCATTTGCTTTAAAGTAAGAAAAACCCTTTCAACTCCTTTTTGCTCCCATAATGATAATTGCTGTCTACGCAACTTGTCATATTGGGTTAAGATAGGAAAGACAAAGAGTATTGTGATCTTTGTTCTACTTTTCCCAGGCAATCATACTGTTGCATTCTCTGTGCTTTCCTTGGGTATTAATAAATATTGATTGATGGTGATAAAATGTGGGTTTCAAAATAGTGAATTTCATCTATTCAATTTTTTTTTGTTTTCTATCATAATAATTAATGTGATACTGGCTCTTTCTTGGAACTTCAGAGACCACTAGCTAGTCATTTCTTTAATTGGAACACAAAGATCTTCAAGGCTAGAGAGTCCAGTTTATATGTTCTGCTCAGGGGAACCAACAGAAAATTTAGCAAATACTGTAGGACTCAGTACCATGTGTGTTTTATGCTCATGTTTTTGGAAGGACTGTTAAGCAAATAGCGTGTGTGATAGCCAAAACTCTCTCTGTTTTTTTTGTACCTCCTTGAAATTCATAAGACTTCTTTGAAATATGCTGTCTCTACTCTAGACACCCTGCCTAATGTATAATATCCCTACCCTACTCTCCTCTAGAAACTTCCATGCTCCTCTGTTTGTAGTCAGTTGGACCATCTGTTGCCAATACCAAACTTCTCCTTGCTTATGATATCAAATATGAAAAATTAACTAGTGGTTCCTAACCAGGAGCCTGCCTACTCCCTATAAAACCCATGGACCTTACCTGCTCCCTTAAACTGCCCTGGAGCATAAGAGTCAGGACCCCCAATCATCTTACAAATATGCTAGGTGAATTAATAGAGAGATATCAAAGCTGGCTGCCAAATTCTATGACAACTTTTCTTGAGAACCATTGTTGATCCCCAATGCCCTACTGACACCCCTTCTTCTTTCTCCTACTGTGACATAAAGACCATTATATCAGAAGTCCAACAGCCTCCCTCTTGTATCCTTTCTTTGTTGCACCAACAAACCTCCTCCCATATGTTTAATTTTAGAGCTTGGGCCTTCCCTTGTTTGAGATAAAAAGTGCCATAATAAAGACCTTATACACCATTGCGTTTCCTGATTCTTTTGTGCAAACTTCCTAAGTACTGACTGAGACAATACTGAGATATTTTAGAGCTATAAGGAAACTCAGATAAGTTAAACCCACTCATTTTATATGAGGGAAGGAAGACTTTAAAAAAGTGTAGTGACTTGTCCAAGGTCATAAAGTTAGACTCAGAAGTAGAATCCAAAAGTCCTGATTTCTGGTTCAAGGCTTTTTCTATTGCATCATACTATCTCACTTCAAGTATGTATCATTTTAGGGATCGAATCACTCTTTGTTCTTGATCATAAAAAATCATACATCTTAGATAATGCTGTTGCTATTGTTCAGTCATTTCAGTCATTACAACTCTTCATGACCCCATTTCGGTTTTCTTGGCAAAGATACTGGGGTGGTTTGCCATTTCCTTTTCCAGTTCATTTTTCAGATGAGGAAACTGAGGCAAACAAGGTTAAGTCACTTGGCCAGAGTCATATAGTTAGCAAGCGTCAAGACCAGATTTGAACTCAGGTCTTCCTGACTTCAGGTTTGGGGCTCTATTTACCATAACACCTAATTGCCCTTGCATTTTAAAGAGTATGTTGTAGTAGTAGTAGTAGTAGTAGTAGTAGTAGTAGTAGTAGTAGTAGTAGTAGTAGTAACAATAATAGTGTTAGATTATTGGTTTTGATTTTTCTCACTTTGTAAATCTGTGATTTTTACCAGTGTGGATATTCTCTACAGTGATACAGATCCTAACTCCTTTATATCTTCTGATTCTTTTCCCCATAAACTCTCTCTAATGGATTTACTTATCACCCTAGAGGTCTTTCTTTTCTTTTTAAAAAAGCTTTCCAAGCCTGTTTATCTCTTGTTTTTCATTTTTATTACAATGATATGAAAGGGGCTCAAACCACTTCTGAAACAAGTATACCTAAGAAGCTATGAAAAGATCAGACCTGCAGTTGTCACTGACCTTGTGACACAGATTCATCAATGTAGAGTCATTTACAATATTCTGTGCCTACGACCTCAAGCAATTTATAGCTAAGTCCAGTGCACATGATTTTCTTCACAACAGATGGAAACATGAACACAAATACTGTATGAAAGGAAGGCCATCCAGGTAAATAGACACTCCATAGCTGTGCTGTCCCATTACTTGGAAATTCACCTGGCTCTTTGCCTCTTTCTCATTATAAGTAAGTAAAATGGGTCAGTATAAGTGCCAACGTAAAGGTATCAACATCTTTTTACCTTTACATTTTGGCTAGAAGAAGCCTCAAAACAGGAGAGAGACTTTCACCTTCCTTAGAACTATTGGTTATAGAAACTTCTTTCCTGCTGCTACAGTTCAATTTATCTGCCTTTATGATTGTGTCATTGTGATGATTTGTAGATCTTGTCCACCTATCATATTTTGTCTTCTGAAACTGCCTACTTTTTGAGTGAAAACTTCCTTGGTCAGGAGTGGTCAGATGATGGTGGTGGATAAGAAGGGAAAGAGAAAGTTAGGAATGAGTGTATCATTAGGAAAAGAAGAGAATAGTTGGAAAATCTATGTGAGAGCCATAGATGCTTCTGCTATAAGTTATGGGATTTGTTGTCCCAGGTTTTCAGGGTACTTGTCTGGCTTGATTTCTCAGTGGAAGTGGTAAAGCATGTTGATAAATATTGGTGCACTGCCAGAATCATAATAGAGCCAGACACCCCAGTGGTAAAGAGCCTGACTATAGAGAAAAAGACTCCCTCTCCCCAATAATGACCAAGCCAAATGACTTGAAGCTAGTCACCAGGGAGGTGTTAGGCACCCCTATGTCAAACCAGTGGTAGCCTTTTGCAAGGCAGCTAATCTACAAGCATCCTCTCACTGAAACTCAGAGAGAAGAGAGCCAAGCCACAAGGGGATATTTTTACTCTTTATGTTCTGAGATTATGATAGTGGGGAAGAAAAAAAAATTGCTGCATCTGTGAAATCATAAATTTTTAAGGTCTCTCGGTTCCATTTTTAAATTTAATGCCTGGATAAAATGCTTGGCTCAAGCCCATTTCTGGTTATTTAAAATAATACTTGAGCCTGGGAAAGAAGTATTTACACATCTGGCTGCGTGGCTCCCACCAGAATACTGTTTAGCAGAAAAAAAGTATGAAAAGTGGTGTTCAGAAGACCTGAATTCTATTTCTAATACTACTTCTGCCCTTAACTCATGGTATGACCTTGGACTATTCACTTCTCTGGGTCTCAGTTTCTTCTTTTCTACAATTATGGGATTGGACGAGATCATCTCTAAGACCCCTTGTAGCACTGACATCCAGTCGTTGTGAAGTGGTGGAATTAGTGTTGCATTTGAAGTATGAGAATGTGGTTTTGAATCCCAGGTGTCACACTACCTCTGTATCTTTGGGTGAGTCACTTAACCTCTAAGAGCCCCATCTATAAAAACAGAATTGTGTTAAATCATCCTTAAATTCCCTTCTAGTTCTAAATCAAAGATTTCAGAGTAATGTGGGTCATGCTTTCATCCATTTACCAAAGAAAGAAATTATTGCTTGAAAAGCCTAAAATATTTATTCCTTCCTTATTAAAACAAACAAAAAAAATCCCCTTACTTTTAAACTCATAAATTTCCTTTAAACATTTTAGCACCCATATAAACGATCAAGTACAAATTATCTTTTACTCTTTCTTTTTCTTATCAACTACCACCTCTTGCCCCATCAAATCAGTTGCCAAGTTCTGTCTTGGTAGTGTATCTCAAACCCATATCCTCCTCTCCGCTTACTCTACCATCCCTCTAATTGAAGTCCCCATTATCTCCCACATGGAGTTTTATAGAGGCTTTTACACTGACTTGTCTCCAGTCTCTCTGTTCTCCAAATCATCTTCTACTCAGCTGCCAAAATAATCTTTCTAGTATAAGATCATAATATCCATGTCACTACATTACTCAAAAAGAAATTCAACTGCTCCTTAACCATTGAGACAATATACAGATACTTTCACAGTAATCAGGACCTAGTTACATTTTATCTGAGCATTCAAAGCCCCCCACAATATGTCTGTAAGCTTCCTTTCTCACTATATTACCTTATTTCTCTTCTTTCATGCCATGTTCTAACCCAACTGGACTATTATACATTTTCTACTCTCATTCTGCTCTCTCCCACCTCCAAGTATTCACAGACACCATAGCACATGCCTATAATACATTCTTTCTTCATATTGACCTGTTGGAGTCTATCTCTGCTTTCAAGATTTTAGTTCAGATATTATATTCTCAATTAGAAAGGGATTTCTCATAGCATTTTGTCTGGATATCTTCTTTTCCTTTGTAACAGTTTATCTTATAGAATATTTATGTGTGTGCTTATATGCCTGCCCACTCTTAGAGTACAAACTCCTTAAGGGTAGATTGTCAGTTTTCAACTCTAGATCTCCTGTTCTTGGCACATTATTTTGCATACATGGTTAATCAATATTTATTGAATTGAATTGCCATCATCCACTCATTTATTCATTAAACAAACATTTGTGTGTATACATTGTGCTCAGTGCTGGATATACAAAGCCAAAAATGTAATAGTCGCTGCCCTCAAGGAACTTACATTCTACTAAGCATGGTCACTGCATTTTAACAAATATAATCAAGATTTTGCATTCAGAGGCTGACAGTAGGGTTGATGCAACCCCAGGAAACTTCTATTGTCCCTACATTTTCATTCTATTTCTGGATAAGAGTGTCACAATAATAACATACTTTAGGGAAAATAATTTTAATTATTACTAAAACACTGGAGATTTGGGGTATCTGGACATGAATTCCCATACTGCTCTTTACTAGCAGTGTAACCATATAAAAACCACTTCATCTCCTTTGGTCTCAATTTCCTCATCTGTAAAAAGAGAAGTTTGAACCAGATGATTCATAAAGTTCCTTCTAGTGCTAAGACCTACAATACTAAATTGCAATTTTGAGGAAAGTATAGGATTGCTCTCTCATCGGCCATAGCTTTCTGTTGGATTTGCAAAGATGCCATTTAGAATATACAGACAAGGCAGATGTCTTATAGATATCATCTACTTAGCATAAAAGATGCATTTTTCAGGAGTAAATCTTCCTGAAAAGCAGGATTCTGTGTATTAAATTTCGTTTTCCCACAGTATTCAAATTGCTTCCTCTTGGCAGCCTGTAATATTTTCTCCTTTATCTGGGGACTCTGGAACCTGGCTATAACATTTCTAGGAGTTTTCTTTTGGGGATCTTTTTCAAGACGTGGTAGGTGAATTCTTTCAAGTTCTATTTTGCCCTCTGGTTCTAAAATATGTGAGCAATTTTCCTTCAGAATTTCTTGAAGGATGCTTTCTGGCTTCTTTTTTTTTGATCATGGCTTTCAGGTAGTCCAATAATTTTTAAATTGTCTCTCCTGGATCTATTTTCCAGGTCAGTGGTTTTTTTTCAAGGAGATATTTCACATTACCTTCTATTTTTTCATTTGTTTGTATCTGTTTAATAGTATCTTGATTTCTCATTAAGTCATTTCCTTCCATTTGCTCCACTCTAATTCTGAAGAATTTATTCTCTTCAGAATGCTTTTGAGATTCTTTTTCCATCTGCCAATTTCAACTTTTTAAGTCATTCTTCTCCTCATTGGCTTTTTGGGCATCTTTTGTCATTTGAGTTAATTTGTTTTTTAAGGTATTATTTTCTTTGTATCAGGTTGTTGACTTTCTTTTCATGATTTTCTTGCATCATTCTCATTTCTCTTCCCAATTTTTCCTCCACTTCTCTTATTTGGTTTTCAAATCCCTTTTTAAGCTGATCTATGGCTTGTATGCAGTCTTCATGTTTCGTGGAAGCTTTTGGTGTGGGAGTTCTGACTGTGTTGTCTTCCTCCCATTCCATGCTTTGATCCTTTTTGTCCCCAGAAAAGGATTCTAGAGTTCAGTTAATGTTCTTACTTTGCTTCCTTCTCCTGCTCATACTGCCAGTGAATTATTTATCTTTTTAGCTCTGTGGAACTCTTCTCCCAGAGGGGAAAGCTCTGTCCCAAATGGCTGGGGTTTTCACAGCCAGAGCTATTACAGGGCTACTTCAAGTCCCACCACCTTTGGCACCCCAGGACCCCACCCAAAACCACTATCCAGATCTAGGCTGCTCAATGCAAGTGCATTTAGCCTCTGAATGATCACTTGGACCCCCCTGCAGTCTGTAGGCCTGGAGCTCTGAAGCAGCTACCTGGAGGCCACAAGGCCACTGTTTCTGCTGCTTCCTTGCCCTGGGGTGGTTTGGCCAGTCTACTTTTCTCTCCCCAATTTAGCTGAATTCCACTGACCTTTCACTTAGTTCTTATTTCTTCTGGCTTGATAAATCTGGAAACTGCCACAGCTGCCACTGATCCCTCTCCTGGAGCTGTGGCTCTTCACGACTACCCTGGGGCCAGGCCATGGTTTCAGGCTGGGCTGGTTTTGGCTCCCAGCCTGCTGCAATGAGCTCTTTGTGCTGAGCTGCCTTCAGCAAGAGATGTGTTTTCTGTATTTTTGTTTGTTTTGGGTCCCTAAAATTTGTTTAGATCATATTTTATGGGTATTTGAGGTGGCTATATGCCAGCTGCAGAGTTTTTCTGCTTCTACGCTGCCATCTTGTCTCTGCCCCCCCTTAAGTTCCATTTTTGCACTAACTTTCACTTTTTAAAAAAATGGAGATCTGTCCCCTTTGGAAAATGGCTTACTTTAAAATATAACTAAAGGTATGTTTAATTTTATCATGACAAAATAATAATGTTTTTAAAGTTCCATCCATAAAAGAAAACGAATTTTCCTGGTGAAGTCTTAAGGATTCTCAAAGAAGTTTCCAAATTTCAAAAATTGTCTTTATATTTGGCAGAAGTGTATAAAGGTCTAAAGGGGGGAAAAGCCATTATAAACATATAGAATGAAAAATCTCTTCCATTGAATGTTCTACAACACTTGAAATGTTATCATCTACGGTTTTTCAAACCAGTTCATCATTTGTGCATCACAACTAGGAAAGCAGAAAAAAGGAGGCAGGGACTATTGCCCATAACTCAGATTAGAGCACCAACCTCCCTCTGCATCTGAGGCTGCCTCTAGTCCGATTACAAAAGAAAACTAGCTGAGCTGCCTGGGCCAGTATGTTCAAATAACAGAGTTCATTGTCATAATAACAATGGCAAGCATTTATATAGCCATTCAAGGCCTGCAAAGCATTTATATATGTTATCTAATATGATCCTCATGTAAGTCCCTTTAGGTAGGTGCTATTCTCTTTATTTTACAAATGAAGAAACTCCAGGTGGGAGAACTGAAGTGCCTTGTGGGTTACCCAATTGGTAAGAGTGAAACAGGATTTGAATTCAGGCCATCCTAAGTCTAGGTCCAATATTGCGGCCACTGCACCATGTAGCTGCTTAGCTATATTCTCAGGAGGAAGGATAACAAAACCAGGTGAGACTGCTGCATGGCAGTGTCCTGAAACTCTAAGGCATCTTTTACCTGGACAAATTGTCCAGTGTGTTTACATTTATGTAACTTGGCATTGTGTAACTGTGTGAGAGAGAGTATCATGTAGAGGGGTCATAAATGGAAAGTCCTGGAGGGGTTAGGCTCTGGAAGCGCTGAAGAACTTTGTCAGAGATGACACTGTGACACAAGGCGAGTAACAGTCAGTCAATTAGAATTTATTTAGTGCTTGGGCACTGTGCTTAATGCTGGACATACCAAGAATAATAAAGAACAGTTGATCTTAAGGAACTCACAGTCAGACAACATGCAAATAACCATGTTGAACAAGATATAAGCAGGATAAATTGGGGGTAATCTCAGAGAAAGGATACAGGATTAAGGAAGATGGGGAAAGACTTCTTGCAGAAGCAGGGACCTTAGCTGAATTTTGAAGGAAACCAGGTAATTCCCAGGAAGAATATATAAGGAGGGAGAGCATTCCAAGCATGAAATGCCCAGTGTTAGGGCATAGCATGTCGTGTTCAACCACCAGGAGGCTAGGGTCAGTAGATCATTGAGTACAAGGAGGGGAGAAAGGTGTAAGAAGACTGGAAAGCTAGGAAGGGATCCAGTCATGGAAGTTTTGAAAGTCAAGTAGAGTGTTTATATTTCACCTTACGGATAAAAGGGAGCCCCTGCAGTTTATTGAATAGGGTAGTTGTCCTACTGGAGTTTATTGAATAGGAGGGTCCATAATAGCTAGGTCCATGGCAACATTTTTTTTTCCTGCTTATCATTTTATGCCTCTCTTGAGTCCTGTATTTGAAGGTCAAATTTTCTGTTGAGCTCTGGTCTTTTCATCAAGAAGGCCTGGAAGTCCCTAATCTCATTGAATGACTATCTTCTTGCCTGAAAGATTATGCTTAGTTTTGCTGGATAGTTGATCCTTGGTTGTAGTCTGAGCTCTTTTGTCTTATGAAATATCATATTCCAGTCCCTCTGATATTTTCATGTAGAAGCTTCAAGGTCCTGTGTAATCCTGACTGTGGTACCATGGTATTTACATTGTTTCTTTCTGGCAATTTGCAGTATTTTCTCCTTGACCTGATAATTCTGGAATTTGGCTACAATATTCCTTAGCATTTTCATTTTGGGATCTCTTTTGGAGGTGAACTGTGGATTCTTTTGATGACTATTTTATCCTCTGGTTCTAGGACCTCAGAGTAGTTTTTCTTGATAATTTCATGAAAGATGGCATCCAGATGTTTTTTTTTTTCTGATCATGGCTTTCAAGTCGACCAACAATTTTTCAGTTATCTCTCCTAGATATATTTTTCAGGTCAGTTGTTTTTTCCAATGAGGTATTTTACATTTTCTTCCATTTTTTCCTTCTTTTGTTTTTGTTTGACTGATTCTTATTGTCTCATAGAATCATTAGCATTAGCTTCCACTTTCCTGATTTTAATTTTTCATTATTCATATTTTGCTTAATTATTTCTTGATCACTTATATTTTTTTTCGCTTGGCCCAATTCTAATTTTCAAAGTGTCATTTTCTTCCTTAAGATTCTGAATCTCCTTTTCTAATTGGCTGACTTTCCTTTCATACCCTTCTTGTTTTTCTTGAATTGTTATTTTCTTAGTTTTTCCTTCATCTCTGTCATTTGATTTTTAAGGTCTTTTTAAAGATCTTTGAATTCTTTTTGGGCAGGTGACCATTTGACATTACTCTTTGGGGATTTCTTTACTTCAATATCCTCCTCTGAAGATGAACCCCAGTTATCTCTACTCCCATAATTTATGGTTGGATTCTTTCTCCTTTGCCTCTGCATTTTTTGTGTTAATAACTTAATTTTTATAATCACCTCTGGTCCTGGGGAATGGAAAATGGTGCCTCTTGCCCCAGAGCTTCAGTTCTCCTTTCTAGTCTGGAATCAAAGCCAAACCTCCAACCTATTGTAAGAGCCCACAGTCAGGGGCTTTCTGCCCTACTGCTTCTGCATTTACCAGGCATATGTTGCTTCCTTCTCTCCCCTGCTGCTCTTCACAGCACAGCTGGGTCTGGCACTCCTTGTCAGCAGAGGTTCCCTTGATCTTCCCAGGCCTGGATACCCAACTCCCCTCCCTAACCCAGGGCTAAAAGTTCTGGTAGCTGGTGTGAAGGCAGCCTCTCAAACCAACTAACCCCAGGACTTGCCACTTGTTGTTTAAGAGGCTTGTGACTTATTATTAAAATAGAACTTAGTCTGGAGATGTTTACTGTTCACCAGGACCAGACCTCATCCTGGGAGTTTTCTTCTGAGTTTCGCAAATTGTGCTAGGAATTGCTCCTTCCAGCCTCTCCCCCTCAATTGCATTTTTAAGGCATTGTTCTACAGTTAATTTTTGCCCTTCCTTTTCTAAGCCATTGACTTTCTCTTGCATATCTCTTATTTCTTTTCCCAGTTTTCCTTCTACTCTTTTATTCTACTTTTAAAATCTTTCCTGAGGGGTAGGTAGGTGGGGCAGTGAATAGAGCACCAGTTCTGGAGTCAGGAAGAACTGAATTCAAATCCAGTCTCAGACACTTAATATGTACTAGCCATGTGACCTTGGGCAAGCCACTTAACCCCAATTGCCCTTCCTTCCCCCTCCAAAAAGTAAAAAAAATAACAATAAAAATCCTTCATGAATTCTTCCAAAAAGGCTTTTTAGGCTTAAGACCAGTATATATTCCCCTTTGAGGTTTTATTGACAGTGTTATTCTCTGAATTTGTGTTCTGGTCTTCCTTGTCCCCACAGAAAGAATCTATGGTCATTATCAATTTTTACTTTTTATTCATGATGTTTGTCTATTTCCTGGCTATTAAAGTTGAGCTGAAGCACAGGTGGCACCATCCCAAGCTTGCTGTACTGGGATCTCAGGTGCTGGCAGCTGGAGGCTACAGGGGGTCTGGCAGCTTACCTGGTGCTGAACTGGGGTCCTATTGGTGGTGTCTGTCATGTGCTGAGGCCACAGAGGGTTTTCTTGCATTTCCCTGGGGCTACACTGAGGCTCTGGGGGCCAGGGTTGTTGGCCCCTTGAGGACAGAGGTCAACATCTTCTGAGCTTTTCCTATTTTCTCTGGTATGTCTGCTTCAGAAGTCCCAATACCCTGGCAGTCAGAGGTGGTGGAGCACCTAACACTTCATGAAAACTACTGACTTTTAAAATGCATCAATTGGTCTGGGTTGAAGGGAGAAAGACCTATAGAAAGATAGCAGAAGCAACGATTTAAAATTTAATAGGACATTAACTAGCAGGAGAGCACATTTACTGCCTACAAGACTAGATGAAGTAATGAGGGAACACATTTATTGAAACTTTCAGCTGAGAAGAGATGAAGACTCTGCAAAGCAAGACTTTGGATAATGTATACATATCAAATCAGTTCCTGGATTTATATATTCTGTGAGAGTAAATATCTGTATATAAAGTTTTACTTTTAATGACAAGTTACATTTATAGGGCTTAATATCCTAAATTGGGGTCATATGAAGGCATTTTAATGGGCCCTGAAGATAGTTATTAGATACATAAGAATGTATACAGATTAGTTAGGGATGTGTGGTCATTTGCAAGATCAGAGGATCATAGCTTTAGAATTTGAAGAAACCTTACAAATTTTCTAGCCCAAAGCCTTCACTTTATTGATAAGAGAACTGAGATCCAGAAGAGTTCATTGATTTCCCCAGTATCACATATTCTAAGTGACAGAGGTCAGGATTTGAACCCAAATCATCTGACTCTAAGTCAGAGAATTACTCCTTCCATTCTTGGTTAATGGGTCATTAAACCATCACTGGGTAATGAAGATGCTGTACCAACATCCTAAAAAGAGAGCTGAAAGTGTCTTTTTAAAATCATCTCCTCCAACCTTTTCATTTCACAGATGAGGAAATCTATACCCAGAAAGGTTATGTGATTTGTCCTAAGTCACATAGTTAATGGAAGTCAGAGCTGGGGTTCAAACTCAAGTTCTTGGACTTCAAATACAAATTTCTTTCTACTTCACCAACCTTCTTGGGATCCTTGCAGTTCTAAATCCCTGATTTTATGTTCTAGAAGTAGAACTGGACATAAAGACCATTAGCCTTCTATTTCTGTTTTTTGTTTTTTCTCCAAGATTGGGTCTCCATATCTCATCCAGTTAGAAAGTACAGCAGCCACTTATTGACCAGCTCAGAAGTTCTGTGCCCTGAGGCTCACCATATTGATGTTGGACTTTGTACGGACACCTGATTGGCTTTAGCCCTAGTGCAGCTCGGAACTCCTGAACCCAAGTAATCCACCAGCTTCAGCCTCCCCAGGGGAAGAGTTTCTTATTCTTTACCCTTGTTGATGCCATGAATCCCTTGCCACCATCTCCACTACCTCCAGGTGCAGATAACTGTCTTACCCTCATTTTTACAGAGCCATGCTTGCAGTTCTCAGCTAGCATCCTGGCAGGGGTTTGCCTAGATCATAATCAAAGGTCAGGGAATTGAGAGTTGAAAGGGACCTGGGATAATCCTCTTGTTTTATTGATGAGGAAACTGAGGGTGAACTACCAGCCCTGGCCCTTTTGTTCTTCTAATATTTCTGTTCTATAACAGTGGTACACATAGATTGTCAATGCATTGTCCCTCACTTACTCTAAAGGACTAGTCCGCTTCCCCATTTTAGCCATATGTATCCTTCACAACGTCTTTCACTTCACTTTTCCCATGGAAAATAAGAGCTGTATCATAATATGATACAGCAGCTGAAAGCCCTCAAAAAGCAATATCATTCTCAATTGAAGGAGTAAGGTAGACCACTGAGGCATAGCAGAAAAGACACCACACTACGAGTCTGGAGAGCATGGTTTTAGCCTCACTTCTGCCAGTAGCTTTCTGTGTGACCTTAAGCAAGTCATTTCTTCTCTCCAACTCTCCACTTCCTCCTTTGTGAAAAGGAAGACATAGATTAGATGATATATCCAAGGTCCCTTCCACCATTGACATTCTGCGTTCTGATAGTCCATGGGATTTATAATCTTCCATGATGCCCTAGGAGAAAGAGTTCATTTTGTGTTAGAGTCAGATGGGAAGACCTCATGAAAGAGGAATGACAGGGTGTGCTTTACAAAATGATTTGATGAATTAACCATTTATACACACAAACACGGATGCCTTTTATATTTTCATTCAAATAAGGGAGAGGAATCACATTTTTAAAAAAATCCTTACTACCATTTAATTTCCTGAGTTTGAAAAGAAAGTAAAAAATATAGGACTGAAATCTCCCCTCTCACCTGTGTGTGTGTGCGCGTGCACACACACACACACACACACACACACACACACACTGCCCTCCTGACAATTGCTGTGATTTAGTTAATGGCATTCTTGTTTCAAAGATCCCCATACAATGCCCTTTTACAAATTTTGCTCACCCTTTCTGCCCCCACCCCAAATCATTTTTGACCCTGCTTTGAGGAGACGATATTGAAAACAGTCGAAAATAACCTCGCTAAAAACATGAATCAAAAAGCCAGGGCTCATGGACATGTTTTTAAAATTGCCTGGTTGCATGCAAGTCCCTTTAGTGCTTGAAGGACTTTAATAAAATTGATTTTCTGAGGAGAGCCTTTTAGCAGCTACTGTATAAGCTTGAAATATGAACCCTTCATTGTGGCAAGTGTTTCATTTTTGCCCTGTAACTAATGATGAAGGGAGAGCGTGTGTTCGGAATTCTCCATGGCTGCCATTTCCATAATTAAATAGCGCTAATAATAAGGCTTTGCAGACTTTAAGCAAACTGGCGCTGAAATGGAATGTGCTTTGCTGTATTTCATTTGGAGACCACTGCAATTAGCCCTTAATGAATAAGGACACAACCCAGAGGGAAGGGAGGCACATCGACTGCTGGCTCCTTTACCAAATCGCAAAATTACCACACTTTCATCTAGGGGTTATGGAGAATGCCAAGCCCGGGATGCCCAAAGAATGCCTCCTAAGTAATTGCTTTGGGAGACTTTAAAAAGGAAAAAACCCAGCAAAAATAACAATAGCAACAAATCTAGAGCATTAATTGTTTTTACTATCTGAGGCCCACTTACAACTTTAGGTTAGCCTAGAATCATTTCTTTTTTTAAATTAAATTATTTTTTAATTAATAAAAATCTGCTTTTTTCTTCTTCATATCCCTCCTCAGCCCCATTGAAAAAAAAAGAAAAGGAAAACCAAACCATTGTAAAAAGTACACATAGTCAAGCAAACCTAATTCCCATACTGGTTATGTCCAAATAGATGAACATACTAAGAGCTCTATAACCCATTCTGGACAAGGGAACATTAAAAAAAAAATGAAGGCAAATCGTGGAAGACACATTTAAAGAAAATTTTTCATTTTAAGTTTAGGAGAAGGTTATATTACATCTTAATGTATCTTAGCCTCTATGCAAATGGCATTTACTAAATTTACTTTAAAGTTTTGTACATGCTCTTTCCCTCCCCTCCCCCCGTATAATCTAAGTCAAAAGGCACTTCACAGAGGTACAGGTGACATGGGTGACATGGATGGCTGGAGCAAGTTTCTCCTTTACTTGTCTTTGCTGGAGTTTTTCGATTTAACTAAATTCACCACACGTTTATTGAGTACCGGCAAGATTCAGGGCACTGTAGGAAATACATAAGTTACATATAACAAATTCCTTTCCCTCTAGTTGCTCCATAGGGAAGGCAGGAATACAAATAACCACAATAGAAAACAGAAGGTGATCAGTGTATGGGAGAGGGGGTAGCAATAAGAATCCTTTTTCACCAAAAAAAAAAAGAAAAAAAAAGAAAAAGGCTTACTAGATGTCCTCAAATGCCATGATTAACAGACTAAAAGCTTACAGAAATGCTTCTGGAAAAACCAGACTCCACTTTACAGAGACACAGTAAGGGTGACATGAAGTACACACTGTTAGGTTTACCAGATGTAATTGATAATGGTGTAACTCTCTTTAGAACCAATTTTCATGGTTAAGATCCAACACATCTTCCTAAGTTCAAATATGGCCTTAGTATCTGAGGCCTGCTTTCAACTTTGGGCTAGCCCAGAATAAATCCTTTTTTAATATTAACTTTTTTTAATGAACCAAAATTTGTTTTTTTTTCTTCTTTATATCCCTCCTCACCCCCATTGGATAAAGAAAAGGAAAATCAAACCATTGTAGAAAGTATGCATAGTCAATCAAAACTAATTCCCATATTGGCTATGTCCAAATAGAATCAGATGAACATACTAACAGCTCTGCATCCTTCTCTGGGCAAAGGAACAATTTTTTAAAAGAAGACAAATCATGGAAGACACATTTAAAGAAAATTTTTCATTTTAAGTTTAGTCATACTAGCTATGTGACCCTGGGCAAGTCACTTAACCTTGTTTGCCTCAGTTCCTCATTTGTAAAATGAGCTGGAGAATGAAATGATAAACATCCCAATATCTTTGTTAAGGAAACCCCAAATGGGGTCATGAAGAGTTGAACACGACTGAAACAGTTGAATAACAAAAAGATCCAAAAGAAGAAGTGAAAGATCCTCCAAGGGTGATATCCCCAGGATTCAACCAACTAGAGGTTAACAATGAAGTGTTGAAAAAATGACTGAGTCACGCAGACTTGTATATAGAAATTGGGGGTGGGGTGGGGTATATAAGATCAGATCATTGCTACCAGAAATTATAGAAAGGTCTTTCTTAAGGAATTTGGACTTATTGATCAATCCAGATTTTGAAAAGAAAAGGAGAAACTGTGCAACATATTACAAAAAATTTAACATCCAGTGAATTCCAAGAAAAATCATAATTAAGTTGTCAGAATTAAACACCACAGTCTCATGATCCTTCATAAACTATCAGACAACTGTAACCCAGGCCTCAAACCTATTTGCATAGAACTTTTCTTGTTGATAGAAAAGGACTACTAAACGCTCTTACTTACATGAGGTGTGAAACTGTGGATAGCTCAGGAAAGGAGTTCTGGTTCTTTTGACTTCCACTTTCAAGAGAGGAGATAGACACTTCTAGATTCTTTTCAAGAAGAGGTCTTTAAAGAGACTCTGGAAAGAAGCTGACATGTAGAAAACCATTAATTATGTCCCTATACCAATAATTATGTCTCTATACCAGGTTACTACACTAGAATGAAATTAGTACACTTCAGAGAATTTCCCCTTGGGTGAGATAAAAACAATCTGTCTCTCTCTATCTCTGTCTCCCTCTCTTTATATCTCTATCTCTGTCTCAGTCTGTCTTTCTCTGTCTCTGTCTCTCCCTCTCTATATCTCTATTTCTCTGTCACAATCTGTGTCTGTCTATCTCTCTGTCTCTGTCTCTCTCTCATATATTATTTCCAGTGGGAGAGTTCAATCACTTTGTGTGTTGTCTGGAATATTCTTATCTGTGTAACTTCTCTGATTTCTATTTGCTATCAAATTGGATAAATGGTTTTATTTTTTATATGTGATGATCTTCCTGTAACTAGCATGTGGCGGGAAGGGAATCAAGTCTTTGTATGTATACCTTGGAGTATTCCTTTACTATTAAGGGATAGCAATAAGGAGCACATATCGAAACTAACAATTATTTCTCCTAGAATAACAATATTTAGGGGAACAAATTTAAAAATTCCAGCCTTGTATCCTCTTTCTGAAAAGAGCAAAGTATCTAGCTTGTGATTAAACTTATGACACAACCTCCTGGTCTCCTTGCACAAATCAAAATCTCCCTTGGAGAAGGGTATGTGGAGGAGATACTAGAAATTTCTATTCATGCCTCCCTATGAGCCACATCTAGAGAGACCATGTGGACATACATAACCTGTGAGGGTAACATACACATATGCACACATATTCACATACATCTCACATGACAAACCCTCATATTCCAACTACAAACTCCCAAATACCCTTGAATATATACTGGAATTGGACTGTGATCATAGAAAACAAACAAACAAACCAAAACTTACTCCTAATCACCCAAATATAACACAATCCATATGTTTTTAAGAACATTTTCCCCCCAATTGTTTGACTCATAACTTCAAATCCATATAGAATGAAAGTCTTTCAAAACATGGAGACTTAGAAGAAGTCAACCCTATGTGGAAACAGGCAAGAATATATCATCATTATTAGACTTGCATCCTGATAGTGCTATTTAATTACAAAGAGCAATCTTTTTTATCCACTTATATCAGAGTTGGACAAACATTAAACATAAAATAACAATAGTAAGAAATTACGAAATAAAGATTATTTTTTTCTGAGATCCATTGAATGTAAGAATAGAATGAAAACAATAATAGTAATAGTGAGGGGAAAATATATTTGAAGTCATAAGACCTTAGTTTGAATCCAGCTTCATACACTTAAAAGATATATGACCAATTTATAGGTCACTTAACCCTAAAACATAGTTTCTTCACCTGCAAAATGGAAAAAATTATATATCTATATCTATATCTATATATTATGGGCTTCACAGAGACTTGTGAGAAAAGCCCTTTGTAAACTTTAAAGAAAATGTGAAATGCTATTATACAAGGTATCCCAAAAGTTTTAGTGCAGTTTTAATCTTGAATAGAGGAAAATAGTATGAATATTGTCCTTGTTTCTACTAATGAGGGAATTGAGGTTCAAAAAAATGAAGTCACTTGTCCAAGGTCACAACAACTTGTCAGTGTCTGAACAAGGATTTATACCAAGGTTTTCAGAATCTCTTCTGGGACTCTTTCCAGAGGAGAAACTATTTTTCACATATTTTGAGTGTCCTGTTTTAGGAATGCTTTTTGTAGCCTTATCACCCCTTATTTTCATTTACACATTTCATAATCTAGCTAAACTGCCCTTCTTGCTGTTGCTCACACACTATACCTCATCCCCCATCTCCACAACTTTGCACAAGCTGTCTCCCATTCCTGGAATGTACTCCAGCAAGGTAAAAATCCCTAGTTCTCATTAAAGCTCAACTCAAGCTCAGCTCAACATTCTTTGTGATATTTCTTTGGATCTCCCAGGAACAAATGCCTATCTACACCTACCCTACCACCCCACCACAAGATTATTTTGTGTACTTTTTATATGGAGAGTTCTAAAAGTCTTGATGCAGTTTTAAGCTACTAAAACTTTTTAAAATACACTAAGACATTTGGGACACACTGTATCTGCTTACACAGGTTCATGTTGGCTCCCCAGGAGAATGTAAGGTCCTTGAACTCTTTTTTCCTTCCTTCCTTCCTTCCTTCCTTCCTTCCTTCCTTCCTTCCTTCCTTCCTTCCTTCCTTCCTTCCTTCCTTCCTTCCTTCCTTGTATCCTTTGTGCCTAACACAGTGCCTGACACTGAGTAGGAACTTACTAAGGATTTGTTGATTTGACTCATTGTGAGTCTGATTTAAAGAACATGAAGGAGACTTCCAATGCATGCATTTCCCCTATTATGCTCTTTATTATAGAAGGGTACCTGGGCTCATCTAGTCAAATGGTAAGAATTCTGTCTAAAGAAAAGTCTTTTCTGAGCTAATGTGCCTACTGCAAGCTCAACTAGTTCAGTAGAAAGATAACCCTCAGAGGCCTAACCCAAGGCTCTTCTTTGAAGACAGAATAAGAATAGGCAAAGTAGCCAATTTTCCCTTCACCTCTTCCTCTAATGACTTGGCCTGCCTTCCAAAAGAGACACTCTGGATCTGTCTTCTTCTCTACCTGTCTGCTTATGGGAGAAAATTTTTTTTTCTGAAATCTCTTCTCATTATTCCCTTTAACAACCCCTTCCCCCAATTTTTTTAGAAGCTATAGTAGTCCTTTCTATTCTCTATTATATATATTTAAACATCGAGTCTCTCAATAAAAGGAAGATAATGACAAAAGAAAGACTAGAGAAAGAAGCTGTGTAGTGCTAGTCTGCAGAGGCAGATTTAATCCTTTCATGTTTCCTTCACCCTGAGAGAAACCATTCAGGGCAGGGTAAGGCACCTTCCTTACCCCACTGCTTTTCATCTTCCTTTTTGTGTTATCTTCCTCCATTAGAACATGAGCTTTTTGAGGGCCAAGATCATATCCCCAACACTTAGCACAATGTCTGGAACATAATAAGAACTTAGTAAATATTTATTGCCTGGTCCAGGCCTGGACAGTTCCTGGGGTCTTCAGGTAGTGGGTTCTTATTATTAATTAATATTATTAATAAGTTTATATTAATTAATTAAGTTAATATTCTTATTCCTGGGGTTCCTCTATGGAGGAATTATGTAATGATGTGGACAATAAGCACACAAGTTGAATGAGCATGTAGGACTTGTGGTATACTCCCACAAAGGGTTCCTTGACACTGATGGAGAAAGGAGAGGTGGTATGATACAAAGAGGGTTGGATTTAGAGACGGAAGGACCTGAGTTCTCATAAGAAGCTTTTTTTCTTCCCTCTTTCTCATAGCCATCACTCAGATGCATTTCTTCCATTCCTGACTCATAGGAAGAGATGACCTTACTCTTTACCAATGCTAACCTCCCTACTAGTACAAGAGAACCCATTCCTTCCTGTCTCCTCCAACAATCTGCTCTATCATCCTCATTTTATCTCTTATCTTCAGTCTTGACTTCTTTCTCCCTGTCTACAGACTCCTTCCTTATTGCTATAAACATACATATGCCTTCCCTATCCTCAAAAACCCTCACATGATCCTCATCATTATTGCCTGATATCTCTTTTCCCTTGCTGGCTAACTGAAGACATCATCTATAATACGTGCCTCTACTTTTTCTTCTCTCACTCTCTTCTTAACCACTGTAAGAGGTTAATCCATCTTCTAACCTCATCATTGCACCAGAACTGCCCTCTCCAAAGTTATCAATAACGTATTAACAAAGTTAACTTTAAAAAGTTAACTTAACAAAGTTGTCAATCCTTTAATTGTCAAATCCAATGGTCTTTTCTCAATTGTAATTCTTCTTGCCCTCTCTGTGTCTTTTCACACTGGTGACCAATTTCTTCTCCTTGCTCCTCTTCTCTCTGTGTTTTAGAACACACTCCTTCCTGATTCTTTTCTTACCTATCAGACCTCTTCTCAGTCACTTCTACTGGGTCCTCATCCAGATCACCTACTCACTCTAATCACTGGGGTCCCACAGTGTTGTGCCCTATATATACTGTCTTTCTCCTCTATACTACTTCACTTGGTGATTTCATCAGCTACCATGGACTTAGTCATCATCTCTATGTTGATAATTCTCAAATCTTCTTATTCTGTCTCAACTTCTTTGCTGACCTCCAATCTTATATCTCCAGCTGCTTTTCAGACACCCCAAACTGGATGTCCCTACACATCTTTAACTCAACATATACAAAATTAAACTCATTCTCTTTCTCCTTAACTCCCCCCATCTTCCCTATTATTTTAGAAGACAACACTATCTTCCCAGGCTCTAAGTTGTAATTCTTGATTCCTCACTATCTTTCACCCTTCCCTCCACAATCCAATCTGTTGGCAAGGTCTATTGATTTCATCTTTGTAACAGCTCTCAACTATACCCACTTCTCTTTTCTGATATTGTCACCATTTTGGTGCAGACCCTCATCACCTCCCACCTGGACTACTACAATAGCCTGCTGTTGGGATGTCCTGCATCAAGTCTGTCCTCACTTCAATCTATTCTCCATTTACTCAGCCATTAAAGTAAGTTTCCTACAGCACATATCCAACCATGTCATGACTCTTCTCAATAAACTCCAATGGTTCCCTATCATTTCCAGGATCAAATACCTCTACTTGCTATTCAAAATCCTTCATAATCTAGCCTCTTCCTACCTTGCCAGTCCTCTTTCACCTTGTTCCCTTCCACATACTCTTTGATCCAGTGACATTGACCTCTTGGCTGTTATGTGAATAAGCTACTCTATCTCTTAGCTCTAAGCATTTTCTCTGGCTATTCCTCTTGCTTGGAATGTTCTCCTTTCTCATCTCTGACAACTGGTTTCACTGACTTCTTTTATATTCTAACTGAAATTCTCCATTCTATAGGAAGCCTTTACCAGCCCTTTTCAATCCTAGTGTCCTCCATTAATTATGTCCTATTTATCTTGTATTTAACTTGCTTTGTATATATTTACTTGCATGTTTTCTTCTCCATTAGACTGTGAGCTCCTTGTGGGTAGAAATTATCTTTCACCTATCCCAGCACCTTGGACGGTGCCTGGCACATAGTAAGTGCTTAATAAATGTTTATTGATTGCTTAATTAGTTTGAATCCTGCCTCTGGAATATATTGAATGCATGATCATGGAAAAGTTCATTAACCTTTCTGAGCCTCAGTTTCTTCCTATGTAAAATGAAGGTTATAGCTATAGTGTATTCCTCATATACATTTTATGAAGCTCAAATGAGACAATATACAAAAAGACCATTGCAAACTTAAAGTAACATATGAATGTCATGATTGAAAATGGCGGTGGTGATAGTGATGATAATGATTATTCAAACTCTGAAGCACTAAGCACACTGGAAGAAGAATGCCCTGACAAAGTAGAGGGATCTCATCCCAATTGATAGTATTAGCCTAGTTTTATTCTCACTAGCATGTAGTACATAGTTAGCAACATGAGATGTATGAGTGTGTGTTTACCAAAAGTTTAACTTGCTAACTCAAAAACATTTCAAAGTAGGAATGACAATAATAAAGAATGAAAAAATAAAAAGAAAAGCATTTTGCATACATAATGATGTTAAAGCAAAAGATATACCTCTCCTTCAGAGCACAATTACAATTACATTTTAATATAAATCACCAGCCACCAAGACCCCAACTTTTAACCCCATTTCTCCAGCTTATTCAATAGCTAAGGAACAATTTTGCTTCTCATCATTATTCATGTTGGATAACTTTCCATTAAAATTGACTTAGTAAGCCAGCATTTTGATGGGCCTGAAATTAAAAACAGAGAATTGGAAGGCAGGGTGATGAGAACAGGGAACACAGAATGTGATGGGTACATAAGATGGGGAGCTCACTGGGGGCAGATTGCCACTTTAATTAAAGATAATTCACTTTTCAAAATGAACATCTGGGAAGCTCCTAGAAAAGTTCTCTGACTTGGGTATTTCATTGGTTCCTGGAAAGGAATCCTGTATTTTTGCTGGGTTTTGAGATTAGAGAGCAAGATAGGAAAGAGCCTTGGACTAAAAATCAGGAGCCTAGAGATTCAATTTCCAATTCTATGACTATTCGCTAATCTGAGTAACTTTGAGTAATTCACATCTCTCACTCCCTCAGTTTCTCCCTTTGTAAAAAAGGGAGTTGGACTATGTGATCTCTAAGGCCCCTTCTATCTCTGACTATCTATGAGTACAGAAGCCAACCACTGATTTGAAGATCAGTTTTCCATCAACTTTTGTTACCCAGTTTAAAATATAGGAAAATGGCAAAGGTTTCTGAGAGACTAAAATAGTTGTCACCAAACCCTGTAGCATTTCATTCACATGTACTACTTACTCCCTTTTGTCTTCATTCAAAGTCCAGTTAACTCTGATTTAGCATTTAAGGTACAACTAAGCAGGAATTTTTTTTTCCTCTCCAGAATATATACAAAAGTTTCAGTTATTTGGAAAGCTCACTCATGTGATATAGCAATAATGCATGAATATAAAACATGTCAACATACTTGTAATAATATATATAAACATATATGTGCACATACATGTATTACCATGTATATTTGGGTACATGTAGAGACAAATACACATATATATGAATTTATATTTGGATACACATATTAAGTATATGTATCCATGTAAAACATGTATATATTTGATAAATGCATGTGTACTTGATAAATGCATGCACACACACACATATGTAGATAGTTATAATTATACCTATTTGTTGGTCTTGACTCTTGTGGTTTCATCAGTGTATAGAACTCCTAGTGAGGAGAACTCCTTCCACCAACGCTGATGGCAACTTTTCTATACCTTTTAGACTTTTATAAGAGATGTCAAACATTCAGCCTGTGGGCCTCTGGAATGTGGGTCCAAATGAGATTAAAATGTAATTGGAAAATATTTAACAAAGTAAGTAAAAATATAATAAAAACATAGATAATGTCACATGTTGAAACATTCAATATGTGGTAAGGATTTTTTTTAATTTATTTTTTATTTGTTTTCTTGTTTACATTATTCATTTTCATTACATTTTTGAATTACACATTTTCTCCCTATCTTGCCCCTGCCCCAACCCTTAAACAGCAATCCCACTGTAAAGCCCTTCCCCTGCTCTGCTCTCTTACTTTCTGGGAGGGCAATGAGGGTCTCCCTATGCCAGCCCCTGTATATCTTAATTCCTAGTTGCAGGTATTACAGAACTTTAAATTCTAGATTCTTTCGATTCCTCCCTTGTCGCCCACCCCCACTGGAAGGACACTCACTTCAATACAGGCTGTGGATGTGTGATTATACAGGACATCTTCATAGTGGACATATTGTGACAGTGATGGTCTGTCTCTCCTTGCTATCCCTCCCCCACCTTGTTCTGTTCTCTACCCTGTCCCTTTACGGAAG
>CM053595.1:98323399-98339219 GCA_028646575.1 Pseudocheirus occidentalis
GTAAAGGGACAGGGACAGGGTAGAGAACAGAACAAGGAGGGGCAGGGATAGGAAGGAGAAACAGAGAATCACTGTCACAAAATGTCCACTGAATATGTCCTGTATAATCACATATCCACAGCCTGTATTGAATTGATTGTCCTTCCAGTGGGGGTGGGTGACAAGGGAGGAATCAAAAGAATCTAGTATTCAAAGTTCTGCAAGACCTGCAACTAGGAATTAAGATATACAGGGGCTGGGATTTGGAGACCCTCCCTGCCCTACCAGAAAGTAAGAGAACAGAACAGGGGAGGGGCTTTACAGTGGGATTGCTGTTTTAGGTTTGAGGCAGGGGAAAGATGGGGAGAAAATTTGTAATTCAAAAATGTCACGAAAATGAATGATGTAAACAAGAAAACAAATTTTAAAAAATTTAAAAAAAGAACGAATGTTGCAAATTTACAGAGTAAGTTGGGCCCCAAAGTAGAAATATGAGAAGACACTTTCCTTGCCCTCCTCTGTAAAGAGAGGTGTGGAAGAGTGGTCCATGAGTGTGAAACAATGCATATCATGTCAGATTTTTTTTGTTTTAATTTTTCTGAATTTCTTTTACTTCATCTTTTTCTTCCTTTCTTTTCTCTCTCTCTTTTCTTTAAAATTTTGCTAAAAGGAATGATTCCTTTGGAGAAGGGAGGAGGAAATTTGGGTACTTTAAAAACAAAATAAATAAAGAAATATTTAAAATCTTTACCCCATAGTCCATCACTGCCTTATGGAGTTCTTTTGTGGATTAATTTGTTTTTCATTTTATTACCCCAAATGTACTGTAAGCACAGAAATTCAGTGACTATACCTTTATTTTTTAAATGGTATTTTATTTTTCCCCATTTGCCTGTCAAAAATTTTAGCATTCATTTTTACAAGATTTTAAGTTGCAAATTTTTCTCCCTCCTTACCTCCCTTCCTCACATCAGAAAATCGTAGGCAGTTTGATATATTTTATACATATGCTATCATGTGAAAATATTTCCACACTAGTCATTGTTGTAAAAGAAAAAGCAGATTAAAAGAAGAAAAAAATATGAGAAAGAATAAAGTAAATGAAAGTGTGCTTCAGTTTTCATTCAGAGTCCATCAGTTTTTCATCTAGATATGGATAACATTTTCCTGATTGAAATCACATATACATATGCCTTTCTTAATTTGAAAACTGTCTGTTCATGTCCTTTGACCATTTATTAATTAGAGAATGCCCTATATTCTTGTAAATTTGACTCAGTTCCCCATATATTTGATAAATGAGACCTTTATCAGAGACAATTCCTGTCAAGATTGTTTCCATCTTTCTGCTATCCTTCTAATCTTTGTTGCATTGGTTTTGTTTATATAAAAGCTTTTTAATTTAATACAATCAAAATTACATATTTTACATTTTGTAAATGTTCTCTCTCTCTTATTTTGTTCATGAATTTTTACCCTGTCCATCAATCTGACAGGTAGACTATTCCTTGCTCTTCTAATTTACTTATGGTTTCCCCCTTTATGTCTAAATTATCCCAAAGGTTTTTCTTATCTAACTTTTCTAATAGTCTATTTACCTCCTTAGTTTCTTTCTTATTTATTTTTAGTTTGAATTTATTAGGTTCTGAAAGGGAATAATTGAGATCCCCCAATAGTATAGTTTTGCTATGTATTTTTTCCTATAACTCCATTAACTTCTCCTTTAAAAATTCTGATGCTATACCACTTGGTGCATATATGTTTAGTATTGCTATTGCTTCATTGTCTATGGTACATTTTAGCAAGATGTAGTTTTCCTTCCTTATCTCTTTTAATTACGTCCATTTTTGTTCCTACTTTGAGATCAAGATTGCTACCCCTGCTATTTTTTTAACTTCAGCTGAAGCATAAAAGATTCTGCTCCAGTTCCTTACCTTTACTCTATGTGTGTCTCTCTGCTTCAAGCATGTTTTTTTGTAAACAACATATTGTAGGATTCTGGTTTTCGATCCACTCTGCTACCAACTTCCATTTTATTGATGAGTTCATCCCATTCATGTTACAGTCACATGTGGTCCTCTTGGTTCTCAAGTAAAGCTTTGACTGAATTCAAACTTCATAGTTTGAATTCAAAATTCATAGAACAAATCTCCTTAATAAAGGGATTTGTTCTGTAAAACTTGGACTCAGTCAAAAGGCTACAGCTAAGGACCTAAAAGATCACAGTTGGCCTCAGGTCTCAAGCTCCCCACCCCTAAGTATTTCCCTCTATCCTATGTCTCCTCCTCTCTGTCCTCTGCTTTCTCCCTTTCCCTCCTCACCAGTGTTTTGCTTCTATCTACCATCTCCCCTGATCTGTCATTCCTTCTGTCAGTCCCCACCACCACCTTTACTTGATCTCTTCCCCTCCTACTTCCCTGTCAGGTAAGATAGATTTCTATATTCAACTGTCTGTGTGTATGATTCACTTTTTGAGACAATGATGAGAGTAAAGGCCAAGAAATGCTTGTCTCCCACCCTCCCATCTTCCTCTCCACTGTAATAGGTTTTTTTGTGCCTCTTCATGTGAAATAATATACCCCATTCTACTTATTCCTGTATTCTGCACCCATTGTACTCCTCTTTCTCATCCCTTAATTTTTTATGTCATTCTCTCATATTTGTCTTATACTCATACCCTTTGTCTATGGTATATTCCTTCTTGCTATTACTGATATAATTTTTGAAGAATTACAAGTATCATCTTCCCATGTAGGATGTAAATAGTTTAGCTCTATTTAATCCTTTATGTTTTTTTCCTTTTTATTCTTTTTACCTGTTTATACTTCTCTTGCATCTTGATGTTGGAAGTAAATTGTTTTTAATTAGTTCTTGTCTTCCCCTTGTAAAAGCTTAAAATCCTTCTATTCCATTGAATGATCATTTTCCCCTTAATGTATTATACATAATTTTGACAGGCAAGTGATTGTTTGTTGTAGTCCCAGCTCCTCTGCCTTCTGTAATATCATATTCCACGAACCTCTGATCCTTTATCTTGCAGCTGTCAAGTCCTGTATAATCCTGATTGAGATTCTCAAATATTTGAATTGTTTATTTCTGGCCACTTAAAGTATTTTTTCCTTGATCTGAATTTTGGCTATAATGTTTCTTAGAGTTTTTATTTTGAGATCTCTTTCCTGAGGTGATCAGTGTATTCTTTCAATGCCCATTTTGCCCTCTGCTCTCACAATATCACACAGTTTTCCTTGATAATTTCTTGAAAGATGCTGTATGGGCCCTACTTTTGAATATGACTTTCAGGTAGTCCAATGATTCTGATATAGCCTCTCCCGCATATAATTTCCAGGTCAGTTGTTTTTTTCCCATGAAGTATTTTATACTTTCTTCCATTTTTTTCATTCTTTTGAATTTGTTTGATTGATTCTACATGTGTCATAGTTATCTTTGCCCAGTTCTAAATTTTAAGATGTTGTTTTTGTCAATTAGCTTTTGTACTTTTTTCCATTTGGCCATCTGTACTCTGCAAGGAGTTGTTTTCTTCAGTGCATTCTTGTATCTCCTTTTCCATTTGGTCAATTTTACTTTTTAAGCAGTTTTCCAACCTGTTGATTCTTTTTTATATAATACTTTTGTATGACTCCCATTTCTTTTCCCATTTTTTTCTTCTATCTCTCATATGATTTTTAAGCTTCTTTTCTCAGCTTTTCCATGAGTTTTTTCTGGGTTCGAGACCACTTCACCTTTTTCTTTGGTGTTTTGCTCATAGGTGTTTTGACACTGTTATCTTCTTTTAAGTTAGTGCCTTAGTCTTCCCTGGTACCACAATACATCTCTATGGTCACATTATTTTTTGTTGTTTTTTTGCTCTTCTTTTTGCCTTTTTCCTTTCTTTTAAATTTGGGTTCTGCCCCCGGGGTAGAAGGGGCACTGCTTCAGGCTTCTTGTATCAGGGGATGCAGGCCCTGGTTGTGTACATGGTGTTGCACTGATGCTGCTGTGAAGTCCCCAGGGGACCCTTGTATCTGGTGCTGTTCTAAAGGGGTGGTGTGGGGGGTCACTGGTGCTGCTGGAGTCTGTAGGGGTCTGGCAGCTTACCTGGTGGTGAGCTGTGGTCATAGTGGTGTGCTGAAGCCCTGTGGGATATTTTTGCATTTTCCCAGGATTGTCCTGAAGCCTATGAAGGTCTGGCCACTGTAGGATGCCTATTTGCCTGGGGCTATACTGTAGCACATGGAGGTCTGGTACTTTCTTGTCATGCTGGAGGATGCTTATTTGCCCAAGCCTAAGCTGAAGCACATGGCAGCATTTGGAGTTGGAATCTGCTGGTTTCCCTGGCTCTGCTGAGGCAAGCAGAGGGACCTGGTGCTGGTGTTTGCCAGCTCCACCACACCAGGGCTCAAGATCTTCCACTGTTTTGCTGAGGTGGGGCTTGCTGCTGGTTTGCTGAGATGCTTCCTGTCCTGGAATGCACTCACCTTTTACCAAAGTGATATGGACCTTTCTTGCCAATATTCCAATTTTCTGTGGCTAAAATATTGTTTCACTCTGCCTTTTTTTGCTAGTTCTGCTGTTCCAGGATTTATTTTGGGGCACTATTTTGTGGTTGTTTGGAAGTAAATATGGGAGAGTAATGGCGATTTACTGCTAAACTTTATTGTGCCATCTTGGATTCTACTCAAGAGGCCATCAATTGGGCAGCTAGGTGGCACAGTGAATAGAGCACTGACCCTGGAGTTAGGAGTACCTGAGTTCAAATCCGGCCTCAGACACTTAACACAAAAAAACTAGCCGTGTGACCTTGGGCAAGTCACTTAACCCCAACTGCCCTCCAAAAAGCAAAAAAACCCACTTATCATAAGCCTGAACACATAGTTAGTATTCTGCAAATGCTTGTTTAGTTTAGCAAAGAGCACTAGGCTAAGAGCCATGAGACCTAGGTCTTAGTGCTGCTTCTCCTACAGAGAAGCAGCGTGACTTTTGTGGTTTCAGAAAATCAGTCTCAGGATTGGAGCATACCCTAGAGGCCATATGGTCCAATCTGTACCTAAATAGGAATTTTCTCTATATCTAACCTCTATTTGAAGACCTTTAATGAGTTTCACTTCCTATTGAAGCAACCCATTGTACAGATTGTTCTGGCTGTTGGCTATTCTACTCCTGCTGACTCTTCTTGTTGGGGCCAAGCAGAACAAAATTAATCTTTCTCCCACATACTGGCTCTTTAAATACTTGAAGATTGCTACCATATTGGCAGGGCTTTGAGTTTTCCTTTTCCAGATGTGATCTTGGACACAATTATGTCTGGACCTCAGTTTTTCTATCTGTAAAAGGGAGGGGCTTTGGCATACTCTGTAATCTCAGAGGCACCTTCTACCTCTAACACTGGACAGCTTCCCACATAATGAAGTTGAGATATTGTATGTAAATAGTCATTCCTCTCATTACCTTTTATCCTTTGGGAGAGTGCTATTGATGTAGCCATTGCTATTAAGTGCAGCCATCATGACTTTCTCCTGAGGTGAACCTGATCAGAACTGGTCCCCACACTACTTTTCTAGTGTCTCATTTTCCAGACTTGGTGGTAGGCACATTCTCATTCTATTCAGTCATGGCAGGCTTTCTCTCCTTTGAGATACGGTGAACTCTCCTTTAAAGCCTCCAAAGCAAGGGCATGGGAGTTATGTAGTTTCTTTTGGTTACAGGCTGGTTATAGAACTATGCTTAGTCTCTTGACCCTAATCTGCCTCTTCCTCTAGGCATGTAAGCCTGAGTCAAAATCTAAAAATAAGAGAGCATTCTTTAATGGGTTTGTGTATCAGCTCTTCAAACACTCATAGTTGTCTCTGCCAAACACTGTTCCTTTTTGTCACTCCTTGGAAATAGTTTATTCCTATGTCTCCTCTAAGGGTGTGATAGCCTTGGGGCTCTCTTCCATTCCTCTGTGACTGGACAAAACTGATTTTTGATAGGTAGATCTTTGCGCTCTGGGTTTGGCTCCTTTTCTTTTTTCTTACTTCTTTCCCCTCCCTCCTCCCTCTCTCTGCCAGGTCCTTGGCAACGTGATAAAAGTTGTCATCAAAGCCCTTTCTGGTTCAATCCCTTCTCATTTCCTATTGTTCTATGCTCTGAGCTTCCTGTCAGGAGGAACACATCTGATAATAACTTTGTTCACACTGAGGTGTCAGGGACTTCATACATTCCCCTTCTAGTAGTATCTCCCAAGAGAAGTCTGAAGTAGGTCATGTTTAAACCAAAGAAATGACTCTCTAATGGTAGAATTTTAGATCATTCTATATATTTGTATGTGTGTGAAAGATAGAGAAAAAAAGATAAAGACAAAGACAGAGAGAGACAGAGACAGAGAAAAACAGAGATAGAGATATCAAGAAAGTGTAGGAGTGATGCTACGTTTTCCTCAGATTACACATAATCTGCTGAGCCATGTACAGGGCCAGTACTCATGGAGCTAACTCTGATTTCCACAGAAAGGGGCAATAAAGCTGTCCCAATTCTTTTCCTGACCTGGTAGTAACATTTGATTTAACTTTGCTTTAACTCTGATTTAATTCTTGAAGAATCTAAGCTTGCCAGCAGGAAGGTAGAGAAATGTATTCTCTGGGGATCCCTAGGAGTTCATGCAGCACCTCAGATTCTGCATGCATCAGATGACTGAGATAATTCTGAGACATCATTTATTCATGACGTTTTTATTTGGGATCCCAATACAAAGGTCCAATTTTCCCTCGTCTCTCCCTTTGTGCATATGCCTCTCGCTCTTTCCCTCTCCAATATTTGTTACAGTTGCATTTTTCAAACCATTTACTGTCTGGAGGGTAAGTGGAGTGACACTGATCATAATGGGCAAATAAATGTGAAATAAGCTAGTCAGCTCAAGTGGAATGAATTACTGTGGCTGGTAAAAGAAGGCAGTGGGAACAGCTGCCCTGGGAGCTGGGAGAGACTCGAGCAGGTACTGCTATTGAGTGGCTGGAATAACACTTACTATGATTTATCAAAGACCACTTGAAAGCACTTCTGAGGCATTAAATAGGAATGAAAAGAGGCTTTAGTGGCACCGGGACTCTGCCAGCGCAAAGTGATTAGGAGGTTCAGAAGCTTGACCTTCCTGTGCTGCCTCAGAACAAGGGAAGCCAGAAATCTTCAAAGGTAAGAGGTGACTGAACAGAGAGATTCAATGATTCCAAGGGAGAACTGGGCCAGCCAGAGAGCATCATTGGTGGGGATGAGAATCCATTGTACCACGGAGAAATGGACATCAGACTGTTTTTAGGCAAGAACGGAATAGGTGGTTTCATAAATGATGATTTGGGGGATATCACCAAGAAAGACATCCCTGCCACCCAGACACTCACCTCAGCCTGGTTTGATGCCACAAATTCTACCTTTGGTAGATCATTCTGCTCAGTAACTGCACTCCAGGTGTGTTGAGTATAGTGGAGAATTCTGAGAACAAGAAACAAACCTCCAGATTCCCCTGAAATCCCTGAAAGGTGTATTTTTCCATCTCTATGCCACATATACGGAAACTTCCCCAGACTCATTCTGCCAAATCATTCCAGAGTGGCCACCATGCTCAAGGAGACTGCCTCTCTTTGGTTTGTACATTTTTATATAATTTTTAAAGTTGATCTAAATTTAAGTAAAGTTAAGTTAGATTAAGTTGAGGCAGTTAGGTGGTACAGAGGATAAAATGCAAGCCCCAGAGTAAGGAAGTTGTTGTTTACTTGTTTTATAGTCATATCTGACTCTTTGTGACCCTTTTTGGCGTTTTCTTGGCAAGGATAGTGGAATGTTTGGCCATTTCCTTCTCCAGCTCATTTAATAGATGAAGAAACGGAAGCAAACAGGGTTAAGTGACTTGCCCAGGATAACACAGCTTGTAAGTGTCTGAGGCTGAATTTGAATTCAAGTCTTCCTGACTCCACACCTGGTATTCTGTCTACTACTCCACCTAGCTGCCCACATGTACATGTGCATATGTGTATGTCAGTGTGTGTGTGTGTGTGTGTGTGCGTGTATAATATAAACACACATACATATATGTGTTCTTTTGATATGCATATGGCTTGAGATGTCTCCTGGACAAGTGAGTTGAATGAAGTATTTGGTTTCCCAGTGCATAAAAAAGTTATTTTCACACTTGATCTACTGTGTCACCTATAGTCAAGAATTCAAAATCAGGCTTCAGATACTTACTAGCTACGTTACCTTAGGGAAGTTACTTTACTTCTGTCTTCCTCAGTTTTCCTCTCATCTATAAAACAAAACTCATAATAGCACCTGCCTCCCAGGGTTTTTGTGAGGTTCATATGAGATAATAATTATAGACCATTAAGCACAATACCTGGAACATAATAAACACTATATAAATGTGAGCTATTAGTATTTAAGTTGAAGGTGGCCTTCCTAAGCTCCCATGCAAATTAATGAACTTCATTGTCACAAAGCAGTGTACTGCTAGAGGAAAGAACTTAGGGCCTGAGGTTGAAGTCTTGTTCCATGGCTAAGTAGTTAGCAGAGTTTCGGGAAATCACCACAAATCACAAGATCTCCGAGTAATAAGTGATGCTAGGAGAAATCTAGTCCAACTTACACCAAAAATGAAATCACTACAACAATCTCCAACAAAAAGTTATCTAATCTCCATGTGAATGACCTCCTCAATGATGGTGAAATCTGTGCCCTAGTCAAGGATCTGTTCCATTGTCAGACAGATCCATTAGGAACATTTGCCTTAAATTGAGCTGAAATCTGCCTTGGTCTTTTCAACTTTCCCTCCTTGCTCCTCCCCATTATTCCTAGTTCTGCTCCCTGAGGCCAATCAGAGCAAGTCTAATCACTCTTCCTTATGACAAGTTCTTCAAAAATTTGAAGGCAGTTTTAAGATCTCCCATAAATCTTTCCTCCCTCTCTCCTTCTTTCCTTCCTTCCTTCCTTCTTTCCTTCTTTCCTTCCTTCTTTCCTTCCTTCTTTCCTTCCTTCCTTCCTTCCTTCTTTCCTTCCTTCCTTCCTTCCTTCCTTCCTCCCTCTCTTCCTTCTTTCTTTCCTTCCTTCTTTTCTTCCCTCCTTTCTTTTGTTTTAAACTTTATTTATTTTGTTCTGGACTTAAGAAATAAACAAGCATTTCCATAACATAGTAGAATATAAAAAGATGATTGCACATGAAATCGCAAACATTATATATAAATTGCTATGTAAATACAAAGTTATCATGTAACTTTTTATTCCTTTTATCCTTCCTCCTTCCCAAGAGACGACTACCATATGTGTATATGTATAGACGTGTATATGCATATTGAAAACTATTCTATACATACATCTATTTATCAGTTTTTCTCTGGATACAGATAGCATCTTCCTTCTTATGTTCTATGCTGTTAACATGGGCATTTATAATAAATGCCTTAGTCACTCCAAGTTGTTCTTAAAACAATATTGTTACTGTATATAACATTCTCTTGGTTTTGTTGCTCTATTGTGCTATAAGAAATAGTCTTTTCTTCTTTAGGTTAAATAAACATTCTTAGTTATTTCGTTTAATTCTTTCATAATGTCATCTAGACCTCTCATTCTCCTGTTCTCTGTCCTCTCTACAGGTTCCAGTTTGTAGGTGGCCTTTCTAAAGTGAGATTCCTAGAAAAGAACACACAAACCAGGACTGAATACAGCAGAACTGCAACCTCTCTTAGTCTCTATGTTATGCTTCTCAATGAAACTTAAGAAGATATTATGGCTTTTTGTTTTTGTTTTTAGCTACTGTGTTATGCAGTAACTCACAATGGACTGACTCACAATGAGTTTGACATTCACTAAAGCCTTTCCAATAAATGTTTATATAAATTATTCACTTGTTCACTTTTACTTGTGCATTTGCTTTCTTGAATCTAATGTACTTCTAATTGTTTACTATTAAATAACATGGCTTTTATTCAATTTGACCCTTCATTATATAAAATCAAGATTTAAAAATTCTGTCATACTAAATGTTAGTCATGCCTCTAGACATTTCATCATCTATAAATTTCGTAGGTTTGCTATGTATGCTCCAATCTCAGTCACTGATAATATCATGAACTAGAACAGAGAAAATAATAGATCTTAGGACAATCTCCATGCTGACATGAACCCACTAATGGATACTTTTTTTGTTGTTGAGAGGGATGTTATCTAACCCAAGTCTTTGATTGTATTTGTTTAAAGCACCTTTTATTGATGCCTGTTGTCTTTATATCAAAGGTATTTCAACCTTCTCCTACCCCCCCTCCCATAGCCCCACTCTCCACTGAACTATCTTGTGGCAAAGAAAAGCAATTAATCAAAAACATTCAATGCTGTGACATTTGCCAATGGATACAATACTTTCCCAGTGTCCTCCTTATCCCATCTCTCTGCCACAAAGTGGGAATGCATGTTTTGTTTTCTCTTGCAAGGAACTTCATTCTTACAGATTTGACTCAATTATCTGTATATTTTAGAAATGAAGCCTATGTAAAAACATTTTTTAACATTAAAAATAATTTGAGTTTCAAATTCTCTCTTTCCCTCCTCTGTCCCACCCCATTGAAAAGGCAAATTATTTAATTTAGGTTATACATATAGTTATGCAAAACACATTCCCATGTTAGTCATATTATGAAAGAAAATGGAGACAAAAAACAAGAAAAATAAAGGAAAAAATATGCTTTGATCTGCATGCAGACTCTCTCAGTTCTTTCTCTAGAGATGAATAGCATTTTTTATCACAAGTCTTTCAGAATTGTCTCAGTTCATTGTATTGCTGAGAAAAGATAAGTCATTTTGTACATATAGTTCCTTTTCCTTTTAAAAATCTATTTGGGATATAGATCTAAGAGTAGCATTGGTTGGTCAAAGGGTATGTATGGTTTTATAGTCCTTTGGGCATAGTTTTAAATTGCTCTACAGAAAGGTTGAATCAGTATACAACTTCAACAGTGCATTAGTGTCTGAATTTTTCCACATCCTCTCCAAAATTTGTCATTTTACTTTTCTATTTTATTAGCCAATCTGATAGTTGTGGGTGGTAGTTCAGTTATTTTAATTTTAATTTCTCTAATCAATAGGGATTTAGAGCATTTTTTTCATATGAATATAGAAAGCTTTGATAACATCATATAAAAACTGCCTGCTCATACCCTTTGACCATTTGTCAATTGAGGAATGGCTCTAATTTCTATAAATCTGATTCATTTCTCTGTATATTTGAGAAATAAGGTCTTTATCAGAAAACCTCACTGTACATATTTTTTTCACATTTATGATTACTATGTATTTCCTTCTATCCTATTTCTCCCATTTATCCTAATCTCTTTCTCTCTCTACTTTCACTCTGTTCATTCTAAAAAATATTTTGCTTCTGAATTTTACCTTCCACAATCTATTCTCTCTTTTATCAACCCCTATCCCCTTCCTTATCTTTTACCCTAACTCTTATCCCCTTTCCCTCCTACTTTCCTGTAGAGTAAAATAAATTTACATACCCAACTGAGTACATATGTTATTCCCTCTTTGAGCCAATTCTAAAGAGAGTCTCATGCACTCCACTAAACCTCCCCCATCTTCCCTTCCATAGTAAAAGCTCTTTTGTATTTCTTTTGTGTCAGATAATTTACCCTATTCTACTTCTCCCTTTCCCCTTCTCCCAGTGCACTCCTCTTTCTCATCACTTAATTTTGTTTTTAGATAATAATCCCATCATATTCAACTCTTATCTATGCCCTCTATGTATACTCCTTATTGTCCAATAATGCTAAAGTTCTCAGGAGTTACAAGTACAATCTTCCCATACTGGAATGAAAATAGTTTAACCTTATTGAATTCATTATGATTTCTCTTTTTGGTTTACCAATTTATGCTTCTCCTGAGACTTGTAATTGAAAGCCAAATTTTCTATTTAGCTCTGGTCTTTTTATCAGGAATGCTTGAAAATCCTCTATTTCACTGAATATCCATTTTTTTTCCTCCTGTAAATTATATTTAGTTTTGCTGGATAGGTGATTCTTGGCTGTAATCCTAGTTCTTTTACCCTCCAGAATACCATATTCCAAGTCCTCTGATCCTTTAATATAGAAACTCCTAAATCTTGTGTTATGATTGTGGTTCTGTGATATCTGAATTGTTCTTTTTTGGCTGCTTGCAGTAGTTTCTCCTTGAACTGGGAGCTCTGTAATTTGGCTATAATATTTCTGAGAGTTTTCATTTGGGGATCTCTTTCAGGAGGTGATTGGTGATTGGTGATTTTATTCTCTGAATCTAGGATATCAGGGCAGTTTTTCTTGATAATTTCTTTAAAAAAAAGATATCTAGGCTCTTTTTTTGATCATGGCTTTTAGGTAGTCCAATAATTCTTAAATTATCTTTCTTTATTTTCCAGTTCAGCTGTTTACCCCCAATGAGCCATTTCAACATTTTATTTGAATTTTTCATTCTTTTTTCATTCTTTTGATTTTGTTTAATTGTTTCTTGATGTCTCATGTCTAATTCATTCACCCCCAAAACCTACTATTGGTTTGCTGGGGCATAGCCTGCCCTCCACTCTTGCCCTGGTGCAACATATTGTTCCTGCTGATTTTCTAAGTTGCCTTAGGCTGGAATATTGTTTTACCCCATCTTTCTGTGGGTTAAACTGTTTCTGAATTTATATGTGGGAATTATTTAAAGTTGTTTGGAAGGGTTTGGGGCAAAGCTCTAGGGTGTTGCTGCCTTTTCTCTGCCATCTTGACTCTGCCCCACACCCCACTCCCTCTTCTCTTACCATACCTACTGCTTCTTTTTAAATTGTTTTCATTGATTTTATCTCTTGCCAAAGCTTTCCAACTTTGTATAGTTAAAATTATCCATTTTATCTTTAAGTAATAATAGCACCTTCTTTTCTGATATTATTAATGGTTACCTTTAACCAGATTTGTCTCATTTATTAATTTTTCTAGGGTTTTTTGATTATTTTTTACACATTGCAAGTAATTATGATGACCACTGTTTTGTAAGGTAATTTGAGATTTGGTAATGTTATGTTCCCTTCATACATACCTATTCTCATTATTGCACTTAATATTTCAGACCTATTATTCTTCCAAATTAATTTCTGCTATTATTTTGTGTGAAGTATACCCGTGGTGATTTCATTAATAGAGCATAAATCTGTGGGGAGTTAGGTGGTATGGTAAACAGAGAACTGGGCTGGCATTTCCTGGCCTCAGGAAAAAATGAGTTCAATTCTAATCTCAGACACTTATTAGCTGTGCTACCCTGAACAAGTCACTTTAACCCTGTTTGTCTCAGTTCCCTCATCTATAAAATGAGTTGGAAAAGGAAAAAGAAATATCCAGTATCTTTGCCAAGAAAAGCCCAAATGGGGTTATGAAGATTTGAACATGCCTTAAACAGCTGAATAACAAAAAAGCACACATCTATACATTAATTTATGTTGTATTATAATTTTATTCTATTGCCATGACCCAATGATATTGAATATTTCTAAAATGAATGTCTTAATTTCTGTCAAGTGTGTTTTGTAATTGTAGTTACATATCTTGAATGTATCTTGATAGACTGACTGATATTTGTACATTTTATTGTTACTTTGAATGGATTTTTCTTATCATTTCTTCCTGACCTTTTTTTAAGTCTGTAGAGAAACACTCGGTTATTTTCTTCACTGATTCTTTGGGGTTTTCTAAGTACATTATAATATTGTTTGCAAATAGGAATTATTTTCTTTCCTCTTTGCTGGCATTTATACCTTTACTTTTTTTCTCTTGTCTTACTATCATAGATAACATTTCTAGAATCATTTCAAATACTAGTGGAGAGAAGGAGCATCTTTATTTATATCCATTTGTATTGGGTCTCTCCAGGGAAAAATATGTTAGTTATTTGATTAAATTGCTTTATTTGCATATTATATTGCATACAAAAGGCATAGTTGATTAAATATGCTTTTGCTCTTTATTAAAAAAGGATATTGCATGTCTATGTTTTAGTGTTGTTGTTGTTGTTTTAACATAAATAAGTGCTATATTTTTCCCCAAAAGATTTCTCTGCATCTATTGGAATAATCATGTAGCATTTGTTGTCCTTGTTGCTTCTGTGATTAACTATGTGAATTGTTTTCCAACATCGAACCACTTTTACATCCTGGAATGAGTCCAAATTGCTCCTAGTGAATGATTTTCTGGCTATATTCCTGTAGCCTCCTTGGAAAAATTGTATTGAAAATTTTACATCAATAGTCATTAATATTAGTATATGGCTTTTTCTACTCTCCCTTGTTTGTATATTGCATCCAAATTTATCTCATAAAAAGAGTTTCACTGAGTGTCTTATGTCTATTTGTAGAGTATTTATTATGTGTAGATATTAATTGCTTTTTAAATGTTCCTGAGAATTTCTTTTTAAATCCACATCGCTCGAGAATTTTCTTTCTTTTCTTTCTTTTTGGTGATTTATATGCTGATTTAGTGAGATTGAGTTGCTTAAAATATATTTTTATCTTGTTTTGTCATTTAGGTATTATGTTTTAGAAATTAATAATATGTTTATATATTATCTACTTATTTGTTATTATAACAATATTTTTGTAATAATTCTTCTGAAAAATATAGGAAAATTCTGTAAAACAAAGATATTGAACTTGAAAATAGGATGTAGGAAAATAGAGATTATAGACCCTCCTGATAGAAAAAAATGAAAAAGAAAACCTAGGTACTATCCTCCAAGAAATCATACAGAAAAAGTTTCTCAAGAAATATTGGTGGCTTGCAGTAGTTTCTCCTTGACCTGGGAGCTCTGGAATTTGGTTGGTATCTTAGTTGTGTTGATGTCTAAATATCTATAGAAACTTCTGAGATCAACATTATTTCCTATTTGCTATGACTTTACCCTGTTCATTTTGCATTTCCTTTAACTTTTTCTTGATTAGATTAATGAATGTCTTATCAATACTGTGATTACTCCCCCCCCCAAAGTAGTTCTTAGTTTTGTTTTTTAGTTCTATGGTTTTTTGATTTCCAAGTTTTTCTTTCTCTTTAACATTCCAAGATTTCTTCTTTTGTACTTCTTAGAATTTCTCATTTCTAATCTCTTTAATTGCATTTAATTGTTCAATTTCTAATCTTTTCAATTGAATGTTCAGCTCATTGTATTCCTTTTTTTCCTTTGTTAATGTAAGCTTTGAGACATAAATTTTCCTCTTAGGACTCTTTTACCTTTGTATAATAAGTTTTGCTATATTGTTTGATTATTATCATTATCTGTGACATAATTATTTATTATTTCTGTGATTTATGCTTTTAGTCATTCATTATTCAGGGTGTCGTTACTTAGCTTCCATTTCTTTGTTTTTTAACTTATATTTCCTGTATAATTATACTCTATTATTGTCTGAAAAAGTTGCATTTATTATATCTGCCTTTTTATATTTGTTTATGCTTATTTTATGTCCTAGTACATGATTAATTTTTAAAAGGGTTCTATAGGATTCTAAGTAATATTTATATAAAGGTGGCAACTGAAGAAACCAATAAGTTATCTCATCCCACTTAAAATAAGCGATATAATTCTAGATCTTGGTACCTTGTGGGAGGTAAGAATTCAACTCAATTGAATTGAATTAATCAAAGATATTGCAACTAAGCATGAAAATGCCTTGATCAATTTAGATGACTCTGATGAGCCACTGAATATGCTGTAGTGAAACTGCTTATTGACTGAGGAAATTTGGCTATGCCCTGAGGAATATATAAGCAGGAATGAGTTCAGAATCAGAAAAATATTCTCAGGGTCTTGTAGTGTATGTGTGTGT
>CM053595.1:98339719-98360731 GCA_028646575.1 Pseudocheirus occidentalis
CCCCCCACCCCTGCCATGGTGGCATACAATCATGTATAGCATCTGCAAACTCTTTCACATTGTACAATAGTCTGGTTGTATAGGTGTTATAGCCAATGGAGTGAACAATGAGAAAAGATAAACAAAAGCCAAACATAGAAAAGAATGATAGCATGCATTGCTTCAGTCTCCTTTTAAACTCTGATCTTTCTGGATCTTTCTCTGAATGTAGACATCTCCTTCCATCCTGAGACTTGTAGAGTTGTCTTTTAACTGTGCGATGCTGAGAAGCGTCCAGCAAATTTGACTTTTTAAGGCATTCTTCTCCTCATTGGTTTTTGGGCCTCTTTTGCCATTTGAATTAATCTGTTTTTTAAAATGTTATTTTCTTCAGTCAGGTTATTGACTTTCTTTTCATGATTTTCTTACATCATTCTCATTTCTCTTCCCAATTTTTCCTCCACTTCTCTTACTTAGTTTTCAAAGTCCTTTTTAAGCTGATTTATGGCTTGTAGACAATCTTCATGTTTCTTGGAAGCATTTGGTGTGGGAATGCTGACTGTGTTGTCTTGCTTCTGTTACATGCTTAATCCTTCTTCTCACCAAAAAAGGATTCTAGAGTTCAGTTGCTCTTCTTACTTTGCTTCCTTTTCCTACTCTTGTTGCCAGTGAATTATTTGTCTTTTTAGCTCTGCGGAACTCTGCTTCCAGATGGAAAAGCTCTGTCCCAAATTGCTTGGGTTTTCACAGCTTCCGGAGCTATTAGGGGGCTGCTGCAGCCCCCACCAGCTTTGGCTCACTGAAAACACACCCCAGGACCACCACCCAAGACCAAGATCCAGATCTAGGCTGCTCAACGCAAGAGCACTTAGCCTCTGAACAATCATTTGGCCCCCCGGCAGCCTGCAGGCTGGGAGCTCTGAAGCAACTACCTGGAGGCTGCAAGGCCACAGTTTCTGCTGCTTCCTTGCCCTGGGGGCAGTTTTGCCAGACTGCTTTTCTCTCCCAAATTTAGCTGAATTCTACTGACCTTTCACTTAGTCCTTATTTCTTCTGGCTTGATAAATCTGGAAACTGCCACAGCTGCCACTCATCCACTCTCCTGGAGGCTCCAGCTGCAGCTCCTCCTGACCACCCTGGGGGCCAGGCTGTGGTTTCAGGATGGGCTGGTTTTGGCTCCCAGCCTGCTGCAATGAGCCCTTTGTGCCAAGCTGCCTTCAGCAAGAGATGTGTTTTCTGTGTTTTTATTAGTTTTGGAGCCCTAAAATTTGTTTAGAGACATTTATGGGTATTTGAGGTGGCTATGTGGAAGCTGCAGAAACTTGCTGCTTCTACACTGCCATCTTGGCTGCACCCCCAGGCCTTGTTTTGCCTCTTGGTGACTCTTACTCATTGCTCTTTGTCTTGCCCTGTAGAGCCAGGAGGAATGAATCAAAGCCTTCTTCTGACCTTCCTAATACTGAAAGGTGACTATCCTATTCCCTCTTAAGATTTTAGGTTTTTTTTTTCCTTCCCAAAGCTAAATGTCCTCAGTTCTTTTGACTAATCCTAATAGGGAATGAACTTAAAGACCTCCAGCGTTCACTGGATTGATCACCTCTGGACACACTTAAGTTTGTCAAAATTGTTTTTAAAAAGGTAGTGCCTGGAATGGAACACACAATACTCAAAATATGACTGGTCCAGAGGATTGAGAGATTTTTATTCTGAATCTTGTATATTTTGCTTTCTAAAAGTGCATTAGCTTTTTTGGTATCCCAGTCATAGTGTTGACTTAAAGAATTCTCAGTTCACTAAATCCGCCAAGTCTTTTTCAGAATAACCACTGGAAAAATTAACTTAAGGTTGTTCTCCTAAACATTTGCAAAAGGTCAGAGTAGCTCTATGATCCCATGACCTTGCTGGGTCTCAGTTTCTTTATCTGTAAAACTAAACTCAGAGTTTCTTAATTTTTTTCACATCATGAATTTCACAGTCTGGTGAAGTCCATGGACCACTTTTCAGAATAATGTTTCTAAACACAAAGGATTACAAAGAAAATAAATTATATTAACATGTAGTTATCCAAATGTATATATATATATGTGTGTGTGTATATTTTAAATTTCATAAAACCTAGGTTAAAAGATATCTAAAGGTCCCTCTTAGACCTAAAGTTCCTCTAACCCCTTCAAGGAGCCCTTCCTTGCACTCCTATACTGTAGGCCCCTTCCACTCTAAAGTTACCTTGAATCTACTCTGTATATAGCTTATATATACCGTTTATGTGCATGTTGTCTTGCTCATTAAATTGAGCTCCTGGAGGACAAGGAATGTTTTTATTTTCCTTTGTAACCTCAAGGTTTAGAATAGTATTTGGCTAAATTCATAGTATATTAAGCATTTAATAAATGTGTATTGATTGATTGAGTTCCAGGTCTTTTTGAAGCCAGTTTGTGAAGTCTTTCCCCTTTTTCATTGTCTCCCCACACTATTTCCCAGAATCATTGCGCAGCTCAACACTCCAGGTCCCTTCAGGATCAGCTTCTGGGGTTGAAGTGGAAGAAGGGTAGAGATGAAGTGCAGTCAATCTCTAGTTTTTGCAGGTCTTAGGACTGGCTTTATCTCATTCCTGACCTTAAGAATAAGCCCTACCACGAAAGTTCTTTATGGTTACCTGACTGCACCCCCAGCTCTACCTCCACCATTTTAGCTTCTTGTAAAATCATCCACAAGTTGGGATAGGAGATGGAGACCAGCTGGACATGAGAGTGGCAGATCAGGGCACAGGAGGAAACAAATCCTTGGCTCCCGGTATAGGGCTCTGCCTCTGGAACAATCAGTAAGCTAATTGTCATGAACACTTTTTCTGTTATGACTCCCATACTGCCTGCTCCCTTCCCACTCACACACATTTTAGTTAATCCAATTAGCTTTGGTATTCTATCCTGGGGCTGAACTGTCCAGTTTTGTGGATGAATTATACTGTCTTCCCTCTCTTTCTACTCCCACCCTTCAAAATACTTGTTTTTCTTTAATCGAACATGTTAAAAATGTTAAGCCAAACTTTCTTTCTACAGGTGAGGAAATTGTGACCCAGAGACAAGAAATGACTTGTCTGAGTTTGCATATTGAGTAAGTAGCAGTGTGACTAGGCATCCAACTCCTTTTACTCTAGAGTTAGTACCAGCTGGTTACAGAGTTAGAACTCAAATCCAGGCTTCCTTTCTTTCAGTCTAGCATTGTTTCCACTCTACCACACTTCTGTGACATTTCTTTGGTGCTCCTCTCTCCTCTGCCGAACTCCTACCTGCCACTCTCCTCATTGGGTTTGTTGGAAGGTTCAGTTTTTCCCATTATAAAAATGTGACCAGGGAGGCTAGGTGGGGAAGTGAATAGAGCACTGGCCCTAGAGTCAGGAGGACCTGAATTCAAATCCAACCTCTGACACTTAACACTTACTAGCTGTGTGACCTTGAGCAAGTCACTTAACCCCAAATGCCCTACTCTCCCCCTCCAAAAAGAAAAGATTAAATTAAATTAAATTAAAATTAAAATGTAACCAAGTAAAGCAATTAAACACATCTATGCAATGTCATTTGCCCTAGGGGTCCTTCCACTCTCTCAAGAGATGGCAGTGACAGGAAGTTTGTTGTTGTTATTTGTTTGAATGGTTAACTACAAATACTTCTCCCTAGTATAACTACTCTAGGCAGATCTAGGAGGGGCTAGCTCTGCCCCCCACCCCTCACGGGGGAAGACAACATGTTCCCAGATATAACAGGGTACAGGTGCTCAAAGTACATGTAATGGTGCCTCCCTTTGTGGAAGGGCCTAGAGATTTTGTGTCGATGTGTAATGGAAATATTTTTGAGAGATTTGAGTATGTGTAAACATTCTGTTACTACTTCTGATCTGTTAATCATGTGCTTATAAGAAGACTTTTTGATTGGCTGAGTTGTCAGTACTGGGAATGCCTTTCCTGACCAGAGCTTTGACCATTTCTTTCTCAATTTCTCTGTTTTAGCTTGACTCCTTTATTGCCACTGTCTGGTGAGGGAAGGTTGTAAGAGGAGAGGCCTTTGGCCTTTCTTCCTCTGAGGCCCAGTGGCCTTGGATTTTTGCTTGCCGCAGTATTTTTGTTCTTTTCTATGTTAAATGAGGGGATTAAAGATGTGGACTTTTTGAATATTGAAAAGTCAGGAGAATGAGTCCATGATGGATTTTGTAGCCAGTATAGTATTGATGCCCTAAGGAGCAAAGAGTGAACTTCAGGACCATATCAGGAGTAGTTGAAATGATGACCCATCTGGCAGTCATACTATATCTGAATTTGAACTTAGTGAAACCGGTGCTATATAGTTCTGAGTGAGTCCACTCTCTGTCCAGTGACCAGCGTGGAATAAGATAGAGTATTCTTCTGAGGCATTAGAGGGGAATGTTTATATTTGTCTTCTTGCTATATCTTTGAATCAAATATCCCTTCATAAAAGCTGATTGATATTAAGTGGTTACATGAAACTGGAGCACTAGTCACTGCCACATAGCTGTGAGAGGACCATAAATGGTGGGTGTTTAAACTCGTAGCGTTTGGCACCCAACTCAAAGGAAGTCTCTGGAACCTTTAGTGGGAGGTGTAGGACACCTGGCTCTGGGATATGGAGACAGAAGATACTTAATACAAAACTCAAAATACAAAATGTATATATAACAAATACACACTTTTCAAGGAGTTGGATGAAGAGCTACAACTATCTCCATTTCTCTGCTCTCTTTTCAAGGTTGCCTCTGAGAGTATAAATGTATAAATAAAAAGGGCGTGAGTATTAATCTACTCCCACCCCCATAAACATGTATTTTCATTGTTCCGCTTCTAAGAAATTAAATTACAATTCCACATAATATGAAGAATATCTTTAATATTTATGAATAACTTGATATTTGCAAAGATTTTGAGTGTTCCCCTTTGTACTCTAGCCTCCCTCAAATCGTGTTTTATTTCCATGTAGCCATCAGTCAGAATACCCACATGCTTTGGATATCTTATCATTTGTCCTGTTGTTGTCTACTGCTCCCCATTTTCACCTCCTTCTGGGAAGAGTAATCATATCAATACTACCATGGGTACTGGAAAGGGTATGAAAATCTATTACCCTCTTCCTCCATTCATAATACACATAAAAGAAATTCTCTGAAATGCAAATTAAAACAACTCTGAGGCACCAGCTCATACCTATTAGATTGGCTAATATGACAGAAAAGGAAAATGATGAATGTTGAAAAGATGTGGGAAGATCGGACCACTAATACATTAGTGGTGGAGCTGTGAATTGATCAAACATTCTGGACAGCGGTTTGCCCAAAGGGCTATAAAACTGTGCATACCTTTGATCCAGCAATACCATTACTAGGTCTGCATCCCAAAGAGATCATACAAAAGGAAAAAGGATTCACAGGTACAAAATATTTATTGGAGTCTTTTTATGGTAGCAAAGAAATGGAATTGAGGGAATTCCCATCAGTTGGGGAATGACTGAACAAGTTGAGGTATATTAATGTAATGGAATACTATTGTGCTACAAGAAATGACGAGCAGGTGAATTTCAGAAAAACCTGGAAAGACTTGCATAAACTGATGCTGAATAAAGTGAACAGAAACAGGAAAACGTTTTACATAGCAACAACATCATGGGATGATTAACTATGATAGACTTAGCTCTTATCAGCAATACAATGATCCAAGACACTGGTTAAAAAAAACTGTAATGGAAAATGTTGTCCATGTTCAGAGAAAGAACTGTGAAGTTGAAATGCAAATAAAGCATATTATTTTCTCTTTTTTGTTTTTTTATCTTTCCTGTGGTTTTTTTCCCTTATGCTCTGGTACTTCTTTCACAACATGACTAATGTGGAAAAATGTTTAACGTGATTGTATATGTATAACCTTTATCAAATTGCTTGCTGTCTTGGGGAAGAGTGGGGAGAAGGAGGGAGGGAGAAAAATTTAGAAAGAAAAATTTTAAAAACTGAGCATTGAAAACTATCTTTATGTTTAATTGGAAAATAAAGTAAAATACTATTAAGGGTAAAAAAAGAAATTCTCTCCTCTGGCCACCCCTCCCTCTCTTTGTGTCTTATTACCCTATTAGAACATAAAGTTCTAGGGGGTTGTCTCACTTTTATCATTTTGTTACCAAATCTTATTACAATCCCCAACTTATAGTTGGTACTTAATAAATTCCAATTGATTAATTTATTGCTCTTATACTTCTGCTACATGAGGGACTGTGAGGTACAGAGTAAAAAGGTCTAAGCCAGGATTTGGAAGACCTGGGTTTGAGTTCTGGTTCTGCCACTAGCTAGCTGTGTAACCTTGGGTAAATCACTTAACCTCTCTAGAACTCAGTTTATTCACCTGTAAAATGAGAAGAATGGACTAGATCAGCGGTTCTCAACCTTTGGTTTATGTTCAATTTGTAACAATGAAAATATGTCCTGCATATCAGATATTTACATTACGATTCATAACAGCAGCAAAATTACAGTTGTGAAGTAGCAACGAAAACAATTTTATGGTTGGGGATCACCATGACATGAGGAACTGTATTAAAGGGTCACGGCATTAGGAAGGTTGAGAACCACTGGACTAAATGACCTCTAAGATATTTCTAGCTTTATATGCATAATTATGTGGTCCTCTGACCTTGCTGGGCATGCCTTCCTTATCTATAAAATGAAGGTGTTTGACTAGTAGAAGTTCTTAAACTTTGAATGTCATGTGCCCTTTGGAATGTCATGAAGCCTATATAAATACCTACATATTGTTATTTACATTCACAATGGAAGGAAATGCTAAATGTCAGTTAGAAGTTAGTGGAAAATAATGATATGAAATTTTTCCCGTCCAAATTTACCCCTGCCTGTAATCTATCATTGGGTTTAGAGTTACACCTTTGAGAATTTGTGGATCCCTGGTTAATAACCCCTGATATAAAGGTCCCTTTCCAGACCTAAGTCTGATAATCCTAAATCCCAAACAGACTATCCATTCCCATTCCTTTGAAGCCCCTATCAACTCTATCAGAAGCTTCTCATCTCATACATATTGCTCCTTCTGTCCTTCAGCACAATAGATCAAAAAGCCAGCCAGGGGGGATTTTTATTCCAATTATTATTATTTTTTTCTTCTTGGCCTTAAAGAGATAATGTTAGATCCTTTTGCCTTGAACATATACCCACTGCTTTGGCAGGTGTTTGAATATAGCTTGCAAAAGTACCTATTGTTTTGGAGACCCTGACAAATAAATGCAGTTTTCAGTGAGAGAAAAATAATATGTATATTTTTTTAAAAAATTTAAGAGTTGGTGCTTCAAGTGTCCTGTGAAAAAGAAAGCATTTGGCCCCCAGCACATACATCCGCAGGAGACGGTTCAACTCTCCTATAAAAGTGGTGAGTTTTGTGTGAGCACAGATGCATTTTGTTTTCCTATGAGGGAAAGATGATTAAATTACCAGAAACAAAGATAAAAACGCAAGCCTGCCTGAATATTCCTCCATACCTCCCCTGTGCCTCCTTCATTCCTCCTGCTTATTCAGAGGCCATACTTTATCTCAGGAAGCTTTACTTTAAATGTCCAACACAGCTTATTAATGAAAGTAATAAGCTTTTGTTTATTATATGTCATAATAGGGAACATGACTATTTAATATAAATCTGACATTTAAATTCCACTTAGTTCTGAGATGTGGACGATATCAACGAATAACTCTTTACCCTAGAGAAAAAACTCCCTGGGCCTGCATTTTAAAGCATTGAAGTTTTCAAAGTAATCAGTTTTTTTTCCAGAGGAACCAAATTGTGAAGACATCTGTTCTGTTATTAATTTCACATAAATCTTAAGCTCCTCAAGGCCAGAAATGAGGCTTCATTCAAGCCGAATTAATGAAACATGATTGTAAGTCCCTTGCATGGAAATGTTGTCACACAGTATTGAGTTGCTTATAATCACTGAGTAATCTCAAGAGCTGCCAGGGGACAACTACTTTAAATCCCACCCCACCCCCCATAAAACAATATCTGAAAATATCAGAACACTAACTATATCCTGAAAGATTAATCGCAGATGAAAATTTCTGTGAAATGAATCATACTTTCTTGGTAAAGGATACAAATATCTTTCACAAAGGCAGATTGCTCAATGTAAGACTCTTTAGATACAATTTAATAATATCCACTACAGTGCAGAGAGAAGCCCTGAAAATTCTTTACAGATACTGAGTTCTTTGTGTATGAATATTAGAGAAAGGCTTTAGGTTTCATAGATTTGTAATTTAATATCACAGAAGCTGGACAATGAAGACAGTGTGTGTGTGTGTGTGTGTGTGTGTGTGTGTGTGTGTGTGTGTGTGTGGAGAGGGGTGTTGATATAGCAGATGTACCCTATGTGTAAATACATTTATGCTCTTAGAGGCAGCCTTTGGAGGACAGGAATATAAAAGGAAATGGAGATTGTTATATAACGTATCTTTCCCTATTTTTACTTGAAAGCTTGTATTTGTGTTATATAAAGTTCATGTTTACTTCTCTATGTACACATATTAATTCCCCTCCAGTAGAATGTAAGCTCCTTGAGGTGAGGGAGGGACTATTTTCGATTTTATCTAGGTATCCCTATCACTTAGCAGAGTGCATGGCATTAAGGTAGGATTAATGAATCATGCATTTAGAGCTGCAAGGAATCATAGTGGCCATATAATTCAAATGCCTACATTTTATGCATGAGGACCTAGGACCCAAAGAGGTCAAGTGATTTTCCAAGGGCACAAAGGTATTAAGTAAATGCTTTGTCGAAGTAAATTGAATCTCAGCTCCATATGGAGTCTGTGACTCAGTAGCGTTTGCTCAGAACTTGCTTTTAGGGTTTGGGGTGCCCTATATAGAGCAACATAGTGTATTGCTTTATCCTTTTTTCTTTTTTTCTTCTATCCAGATCTATGATTTCTCCAGTGTATGGATCTTGCTGGATGGATGCTGTTTTCACTAGTGCTCATTGGGAATTAATATGTAACTTATAGTCTTAGTGAGTTGCCTAGCACTTAAGTGACTTGCCCACAGTCACGTAGCCCACAGCCCACAAACCAGTGTATGTCAGAACCAGGACCCGAATTGAAATATTCCTTACCATAAGGCTAGTCTTCTATACATTATATGACACTTCCTCTTTCACATCTAGAAGTCACTTCATAAATGTCTATTGAATTATTGAATTGAATAGGATACACAGTGGTTGTTTTCATAAAATAACTCATATTTGCCAGAAGAAAGACTTGTAAGGAAGGGATAGAAAGGGAAGCTGAGACTTCTTAAACAAACTTGCAAGTGCTATTTTGGTCTTCAGCTGAACTGGGAAACCAAAAAAACCCCGAATCTGCATATGATATTTACATCTCAAATCTTCAGAGTCTCATTAGCTTTGATAATTATTTATTTATTTGCAAAAGAATTTAAATCAAACAGAGAATTAAGTACAAAAGCAAGCCTTTGAATGTAGTGCAGAATTAATTAAAGAGGCATTGAAGGACTTGAGTTGAATACAATAGATAATAAATACTGTAGAATCAATTAAAGATTCTTTCCTATTTGGAAATCATCATCTAGATATTTCAAAATCATAATCTTGCTATTTTAAAAATAAATGCTGAGATTGTAATGAATGTTTTTCATGATTTTGTCTTTTCTTGCTCAGTGTCTACAAATACAAACCAGAGGGCGTAGGCAGAATCGGCTGCATTCAATGAACCAGTTATCATCTATCATTTATCCTCAGAATAATTAATTATTTAGCTGAAGTCAAGAGATTTTGAAAAATAATAATCGATTAGTGTGTGTAGACAGAACCCAAGTTGAGGACTGTATTAACTAGTGCTTGGCTAGACAGACCAGTCTGATTTGTTAAAAGGATGGGGTTGGTATGTGTTTGGGTAGACATCCTATTTAAGGTTCAGGATCAGTGGATCATGGTGAAAAGGACAATGGTTCCAAACTCACAACTTTGGTGTAAGTAGCTCCAGACTAGAGAATCAGACAACAGTTCTATAGCATGAGCATGGAGACCAGGCAGAAGGAAATAAGCAACAGTTTCTAGGGTGGCTACCGACATAACCTTTATTGGAATTTCCCTGCCTATAGTTTGTTGCATATTTATGCACCTGGATCAGTCCAGTGCTCAGTGCCACATTGGCAACCAACTCAGCCCAGTCCTAGAGACTAGAGTGTCTCAATAGCTCAGTGGGTTTCCTTCCTCTCTGATTATCTTCCATCTACTCCTTCTGTATATCTTGCTTGTTTGTATGATGTCTTCCCCTTTAGAACGTGAACTCCTTGCAGGCCTGGAGCCACACTTTTGCCTTTCTTTGGTTCCCCAGTGCTTAGCATATGGCATATGGTAAGCTTTTAACAAATGCTTGTCTGACTGACCCAGACACATTTTTCCCTTAGTATGTTTTTGGTGCTCCTGTTACAAGTCACTCTTTGGGGGCTTTGTAAAAATATTCTTATACAGTCAGTTTAAAAAAAAGTATAATAAATCCAAAGACTCCAAAAAGAAAAAGTAAGTAAATATAAGAATGGCAATATAAGATTTGCTTTTGGTCAGGCATTGTGTTGAGACTAATTAGAAGCTCATTAAGTAGGGCTCATTTTTAGTGGGATAGATACTATTGGTCTTGAGGCTTTGTATCCTGTTAGACTATATAGCAGCACAAGTGTCCAACTACTTAGGGCCTCAAGTCTGAGATATTGGGGTGATGGGTCATAGTGCCATTTGGGAATCATTGTGACCCAGATGGAACTTCCCTCTCTACTTTGCCTAAACCCACCTCCTGCCTTTGACTTGCATTTTTATGTGAGTTGTAAAGTTAGCCAAATATAGCTTATCTTTGGCACAAAGAGCAATAGCAAGAAATGCTTGAACATAAGGCAAATTCATTTTGGGGGTGGAGTTGGCTCAGAAGTAGTCTACCTGAACTGTAAGTGCAGTTTGCCCTGGAAAAAAAGGGCAGAAAATCCCCTGAAGGATCTGGCTTCAGTCTCCCTGGGGGACCCAAGGGGAAAATAGACCCCAGGAGAGGGATGCCACAGGCATGGGACCCTCAGGATAGGAACAAGGGAAAGTCAGGCTGCTTAGTACTGCTGACTCACAGAGGACATCTAGGTAAAACAGAGGGACATCAGTCATAACCTCCCATCCTCTCACATACCCAGGCATTCTATGTTCATTTTCTGCTGTTTGTACTCACTTCTTTCTGCCTGTTTTTACTTTTCCTGTCTGCCTGTTCTCCCCCCACCTCTCTTTCTAGCTGCCCATTGCCTTCACACGGCCCATAGACTTTGCCATTGAGATAATAACCAACACCTAGTATGTCCTTGTTTAGTGTTTCACCCAGCCCACTTAAAAAGAGAACTGAGTCACTAAGAGAGGAATTTGTGGCACCTGCGTAGGCAAACATTTTTGAGCAAGGGGCAATGCTGTCACCCCTAAAATAGCACCACTTGGGCTGCTTCCCATTCTGTCTTTGTGTAAGGCTGTCCCAGGGTTAAGTATTTGAACCTGAGAAAGCAAACTTTGTTAGCTACCAGGTCAGAGTGAAGTCCTCCCTACCCTCCCACTCCCAAGAAGTGTACGGATGTTAGCCCCTGCGCCTAAGTTCAATCCAGACAGTTCACTATAGTATCAGAAACAGTTCATGCAGGGATCAAGGGAGATTACTAAAGCATGTCCCTGGCTTCAGTGATACTTAGTCCAATTCACAGAAGTGCAAAATCTGAGTTGGAAAGGAACTCTGAACCCATTTGAGTTCCTCTATATCTGAACAGTCTTGTCCTCAGAACCGATCAAAACATTTGGGGAAGAGGAAGCTGAGCCTCTGCCTTCCTGCGCCAGGATTCCCTCCCTCCAGAGAGGGGGAGAAATCTATCCACCAAGCAGTCCTGGGCCCCTTTGAAGTCAAGGAGTCTACATCCACAGGGCGGGTCCTCATCTCAAAATCACATGGAAACTATTCCCATCCCGAAGGCCATAATCGTTTGCTTGCTGCAAGTCTCACGGTTTTCGGCCACAGTTATAATCGACTAACTGGTTCAGATGTTATTTATTAGAACACATTGCTTTTTGAAAAGAAAACTGCCTCTTAATTAGAGGTTGGGCCTCTGATGCCCTCCTGTGCTCTACACAGATGAGAAAAATTAACCAGCAGTGTGTGCCAGGCTCCGTGCCTCCTCTGTTCTTTCAAACACTACAGTTTACACATTTGCAGGGACATGTAACCACCAGACGCTGCACTCAGACTGGGCTTTTATTTATTTATTTTTTCCAGGGTAGGTAGGGTGGGGTGCATGGTGAATGGTAAATTAGAGAGGTTAGAAAACAACTTCTCAGAAGCATGATTATGCCATTTTCTTTCCCTCTTCCAGCATCTCTTTTTTTTTTTACCGACAGATCTTGTAATGTAAGATTTTAACAAAGAAGGGGCAGCTAGGGAGCACAGTGAATAGAGCATCAACTGAAGTCAGGAGAACCTGAGTTCGAATCCAGCCTCAGACACTTGACACTTAACTAGCTGTGTGACCTTGGGCAAGTCACTTAACCCCAATTGCCTTACCTCCCCACTCAAAAAGATTTTAACAAATGTTACATTGGTGTCAGAGAGATGTTATTTCCCACTTCTATGATCATTTCCACTTAAACAGGATAGATCATAATGTTTAGAAATAAATGGCACCTTAGTTGATCATCTTGTCCAACCATGAGCTAGAATGGTTAATGAGAACCAGGAAAATTAAATAATTTGCCCATGGTCACAAAACTAATATGTTAGAGGTAGGGCTTGAACTCAGATCTTCCTGACTCCAAGTCTGGTTTTGTATGTATGCATGTATGTATGCATTCTCCTTTACTAACTTTTAGTGTAGATAAATTTTCATATTATGCATAAACAGAAGCTTGTATTGTTTATGCATGGTGATTGAAGAGAGAAGAAAGGAAAGGAAAAGAAAGGAAAAAAGGAACGGGAGGAAGAGGAATAGAAAGAAAAGGAGAAAAGGACAGAACAGAGTAGCCGTCTTCTCAAGCAGGGGAGTGATAGCTCCCCTCTGTGATATTATTTGAGGTTCTAAAGCGTCCCCTTCCCTAAACCTGAAATCTAATTTTAAATAATTTTTGCCTTTGGATTATCCACTGCCTTCTCAGTACCATTCTTCTTTTAAATTACAAAGAAATATTGACATTTATACAATACTTTAAAGTTTGCAAAGAACTTTACCTATATCATCGCATAGTATATGTAACAGAGCAAAGGATGGAACTTCTCAATAATGCTGAGTTAGGTATTACATGTACTTTTATCCCCTTTTTAAAGATGAAGAAACCAAGGCTGAGACTGTGGTCACATAGTTAAGCAAGTCTTAGTAAATAGAATTCCAGTTCAGGTCTTTCTGATTCTTTAGTATACATAATCATTTGGGGAACATATATAAATACTTATCTAGAAAGATAAAAATCTATAGAGGTGCAAGCAGACATGAACACATAATTGCCATTTCCTTTTGGATTTAATCAAAGCTTATAGAGTATTTTGCTCCCAATAGTTCTTCCACCAGGTCATGTTACTCCCTCTACTTTACTCCCTCTTATGCCCCAACATATCTAGTCCTAAATTTCTTGACATGAATAAGTTTGTTAAATGACTTTGTCTCTGCAAGGAAAGACCTGACAATCTACTAAATTGGGGATCTCGGGAGGAAGGAAAACTAAAAGAGGTGAAGGGATTTAGGAAATGGGGTAGAAGTTGGGGGATGCTGAAAACAGACTGTGGCTGGTCTAGATCATCCTATAGGTGGAAAGGAGGATGAAGGAAGCTGCCAGATTAAAAAAAGAAAAGGAAGCGATTCTGTGGCTCATGACTGTGTCAGTTTCTTCCTGGAAAAATGCAAGCCGGTGGAAGCCTCTCATTCTCCCATCTCTGGAAACACCAGCGTGATGAGAATACCTGATTACTAACCAGATACTTCTGTTTTTCACTGTGGACAAATGTCTTTCCTTGGTGTCCCTTGAACTCACTGCACATCTGGAGTCCTGGTGGTTTCTTTCCAAAGGAGGAGGAAAAGCCAATAGATTTGCACACAGAGACACACGTGTGAAACACTCAAAGACATGTCTAGACCAACATAAACACATTACAGGTATGTCCAGACACAGACACTACGGTTCTTATTTCTATAGTGATTTAAAGTTTATAAAATATCTTCCTCACAACTTGATGAAGTAGTAGAAATGCCTGTTTTTCATTTCATTTTGTTTTGTTTTACCAACATCATTATTATTGCCATAGACAAGGTGACGTAGTACATAAAGGGCTGGTCTGGAGTCAGAAGTATCTGAGTTCAAGTCCTTGGGACATTTCCTTGATACATATTAACTGTGTGCCTCAAGCAACATTTTAAGTCTCATTTATAGAGCAGATGCCAACCAGCAATGGGAGAGGGAGTTTCATTTCCTCACTGGAAACTCAGCTTACCAACGAATTCGCAAGTCAGGTGCAAAATATATAGCATGTGCACATACATACAGAATTTCCATTTTATAGATGAGGAAACCAAGACTTCAAAAGGTCATGTGATGATAGATTAGCATGGACCTTAGAATCTATCAAGTCCAACTCACACTTTTTCAAGATGAAGAAATGGAGACCTAGAGAGATTACGTGACTTTCTCAAGGTCACAGAGGTATCACGTGTGTAGGATTTGATCCCAGGTCTTCTGACTCCTGAGCCAATTGTTCTTTCATGTGTACCATGCTGTTATATTCTGTAAGCCAGTAGTATCAAACTCAATTAGAAACAGATCCCTGCTGGTTTCATATTCACTTAGAAAACCACAAATTAGTATTACCTATATTGTATTATATTTTTACTTATTTTGTTAAACATTCCTCAATACTGTTTTAATCTGGTTCTGGCTGCACTGGGAAGATTTGAGGGCTGCATGTTTGACACTTCTCCTCTAGGTAGCATATGAGCTAAGTGTCTTTAGTAAGGCCTTGAATCAAGGTCCTGGCTCAAAAACCATTGCTCTCTTCACTATATATACAGTTGTTATACAATGGGGAAACTCTGAAAGACATGGCCATGCCCGAACTATTTCTCCACTGTAGCAAACACTCAGCTGTTCAGAAATATCCAGGTAAATGACAGAATTGCCCATTTTCTTCTGCGCACTTGGAGACTCATAGATGTAATGTGGGTTTGTTTTCAGATACTATTTATTTGGCCCAAATTGATTATTGATCATGAAACCTTTATGTCTAAACATAAAGTTTTTTATGTCAGAAAAACCAAAGTGTATAAAAAAGAGGTTGTTATTCCTGCTTCAATAGTTAAATTTCTTTTCTTTTCTTTGGTGCAAAAGTTAACTGTGGGTGCTACAGCTTTTAAAAAGTAAACCTGTGGATTGGGTCCAAGATCCCACCCAAGTCCTCAGTCCCTCGGTCTTATTATTTTAAGGGTCCTATAGCTTATGGACTGATTCCTCAGACCTGTTGTTTTGCCCCTAACTTCAAAGTGCTAATGAGATTCAGGAAGGAAGTTCCACCTCTCCACAGTCTGGACCCATGTGCTTCCCAGAGCAATTCCATCCCTGTTTGATCTGGGGGCTGCGCTCAGCAGTCCTCAGCACTCGCTGCCAATTGGCTGAGTTTTCATTTTCTTCTGCCTCCGGCCATTTTCCATTGTGTGAAATTGCTTCCCTGTCTTTAGGTGAGTCTCCCAGATCTAGAAAAATGTTGGTGGGAGATGCGGTTTGGCATCAGTTATGTTCTCTCAGTACCTTTTTAGGAAGATCCATGACTATGACCTCTGAGACCTCATTCTCTTTCATCACACAAAACCCGCTCATTAGCCTGACCTGTCTCCTCATTGACTCTTAAATACTGTGTGCTCATTTTCACCTCTTGTTCTTTGTTCAGGCCACCACCTCACTCCCTGCCTGCCATGATTCCATCTCCTGGTCTTCAAATCAAAGAACCACAAATCTCACAGGTGGAAACTGTGTCCAAAGTCATCAAACTTAACCTTACCCACTCCATGCTGGCTTCCCCTCTCTGGCATCTCTAACAGATGAATAACCATTTTCTAGTTTTAGCTTTGCAGTAATAAAGAATTCAAGTGCCTAATAAGATAGCTTGTTCTATTTGGGGACAGCTCTGATTTTTGCCCCAGGGCACAATTCAATCCTCCTTTCATGAATTCTTCCAGGTCTGCTGCGAATCAATATGAAGCCTCCTTTCTCACCTTTCCCAGAGCCCCTATAATCTTATACAAACTAACATGCCATATATCTTCACATATAGTTTATATGTGCCTGTAATTGTTGTACGTACTTTAATCTTATCTCCCTGAGAAGATTGTAAGTTGTATGAGGGTGAAGAGGTAGATCCAATTATTTTCAGAGAATTTGGATTTTTTAAAAAATCATTACAGCAATATCTAGCTATAGCACAAATTGGGTGCTTGATATTTATTGTCTGATGGATATACTTGTGACTTTTCAGATTCACCTATCAGTCTGGGTGACAATTTGGATGCTGCATACAAATTTTGTGGGGTCTTCCTGATGGGGGTATTAATTTATCCAAGGCAGGGATGGTCATGTGTACATGTTGGAAACTTTTAGTGCACTTTGGGTACAAAACACGGAAAAGGACTTCTGTGAAATTATATAAAGAACAGGCTTGGTACCCAAATAAGAAAAATGAGAGAATACCTCCTACTCTCTATTCTTTGGCATGTGTATGGGATATTGCATTGGAAGAGACCTTAGCAGTGATTGAGTCCAACCCTTTCATTCTAGCCATAAGAAATTGAATGACTTGCCCAAGGTCAAAGGAAGAAGTGAATGACAGAGCTTTCAAACTCAAGCCTTCTGATTCCAATCCAAAGAAATGGATTGGTGGGTGATTTAGGTACCATGGCAAACTGGTTGAGACACTTTTTGAGTAGAAAGACTTTAGATGCTTCTAAATATATTTCTTTTTCTGCATAGAACTAGAAGTTTCTCAAGTTCAAGGAAATGAATATCCAAAAAAATGAGTTTTCTTTTTTACTTCTTTTTAAATTTTTCTATTTATTTGTAATTTTTTTTCAAGATTTTGAGTTCTAAATTCTCTCCTTCACTCCCCCCCTCTTCTACCCAAGAAGGCAAGCAATATATCAATTTATACATGTGGATGTCTGTTATGCACCCTCTACAAGAACTGGTGGGTTTTGAGGCCATTTTGATGGAATAGGCCTATTATTTTATTGCTATAGGAAACTTGCAGTGAAGAATTTCCCTCTCTTAATGCAGATCTGCCCTGCTAGTCTTTGATAGTAGCTTGGGACAAAGATAGGTAAAATGACTTGCCCAGGATCACAAAGCCAGTATATCAGAGTTAAGACTTGAACCCAGGACTTCCTGACTCTAAGGCTAACTACCTATCTCCTGTACTGTGCTGTGTCCCCAGATGTGAGATGTGGCCTGTAATAATGATCTCTTTAGCAACTAGGTGACTTTAGAGTGATGAACAAAAAAAAATTGAGTTCAAAGCCCTTCTAATGTATTAATTAGGTATATATGACCCTGGGTAAGTAACTTATCCTCTTCCTGCCTCACATTTCTTGTCCATAAAATGGGAATAATAATAAAACTTAATTTTCAGGATTGTTGTGAGGATAAAATTATAAAATACGTGCAAAGTGCCTTGCAAATCTTAAAGTACTATTCAAATGCTAACATTGTCATTGTTTTTATTAATGATTATTATTATTATTATCCTGTGTAATTGGAAAGGGAAATAAGAAAACAAATGCTTTATAATGACCAAGCTGGACCCTGGAGAAGAGATGAAAAAGTGTACCTCTCTTCCCCCCTTTTTAAAAAAAATGTAAGGCTATGGATGTGGAACAATGAATATACCAACAGATTAGGGAGAAATATTAGTTCTTTTTTATTCTTTGTTACAAAAGATGGATAACTGGGTAGAGCAAGGGGCAAAGGGCAAGGATATATTAATAAATTAAAGTGATATAAGACCAAAAGATAGCAATAATTTAGAAAAATAGAATAATTCAGAATATATATAAACACACATGTGTATGTATACAAGCATACATCTTTCTGTATGGAGTTGGTGGGCATGGGAAAGAGCTCTTTTGCTCAGTAAGAAGTGTGGTATCTTCTAGAAGAGAAAGTACTTGAGTAAGAGTCAGGACATTCTGGTTCTGGTCCTAGTTCCCCTATTAATGAGCTGTTTTGCTAGTTCTTTATCTCTCTTTGAACTTTGGTTTCTTCTTCATTAAAATAGGGACAATAATATCAACCACACTGGATTCTTGTGAAAATCACAATGAAGTAGTGCATGTAAAAATGTTTTGTAAACCATGGATAGCAAGACACAAAACACAGAACTAAAGAAGGGGATAATTGACCTTATCTATTTTAAAGCCCTGATTCTGAAAATGAAGAGAGTTTCAGAACAAGTAGGAATAGGTCCAGGAGCCAAAGTCTCATTCCATTACTCCCAGGCCTGCAGTCAGAATGTATGCCACAGGGCCCCTTTAGTGTTTGGTTCTTGTTGTTGTTTTCAGTTTTTTAATTAAAAAAAATTTCAATCAATTGTATTTTATTTTCACAACCATGTTCTCAATACCTGCCTCTCCTCACCTCACTTCCCCATACCCTCCATATTAAAAAGCAAGAAAAGTAGAGCCCCACCTCCCATTACAAATATGTATTGCCAAGTAAAACAAATTCCCCCATTGGGCATGTCTACTCTTTAGTTTTAAGACATTTCTTTTTTTTACTACTTTCCTTTGGTGTGACCTGTTTGTGGCCTCAATGTTATGTTATTTTTGATAGATCGGCTGGCTGCTCATATCTGTGGTTTTACCCATTACAAATTCTAGCCTCTTGTCACAAAGCCTTTAAAAGTGCTGTTGTTAATTTCAGTGCTAGGCTTCCAGACAGAAGAAGTTAGAACAGCTTCCCTTCCTCTTGGGTTTGTAACACAGAAAACCTTCAATATTGAGAACAGATAGACTCGAAGGTGGGTTCATATCTCTCAGCAAGAGAGCTGTAACTTAAATCTCCTACACTCGATCAAGGCTTTCTCTCTGCCTTGTAGGTATTTTAATACAAATGTGTCTTTCATTTGACTGATTGAAGGTCTCCAACCTGCAATAAATGAAACATCTGATCCCCTTGAATCCAAATCACTTTTTCTTTGATTTTCTCTTACTTCTATTTTTTTCTTCCTTTGTTCTATAGCTCGAGTCAAATTTCCCTTTAGAAATTGAAAGAACGTGTGTGGGTTTTTCCTGCTTTTCTTACAGTGTTCCAGTGCAAAGGGCTGTTGGCTTATGGACTAGAATTTATTTCTCTGGCCGTCTTTAGTGATGGGCTTTACCTGCCATTTTCCCAACCTACTGAGTACAAGGAGGATACAAATTACTTACTTTAGTCTCTGAAAACTGAATTTCTGCAAGAACACCTAATTTGGTGTAAAATTTTAAAAATCCAAAGGAAACTAAAGGTTTTTTATGTTTTGTTTTGTTTTGTTTCGTGCTAATTGAAGATATTTTAAACTTTCCCAGTCTCTAGTTAATGAGTAGAGTGCTTGAGTATTAACCATAGCCATCCAGGAGTTAAAATCTTTCTGACAAATGGATAGTGGTTTGGTATAGTAGAAATAGTACTGGCCTGGGAGTTAGGACACTTGAGCCTTAGTCCTAGTTCTGCTATGAATTTGCTATGTGACCTTGGGAGAAGAGAACTCAGAGGCCAGAGAAATTCAGAGTATCCCAAAAAGTATGAGAGCTTAAAATTGCACTAACATTTTTGGGACAGCCTGTAGTATGACATTAGAGGGTATCTGAAATCTCACCTGGGGAATAAGACAGAAGAGGTGGGAATAGGTGCAAAATGCTGGTAATTTGATTTTTTTACTCCTTGCTTTTTTTTCATTCCACATGTCCACTCAGTCTTCAAGCCTGTTGATTTAAACTCCACAACATATTTTGCTTCTGTCCCCTTCTTCCACTCACAGGGCCAGAACCTTAATTCAGGCCCTAATCAACTCTCACCTGGACTCTTGCAATAGCCTCCTGATTGCTCTTCTGATCTGCAGTTTCTAATCCATCTTCCACAAAGCTGCCAAAGTGATATCCTAAATCACAGAACTGTCCATGTCACTCCCCCCCCCACTGAATAAACTCCAGGGGCCCCCTGTTGCTGCTGGGATCAAATACAAATTCCTCTATATATCATTTAAGGTCTCTCATAGCCTGTCTCCAATTTACCTTTCCAGATTGTAGTACCTTCTTCTCCTTCATCCACTTGATGATCCAACCAAACTGTACTTCTTACTGCTTCTCACACCCATTTCTCTGCTCTCATGTGCATTTTCATGGGTTGCCAGAATGTATTTCCCTCTCACTTATGCTTTTGTGAGTCCTTCATTGCCTTTAAAGCGCAGTACAAATACTACATTCTACTTAAAGACTCTCCCCTACTGGAAATTACCTTGTATTTCTTTTGAAAATGCTTAGTATATACTTATTTGTGTGTACATATATAAATATAAATACATACGTATATGTATGTATATAAATATATACATATATATGTATGTGTGTATGTATATGTGTGTGTGTGTGTATGTATACACACACACACACACAGTCTCATCTGATAGAATGTAAACTCTTTGAGGGCAGGGACAGTTTTACCTTGTTGTTTTTATTTGCATGCCTAGCACTAATATTGTAACTGTCACAGAGTGCAATAACTGCTTATTGAATGATTTATTCTTGAGAACCTCACTCAGGCAAGACTGGAAGCTAGTTCTATTTCCATGAGAGCTTCATAGGAAACTGTTAATTACTTTTTTTTTACATTTTTTTTAAATTTTAATTTATTTTCTTGGTTACATCATTCATTTCCACAAGGTTTTGAGTTACAGATT
>CM053595.1:98361231-98376245 GCA_028646575.1 Pseudocheirus occidentalis
GCACCCCAGGACCACCACTCAAGACCACGATCCAGATCCAGGCCACTCAACGCAAGAGCCCTTGGCCCTGATGGATTGCATCAGCCCCCCTGCTCTCTGCAGGCCAAGGGCTCTGAAGCAGCCCAGTGGGGGCCGCTGTGGCTCTCAGACGTTTCTGGTGCTATAGCCGCCTACTGCTGCTTCCTTGCCCTGGGAGCAGTTTGGCCGGACTGGCTCTTCTCCTCCCCGGTTAGCAAAATCCAGCAACCTTTCTCTTAGCCTTTTTTTCTTCTGGACTGATAGATGTGGTAACTGTGCCTCCAGTGTAGCCAATCTGCTCTCCTATAGCAGCGGTTCCCTGCCCGATGTGAAGAGCCCTGCCTGCTGCGCTGCCTGTAGCAACAGATGTGCTTTCTGTCTTTTGGAGAGTTTTGGAGCTTGAAAATCTGTTTAGCATCCCATTTTATGAGTTTTTTAGCGTGTTTGTGTGGGAGCTGTGGTGCTTTGCTGCTTCTATGCTGCCATCTTGGCTCCGCCCCCCTGCTAATTACTTTTCAAAGGAAATTAAATAAACTGGATAGTGTGGTGAAATAAGGCAAGAAGCTTTTAGGATATGGCAATTTACCTAGGCATTTTACCACAAGAATTAACTAGGAGATCAATTAAGAAGGATGAAAAGGAATTATGGGATCTTGCTTCTGGCCAGTATGGAGGGCAATGGAAGTTTTGTATTAACCTAAAGAGATTGTGTTATTTTTTTCTGTTTCTTGCCTTTCTTTGTATCCCCAGTGCTTAGCACATACCAGATGTCTAATAAATGCTAATATTCACCCTTCTCTTCTTAACTTCCTAACTCTCCTGGGTTCTTTCAAGTCTCAGTTAAAGTCCCACCTTATGCAAGAAGTTTTTCTCAGTCCTCCTTAATCTTCATACCTTCCCTCTGACACTACACCCAATTTATCTTGTACATATATTATTTGTACATAGTTGCCTGTATGTCATATCCTACATTATTTTATGAGCCCCTCAAGAGTTGGGACTGTTTTTTTGCCTTTCTTTGTACCATCAGCACTCAGCAGAGGCAAATAGTAGATGTTTAATAAATGCTATTTGACTTATTGTCTTTGTCAGATAAAAGGTATGTATGTATCAAATGAAGAAGTGTCTGTAAGAGGAGAGAGTGAAAGGCATCGAGGCATGTGTCTTACTCTCAAGTGTATAAGGGAGATCAAACAATTACTTGAAAAGAATTGGAAAAAGCTTCCAAAGGAAAACAAAACTCCAAAAAAGGAATTTAAAGAGGCAAAACATTATGACAAATTTGAAAAGTGGAAGAATTGGAACTGGAGAAGAAAGGAATCAAGAAGGAATCCTGTATATTTTGTACTCTTTGAGAGATATGAAGTTCTTATGGAATCTGGAGCTGAACCATCTAAAGAAGAAACACCTCTTTGTGTTCCAAAGGATGATGAGTATGTGGATAATAATTTATATTTATTTGGCACTTTCAGGGTTTGTAAAGCACTTTGTATCAATTATCTTACTTGATCATCACAATAATTCATTGAAATAGACTTTTTTATCTTCCTTTTAAAGATCAAGAAATAGTAACTCAGTGATGTTAGGTGACTTGCTCGGGATCATGTTGCTAGTAAATATTTCTGGCATTCTTCCCTCCAAGTCCAAAATTCTGGACACTGTGCCTTAATGCTCCTCTCTATCTATAAGCATCATCAGGACAGAGGCCATTCAATAATTTTCACAGAAAGTGACAAATACTGGTAGTTTATAACTCCTTCCTGAGGATGTGTTATGCTAATGAAGTGGTTCTCAACCTTCCTAATGCCCTGACCCTTTAATACTGGTATGTGGGCATATCTGCATGTGGGCAAACCTGCTTGGAGATGGAGAGAGGAGCAGTGTCTCCGTTCCTAATACCATTGGAAATGTATTTTTCAATGGTTTTAGGTGACCCCTGGGAACGCTGTGAAAGGGTCGTTCGACCCCCAAAGGGGTCTCCACCCACAGGCTGAGAACTGCTGTGCTGATGGGATGTAAGATCTTCCCCTGCCCATTAACAGGCCTCACATGGTGCCCATTAAGGGAAGTTTGATTAGGATGGGCTTGTTTTTCAGGAAGGCCCGCTATACTCTGAGGGTAGCATTTTGCTTTGGGACTCACTCATTGGAAGAATGTTTCTGCAATTTGGCCAGATGAGACTCTGGGTAGCTGTTAAGGAGCCCCCCCCCCAGCTTTGAAACACCCAGATGTTGGTGCTTCTCTCTCTGGTACTATATGTATATTGCCTTGGTTAGACAGTTGGGTCTGTCTATTGATCGGTGCTAATTTCTCAGACAGTTGTCCTCAACAGTCCTGTCTGTTGGTATTTATTTCTCTGCTTGTATTTTCTTTGTTTGGATTTTCTCTGAAGTTCAGTGTGCTGACTTTTCACCTGAACTAATGAATGTAATTAAAAAGATTATTAACCCCTTGAGCAGCCATCTTTTCTAGTAAAAGAGATCTAAGAACCTGTGCTAGCAGCCGTCCTGTGTATGCCAGTGTGGTTGCAGCTACAGGATATAGTACTGATGGGGTTATTTATCATTCATATGCAAGTCACAGAGAAATCTTATGTCTTCTGGTCCTCATATCTTGAATGTGATAGAGAGCCTACCAAGACTTGTCAAACGTAATGACCACTATCCACTTTTATTAGTTCCTGTGGAGATAAATGATTACAAAGGTAACCTACAAAGCATTAATGAAAATTATGAAGTCCTGAGCAATAACACATAATGACCTTGGGGACATAAGTGCTATTCTCATTAATATTGCCAGTTGAAGGTAGGAGCTCCCGAAGGGAGAAAAATAGATATGGGAAATCAGCAGCTGTTTAAGTTTATACTTTGGATTTCTTGACTATAGCTTAAAATGTTAAAATAATGCAATTTTTGGTCAAGAGTAATATATATTTGATAAAGGCTAGTAAAATTACATTTACCTGGAATGCTGTGAACATCGTTAAAGGTCTTTAAGTTAAAGAAGGAAAGGAAGAGAGAAAACTGTCTAATATATCTCTAGAACCATATACCAGAGAAAGTAACAGATATATCAATGGAAGAAAATTCTCATAAACACCTGTTTGTCTCTCTCCTAGCTTTTCCTTGTGTTTTATTGTTTGAGAACCAGGGCATGGAACACCTCTGAGAGACATGTAGGAAAGAGTGACTTTTCCTACCACAGGGAGGGAATCTCAACTTCCCAGTCCTTTGTTTGAGTTATAGTGTTCTAACAGGAGCCAAAATCCTGAGTAATTAATATATTTAATAACTATAATCTAAAGGCATAATTACTATGAATTTAGAGCCTTTTAAAGTCTCCTTCCTTAGACATGAGCCCAACATAGTGGCTCCAGAATTACTTGTGTAAAGTGCCCAGTACACCTTAAAGCATTTTATAAATATCAGGTATGACAGAGGAGGAGTGTGACAAAAGGATTAGAGTACTGCACTTGGAATTGGATGCTCTTGAGTTCAAATCCTACTTCTGTCATTACTAGTTGTATGACCATGGTCAAGTAATTTAACCACTATGAGCTTCATTTTCCTCATCTGTAATATGGGGACAATAATACCTATTCCCTACTTCACAGAGTTGTTATGAGGCTCAAATGAGAAGATCTATGTAAAACCCACAGCAAATCTTATAGTACCATAAAAAATGGTTATTATTATTGTGGAAGTATTCTATAGGTAACCTGGCCAGAAGGAGGAAATGGGGGAGGACTTCAGGGAAAAGATCATAAATCAGTCATGAGACATGATATGGTTCATATAGTACTTGACATAGTATTTCAAGTATCTTAATATCTTTTTTTTCTAAAAAGAGGCTAAAAATATTTTTTAAAAACTTCACTTAATGATAATTGAATTTTTCAAAAGATTAAAGTAATGAGAGAATTGATTATTCTTAACCTGCCAAAAAAAACCCAGAAGGAGTTGGTTGCTGAAATGGAAATGGTGGAAGAAAGTGACTTTGGAAGAAAGTGACCACTTCATTCTACAGATCATGAATGACAAGAGGAAAGCTAAGAATATCTTGACACCAGGGTTGTTCTGGAGCCAGCTTGAACCAGCTTGTGAGAACCAATGATTAAATTATCTGTGTATTTATACCTCACAGTTGGCAAAGGCTACAAATCAGGGCTTAATTTACTGTTTTGTTGATTATATAAATTTAAGAAAATGTTGGGGAAAATGTCAATATTACATATTTAACTTAAAAATGTGTCTTATGTATATTTTTTTGTGTGAGAGATGATTGTTAAACATTTACCAACACAGTCCCACCCAACATGAACCTTAGGTGTAGGGAGAGTAGATTTCAAAGTTCACAGAAAGAACAGGTAGGAACCTATGGCTTAAAATTCAATAAGGAAAGTGAACCCAGGAAGGTTGGGAAGTTGTCAAAAAGTAAATCCAAGCAGCACTATGAGTAATTCTGCTAAGGAAGAAATGCAGAAGTTGTATAAAGACAGCACTATAGATGCACTGGGATCTCACTGACCAATTTGGCTTTTTAAACTATGTCTAGAAGATGGAAGAATAGGCAGTAACGGAAACTAAATATAAAAGAGCGGCGTGGTCATATAATAGTGTCAGAAGAACTAAAGTTCTGAATGAACTGAGGCTCAAAATCTATGTTCAGAACTGCAAAACAAGTTGTTTTTCCTTTTGTGGGGTAGGGACTGTTGTTTTTTATTTGTTTTAGAAGCCATGGTGAGGGTAAGAGGAGAATCAAAGAAAGGACAAGAGCATTGCTTAAACTGGTTGCTGCTCAGTTGTTTTTTCCATTATATCCAATTCTTTGTGATCCCATTTGGGGTTTTCTTGGCAAGACTACTGGAGTGGTTTGCCTTTTTTTCCCCAGCTCATTGACAGATAAAGAAACTGAAGCAAACAGGGTGAAGCAACTTGCCAAGGGTCACACAGCTAGAAAGTGGAGTCTTCCTGACTCGAAGCCTAGCACTCTATCCACTGTGCCACATAGCTGCCTTGCCTACACTGGGCAAACTAACAAAAATACACAAAAGTGAGAAAGCAGAACTACTTAGTTCCTTTCTCAATCAGGAGCAATGATTTTCAGATTGGAAAGGATAAAGCAAAAACTGTTGAACAGGGAGCTGAATATAAAAATAAGTGAGGGAATAAGAGGGAATCTGGATTTCAAATCATCATTCCTGGAGAAAGTACATCCCAGGGTAAAGAATAGACTGGAATATGTGCTTGTTGAACTGCTCTTGGTGATCTTTGAAAAATCAGAGAGTAAAAGAGGTACTGTAAGCATGGAAGTAGAAATATTTTCCAAAAAGGTAGTAGAGTCTGTTAACTCTGGCCGTGACCTTGACTCCAATAATCAGTAAAATTCTAGATAGCATTCATGAAGAATAATTACTATCGTTTCAAGAACAGGTCACGTCAAACTAACCTCCTTTATTTTTTTTTAACAGACCCATTAGGCTCATAAGTTATGGGATGCCCGCAGTATATGGTACCTCACTTTTAACAAAGCTTCTGGTGGTCACTTGTGTGTCTTTCTATATAGTATGGAAAGTGTCAGCCCAATGTCCATGTGCAAACTGCACCATTTCTACTCATCTATAGCTGGTCAATAACCAGACCATAGGAAGAGTCAATAATGGACAAATGGCAATCTAGAAACAAACCTCCAGTGCAGTGCCCTGGGATCTGTTCTTGGATCTGTAATATTTAACATTTTTGTTAATGAATTTGATAAATGTTAATCTTACTGAATTTGAAGATGATGCAAAACTGTGAGGCACAGCAAACACCCTGGAGAACAAAAAACAGAATCCAAAAAGATCTTGACAGGCTAAAATAATGGAGCAAATCCATTAAGATGGAATTTATTAGGGATAAAGTAAAGTCCCACATTTAGGTGTGTGTTTTTTTAAGAAAATCAATTGGAGGAGAAAGCATGGTTAGGCAACAGTTCAAGTGATAATGATCTGAAGACTTTAGTGGACTACCAATCCTCTGTGTGTCAATGGTGTGACAGGACAGTGAAACAGCTATACAATTTTGGACTCCTTTAATAGGTTTGATGTCCAGAAGAGGCGATTGTTTCATTATGCTCTGTCCTGGTCAGACTCCATATGTTCATTTCTGGGCACCATATTTTAGGATGGATATTAATAAACTGAAGGACAGCTAATGGCATAGTGGATAGAGTACCAGCCCTGGAGTCAGGAGGACCCAGGTTCAAATCTGGCCTCAGGCACTTCTTAGCTGTGTGACCCTGGGCAAGAGTTAACTGTTTGCCTTAGTTTTTTCATCCATAAAATAAGCTGGAGATGGAGATAGCAGACTACTCCACTATACTTGTCAAGATAACCCCAAATAGGTATAGATTGCTCCAAAAGAAAGTAAGGGGAAATGGGATAAGGGAGAATATAGGAGGGACAGAAGAGAGGGCAGACTGGGGGAAGGGGTATTCAGTATACTTGCTATCTTGGGGTAGCAGGTAGGAGAGAGATGAGGAGAAAATTTGAAACTTAAAATCTTGTGAAAATTAATATTGAAAACTAAAAATAAATTAAATATTTTAATAAAAGATAACCGCGATTAAGATTATGGAGAGCTGGACATGACTGAAACAACTCAACAACCAACAGCAACAATTGATAACCTGGGGACCACCCAGAGGAGGGTAACCAGGAGAGTAAATGAGGAGAGAACAAAGCTTTAGTTGAAGGTACTGGGAATGTTTAGCTAGAAAAAGAGAGTTAGAGGGTACACAATACCTGTCATCAAATGGCCGAAGTATTATCCGTTCTCTGGCCAGCTTCATCAAGCTGGGTGAGATGCTTTGACACTGTCCAGAAATAAACTGGCACTTTTCTCAGTGTTTACCAAGATGGATGAGGGTGGGGGAGGAGTGTGTGATAAGACCCCTCCCACTTCTAAATCTTATACCTGTCAAAAATGCTGAGCTCCCTTTCAGTTTAGAAATGAAGCAACATACTCACTTATGTGTCCTTGGTTTACTTGAATTCAACAGCACATCAAGGCTGCGTGACCACACAAGTGGGTCCTTAATTAGGACGAGATAGAACTTTGGCCCTCATTCATGCTCTTCAGTTCTCCCTAGGAAGCAGTAGTCCCATGCTGATGCAAAGCAAAGGAATCCAAGGAGAAGGGCAGGACTCACATTGGCTCAGTCTTAGTACACTTATTCTTTAAGGGCTTACATTTGGGGGTACTTTTTCTAATTCCCACTTCTCAGTCTCTGCCTTAAGCACTCTAGTATTTTAATTGGTACAAAAATAAAATGCCATTTATTTTTGCCTTTGCTTTTAAATCTGTGCCTTCAGGGTCTTTGGGCATTAAAATTGGCTGAGGGATGAAAAGGTAGATGATGTGTCTTGTGATTAGCCATGTGCAGTGATCATACAGAGCACACACACACACACACACACACACACACACACACCAAAACAGCCCCTTTATAAGGCCTTGTAGATCCCCTTTTGTTTCCTACACAGAGCTAACAATATGGCTAAGATCTGTGATTTCAAAGGTTAAGGGAGATTCCCAGTGAGGAAGCTCCCTTTACTAATGCAGGCTAGCACCTTCTCTGCCACTTATACTTGCGCTATAAGCACTGACTGGTCCAATGATTTGATCAGGGTCACATATCCAGTATATGCCAGAGGAAGGAGCTGAGTTTAGGGTTTCCCAATTCCCAGGTCAGCTTTCTACCCACTGTACCATGATGCCTCTCTCTCTGCCTTTTAAAAAGTACATACCTCACTGAATATAGACAGGTGATGTAATGGATAGAATGATGACCTTGAAGTTGACATAACCCAAGTTTAAATCCTCCCTCAGTCATTTACTAGCCATGTGACCTTAGGCAAGTCACCAGTCCTCTTTGAGTTTTATTTCCCTCATCAAAATGAAGGAGATTGTACTCTTACTTCAAAAGTTCCCTTTTTTGACTATAAAACTTTGTTCCCGTGAATACGGTGGAATGCTAATATATCAAGAATTCAACAGGAAAACTAGAGTCATAATACAAAAGGGGAATGGAGACAGAGAGACAGAGACAGAGACAGAAAGGCAGAGAGAGAGAGACAGAGAGACAGAGAGAGAGAGAGAGACAGAGAGAGAGAGACAGAGAGACAGAGACAGAGAGACAGAGAGAGACAGAGACAGAGACAGAGAGACAGACAGAGAGACAGAGAGAGAGAGAGAGAGAGAGACAGAGAGACAGAGAGACAGAGAGAGAGAGAGTTTGCCTGGTGGTGAATGACAGTATAACATGGTGAATACATAGCTGGGTTTAGAACTTAGAAAGACCTGAGTTCAAAAGTTGCTTGGTTGTCTGAGTCTGGACAATTCGATTAACCTCTTGGTGCCCCAGACAATTCTTTAAGACTGTAAGTTGTAGAGTGATTACTCATCTGCCCTTATACTGAGAGTTTCCTCACTGGGAGTTCCCTACCACCATTAAATCACAAGTCTAGACAAAAAAAAAACCTATTTAATTTAAATTAAAAACATATCTATCCTTACTTGAAATCTCTTTTGTACAAGTATGCTCTTGTGATTACATTAAATTATGTGCATGTGGTCAGAACTCATAGCTCATTTAATCATTCATTGGGGCTAAATTAAATTTTAAAAGAAATTTTATTGATAGCTTTTGTTTTTATGTTGCTTTGATTTCTGAATGGATTTTCCCTATTCCTCTTCCTAGTCAGTCATTTGAAATTTAAAAAAAAAGAAAGAAAATAAATAAATTGCTATGGTTTTGTGACCTTCCCCAAATGTAATAGCTCTCTGGCTTCCTGCCCACTGGGAGACAGAATCCTAGTCTCCCACCATTTTTTAGCTTACCTGGAATCAGTCCTCCTTTCTTACATCCCTAGTGTCTTTTAGGCAATTCACTTACCCCATAGAGAAAACATCAGTAGAATAATATTAGCATAATTAGAGGGAGGGGGTGGGTTGGACCACAAGCATGAATTTTTTTCCATCAATACCTTTACTAAATTTTTTCAGTCATTTGTATCTATTATAATCAATTTTCTCCAATAATAGTGTCCTTTTGGAAAACTGACCACTACTGGACTATATTCCAAAAAAAGTTCTGCTTATACTCCTTCTTCAAGAGAAATAATCCCAGGGAAATAACTCAATTCTCTGTTTTCTGTTTCCTCCCACTGAACCTTTTTGTTGTTGTTGTTGTTGTTCACTCAAGTCTGATTCTTTGTGCTGCCATTGGCATTTTCTTGGTAAAGATACTGGAGTGGTTCACCCATTTTCTTCTCCAGCTCATTTTACAGATGTGGAAATTAAGGCAAACAGGATTAAGTGACTTAATCAGGGTCATACAGCTAGTAAGTGTCTGAGATTGGATTTGAAGTCAGGAAAACTTATCTTACTGACTCCAGGACCAGCACTCTATCCACTGTCCCTAATCAAGAACCCCAAATATACCCACTAAAGTTTTTATCCTTAATAAATCCACATACTCACATGAAGATTTTCTCCATCCAACAAGTCAAAATTCTCTGTCCAAAATCCTCCTTATATCAATGCTTAATACTCCCCCAAGACTTCTACCTATGCAACGAATCAAAACATTCTCCTCCAGTTCATCAAGTCCCAATACTCACACCAAGGCTTCTCCCAACCCCACATGACCCAATAGAACCAAGATCCTTACTCACTCCCTCCTTGTGTCTTATTTTCTAGACTTAGACTAAGTTTAGTTTTATGTTACCCCAAGGGATTTACATGTGATATTGTATCCAGACAGGACCCTGGTACCTAGAGTTAAACTTTCTCTTCAAACTATGGTGGTCTCAGTTACACCTACACCATGAGAGGTCTCAGAAAGATCTGCAGGACTAAAAACCACAGATGCAATCTATCCCATTGTTGAATATATTCTATAGAGTTAATATTTAACAAGTAATACTTGAAAGCAGTCTTGCAGACAGTTGGTGCTTAATAATAGCTTGTTTAATTTTGGCAAAATGAAATTGGCTCACTGTATTTTGACAAACGGGAATACACTTAGATATGTATGCTTAGCCCAGTCCCTGGCATATAGTAGGCACTTACTAAATGTTTATTGACATGGGTTATTTGAAATCAATATAAGCAATAACTAAATAACAAATAAGGGCCAGAAATGTTCTAGGCACTGAGGATAAAAGACATAAATGAAACTGTTGCTAGGCCTCAAAGAGCTTGCATTCTGTTGGAGTACATGTATTTGTGTGTCTGTGTGTGTATGCATGCATATATAATATATATATGTGTGTGTATACACACACATATATATAGTATATACATATCTGTATGTATGTGTTTGAATATATTTAATGTATCTTTATGTGCATGAATATTAGTAGATACATACCATGCTATATTGTTTTATGTTTAATTAGTGATTACACTGTCTCATCCTGCTTATTCATCTCTGCTTTATCTAAGGATTCTTTTATTAGGTCTCTATGCAGTGAAATATCAAAAGACAAAAGAATAAGTTATTATTATAGGCTTTATAACACAAGTGGGACTAACCTGGAGTTTTATCACTCAAAGTGATACATCTTGGAGGAAATAATCATTTTCTCACTTTCCCCCTTAATTTTCTCTGTCATGATCCCTTTCTTTCTTCATATTCCAAATTATTTTTGGTCAATAGTGCATAGAAAGAAGCAGGAAGTTGTGTTATTGCCAGACAAACCTTGGGCTCCAGCTGAAACCTTTGGGATTTTCTAGGTGAGGTATGAGAAGAACCAGTTGTCCAAGACTCCTATAAGCAGCACATCAGAAGAAGAAAAAAGGATTCTGCCTGTCAAGTTCTAAATGTCAATGTGAGTCTATCAAATGTGTGTTACTGGGATTTTTCAGCTTGTCTAACTTAAAAAATTTCATCAAGACAAATACTGGAGAAGTTGCAGGAAATAGATGAAGGAAAATAGTTGCAGGAAAAAATTAATGCATTGTTGGTGCTTTCCATTCTGGAAAGCCATTTGGAAGTACATGACAAAAAGTCACTAACCTACGATTTGACCCAGGGAAACCCCTAGTTGTTGTTGTTCATCCTTTGTTCTCAAAGAGGATCAATGATACCATGAGCATGTTGTCTTGACTTACACATGAAATTGGATTTGACCGATGCAGAGCTGTGCAAGGCCATCAGCCTCACTCTCTCTGGAATTCCAGAATATATGTACATGTATCTGTGCATGTATGTTTATTCATGTACATGTATATGTGCATTATGTGTATGTATGTATATATGTATGTGTATCACTTCTATTTGTAGAGCAAAAATCAGATAGTGCCTACCAATTAGGGAATGACTAAAGAAATCATGGGATATGAATGTAATGAAATAGTACTGTATCATAATGATAAAAGGGATGGCTTCATAGGAGTCTGGAAAGATTTCTGTGCACTGATAAAGACCGAAGTGAGTAGAACCAGGGGATCTATTTATGCAAGAACAACAATACTGCAAAGATAAACAGTTTTGAAAGACTTGAGAACTGTGATCAATGTAATGGCCCACAAGGTGATGTTTGCTACTCACTTCTTGACAGAGATGTGATGCAGTCAAAGAATATACATTTCTGGACGTGGACAATATGGGAACTTAAACAGGAGGAAGATTGACTTGCCTTTGGGAAATTACATAGCTACCTTAATGACTCTCAACTTTTCCCTGAAACAAAGATGTTTCTATTATAGATGCATATGTGTGTTGCATGTATGTATGTGATATGTATATATGTACACACATACATATATATTCAACAAAAGACTGATATTAACAATTGGAAAAATATTAATTGCTCATGGGTAAGCCAAGTCAATATAATAAAAAGGACAATACTGCCTAAATTAATTTACTTATCCAGTGCTATTCCAATCAAACTACCAAATCATTACATTATAGACCTAGAAAAATAATAACAAAATTCATTTGGAGAAATAAAAAATCAAGAATTTCAAGGTAATTAATAAAAAAAATGTGAAAGGTAGGATTGCACAGTAACAGATACCAAATTATATTACACAGCAGTAATGATCAAAGCATTTAATCCTGGGAAAAAAACAGAATGCTTGATCAGTGGAATAGATTAGGTTTACAATATATAGGAGCAAGTGGGCAAATTCTTCGGCAGAAAAAGTGATGATATCCATTAACAATCATTGGTATATCTGAGAGGGAAGGTAAATATGTTCATGAAGACTAAGCCATGCCTAAGAATACTTTTACTTGAGGAACAAACATTTGAGTGGGTAGGAGTGGGGGATGTAAAGGAGTAGATATATCAGATGATAATTGTGTAACAGGTAGTTTAATCAAGGGATACAGTTGAGTGGGAGGGTGTTTGACCTTCATCTCAGCAGGGTTTGGAGGAAAGGATGGATCTTGAAGGACAGGTATCATGGGAATGAGGTCCTGGGAAGCAGGTTGTCCTGGAAGTGGTTGTACAATAACAAGGCAGTCCAGTCCAGTCCAGACCACAGGATGAGGCATAGGGATGACAGTGGCCACACCTAGAAGGAAGCACCTCCCCCTTCCCAAAATGTTAGTGAAAAGATCATGAAAGCATAGATTTGGAATTGGAAGGAACCTTATCTACCATCGAATCTAACTGTCCCATTTGGAACCAAGAGAAATTAAGTGACTTTCAAGGAACACACAGCTGGTAAATTTCTGAGGCAGGATTCCAGTCTGGATCTTCCTGATTCCAAGGCTGTTACAAATCACTAATCAATAGTGCCTTGAGGCAGAACTCTTTTTGCCCTACGTTCCTTAGAGTGGTGGTGAGAGGTGAATCACGAAAATATTGGAAGCTCGCCCATTGACAATTCTCTCCTGTAGGTCAGATACCTAGCCCCTCATCTCTTTGAGCTGAGCTTCTATGGTAATAGTGGGAAGAGAAAGGACTTGGGTTCTAATTCTGCTTGTTACTTAACTCCCTGTGTAACCTTGATCAAATTCCTTCGACTCTCTCTGTTTCTTTTGTCTGTAAAACAAAAGAATTAGACCAGCTGACCTCTAGAGTCCTGGCAAGTTTGAGCACGGGAAGCTTCTAAAGCCTTGGAGCTACCATCACTGCCCTCCTCTTGCGCTTTCCCCAACTGGGAGCTCCTCTTCCACCCCTACTGCCAGGTGGTGCCCCTCAGCTGCACCTGTGCACATCCAGGCCCAGCTGTTAGGACCCCAGAGCATTCTCTAGAACAGCAGCAGAGGATTCTAATGTCAGCACAGAAACTTTGCTTCCTCTGAAGAAAGGGGGCTAGTTACATTGTTCTTTCATCTGGCTGCCTCTTCCCCAGAAACCATCTGCCAAATTGACTTTGCAGTTTGGGGAACATTTCATCTTCTCAACCAGCTGAACTATTCCTTTAGTTCATATCCATTACTTCTTTTTCCTGTGAGGAGTTAAATATTCCTGTCATGACTTGACCGTTTCAAAATTGCCTGATAGTTGTATCATAAAACAATGGCAAGCCAGTCTAATTGAATCTCTCTCTTTTTTTAAGTGCACACTGACATCCGATACAGAATAATAATGCTTAGCACTTACAGACAACTTTTCATCTTCAAAGCACTCGGCTACCATTAAAGGCTGCATTTGCAGAAGATAGATTCCCTTTCTCTGTGTCATACCAAATTGCATCAGATTGAATTCGAAGGGGCTGAGGGGATGAGGAACAAGGAACTCTCAGCCATGCTTAAAAAACAGAGTCTGAAAATAGGCACTGAGGGGACTTTTGGATGCTGTCCAGAAAATATTCTTCTACGACTGATTAGTCCACACATGTCTTTGAAGCAGATGAATTCTATGCCCATTTTAAAGGTAGGTAAACTGACATGAGATAGATCAAGGGCAGATTGTTTAATAGCCTTGATTCTACTTTATAATTGACAGCAGTGGTTGAATTATAAGAAGAGCTTTGAGTCAAGATCTATGGATTTAAAGCATTATAGATCTCGAAATTACGTCAGAGGCCACCTAATACAAATCCATCATTTTTATAGATGAGGAAATTGAGATCTAGAGAGATGACTTGCTAACGTCATACAGACAGTAATCATGAGAGGTAGGATTTGAAATTAGGCTACATCCTAAGGCAGGGAAAGAAATGAAAGCAGAGACACAGTGCCTGGCCCCAAGGAGATTTTAGTCCTGTTAGGGATGTTATAGAAAAGATTTCTACTTAGCTATGGAGTGGACTAGATAATATCTAGGTTCTCTTCCAACTCTTTAAGTTCAGAGATTTTGTGATGTTGTATGGCACACATGAAATGGGCAAAAAACAAAAATAAATTCAACAGTTCAATAATATCTACACATCGTGTTTAATTTTCCCCCATTTATTCTTTTTCTGTCTCAATGGCAAAAAACATTAATAAGCATTTACTATGTGCAAAGCATTGTTGGTTACTGAGGTACATAAATGAAAAATATGAATGGAGACATAGAGAGAAAAACATGAGGTATAGTATTGGACATGATGACAGGAAGACTTAGGTTCAAATACTACCCAGATCCTTATTACCTGAGTGTTTATGGGCTTAACTTCTATGAATCTCAGTTTTCTCATCTATAAAATGGGATCAATAATATCAATAGTATCTATTTCACAGGGTTAAGGTATCAAAACATGTTACAAATTTTAATTGTCATTTGAATGTCAGTTATTTTTGTAAAGAAGAAACATATTCACAGCACTGTGAGGACACAGATAAAGTATGGAGACAGGGTTGGCCTTCCACAAAGCCATGAAGTCAACAAAGTTTACCTCCAACATCAATGTCCTTTTTTTTCATTTTTTTCCGTTTTAATTTTAATTTATTTTCTTGGTTACATCATGCATTTCCACAAGGTTTTGAGTTACAGATTTTCTCCCCTTTTTGCCCCTACCCCCAGCCCAGAACATTGATCTCACTGTAAGGCCCCTCCCACAATC
>CM053595.1:98376745-98457766 GCA_028646575.1 Pseudocheirus occidentalis
ACAGTGGGATTGCTGTTTTAGGGTTGGGGCAGGGGCAAGACGGGGAGAAAATGTGTAATTCAAAAATGTAATGAAAATGAATAATGTAAACAAGAAAACAAATAAAAACTAAATTAAAAAAAATTAAAAAAAGAAATTATCTAGTCTAATTCCTTCATTTTTAAGATAATAAAACATTCCACAGGAACCATTTCCTGATGACCTCTTAATTCTAGTGCCTTGCCTCTGTTGATTTTTCCCATTTATCTTACATAAAACCTGTTTGCAAGTTGTTTTCTCCACTTGATTGTGAACTCTTGGGGGCAAGGATTGTCTTTTCTCTTCTTTTCTTTTCTTGTCTTTCCTTTCCTTTCCTTTCCTTTCCTTTCCTTTTCTTTTGTATAATGCGTCATCCATTCGAGGTGCTTAATATATGTTTATTGACTATCTGACTGACTGAGAGAGGAAGTGATTTACTAAAAGTCACAGAGGTCTATGGTAAGCACAATTGCAGACAAAATGTGGTCAATGCAAATGATAACCACAAAGAAATAAATTTTAGTTCTGATGACTAAAAAATGGGGGGAAAAAGAAGACAGTAACATCCATGAGAACAGGGATTAGGTTATATAATTCTTTTGTATTCCTCATACCACTTTGCAGAGTGATTGCTTTTTAATCATTCAGTCACATTCAACTCTTTGTGACCCTGCAGACCATTGGGTTTTCTTGGAAAAGATACTGGAGTGGTTGCCCTTTCCTTTTCCAGTGGATTTAGGTGAACAGAGGCTAAATGACTTGCAAAGGGTCATACACAGTGTCTGAAGCCAGTTTTGAACTCAGGTCTAATTCCCAAGTGCAGTAAGCCATCTAGCTGCCCCTCCCATACACACAGTGGTAGGCATGTAGTATAAGCTCAGTATTTATCAAATTGAATTGAAAAATACTATTAGACAAGCAAAATTAATACAGTCAAAATTGAAAGGAAAGCTTTTTTTAAAGGAAACTGGGGGAAAATTATATCATTTTTCTCTGATAAAGACTCATTTCTCAAATATATAGGGAACTGAGCCAAATTTATTAAAAAAAAGCTATTTACCTATTAATAAATGGTCAAAAGATATGAATAGGCAGTTTTCAGAAAATGGAATCAAAGTTACCAATAATCACATGAAAAAAATTCTCTAAATCACTACTGGTTAGAGAAATACAACTTAAAACAATGCTGAGAAACTACTTCATGTCTACCAGACTGACTAATATGGCAAGAAAAGGAAAATGACAAATGCTTGACAGGAAGTGATAAAAATGGGATACTAATACATTGTTAGTGGACTTGTGAACTGGTCTAACAATTCTAGAGAACAATTTCAAACTACCGCCCATAGGGCTATAAAACTGTGCATACCTTTTGATCTAGAAAACTACTACTAGGGATGTATCCCACAGTGATAAAAGAAAAGGGAAAAGGACATATTTATACAAAAATATTTATGGAAACTTTTTGTGGTAGCAAAATATAAATTGAAATTGAGGGAAGATCCATCAGTTGGGAAATGACTAAACCAGTCATGGTATATGATTTCAATGAAATATGATGCAATGAAATATGATGCAAGAAATGACAAGGGAAATGGTTTCAGAAAAACTTGGGAAGACTTATATGAACTGGTGCAAAGTGAAGTGAAGAAAACCAGTAGAACACTGTATAAAGTAATAGCAATTATTGTAAGGACAATTAACTGTGAAAGACATAGCTACTGTGATTAAGACAATGATCCAAGACAATTCCAAAGGACCCATGATGAAAAATGCTATTCACCTCCAAAGAGAGAACTCATATTTAGGCTGAAGCATATTTTAATGTTTTTTTATTTCTCTTGCAGTTTTTTGGTGTGCTTTCTTTTGCAACATGTTTACTATGGAAAAATGGTTTGCATTACTTCACATGTATAACTGATATCATGTTGCTTGCCTTAAGGCATGAAAAGGAAGGAGAGAATTTGAAACTTATGTTTTTTAAATTAATGTTAAAAAACTGTAAGTGTAATTGGGAAATAATGAAATACATATAAATACATTTTTAAAAATATAATATCAGTGTTACCTCGAAATACAGAGAACAATTTTCTATCTACTATATATTTGAGTGGCATTATGGCATTGTAGAAAGAGGGCTAGCTCCAGGATCACAAAATTATGGGTACAAATTCTATCTTCAACTGTATGTTATTGAACAAGTCACAACCTCTATGAGACAGTTTCATTCTTTGTAAAATGGATATAATAACCCTCACAGGGCTGTTGCAAAGATCAGATGAGTCAATGTATGTAAAGTATTTTATCAAGTTTAAAGTTAGATATTATTACTATACCTATTTCTGGGTTTTCAAGGCACAGTAAATGTGAGAGAATACATGCAGAAAAGTTTGCAGTATCATATTTTTTCTTTTTTTATTTAAAATTTTAAATATTTAATTAATTTTTTTAAATTAACATTTTGAGTTCCAAATTCTCTCCCTCCCTCCAGACTCATATTTTAACAACTTACTGTAACTTCAGATGGAGTGAAAAAGTATCAATATTTCAGTATTACAAATATCTATTTTGGCATCAGTACAAAGATACCCATTACCAATACAGATCATAAACAAGTGGTCTTTCAAGAAGTATAGTTGACAAAATCATCACCCTGTAGATGAAGTCATATAAACAACTAGTTGGCGGGGGGAAGGATAAAAACAGAATAAAGAATCATCCCCAAAATTCTGGAGGTAAATATTAATCATCAGTAATAGGTTACAGAGCAATGGGCAATTGAGATTTTTGATGATTTCTACTAATGATGAAGAAAAAGCAATGAAGTATTCAGGTTTTACTTTTAATGTGAACATACTGGCAGACTGATAATCCAACTACTTTTTGCTAGCAACGTCTAATAACGATATCTGAAATACACTAAATAACATACTCAATTAATTTATAAAAAGAAACAAACTTTAAGTAACCAAGACAAACAGGGGCAAGGCATTTGTGTAGTAACATAAGCTAGAAGCCCTCAGTCTGGGCAGAGAAATCAGGCTGCCTCAGAGCCAAGGCCATGAACTACAACAGATTCTGCAAACAGACACCATGTGGCCAGTAGCCAGGTTGAATAAGTATTTAATGGACATCTTTTCAGCTGCAGTTCAAGTGCAATGGGGAAATAAGAGCATTCAGAAGTCAATAAAATAACTGGAGTCCCTGAGATGAAATGGAATTTCACAAAATCAAAATATATGTAAATTCTAAATATCATTAATTTAAAATACACAAATTCCCAAGATCTATATATCTGCTTGCAGAACAATTCTAATGCATTAAATCAAATTGTACTCAGGTCAGATTGGTGGAAAATTAAATTCTATTTCTGAATTTAGAGGGTATGGTAAAGACTTTCCTCCAAATATATATATATATATATACATATATGTATATATATATATATATATATACATAAACGAACCAAGTCCAAGTCTGACTAGAGAACAAAAATGTTGTTATGCAAAAAAAAAGTAAAAGAAGAAAACAACACAGCTGTATGACACAGAGGAAATGTGGCAAGAGTGGTTAGAATAAGAGAAAAGAGGAATTTACATGCTTCTGTTGCAATCCCAAGTTGACCACTGTCACATATATTGGGGAAAAGTATGGTTCTATGTCTCTGTTACTCCATGTGTTTACTGGAGTTTTCCTTGTTTGGGTTTGTGTCGACAAGATCAGAGAAAGTTCTGGTTTGCCTTTGTGGTATAGACAACCCTAACATTTTGTAGTGTTTATTTATTTGTTTTAGTTTAAAAAAAAAAGAATCTAGAATAGCTAACAAAAGTTTTAAAAAGTAATAGCGATGCTTACATAAACTCAAAGTAATAGGTGCAACATAATTAAGAAAATAATATTATCTTTTCTGAGCAAGACACAAAACAAAACAAATCCAAAAACATTTGGCTCAAATTAAATGCAACCTTGGTTCTTATAATTGAAAATCCATTTTAACCAAAATTTGCTCAGTCCTAAACAGTCTATATTAATAAGAAATTACTGCTGGAAAGCTAAAGAACAAAAATAAAGTTAACAATCAAATCAAAATGATTCCCTCATAAAGTAAATTCCAAAATATTATAACTTTGTAGGCCTAATTCCTGTGTGTGACTTGGATAAGCAAATACACATCTGAGTTTCCTATTATGATGTTGAATGAGGTTGCTATTAGTCAGAATGTATTTCCTAACAGGGGTCCTGGGACTGGAACTGATAGCCTGCATCTAAATGCAGAGCTTTCCGAATGTGGAACCACTTTTAAAACCACAAGGCCTATTGTACCTTCAGACCAGTGTAGAGTTATTAAATTCAATTGTGTAGTCTTAGAGTAGGTGTTCTTAAGATGGATTTTTAATTTCAGGACATCTGTGAACTTTTTTTTAAATGTTGATAATTGTATTTCAATATGGTTTCCTTTGTTATGTGTTTTATTTTATGCATTTTAAAGCATTCTGAGAAGGTTTCTCAGACTGCCAAAGCAGTCCATGACACCCCCTGCCCACACACACACACACACACACACACACACACACACACACAAATGCACAAATGCACACACAAGGTTAAGAGTATCTGATTTGGAAATTTAAGGAAAAATCCAATAAATCTCAGCCCAAATTTCACAGCTAAATTCTGATCAACTTACCTCAACTTCTACCTTTGTGAAGAGCTGGCAAAAAGTAAGCATACAAAGCTGAATGCTGGAGAATGGGAAAAGAGACAATGCCATCTTTATACAAGAACACAGAAATTATTGAATGCTACGCATTATTCTTTTCATTTCCTGAGCATCAGACAACAAAAATTTTACTTTCAGAGGTGTCCTTTTTCTACTGATAATGCTCCATAATAATTTGCTACAGGCTTGAAAATGTATCATTTTTGCTATGCAAAAGTTAAAACTGTGAGATATTTGTCAGTCTGCCAACTCAGCAGACTAAATATAAAATTTGAAATCTTTCCAACAAGGAACTATTTAAGACTTCACTTTAAGGTCTATTAGATAGCAAGTGTCTCCTAAACATGACCCTAAGCTTCTAATATTTTCTAATTGATATCAGGAATCATATGTCCTACTCCTTCAAAGAAGATGCATCTTTATCATATCATACAGCATCAGACAGCATTCTGAGTTCTAAGCTTTATTTAAAACAAAATTAAGACTTTCATTAAAACTGGTTAGAATCTTTCAAAGACTGGTTCTGAAATGGGAGATTTCTGGCAGATTTCTTAACGCCTTAAAGATGATTTTTTTTTACTTTTTAAAAACTGTTTTCACAAAAGCATTCATCTTTAAGTCTTTTAAAAATATGTGCTCTATGGCTGAGCTTAAGCACTCTTAACTACAGTGGGTTAAGCCAAGTGGAAGTCCACATTAAGGCCAGCACTGGTATGCAGATCCTCAAGGACCAGGAGTCCACCATGCTACCTAAAGTGAACTGACCCAGGTCAGAAATGGTGCAAGACCAAACTTCTGAGTTCATCAATAATAAGATTAGCCCATGAGGGGAAACTTCTAGACTGGGTGAGACAAGAAGACCACAGTATGCATGTATGTGTGTGCATGAATGGGTACATATATGCACATACATAAAAATATATGTATATCCATATATATGATTCATTTATGGAGTGCAATGTAGTGTAATAGATGCTTATTCAAAACAACAAAGAACACGTTTTAAAAATTAGACATATTTTTGGAGCTGAAAAATTACTCCGAGTAACAAAGGATTTTTTTAAAGATGGAAGTCAAAATAAGAAAGCTAGGAAATAAGAGGTTTACCACTTCCATATCTAATTATATGAAAAGCAGTGTGGCATAATGGATAGAGAGCTAGACATGGAGCTAGGAATATATGTGTATAAGTGCCTCTGACACTGACTGACTGTGTGGCCTTGGGTAAATCTTGAAAGTCTCAGTGTCAGAGGCAACTCTTTAAGACTGTAAGTTGTAGAGAAGGTAGAGAAGGTACCAATCTCAACCTGAACTGGAAAGGGAGTTTGCTTATCTGAGTGTTTCCAGGACTGATGAAATCATAAGTCTGGTCCTTATCCCTCTACCTCATTATAAATTGTTAATTTAACCATCCTTTCTCACAATTTCCAGCTAAAACAGAAAAGATCTCTTTACTGTTATCAATGAAATATATTTAATTCTTCCTTGTTGATGAAAGCAGTGGCATAGAGAATTCAAAAATTATTCTAATCACATTTGGAAGTTAACATTTATACTTGTATTTTAATAAGTTGCTTTGAGAATTCAAAACCTTGAAATTCCTATTTACTGTTAATAGTTCAAAAAGGAGAGTCTCAAGAAGTAATAACTTTTCCCAAGGTCCACTACCACACACTCCAGTTTTCTGAAGATTTCTGCTATGATTTTACCTCCTCTTTTTACAATTCTCTTTTTCTGCAATATTGAGCAAACATTCAAATGAATAACCAAATATTTCTTCCTAAGAAGTCAAAGGTAAAATGGATTCAGTCAAAGATTCAACTTTTAAGATAAGTTTTCTTTGGGTATCTTCTTTTTTTGCACTAGCCCTCTTTGCTAAATTAGAGCATGAATGACATGAGCAGAAATATGTTATAATTATTAAAGCCAAACATGATTGAAATATAAGCAGAATACTATAATGAACATCTATGCTGCTCTATGGTATGATTACTTTTTGGGGGGGGCGGAATGAGGGTATTGGTTTTTAATATTAGAATAGGGAATTCCTGGTAGAGAAACCTTCTATAAGAAATCAGAATAGCAACTATTATCCTCATGGAGTTAACTGTAGTACTGAGAGGACAAATGACTAAATGATTTGCCCAGGATCACAAACATAGTGTGTGTCTGGGGAGTAATATCTGTACCCAGGTCTTCCTGACTGCGAGGACAGCTCTTTATCCACTATAATACAATGTTTTTTCTAAACAGTCTGTACTTTCTGCAACAGTCTTAATTTTGAGTAAAAAAAATGTATTTTAACTAGATCATATAAAGAGATTATATTTGTATAAGAGCACATGTCCAAATTTTTTATTTGAAAAATATGATTACTATACATCTATGGGTACCATCTGAGTATCCTATAACTTGCTGATCTTATGGTTGTTCAGTTGTTTCAGTTGTGTCTGACTCTGTGTGACCCCATCTGGGGTTTTCTTGGCAAACATACTTGGGTAGTTTTCCATTTTCTTCTCCAGCTCATTTTAGAGATGAGGAAATTGAGGCAGACAAGGTTAAGTGATTTACCCAGAGATACACAACTAATAAGAGTCTGAGGCCACATTTGAACTCAAGTCTTCTGAAATGCAGGCCTGGAGCTCTATCCACTACACTAACTAGCTGTTCTTCACTGATTTTAGTGGAATATATAAGAATATGGAGAAAATGAATGTCATAACAAATAGAAGTTATGACTGAAGGGACGGTGAAACATTTGGTACTATTGAACTAAATGACAATGTGCATGAATATTTTATTGTTGAAGGAAATACAAATTATTTTTTCCTCAACTATTTCTGGACTATTAAGTCAATAATATACTCTATCATCATGTAGATAAAATCATTTGAGCTAAACACATACTTACACAGGGAACAAAATAGGCCATAATGAACACATGTACCATGAAGAAATAATTGAAATATAGATATTCCTTCAGTAGCTTCCTGTCACCAAACATCAAACTGACTCAGACCTCAATAACAGTGAATTAAACATAATTCTTTGTGAGAGAGGGAACATTGACAGAATATTTTAAATTGCTGTTTCATAATCAATTTAATAAAAGTGAAAACAATTTCAGCTTTTCTTATATACTTCTTAAAAACTGTTGATGTTGAACATTTTTAAACAATGTTCCTTTACGAACAAAACCAAAATTTGGCATCTTCAGATATCCAACACAAATTTAGATTCACAACACCAAGTACTGATAATACTGTACTGGGCCAATAATTTTGAAGTAAGTTGTCACTATCTACACTGTATCTAAGAGTAACTTCAAAACTGAGGCATTATCAAAACACAGTAATTATGATTAAGCATCAAGCAATGGAACAATCTGAAACTGAAATATTTTCATGTAAAACTAAACAAGCTATTTCTTCAGAAATGACAAAAATCTTCAAAGATCATCATGATACTGTGTATAATCTGTATTTAGCATATCAGAAAACAAGGATTTATCTGATTTGCAATGGTACTTTCTGCCAAGACTTGCCATTCACTTATCAGTTAGAAAATCCCAAGTCTCTGACATGAAACCTTTACAAGAAATGGCAAGTTTCTCTTCACTAATGGTAGATATATCCTAATCTAAACATATTAGTGGCAAAATACACAACTTACAATGTATACCCCTGCCATGTCCAGGTCACAGTATCCTAAAACAAAAAGAATATTCAGAATGTTAGTGGGGGATTGAGGTGGGAGAGAGACTAAGTTATATGTAACTAAATTCTTTATTGTTTAAGAATATTCAAATTTACAAGTGAATTTAATAAGTCAGTGATTTTCATAAAAGTTATCATGTGTTTCTATATGGAAATAAATTACACTAAAAATTCTTTGACATTTATGTTCACAAATGTTTAGCTTTAATTTGAAGGGAACATATAGGTGATTTTAGAGGTAATTAAACATATTATTGGAGATTAGACAGTTTCATATTGAAAGTAAAAATTAAATTAGAAAGAAAATCTCAAAAAAGACAACACTGAAAGAAAATTCCCAGGAGAAATGTAGAGTAAAAGTATGTTAAAATACCAAGATGGCAGCATAGAAGCAGGAAAACTCCATGAGCTCCCCCCATAATCACCTCAAATACCTATAAAATATGACTCTAACCAAACTTTAGAGCTCCAGAAACCCCAAAATGACAGAGAGAAACAAATCTTCTGAAGGCAGCCAGGCAGGCAAAGAAGAAGGGTACTTTGCAGAGCACTGGTAGCCAAACTCAGCCCATCATAAGCACTGAGCCCACAGTTTTAGCCCCAGGGTGGCCTCATTAAGCCATGGCTGGAGGGACTTTCAGGAGAGTGGATCATCAGCAGCTGTGGTAGTTTCAGAAATTATCAATGCATAAATGCCAAAGACAAAGTAAAAGGTCAGCGTGGACTTTGGGAAGAGGGGTACCTAGAGTGTAGTCTGGTCTCTGCCCCTGGAAGGGAGAAGCAGCTTAGGCACAGCAGCCATACAGCCACCTCCACTAGGCTGCTTCATAGATCCTGGCCTGAAGATCATACAGGGACAAAGTGAGCATTCTGAGGGGTAATCACTCTTCCTTTAACCTTCTTGGATCTGAGCACCATCTTGAGTAGAGGTCCTGGGGTATGTGACAAGGTGCCAGAGCCTGTAGAGGTTTCAAAGAGGGCACCCAACTAATAGCTCTCATACCTGCAAAAACCCCAGTGATTTGGGACAAAGCTCTCCTCTCTGCAAGTAGAGTTCTACTGTGGCAAAAAGCTCAAAAGTCAAGTAATTGACAGCAACACATGCAAGCAAAGGAAGCAAAGCAAACACAGCAATCCAACTTTAGATTCTTTTTTAGGGAGTAAAAAGGATATAAGCATGGAACAGAAGGAAGACAGCATAGTCAGAACCCCTGCACCAAAACCTTCCAAGAAAAACATGGACTGGTTACAGGCCACAGAGGAGCTTAAGAAGGATTTTGAAAACAAATAAGAGAAATGGAGAAAAAAAATTGGGAAGAAAAATGAGAATGATGCAAGAAAACCATGAAAAGTGAGTCAATGACCTGACTGAAGAAAACAATACCTTAAAATAGACTAACTCAAAAAGCAAAAGAGGCTCAAAAAATAGTGAGGAGAAGAATGCCTTAAAAAGCTGAATTTGCCAGATGGAAATAGAATCTCAAAAGCTCGCTGAAGAGAATAATTCCTTCAGGAATAGACTGGAGGAAATGGAAGCTAATGACTTTCTGAGAAATTAAGATACTATTAAATAGATCCAAGCAAATGAAAAAAATAGAAAGCAATGTGAAATATCTCCTTGAAACAAACAATGACCTGGAAAATAGATCCAGCAGAGATAATTTAAAAATTATTGGACTACCTGAAAGCCATGATCAAAAAAAAAGAAATTAGAAATCATCCTTTAAGAAATTCTCAAGGAAAACTGTCCTGTGTTTTAGAACCAGAGGGCAAAATAGAGGTTGAGAGAATTTACCAATTGCCTCTTGAAAAAGATCCCAAAAAGAAAACTCCTAGAAATATTATAACCAGGTTCCAGAGTTTCAAGATAAAGGAGAAAATATTGCAAGCAGACAAGAAGAAACAATTTGAAACCAAACCAGGATAAGACAGGATCTGACAGCTTCTACACTGAGGGATAAAAGAGCTTGGAATATTATATTCCAGAGGTCAAAGGAACTGGGATTAAAACCAAGAATCACCTACACTCAGTAAAACTGAGTGTAATGTTTCAGGGGAAAATATGATTATTCAATGAAATAGAGGACTTTCAAGTTTTCTTGATGAAAAAACCAGAGTTTAATAGAAAATTTGATATTCAGATACAAGAAGCAAGAGAAAGATGAGAAGGTAAGCAGGAAAAAGAAATCATAATGAACTTATCAAAGTTGAACTATTTAAATCCCAACATGGAATTGTAACTCATGAGACTTTCTCTGTATGAGGATGGTTGAAGGGAATATATATGTATACATACATTTGTATGTATGTATAGGAGGCTTTATGTGATTATAAACTATGCTGCTTCCCTCATAACCACCTCAAACACCTATAAAATATGACTCTAAAAATTTTTTAGAGCTCCAGAATTCACAAAAGTAAAGAGAAACAAAGCTCCCACTGAAGGAAGCCTGACAGGCAGGACAGGAAGGGCTCATTGAAGCCCATTGGGAGTCAAAAGCAGCCAGGCCTGAAACTGCAGCTTGGTCCTGGGGCAACCAGGACAAGCCGCAGCTGGAGGTTTCAAGAGAGCAGATCACTGGCAGCTGTTGCCAATTCCAGAATTACCAAACCATAAGAAACAAGGACAAAGTGAAAGGTCAGTAGAACTTGGCTAAATGTGGGGGAGAAAAGTGAGTCTGGCCATCAGCCTCCAGGGCAAGAAAGCAGTAAAAGCTGCGTCCCTGCAGCTGCCTCCATCTGGCTATTTTCAGAGCTCCCGGACTGCAGACTGCAGGGGGGGGCAAGTGAATCATTCAGAGGCTAAGTGATCTTGCATTAAGTGACCTGGATTGGGATTGTGGGGTGGCCCTGAGGTGCATTTTCAGTGAGCCAAAGCTGGTGGGGGCTGCAGAGGCCTCCTAATAGCTCTGGCATCTGCGAAAACCCCAGTGATTTGGAACAAAGTTTTCCTCTCTGGAAGCAGAGTTCCACAGAGCTAAAAAGTCAAGTAGTTGAATGCAACATGAGCAGGCAAAGGAAGCAAAGTAAGAACAGCAATCTGACTTTAGATTCCTTTTTTGGGGACAAAAAGGATGAAAGCATAGAGTGAGAGGAAAACAACACAGTCAGAACTCCCACATCAAAAGCTTCCAAGAAAAATGTAGACTGGTTACAAGCCATAGAGGAGCTTAAGAAGGATTTTGAAAACCAAATAAGAGAAGAGGAGGAAAATTGTGGAGAGAAATGAGAATGATGCGAGAAAATAATGAAAAGAGAGTCAACAACCTGACTAAAGAAAAAAAAACACCTTAAAAAATAGACTAACTCAAGTGGCAAAAGAGGCCCAAATGAGGAAAAGAATACCTTAAAAAGTTGAATTTGCAAGATGGAAAAAGAATCTCAAAAGCTTGCTGAAGAGAATAATTTCTTCAGAATTAGAGTGGAGCAAATGGAAGCAAATGACTTTATAAGAAATTAAGATACTATTAAACAGATCCAAACAAATGAAAAATAGAAGGCAATGTGAAATATCTCCTTGAAAAAAACCACTGACCTGGAAAATACATCCAGGATACACAATATAAAAATTATTGGACTACCTGAAAGCCATGATCAGAGAAAGAACCTAGAAAGCATCCTTCAAGACACTCTCAAGGAAAGTTGCCCTGATATTTTAGAACCAGAGCGCAAAACAGAACTTGAAAGAATTCACTGCTCACCTCTTGAAAAAGATCCCCAAAAGAAAACTCCTAGGAATTTTATAGCCTGGTTCTGGAGTTCCCAGATCAAGGAGCAAATATTACAAGCTGCCAAGAAGAAACAATTTGAATACTGTGGAAACACAAACAGGATAACCCAGGATCTAGCAGCTTCTACATTAAGGGATTAAAGGGCCTGGAATATGATATTCTGGAGATCAAGGGAGTTAGGATTAAAACCAAGAATCACCTACCCAGGACAACTGAGTATAATGTTTTAGGGGAAAATATGGTCATTCAATGAGGTTGAAGACTTTCAAGCATTCTTGCTGAAAAAAACAGAACTGAATAGAAAACTTGACATTAAAATACAAGAAGAATGAGAAGGAAAATATGGAAAAGAATTCATGAGGAACTTATCAAAGTTGAACTATTTACATGCCAATGTTGAAAAACAACAATTGTAACTTAAGAAACTTTTCTCAGTATGAGGATAGGTGAAGGGAATATAAATGTATTTATATATGTATACATACACTTATGTCTTTATAGGAGGGTATATATGCATATGAATACATACAGGAGTGTATGTATATATGTGTACATAGACAGAGGGCACAGGATCAATTGAATAGGAGGGGATGATATTTTAAAAGGTGAAACTGAGAGGTAGGAGAGGAATAGAAGGAGAGGAGACAGGGAGAGTCAGAATGGCATTAATCATCTCATACAGAAGAGGCAAGTGATAATTGTTACAATGGAGGGCAAGAACAGGAAGGCAAAAGGGAATGTGTCAACCTTACTCTCGTTGAATTTGGCTTAGGGAAGGAATGACATACACTCTAATTGGGTATCTTGCCCTACAGGAGAGTAGGTGGGATGGGGATGAGAGGGGGGATGATGGAGGGGAGGGCAGGTTGGAGTGGGCAGGTTGTAAAGGGACTTCTGTAAAGGGACAGGGAAAAGTGGAGAATATAACAAGTAGGGGAGGGATAGGAAGGAGAGAAATATAGTCAGTCTCTCACAATATGTCCATTGTGGAAATATTATGTGTAACTACACGTGTACAGCCTGTTTGAGTTGCTTGTCTTTCTAGTGGGGATGGGTGATGAGGTTGGGAAAGAATCTAGAATTTAAAGTCCTAAAATCAGATGTTAAAAATATAAATATATATATATGTCTATTTATATTATTATGACTATTTACATGTAGCTGGGAATTAAGATATGCAGGCACTGGGATAAGGAGATCCATCTTGCCCTACTGGAAAGTTGGAAAGGGGGATGGCAGAGGATAAGAGAGCAGATTGAGGGAGGGGGTAAAAATGGGATCATTGTTTTGGGGTGGTAGGTAGGGGAAAGATGGGGAGAAAATCTGTAACTCAAAATCTTGTAGAAACAAATGATGTAAGCTAAAAATAAAAACAAAATTAATAAAAAAAAGAAAAATGTTCATTGTAACTTATGAAACTTTTCTCAGTATTAGTATAGGTGAAGTGAATATAAATGTATGTGTGTTTATAATATATATGTATGTTTGTATGCATATGTATACACACATATATATGTCTATATGGGAAGGTATACTTTATTTGAGTACATATATGAATATATGTACATATGTGTACAAGTATACATAGACAGAGGGCACAGGATTAATTGAAAAGGAAGGGATGATACTTAAAAGGTAAAATTGAGAGATGAGGGAGGAATATAATGAGAGGGAAAGGAAGAGACAGAATGGTGTAAATTTTCTCATATATAAGAGGCAAGGGAAAACTGTTACAATGGAAGCAATGAACAAGAGGGCAAAAGGGAATGGGTCAACCTTAATCTCACTGATTTTGGCTTAGGGAGGGAATTACATACACACTTAAATAGGGAATCTCACGCTATAGGAGAGTAGGGGGGAAGGGGATGAGAGGGGGAATGATGGAGGGGAGGGCAGGTTGGGGGAAAGGGTAGTTAGAAGCACACACTTTTGAAAAGGGACAGGATCAATGTAGAAAATAGAACAAGTGGGGGGTAGGATAGAACGGAGGGGAATATATTCAGTCTTTCACAATATAACCACTATAGCAATGTTTTGTGTAGCTGCACATGTACAACATGTTTTGAACTGATTATCTTCCCAGTAAGGGTGGGTGATGAGGGAGGAAGGAAAGAATCTGGAATTCAAAGTTTTAAAACAAAATACTTAAAAATATATATTATTTTTTTTACATGAAACTGGGAAATAAGATACACAGGCACTGGGGTAAGGAGATCCATCTTGCCTACTGGAAAGTCAGAGTGGGGATGGAGGAGGATATAGGAGAAAGCAGACTGGGGGAGGGAGTAGTATACAGTGGGATTGCTCTTTTGGGGTGATGGGTAGGGGAAAGATGGGGAGAAAATGTGTAACTCAAAATCTTGTAGAAATGAATTATGTAAACTAAAAGTAAACATAAAATTTAATTTAAATTTAAAAATTAAAAGTTCTATAAAATAAAGAATGTGAAAATATAATAAATTCAAATTTATGATCAGATGCTAACCTTACAATATTTTATGGAATTTAATTAGTGCCACCTTTTTTGTCAAGAGACTAGAGGGGAAATAAAATTGACTTCTGAACTGGAAGTGTTTTGGGTTTTTCTAGTTAACTAAAAACTACCAGGGGCCTCCTCACCTCAGTAATGAAGATCAGGTACAACTTGCCCCGCTAATAGAAAAGTGCACACAACTCTGATTTTAAAAAAAGTCCTCAGAGCCAACAATATTTCCCTATTTACTCCCCAACACCCCATTTACAAATTCAAATGTGAACCTGTAACCCAAAGGAAATATATTTTATCTTCTAAAAATTAAATGTTAAGTAAAATGTGACTCTGATACCATTTGGGGCAAATAACCTCTCAAATGTTGGAAGGATCACAAAAAGCTACTCGGATTGTTTAAAATGTTTGAAATTTCTTCCATTAGTAATTTACAGTGCTTACCAACTTATTTGGATATCTCAGAAGTATTGGCTGCACTGGAACTCCTGGAATGAAAGCTCCTAAAGACACAAAGAAATTTTGCAATTTGTTTTTTTTTATATCAATGAAAACTATTAAAGCAAAGAAAATATTTAAACAGTAGAGAAGCAATATGATATTCCAGATGGAGGTCAGACTCAGAGACAAAAAACCCCAGGTTCAAGGTCTGCCTCTAACACATTCGAGATGGGTGATCATCACAGAAAAATCACTTAATCTTATCACTCCATTTATCTCTCTCAGGTGAAGTAAGAGGCCAGTGGCTCATCCACATACTTAGGAAATCATTTCTGTAGATGAAATCTCAGAGCTGGCTCCTATTGCTTCCCCTTAAAAATGACTAAATAGTAAAAACATCAGAGATATTGATAAATGTTAGTCTTATAAGGCAGTTTGATGATTCAGTGGATATAGGCCACTGGGTCTGGAGTTTAGAAGATCTAAAATCAAATCCAGCCTCAGACACTTACTAGCGTGACCCTGAACAAGTTACTTAACCTCTCTGTTTGCCTAAATCCACTAGAGAAGGAAATGGCAAACTACTTCAATATCTTTGTGAAGAAAACTCCACGGACAGTAGGGGTATGCTACAGTCCATGCAGTCACAAAGTTGGATGTGACTGAACAACACAGTCTTATAAAAACAAGTAAATATTTAGAAGGATTTCAGAGAAACTGGGGGAAATGTCAAATTGTTGGATTTTTTTCACATTGCTCCAACTTTAGGAATTTACATAGAGGGCAAAAACTCTGGGGAGACAACCTGCTGAGGCCTGTTTGATTATTTACAAGCCCAGATTCTCAATCTATCCAATGGGAGAGAGGAATAGTAATATAAGATCAGCAGGCTTGAATTCTTAGACATAAAAAAGAATGCCATAAATTTTGTGCCTTTACAAAGACTGAAGACTTTTTCTTGATATAAATATTCAAATAAATACCCAATAGCTATTTTGTAAGATTTTTAAAAAATTCTTTTTTCAATCAAGAAAAAAAAATCCTCTTCTCCCTCCCCTTTTAATTCTACCGATAAAGGAAAAAACAAAACCCCTATTGAAAACATGTATAGTCAAGCAAAATTAATTCCCTCCAATTAGACAAATCCCCCCAAAATATGTTTCCATCTGCATTATGAGTCCATCATTTTTCAGTCCTGAAGTGGGAGCCTGCTTCATCACATCTCTTCGGGAATTCTAGTTGCTCATTACATTGATCAGAAGTGTAAAGGCTTTCAAAGTTCTTAGTCTCCGCAATTTCATGGGTTATCATCAATTCACTTGAGATGGCAGCACAGTATAGTAAAAAGTACTCTAGATTTTTAGTTAGAAGACCTGGATTTGAATCCTAACTCTGTCACTTACTACCTACCTATATAACATTGAGTTACGGAGCTTCAGTTTCCTCATCCTTGAAATGAAGTCCAAATGATCCCTAAGAGCCATGATAGCGTGAAATTCTATGCTCCTTCAAACAATTTTATACCTGTTTGGCAAAATAAACTATTAAAATTCACTCACCTGGCTTAAAAGTGATGAGACAGGTACGATTAGTGCAGGTGCCTTCTGGGAAGACTAGCAACTTGAGAGAACAAGGAATATATTTATTATTTCAGTCTCATTAACAGATCAGCATTTTATTTACCTTAATACTGCAGAATTGTTGCCAGTTTCATTTTAATGCCCTAAAAGAACAAAGACTAACACATAAGATTCCATAGAAGTCATTGATTTTTCTTTCAATTTCCCTCTAAAATTTAGAGTCTTAAATAATAATAATGGTAATAATGACGGTAGAATCTTCAACATGACTTCCATGACAAGGTTTCTGAACCTTGCACATACTTGGCACTCAGAAATACTTGTTATTGTTAATAATAATGTCTCAAGCTAACTTGAAGCACAGAGAAGAGGCTCTAATGAGATTTGCACTGAAATGAATATTAGAGTGTGTTCTAGTTTTCCTTCAACATTTATAATACTTTGGTCAAATAATTTCTTAGTTCTTCATTTCAGTTTTCCCTTTCAAAAACAGTACTAACCTCTTATCACATATGTCCCAGAACTAATCATTAAGATAATCATCAAATGTTTTACTGAACAAGATAACACACGGAATACTCTTTTTATAATATTAATAATTAATGTTTGCATCAAATTTTAAGGTTTGCAAAGCACTTGCAATATATTATCTCATTTGACACTCAGAACAATCCTGGTGAAGTAGTTATTATTATCACCTTCATTTTATAGATGAGGAAACTGAGGCAAACAGAGGTTAAGTGACTTGTTCAGGGCCACGCAGTTCATAAGCAGCTGAGTGGGGATTTGAACTCAATTCTTCCTGGATCAAAGTCCAACATTCTTTATGTTACACCACCTAGCAGTCTAATAAGCCATTTGCAAAATGAAGATGATAAATTAGTATAATTATAATTCTCTCATTAAAAATTATTCCTGACAATGCTGATGTGATATTAAAGCATTATTCCATTTGATTGTCATTGTTGTTGTTTGATTGTTTCAGTCATGTCCAAGTCTTCCTAATCCCATTTGAAGTTTTCTTGGCAAAGATACTGGAGTTTAACATTTCCCTCTCTAGCTCATTTTACAGATGAGGAAACTGAGGCAAATAGGGTTAAGCTACCTGCCCAGTCACACAACTGATAAATATCTGAAGCTGGATTTGAGTTCAGGTTTTCTTGACTCCCAGTCAAGTGCTCTATTCAAGGAGTGCCATGGAGCTGCCATCAGATCAGTAGATGATACAAAAGTGAAAACGGTAAATGTTAAAGAGGCTGTGGAAAGATAGGTATACTATCTTTCTAGGAGAAGATAGATACTAGGAGATAGTATATACTATCTTGCACTACTGCTAGAGCTTTACACTTTAAAAACAATTTAGAATTATGATTTTAAAAGTGCTTTAACTGTACATGTATGCGCTTTAGCCCAGAGATGTAACCACCAAGCATATTCTCCGAAGAGATCAAAGAGATGAAAAGGTATCATATATATAAAATATTAATATCAGCAATTTTTATAGTAGCAAAGAACTGGAAACAACAGATTTCCATCTTTTGGGGAATGACTGAACAAATTGGGGTATATATGAATGTAGTGGAATATTTTTATTCCAAAAAGAATGACGAATATGAAAAACTCAAAGACTTGTATGAACTGATTGACAATAAAGTATGCAGAAACAGGACAACTTACATCAGAGGTATGAAAATTAAGCAGCTGGCCACCAGCAGCCACAAATTCATAAGAGCTGCCCAAAACCAAACCAGGTTAAAATGTAAAACGCAACTTAAAAATTAATAAAAATGCAACACAACAGAGATAATGTTAATTATGGTTTTCTAGTTCAATGTGCATTCTGAAGGAATTCATTTCTACTTGGGTTTGACACCATGGACTACACTGATGACTACATAATGTAAAAACAACATTGAAAGACTTCTGAACTCTGATCAAGATTATGATTTCAGAGGAATGATGATAAAGGAGGCAGCAGTCTAGAGGTAAGAATGAGGCACATGTTTTCATATCTAAATGACATGTTCTTTTGCTTTACTAAACTTATTTTTTCTTACAAAGGAAGATTCTATTTTTTCTTTTTTCTTTTTGATAGGAGAAGAATCAGTTGAAAGTGATAACTCTATAAGTCTCTGAATGGAAGGAGATGTCTACATTCAGAAAAAGATCCAGAAAGACCTGAGTTTAAATGGAGACTGAAGCAATACATGCTATCGTTCTTTTCTATGTTTGGTTTTCTTTTTTCTCATTGTTCACTCCATTGGTTACAACCCTTCTATACAACTAGACTATTGTACAAGGTGAAAGAGCTTGCAGATCCTATACATGATTGTGTGCCACCATGGGGGGAAGGGGGTGAAGAGAAGGGGAGAAAATCTAAAACTCAAGTGATTCTGGAACTGAATCTTGTAAACTAAAAGTAAACAAACAAGTCAATAAAAAATTTTTTTAAGAATAAAAAAAGTGATAGTGATGTTTTTAAAAATCAATAAAATATTCTAAAAATCTAATAAGTACATTAAATATTCTCAAATTCAAACTAATACATAAATTAATAAATCTACAAAATCATAAAAGACAACTTTTGAGGAGAAGTAAATATATATTTCACCTGTGGCCATTCACCTCTTGAAGTGGCTCTCTTTCTTATTTCATTTATTGTGGTCTTCCGAGAATCAGGGTCTACACGGGACACCAGCACTGGCTGAATAGCTCGCAATACTCCTTTTAAAACAAGTAAAAAACCACAGATAATACTCTTGGTTAAAAGGTAGTAAGCTAAGTGACAAAAACGCTGGTATATCAGTCTATAAAAGGAAGTTAGCGTCTTCCTTGGTGAGGGGAGGGGGGGGTAGTGGTGGCAAAGGAGCCTTGCAATTTAAGGAATTTAATTTCCATTTCTAAGAGCAAAGTGGATATTTAAGCATACAACTATATTGTAATAACTGGCTTGAGAGAAAGAATGCAAAAGAATATTGAAAGTAGCTAATATATTTTTTATAACCACACAGTGACTTTTTCTTAATGCTAAATTTAAATTCAATACTAAGATGTGAAGATTTAGTATGTGAAAATGTGGATTTACAAAAAAGATTTCATTAGATGTTTTACAGGAATATCTCCATCGGACAAACATCTAGTACAGCACACAAATTTATTTTTTAGACAGGGAGCCTCTTCTACCAATTCAGATAAGTACCTTCTCAGCAATTTATAGATTTAGTGACTTGCACTTGGTCACAGAGCCAGGATATCTCAGAGTACAGACATGGACTTAAATCTGACACCCAGGCCAGCTATCTCATCTATCTACCACATAACAAAGAAAAAATATCTTTATTATTCATATGGAAAAAACAGAAAGCACCAAAAGCACTCCTCCAGAGCAATCTAAGCAGTAACATATGAAATGAAAACAGAGAGCAGTTACTCAGAAACAGGTGCCTTAGGGAGAGACCACAACTCCTTGTGGGAAAACCATTTCTCTGACTTCATTATTATATTTTATGGCAGAAAACATTTATTGGTCTATGTCATCATTTGAAAATAAATATTGATCCTTCATGGCAGCTCTTGTAGCAATAATGAAGAAAGCATAAGCATTAAGAAAAGAACAGTTGGATCACTAATATCTGTCTCATTCCCTTCACATCTTGAAGAGAAATTCACTTAAGGTTATATTAACTATGTCAATATCATATGGCTTTCAACTTGGGCCTGTTTTGAAAATTATTTGAAAATTATTATTGAAAATTCTACCTGACAAATCAAGAATTCTAATTACAAAGGGATACAACAGTATACTGGATCAGATTTAAATGATATACAGTATGATAGGTACAGGTAAATATAATTTTCAAAAATGTAACGTTTCCCCAAATAATCTTTTTTGATTAAAAATTAGTCAGCAAATCATATATTCTTTTTAATTTGTAAATGTGAGCACAAAAGCATAAGTCACTTGTGTTACCTACAAATACTTACTGCCAACCAGTGGGACATGTGCATTCTCAGTTCTTGACACAATAGAGGGTAATCCAGCAACAACACAAGCAATTCCATCAAAGAAGGTTGAATGAGGAGCTACAATAAAAATCGGTGCTTCCTCTGGACTTGCTATCTTTCCTTTCACTCTAACCATGAATCCCATTAAAAAGAACATAGCTCGACCTAGGAACTTCAGGGCTGGGTGAGTAAGTGTCCTTTTAAAAAATAAATGTAAAGAGAATATGATTAGTTTTACTAGTTGATGGTAGTAGCAAGATGACTTTTGGTCTCAAGAGTAGTAAGAAATTCAAAGCATCTCAACATATCAAAAATAGAGATCACTATTAGACCTGTAATTTCACTGGGAATTTCTGGAACTTCCTTTTACCAGTGTTGATCAGCACTATCTCTGCAATTTAATAGCCTTAGAGCAATGCCTTAGACAGTACCTAGAGGCAGCCTGACATAATGGCCAAAGAACTGGTCTTAGTGGTCTTAGGTAAATCATTTAATCTCTTATTGCCCTAGGCAACTGTCTAAACCTAGAAAAAAATATACAACTTGTGATTAAAGAGTAACAAGAGAGGATTCTTCCAGGGCTCTCTTCTAAAACGCCTCTGAAAGTCATTTCCAAATAGGAGCTCCTAAAATGGTTTGAGTACTATTGAATATTGTTATCTCCCAAAATGTCTACTTTAAGGACAGTCCTATTAATTTTAAAGACACACCCTAATTCTGGTAGATAGATAAAATGACAAATTAAAAACCCTTAATACCAATATTATGCATCATATGCAACTTTAAAAGATTTGTGGAAGCTTCTAAAAACCAAGTCTACCCTCTTAAGATAAAAATTCACCAGCAAGACTCCAACCATTAAGGATATTCAAAAGAATATGCCACAGATTCTGAATGCATCACCAAAGGAGGAACTCCAAAAATCATAGAATCAGTATTTCAAAGCTTAAAATTGTTTATTAGTGGCACAATTATTTTGAAACGTACACCACTTATATATATGGACTAGTTCTGGCATGTTGAATTTTTTAAAAATCAGAACGATTACTTTTTTTGTCACACCTGCTATTTACTGTAGTCTCTCAGATTCTACTGGCTGGAAGGGACATCTACCACAAATAACAGGGCTGGGGAAAATTCGAGCTATAATTTCCTCCTCCTCCCCAGATGTACTCATGCCATTCTTAAAATATAGCTCCTTGTAAAACCATGGCAAAAACTCATATACAAAGAAAAATGAAAAGAATGTGGCTTGGGGAGATACACTAAAGCAAGTTTGAAAACTAAGAAAAGGTAAAGTTAGTATTCTTAGTAATCAAAATAGCATTGTATGTACTAATGGAGTATTTTTTAGAACCATCATCATGTTTTGGCAAAAATTTAGAGAGCAGAGCTTGGTATCATATTGGTATATTTACTATAAAAACAGAAAGCTGCCTTATATTTGATAAGACCCATATTGTTACAATTCATTAAGACCAGGCTAATTCTTTACAAAAATAAAAGAATGATAAAGGCAATGAAGAGAAGAAGGAGGAGGAAGAGGAGGATGATGATGATGATGATGAATGTTGACAACAATGATGATGGTGATAGCTAGCATTTATATGCTGCCCGTTATCTGTCAGGCACAGTACTAAGCACTTTACAAATATTATCTCATTCCATCTTCACAATAACTCTGGGAGATTGGTGCTATTATTGTCTCATTTTAAAACTGAGGAAACTGAGACTTACAGAGGTTAAGTGACTTGCCTAGGATCATGCAACTAGTAAGTAGCTGAGGCTAGTTTTGAACTCAGGACTTGCATATTTCAGACTCAGCACTCTTAGCTATACTTCTTAGCTATCCATTTGGTTATGGCATTTAGATAAAACTGGCATACTGACTGAGCTTGGGCAGGTTTTTCTTACTCTTCAAGCACTTAGCATTTAGCTATAAGTATTGCTTACCTTCTCCAACCCACGACCGGATGTGTCAATTTCTCTGGTAAGCCTACTGTTGCAACTGCAGCAAATGGCCAAGCCATTATCAAAATCAATGCAACACAAATGGCACGGATAGGAAGCAAAATAATTCCCAAAAGGAGAATCTGAAAGGTAAAGTTCATAAAAATGAATAAATGGAGATTGTTTTGACAGTAAAGCTGATCCAACCATGCTATAAAACAGCAATGTACAATGGTTATTGCCTTAAAAACTATAATTTGAAATTATTTCTGTGTAATTTGTTTGTTGAACTAGGTCTGTGATTTCATTAGTATAAGGAACTTCCAAAGAGAAAAGTCACTGTACGAATAAAGATCAGCATCTGTTCTGCAAGTTACAGTCATAGGATAGCCTGGGACACTTCAGGGTTAACTGACTTGCTCCAGGTCACAGAGCCAATATGTACAAAAAGGTAAGACTTGAACCCAGGTTTTTCTTAGCCTAAGAACTTTTTTTCACTCTTTGAAAATAGACTTTTATTAATATATTTTATTTCTACATTATTTATATTTCTTCTTTTATTCTTCTTCCTCCCTCCCCCCACTAAGAGCTATCTCTTATGTTAAAGAATTTTGGGGGAGAAAGAAAAGAAAAATGTAGAGAAGAAAAAATGGCAAAAGTAATAAATATCTTTTTAAATGACATCAAAGGCAAAGTTACATGTCAGTAGACTCTCTAACACCAAGCAGCATGGGGAAATATTTTCTTACATATCTTCTTTGGAGGCCAGTCTTTTTCTGTGTAATTTTACAATATTCATTTTTTTGTTCTGAAGTCCTTAATGTTTCCATTTACATTGCTGTGATCATTTTGTATACTGGGTTTTTTGGCTCTGCTTACCATATTTTGCATCAGTTCATATATCTTTTTAAATATCCTTTCATGTTTTTCTGCATGCATTATATTTGTTATTTCTTACAGTACGTTAATATGTGATTACATTCCACAATTTGTTTAGTCATTCTCCAAATGATAGAAATCTAGTTTGTTTCCAGTTCTTTGATGTCATAAAATGTACTGGTTTAATATTATATTAAATACAGAGCCTTTCTTTTTGTCATTAAACTCCTTGGGGAATATGTCTAGTATTGCAATCTCTAGTTCAAAGGGTTGGTTTTAGGTATTTTATTTGCATGATTCCAAATTACTTTCAAAATTGTTATACTACGTCACATCTATCTATCTATCTATCTTTCTTTCTATCTATCTATCTATCTATCCACAGACTACCACCAATAGCTGCTATTCTCATTTTGGAGATCATTCTTTCCCTTTTGCTAGATGTAAGGTGAAACCTTAGTATTGTTTTAATTTGTATTCCTCTCTTTAAAAATTCGGAGCTTTTTTTCATATGGTTAATTTTCGATTTTTATAAGAGTTGTTTCTTCACATCCTTTGACCACTTACCACTTGAAGAATGGCTTTGGGTTTTTATGTTTATTTGTTGTCTATATATCTTGTATATTAAAGCCTTATCTGAGGAATTTGATAATAAAGATTTTTTTCCATTCAACCACTTCCCTTCTTATTCTTTGTTGTTGTTGTCATTTTTAGTCATTTCAGCTGTGTCTAACTCTTTGTGACCCCATTTGGGGTTTTCCTAGCAAAGATACTGGAGTAGTCATTGAATTCATGTCATCAAAATTATCTATTTTATCTTCTATAATTGCTTCTGTCCCTTTTCTGTTTAAGTAACCATGATCTACTAATAGCTATGAAAGTTCTGTAATATTTCTTTTCTCATTTTTATGGCATGATATTTAATTTTAAGGTCTCATTTCCACTTTGGATGTTTATGGAATATAGGGTAAGATATTGGCTGAAACAAGGTTTCTATCAACTCTATTATGTTGCCATTCTTCTATATAATTATTGCATGAGATACTGTAATACAGACATAGATGTACAACTTTGTATCCTTGTAAAGTTCTTACTCATAAGCTTTCAGGCTTTCCACTGTTCTAGCGTTGTCTTTACTAAAGCATACATAAACTGTATTTAATTGTGTGTACTATCTCAATATCCCATACATACTAAGTAGCAATCTATCCCCACAAGTCTTTGAGCCCAATGACCAATTTGGCATACACTCAAAGTCATATTAGTTATAGTTTCTGCTTTCAAGAAGCTCACAGTCCAATGGGGGAGACTACATGAAAATAGTTTATGTATACAAGCTACACACTATATAGGATTAAATGGAGATAATCAAAAGAGGTAAGACACTATTCAGAGTGTTCTTGTAGAATGTGGGCTTTTAGTTGGCTCTTGAGGAAAGCCAGGAGGTAAAGATGAGGGAAAGTATTCCCAGAATAGGTCACAGTCAGTCAAAATGCCAAGAGTCTGGAGATAGGGATCATCTTTTTTGGAGGATTAGTGAGAAGATTAGTGTCACTGAATCACTGGGTATTTGGTGGGAAGCAAAGTTTAAGAAGAATGGAAAGGTAGGAGGGGGCTAGGTAAAGGGCTATGAAAGCCAAATAGAAGGTTTTATGTTTATTTGTTTGTATAAACAGATGATAAAGAGACACTGGAATTTATTGGGTAGGGAGAATAGCATGGTCTGATTTGAGCCTGAGGAAGATTAATTTGACATCTGAGTGGAAGATGGATTGGATTGAGGAGAGACCAATCATCAAGCTATTGTGATAGTCCAGACATGAGGTAATGAGGGCCTTTTTACAAATACTCCAGGACCATTAGTAGTATTATCAGGTTTCAGGATTCATGCAGTGATTTAAGCACATATATTTTAATACTTAATGGACCTGTGATTTCTCCCATGGAGGTACAACATTCAATGAGGCAGACCATCCATGCCTTCCCCATTCTTATGATTCCAGTCCATGTCCCCACTAAGTTTACCTCAAGGAGTCCACCTAACATGCTGCAGGCTTTCTCCATGTTCTTTTCATACTTTTGCATGTGACTAACTCATTTTTCTAAGTAATATGTATCTTTAGTGACATTCTTTACACTGTTTCTTTTGTTTGTTATATATTATACTTTGCCTGTGGCCCCCACAGGTCACTTCATTGCCTTTTAGGTGACTTTCACTCAGCCTGGTAGTTAAAAGAGCACTGGCTCTGGAATCAGAGGGTCCAAGTTCAGATCTATACTTCTGGTGATTATTAACTATATAACTTTGGAAAAATCATTTATAATCTGTGGGCCTCAGTTTACTCATTGGTAAAATGAGAGGGTTGAATTAAATGGCCTGTAATTTAGAAGCTAGATCTAGATTGGCCCTTAAATTCTCCAGCTCTAATAGGTGAAATTTTAATGTATATTGCTGAGGCCCAGGTCTCCAGGATACTCTGGCTACTTCCCTCTCATCTCCTCTCCCCTCCCCCTTCCCAGTGTTCTTTTATATGCAGTCTTTTTTCATTAGAATGTAGGTTTCTTGAGAATAAGCACAGACTTTATTACTTCATCCACAGGGCATCCACATGACAAATTAATGCTCTTTCTTGTGCATTTTTCTGCACCTTTGAGGGTTTTCTCTACCTCTTCTTTTTTCTCTCCCTCTCCCTTTCTCTCTCTCACAGAATATCATTTCTTTAGAGACCAGAGTATTGTGCATGATTTACAGCCATATGTAATCACTGGGGAAAAAAACAGGTATTAAAAAGAAGGGGGGCAGCTAGGTGGCTCAGCAGGGGCAGCTAGGTGGCTCAGCGAATAGAGCACTGGTCCCGGAGTCAGGAGTACCTGAGTTCAAATCCGGCCTCAGACACTTCACACACACACACACACACACACACACACACACACACAAAACTTAGCTGTGTGATGTTGGGCAAGTCACTTAACCCCAATTGCCCTCCAAAAAGCAAAAAAAAAATGGGGGCTTTGTTTCAGAAGAAAGTGGGGTAAAGGATCATTTAAAAAAAAAAACTCTACAATTTCCCCAAGGCAAAGGAGCCAGCTTCTTGTTCCATTCTGAGCCCAAGTCAAAGTTCATTCTCATTGCCTATTCAAACTATGTATACTGATGGATAAACTCTAGAGATTACTAGCATCACTGTATATCACAGCCTTAAAAAATGAACTGCCCATTCATTATTTTTTCTTTTCTCTATGGTTAGGCTAAGCTGTTTTGGGTGATAACAGATCTCAGTCAAGAAGGTACTGTGCTGTTCTAGGGCTTGCTGAAGGCAGCACAATGTCATACAGAATCAATATTATTTGGATGACCTCCTTGTATATAAAGAATCCCTCTTTCACTTGTACTTAGTGCTGGATCTCTACATTGATGGTAATGGACAATATTAGAGAATATAAATAGTGCATTTATTAAGCATTTACTAGAAGCTTTCCAAAGATTATGAGTTCCTTGAAAGTGGGAACTATCTTTAAACTTTATTTACCTAACACTTAGAACAGTGCCTGACACATAGCAGGTACTTGATAAATGTTTCTTTACTGACAGACAAAGCTAAGCGCTGGGGATATAGAAAGGAACAACTAAGACAGTTCTTGTTCTTGCAGAGTTTACATGCTGGTGGAGGAATATGACACATAAAGGGAAAAAACAAGATATACATCTCTGTTTTATGCTATGCATGATATTAGTGATCCAGAGGGTCATCAAGCAAAGTTACCTCTGTTAAATTTTTCAAATATGCTTGCAGAAATGTTGGCACAGCCTACTGAAGAACTTTTACAGCATTCTGACAAATTTAAAAAATTGTATATTATCAAATTTTGTATTATTGTTATTTTGCATTATTAAAATTATTATTTTAAAATGTATTATTATTAAATTTTGTATTTTATTTGTATTATTTTTAAAAAGGAGCCACAGTGGAATTTTTTATTCTATATATCTTTTAGCCAGTTGTACAATAGTGAAAATGTGGTTGGTCTACTGTGGAATATGGCCTTTCTTACTTTCCAATACTCTCAACAAGGACAGCTTCAATGTATATGGAGATTATTCTCATAAAATTTCACAAATATATACATATATACATATATATATATGCAAGTAGGTATATAGATTATTTATTGCTCTCCAGATTGCCTTTTTAAAAAGTAATTATAAACTCTTGAAATTTTGTTCCATGCCATTGGGATCTTCTCCCTCCATTTAACTTCTTGAGAATTGATTCCTCAAAGTCTTATGAACTATAATTTTGTGTCATACATAACCATATATTTATATACATATATATGTATATATAACATAAATGACAAATATCACAAAATTCTAACAACAAATGAAAATATCATTAATATGCCTGAAGAATTACTATTACAATACTGAAATGATTGATGACCATTGTTTGTTTAAATATTTCTTTTTAAGTGTAGAAAGTAAAAAGTGGTTCTTTTTCATTCAGCAGCTATAAAAGCAGAGAAAAAAAACTTTCAAAAATCTCACTTTAAAAAAGTTACCATATTGTTTTCTTCTTTCTCTTTATACACCCATCTGCAATCCCTGCCGACACATCTAAATGATATGAAATGACTACCTAGCTGAACACTTGAAATTTTTCACCAAAACAAAGTCATTCATTGCAAAGTCCAGTTTTCATATTCCATATGTATTGACAGATAATAATTAAATTACTGTGCATGACCTAAAGCAAAGTATTATTTAAGGGGAAGCAAAACAAAATGTGCTGTCACTTTGGATGCAGAACCAACATTACAAGTATAGATTACAAAGCCTATCTCTTCCTGGGATCATCAAATTTACCAAAGAGGAAGTCCAGGGTATGCAACTGTGAAAAGCTGCAGTTAAAAAAAAAAGTAAAGAAAAGGAAACTTTCATCAAATACCTAACTATGCGTCCATGACATAATAAAGAAAAGAAATGTCATTATTTTCTGAGTTGGGGGTGTCTAATCAGGAACCATTCACCTTCAAATACAGTCCACTAAATTGTATCCAATGTCTTGCCTACTTAGTCTTCCCAAATTCAGGTCCTGGTTCACTTACCACATCCACCTCCCTGTTCAGTCAGTCAATAAACATTTATTAAATACCGACTATGTGCCAAGCGCATGTCAAGCGCTGGGAATACAAACACAAGTTTTCATAGCCTTATGTTCACGTCTGTTGAAGACTCTTCCCTTGTCACAAAGGGAAACTCCAAATCCTACTGAAAAATCTCACCATGTCACCATTAAACACCTTCAACAACTTGCCAGTCACATACTCCCTAAATAAAACCTGTCATAAAACTTCCACCATGTCTCCACGGGACAACTCAACACCTCCTTCCCAGTATTAAAAAAAAAAAAAAGTCCCTTAGGCTCCTCCCTTGTCATAGACCCACCTTTCTGATAGTTACAGTTTGGCCAGCCTCCACCCACCCTCCCCACATGCACCTGTTCACAGATTTGCATCTTTATCATATTATAGACCTTCCCCGGTCCTAGAACCAGCCTCACAAAGTCCTCCTCCCTCCCTTGCCTTACCCTCCCCCCTCTGGAGCCCTCTTCAGCCCCTCCCTCTCACCAGGAGTCGGCCGCCCGCACTAATCCGCGTATCCTGCACAAATGGGTTGGGCACGGGCGGCGGGAAGAAGGATGCTTGGCGGGGCACCATTGGCGGCCGCAAGCCGGGTGCCGCCGCGTCTCTGACTCCCGCTCCGGGTAAGGTCGCTGCCACCGCTGCAGCCTCCGCGCACCCGCTCATGGTGAGCTGGGGCAACCTCCTCCACTCTCCCGGGCTTCCTGAAGCAGAGCCCCAATCTTCCAGGCGCCCACTGCACAAGCAGACAGGTCCCCTCCCTACCTTGACTTGCCCCGCCCCGCCCCACCCAGCATTTACCCCACCTTCTCCCACAGACAGGCGGGATCCTTCCTGCAAACACTCCTCCGCAGCTCTCTTCTTGGCCCCGCCTCCTTCAGTGGCCCCGCCCCTGGAGCGCCGCCTGCATCCATCTTTTGCAGCTGTGTAAGGTTGATTGTGGAGGATAGATAATTACACATTTCCTCTCAAAATTTCCTTCCTTATGAAACACGTTCCTTAGAAAACGTCTGCCGTTTTAGGTAGGTAATGCACCTGCCGTTATCTCTGTTTTGCAGAAGAGGAAACAGGCCCAGAGAGACTATGTGATTTGTCTATGGTCAAACAGTCCGAGTGTCAGATTCAGAATTCAAATGCGATTTCCTCGACTCCAAGGCCAGAAATTAGGGGATCAGAAGCTTTAGCGTTGGAAAGCCCCATTTAGTGCAATCTCTTACGGTCAAGACAGGAGAAGGGACTTCCTCAAAAATCTCATGTCTAGTAACACAACCAAAATTTGAACTTCCACATCTCTTTATTTCAAATTCAGAGATCTTCCACCGTGATACGTTAAAAATTCCAGTGATCTCATTTCCATCAACACAGATTGGACCCTTTTCGAGATTTTGTAGGTATTCCAGGTGAGTTGCTGTGGCCAAAATTTTTCATTTGATGGTTCACTCTCTAGTAATAATAACATGCGTCTCCCAGCTTAGTGAGACTAATCTTTGGACAGCAGATATACGAGCCGGATTGGCTCATGTTCACAGCCTTTCCCACATGGTAGTAGCTGCCAAGGGCTGAGCATCACTGAACATCTTTGAGACCCCTTTAGGGCATTAGAGGACTCCAGTGGAGAATGCATTGTCACTACCATCTAAATCCTACTTATATGTTAAGGTTTACAGAGTAACTTCTTCACATAGACCCATAAATTTGTATTCCAGGTTTACAAATAAGGAAACCGAAACTCAGATTAAGAGTTGCCTAAGGTCACACGATTGGAAATTGTCAAAGCTGGGACGGAAACTGAAACCCTTCCAAATCCAAGACCAGGGCTTTTTACGTTTACCACATGACCCTCCTATTCTCCTCCCAACCCTCAAAGGGGCTTCGTAAGACTCCCTGCCTCTTTGTACAAATCTCAGTCTTCATAGCTCCCTGGACAACTGTGGTGTTTGAAGAGGGAGGACGGCAGAGAGGGGTAAAAGGAACTTGAAAGTCCTGAAACAGGAAGCTGTGGAGTAGAAGGTGACCGCGGAGGAAGGATACCATAAAGACCAGAGAAAATGCAGTTCCCCTTTAGGTGCCCTTTCCCCAGCCGGAAGTAATTGTTTTACTTCTAGCTCCCCTCCCTTTACCTCCCCCAGCATACCCTTTTCCCATGCAACCTGAAGCTTCCCAAAGCTGCTGCAGGCTGGTTTTGACCTATATGAGAAAGGAGTGAAGTAAAGACAGCTCTCGGGGAGAGGAAACAATGACCTGAAATCTGAAATATTCAACAACAATATTCCCTCCCAGTAATAGTTCTGTAGGGGGCGGGGGTAGGTGCAGGGATAAGAGTGCCTCAGTGAAGTTAGACATTTCATCACCTACCCCTTGGGTCTCTATAACTATGTGTCCCATATCATTCTTTGGGTGAGGCACAGGATTATCTGGTTTCCTTGTAAGCAGTAACCTGTTGATCAGGTCCATGTGTGACCCACAAGGTCTGACCTTCCTCATCTCATGCCTAGAGTATGTTGGTCTTCTGTTGGTCTCTGTTTCAAGCAGCTCCTCATTCCCGTCCATCCCTCATTCATCAAAATGATCTTCCTAAAGCACAGGTCTGACTATGCTAACACCTCCACCCCCAAATCCCACATACTGTCTCCAGGATCAAATATAAAATCCTCTTTTTAGTTTTTAAAGCCCTTCATAACCTGACCCCTTTTTACCTTATTCTCTTCCATGTCCTCTACTATCCTGTGACATTTGACCTCCTTGTTGTAGATGTCTTACAAGATGTCTTGTTTTCCCCTAATTGTTTGCATGCTGTCTTTCTCATTAGTCTATGATATCCTTGAGAGTATGGATTATTTTTTGCCATTCTTTATATCCCTGGTGCTGAACACAGTACCTGGAAAAGAGTAAGAACTTTAAAAAATGCTTGTTGATTTGATTGGCTTAATCTGCTATATCATGTTATTAAAAGGGCTATGCTGCCTCAAAGAAAGGGAATTGATTTGTTTTTCTAGGCCACAGAAAATAGGATTAGGAACAAAGGAGGGAAGATGGAAAGAGACAAATTAAAACTGGATAGAGATAAGGTTAGGGACTAGACCTGTGATTTCGCTGGTACAAGGAACTCCCAGATGAGAAAACTCTTATCTTCACACAGTAGCACTTCTTTACCATTCACAGAGGTAGAAAGTTGCCTCAAGGGATGAAAGGTTAAGTAACTTGTCCATAGTCACATAGATAGTATATGTCAGAGACAGGAATTGAACCCAGGTCTTTCTGATTCCAAGGCTATCTCTCCATTCATTATACCAAGCTGTTAAGAAAAAAATAATCCTAACAATGAGAAATACAGGAATAGATTGCCTCAAAAAGTAGTGAGTTACCTGACATTGGCCTTTTTTCATGCAAAGGCTAGATGGTTTTTGTCAAGTCAAGGATGTTGTAGAGAGGTTTGCGGATCAAATAAAGGTACAGGTAGTACGAGATGGCCTCTAAAATCTTTCAACTTATGAGATTTTGAATTCTAATTGTCCTTTCCTGGCTTGTAGCATTTATCTAAAGGACTAGGCAATTATATCTTGTCAGTGTCTGGTCATGTTTACAATCTCATCCTGACATCCACCAGGAGGCCAGGGTCTACCTAGCATGGGCATCTTGACATCTGTCCTACTAAGTACTGCCCTCTTTCTACCTTTTGTTCTGATAAAAAAAATATAATATCATTGCCACTGGAAAGGATGCAACAGTCTGCTACTGCTTTATCATTTATAATCCCTGTGACTGTCTAGACCAAGAGTTTTTAATCCGGGGTCTCCAAAATATCTGCTAATAATTTCATATTTGGATGGGGAAAAAATTATATCCTTGCCCAGACTAGCAAACAATACAGAGTTCACCATGGCTAAAGGTGATCTCAAGAAATTGAAGGGCAAAATGTCTGCATATATCTTCTTTGTGCAAAATTGCAGGGAAGAGCATAAGAAGAATCCAGAAGCTCCTGTTAACTTTGCAGAGTTTTCTAAAAAGTGTTCAGGGAGGTGGAAGGCTATGTTGGGGAAAGAGAAATTCAAGTTTGATGAGATGGCCGAAGCTGATAAGGTATGATATGATAGAAAAATTGAAAGACTACGGACTAATGAAGGGTGGCAAAAAGAAGGATCCTAATGCACCTAAACAGCCACTGTCTGGCTTCTTCCTATTCTGTTCAGAATTTCATCCCAAGATTAATTCTACAAACCCTGGCATATCCATTGGGGATGTGGCAAAGAAGCTTGGTGAAAGGTGGAACAATTGGAGTGAGTGACAATGAGAAGCAACCTTATAAGAATAAAGTAGCCAAACTGAAGGAGAAATACAAGAAGGATGTCACAGATTATAAATCAAAAGGGAAGTTCGATGGGGCAAAGGGGGCAGCTAAAGCTGCCTGGGAAAAGGTAGAGGAGGAAGAGGAGGAGGAGGACGAAGAAGATGAAGAATGAAACTGTACCATATTCTGACTCCATGTGAATACCATAGAGTAGGGGAAACACCGTTAAATGAAACACCTGTCCTTCATGGTGTTGATTGCCCTCACTAGGCTTAATGGGCTTCTGATCACAGCTTCTCAAAAGTGCTTCTAGACAGACATTGTCACTAGTTTACATGAAGTGGCTATGGGTATCTTGGAGCACCCAGCACCATATCAAAGTTGTACATAATTCCAAACATTTTAAAAATGAAAAGGCGTTCTCATCTTCTCACTCTGTGCACTTTTGTTGTTGGTGTAAAACAAAAGCATTTACAACTGTTTCCAGCCATATTTTTTTTTTATTTGTAAGGTGGTGTTTAACTATGGTTATTGGCTAGATTCTGGGTTATAAACTGTACGTATCTATAGTTTGTAAAAACAACAAAAATCCCACACCCCTAGACAGATTCATGGGGTACAGGCTTGGATGGGGCATTAGGCTCATCTGCCTTTCCTAGGGGGCTGCAACCCAAAGCCTACACTGTGAGGGTAGATTGCAGATACACTGCAGCAGGTGTCCATTTAGCTTCAAAGTTGTCTTTCTGTATATATAGTAAAATAGTACCCAGTTCCCATTCTTAGGTGTCAAAAGGGGGGGTGGGGTCAGGTGGCATGAGAAAAGTATCTGGATTTTTGGTTTTCTTTTTAGTTGAAGTGCAGTAGTTTTAAATTGAAACTGTAGAGTTCTGCCTTGTTATCAGTCAAACAGAAAGCCAGGGCAGTGATTCAAGGGAAAACAACAACAACAACAACAAAATCTGTTCTTAAACACAATTTGGAACCTTTCAGCATTTTTTTGTATGTTTAGAATGCTGAAATGTCTTTGAAGCAAAATAAACAACATTACAATTTTAAAAAATTATATCCTTATTTTCGCTCACCTCTAACAGAAATTTAGTATTTTCTCCCATTAAAAATATAGGTAGTAAGCATTCTTCTGGGAAGGGTCCATAATCTACCAAACTGTCAAAGAAAGGGTCCATGACATAAAAAAGATTAAGATTCCTTGGCATATATTAAAACTCCATTACTTGGACACCTCACCCTTATATGTGTTGCACCCCCACCCCATTAAAATACAAACTTTCTGGGCAGGAACTATCTCATTTTTTATTTTTGTATCCCCAGCACCTAGTAGCTGGCACACAAATGCTTATCAATTGATAACGAATAAATTCTTATTGACTGATAGACATGAAGCTGGTCCCCACAGAACCCAGCGTAGAGAGATCCAGGCACATTCATTATAACTACACCTCTCAGCAGGGTAACCACAATACGAGTATTCTTCCAGAGAGCATTGTCAGGCATGTTATCCTGAGTCAGAAACCGCAGAAGTAGATTTGTACTGTGGAAAGTCCACTACATTTGGAGTCAGGGGGCCTGGGTTTTATTCCTAGATTTGCCAGTTGCTACCATTTTGACTCTGAGCAAGTCACTTCTTGGCCTCTCTGAGTCTAAGCTTTCTCATCTCAACACTGAAAGGGTTGGACCCTATGTCCTCTAAAGTTCTTTCCAGCTCTAAATTCTCTCATCCTAATCTGTCTGCTGGCCTGGGGATTTTCCTCAACCTGCTTTGCATATTCATTCCTGTCCCTGATTCCAACTATGAGCATCTAGCTCTGGCTACATTCAGCTGGTTTCTGTGGCTTCCTCTTGCTTACCTTCTGGGACTTGTTGGAGAGGGGAGGCAGAAATGGGGGATGAGAGGATAGAGAAAAGGAAGGTGCTGAGTTAAGGCATCTTGAGAATACCTCTACTAAATAGCTGCCAACCAACTGACATACACACAAGTCAGGCAAGCCAGCCTGGCTGAAAGAGCAGAACATTCTGAAAGAGATAGGAAGCAGTATGTACCAGGCAAATCCAACCACGGCCATCACCCCCCAATCCTGATGGAGCATCCCAGGACCTTGAACCCACAAACTTTTGGAATACTGCTACTTCTAACCCAGTGCTCTCAGCCATCATCCTGGGAAGCAATCTCTATGAAGATGCAGCCTGGGAATTGCTCCTATGGATGCTACCCCCAAAAAGAAAATTCTTGTAACTAAAGTCCTTGGTACTTGTCAAATGATTTTTCATCAAATTATGATATGGTTTGATCAGTGGAAAGTGACATGAAAGACGAGGTATCACCATTGGTTTTGTTGTTGCACCCTAGGGACCATGGGACTTTTCCAACTGACTTGCAACTGAAACCATTCAAATGTGTTGTTGCCCTGGTTAGAATGTGAGCCCCTTGAAAGCAATGATTGTCTTATTTTTCTATTTGTATCCCCAGCATTTAACATAGTATTCTGCACATAGTTAAGAGTCTAATAAATGTCATATGCATTATTTATAACTCCCATTTCACCCTACTCACTTCCCTATCCTCAGTGGTCTACTCCAAAGAGAGAAGACAGGCATGGAAAAACCAGAAGATCTCTGGGAGGTGACCTGGTCTGATTCCCTCATTTTAGAGAGGAGGAAGCTGAGACCTGGTGAGATGAAATCAATTGACCCAAGTTACAGAGCCAATTACTTGCAGATCCAGGGCTAGAATCCAGGTCTCCTTACTTCTAGTCTGGTGCTCTTTCCTCTGTGTCACATTATACTACAGGTTCTAGCTTGTGAACTACTTGTATGTGGAGGATCCTCTTTATATAGGCATCTTAGACCATTTTCCCAATCAGTGGGGCGAGAGTTTGAAAGCTTTCTCATATTGAGTCCCTTCTCTTTCCTGCTGCTGCAACTACCTATCTCTCCCATGAGCTACTGCAATGTTCCTCAAGCACTCCCGGGCACAATGGATTTCTTTATTCATATTTGTTGACATTTCTCACGGGTAAGGAAGGAGTGGGAAGGGGAAGAACTGTGGCTTTTTTTTTCTCCCCTCCACCAGATGTGAGGGGGACATGACAGTTGGGGAAATGCTATAAAACATGAACAAGTTAAACATTATTATGTGGCCTGGGCACATCATGCACTGACTTCAGAAAACCTTAGTCCTTCTGTCCAGAAATGAATTTTAAACAAACAAACAAACAAACAAACAAAGACCAAAGTGCATTGAAGCGAATGGCTAGTGAATCTAATACTAGGGCAGCTAGTTGTGTTAAAGCAGATTAACACAGCTGCCTTTAGATCATGACTCCCTCCCAGGGCTCCATGGCAGGGTGTCAGGGCTACCAGTGCCCAATCCAGATAGTGTCTGCTGGGCTTTAAGGGGGCAGAGGAGGGAGAAAGGTCTTAAGGGGGGACAGCACCAGAGCAGCCCCGGGCAGGGCTACCCAGAAAATATCCAAGTATCTCCTTGGAGGCAGGGAGTAAACACCAGGAGACCCTCCATGGCTTGCTCAACCCCTACTGGGGGCCTGGAGGTAGGGTAGGAGAGGGAAAGGGAGGAGATGGGGGTATATATAATAAACATCTATATCCCTGGGTTAGGGAATTGGGGTAGGAGGGGAGGCCACTGTACATAATCTTAAATTACCAAAATGTGAGAAAATTTACCAATAGGTCCTTAATGCTTGGGGCAACCAGTACCAGCCTGGGCTAGTAACGAGTATTCAGATCTAGCTAGTGACAGAAAAGGGAGGGAGGGATAAGAGACGTAAATATTGGGTTACAGAAAGTTTGTAAAGTTCAGCAGCTCAGCCAGTCCGATTTGATGTTTCCAACTTTTACAATTTTCAGACTCTTGTTCTCCAGTTTAAGGTAATACCAGTCCTTGAAGAAATAGCTGTGTCCTGGGGGAAAAGGGAAACAAGGATAGGTTTTATCTTTCCTTTCTCTGAACTCCCATGGGACATTAAGTTTGAATGGGACAGGGTGGGGCAGCATAAAGAGCACTGGCACTGGTATTAGAGGACCTGAATTTCAATCCCTCCTCTTTTGTTAATTACCTGTGTGACTTTGGCCAAGTCATTTAACTATGCTTAATTACATTTCTTCATTCATAAAAAGAGAATGTTGGGATAGATTATCTCTAAGCTCTCTTCCAGCTCCAGAGCTATAATCCTTATGATTGCTATGAGCTAGCAAGAAATCTGATGCTACATTATATTGACCTACAATTGTTCCTGCTGTTTTGATCTTGTCTCTAGAACTAGATTTGCAAGCTCCTCCAGGGCAGAGGCTAGATACTTTTACTTCTGTCTCCCATGATGCCTAGCACAGTACTAGAGAGAACAGGCTCTTGGTAGATCCCTGGTGACGTAAACTGAGCTCATGCTGCAATTCCCAAATGGCTTTAACTTGCTAGCCATGCCTTGGAGGATTCCTCAAAGCCACCTCAGGAAAAGAAATCAGTGCCCAGAGTTTAATATTGGCTAAGTATCACCAGGGGGCCAGGAACAACTGAAGCAGTTCAGTGGCTATTTGTTCTCTAAAGAGAATCATGAATATATCAGTTACATCTCAATTAAACCTTGAAATGAGTCATTCCTTGAATGTAATGTTGTCCTTTGGTGCAGGGTTGCCAATATAAATTCAAACAGGGCAGGTCTATAAATCGTTATGGGTTTGAGGAACTAGGAGGGAAGGGACAGGGAGAAAAAGTATGCATGGGCCACCGCAACTCTAGGGCCACCCTTTCTTTAGGCCTGGCAGCTTCAAGGGTGCCAGTGAGGCCTTCCTTGGTTTTCCTGACAGAAGCCAGGCTTAGTTGAGCAGAGGTCAGCTGCTCTGGAATCTCTCCCAGCATGAGGCTGAAGGGACTGGTTTGTTTTCTCTAGTCAGACTCATGCCTCTCCACACAATGAATGAGTGTGTGCTTGAGGAACCACAGGGAACCTGGGACTGAGGAGGGGGGTGGAGGAAGGAGGCGATTAGTCCTAGAAAGGCAAAAAAGGCCTACACAACTCACCACTTCCCTGCAGTTCTACCACAGCATCCAGATTGTCAGGGATTCCATTCCAGGCATCAGCAATAAGCTTGGGGAAGCCAGGGTCCATTTTCTTCTTAACTTCATTGTACCTAAGAAGGAACAGGATTGGGCATGTGTCAGGAAGTAGAGAATACAGTTAACCCCAGGTCCAATAAGACCTCCACAGAGTCCACCCCTACCACCCCATTGATAGCAAATGTGGATAAAGACTCCTCAATACACCTTGCAATCTAGACCAAGATCTTTAGATGCTATAACACAGTGCAGTGGAAAAAGTATGGGACTTAAACTGAAAAGACCTGAGTCCTCCTATCAAACCTACCTCTAACTTTATATATGGCCTTGGCTCAGTCACATTTTCAAAGAATCACAAAATCTCAGAGTTGGAAGGTATCTCAAAGACGTTCTTAACCCAACCTGAACCTGTCTGAGGATCTTTTCTGTGATATCTCCAGCAGGTAAAGCAATCATTCAGTCTTCACTTTAAGACTTAAAGTAACCAGAAGCTCCAAAGACCTTCAGTTTATAATATATTATTAGAATTTTTCTATATGCTAGTTAATTTGGGTAAATTATTTTATTCCTTTTTTTATTATTCTTTCTTACATTCATTTTAAGGCCACAAATCTGGATGGGAATTCAGAGGTCATCTACACCAACTTTTTCATTTTGAAAATAATGAAATTGAGGCCCAATGAAGCTAAGTTCCTTGCTCCATGGTCAAACAGATAGGAAGCATCAGGAGTGGGATATGAGCCCAGATTTTCTAAATCCTTGGTCAGTGTTCTTTCTACTATACTACATATGCTACTATAAAAACAGGGTAGGAGATACATTTGGAAATATAGGTGATGTAAATATATAATATTTAATATTATCAATAGGCAGATAGATAGATAGATAGATAGATATCTCAAAAAAGTATTTAATTTAATATAGTGAGTAGACCTGACCATATTATTCTATATATATAGTAGGATCATATTGGAGTATAATGGCATTGTTAACTCTTGGACTCTGGATATAATGTATCTTTTAATGCTACTTAGCATAGCATTTATTTTAATGGTTTCCTAAACTAGCTATTAACTCAAACTGGATATGGAGTCCAATAAAAACTACAGATATTTCTCAGACTAATTGGGGCTATCTATACCTCCCACATTCTGTGCTTGAGAAACTGATTTTTTTTTAACCCATATAAGATTTTGCATTTATCTCCAGTAAATTTCATCTTAGATTCATCTCAACATTGTAACCTGTTCAAATACTAGAGTACCTATAATGTTAACTCTTCATCCCGACTTTATGTCGCCTACAAATTTGTTAAGCATACCTTTATCCATTTTGATTAAAATGGTTTCTTTAATGTAAAGAATGTTGGATTTGGAGCAAAAGGACCTGGGCTTGAATTGGGATCCAGCCACTTACCTAGCTATATAAACTTAGGCAACTACCTCACCATCTAAGACATAGTTTCCTTGTATGCAGCAAATGAATGGGTTTGACTACATGACCTAGTCCTAGAAAGTTTCTTCCAACTCTAAATTAGTGACAATTCCAGGCTGAGCACCAAGCCAAGGATAATCTCTTCAAGTTGATGTCATGACTAATCATTCTCCCCTTCCCTGCCCAAGGGCTTTAATTACCTCAAGTGTCAAATGGCCATAACGGTCCCTGCCCTGCCCAGATCACCTGCGTGTTGTGAAGTTCAGAAGAAATAATATATGGGACAGTAATTTATACAATAATATTATTACAAAAAATCTGTTAGTCATGGGATGGGCTGTTCCATGTCTGAATAATAGCTACTGGTTTGAAGCTGATTTACAGGTGTGCTAGCTGTCAATCTAGGTCCTTTAAATAAATTTACAGAAGCAAACTGTGTTGCCTACCATCTTCCCTAACTATACAATGAAGTCATTCTTTATTTCTCCTGCTCTTCCCTACCATATTACTAAGTATAATACTCTTCCAAAGCCTCCTCATCCCTGAAATGTTCTTCCTTCCTCTCTACCCCTTCTCCCATCCTGACTCTAGGGTCAAAGTCATAAAACTCAGACTTTGGGGATCACCCTCATAATAAGTCCTATATAAATGTCAGCTAGAATTAAGTGACTTATCCAAAGTCACACATATATTAAATAGCAGGTTCAGAATTCAAACCTAGGTCCTCTGAATCCAGTGTTCTTTTATTTTACTACATGAACCAATATACAGATACCAGGGGTTGGGGCGGCTAGGTGGCACAGTGAAGAGCATCAGCCCTGGAGTCAGGAGGACCCGAGTTCAAATCCAGCCTGAGACACTTAACATGTAGTAGTTTTGTCACCTTGGGCAAGTCACTTAACCCCAATTGCCCTGCCTTCCCCCTTCCAAAAAGCAAAAAAAAAAAAAAATACAAGGGTTTTTTGTACTTTGACATTATTTTATACTTGTTTGCATATTATTATAAAAGCATTCTGGTTTCCTATGTGTTGTATCTGCTACATATACAGAACTCATATATCTCTCATTAGACTGGTTCATACCCCCAAACTAAGAACTGTGTCTATTCTTCCTAATCATATAAAAATAGATTTAGAGCTGGAAAGGTTATTAGAGGTTACCTAGTCCAGCTTCCTTGTTTTATGAACAAGGAAAGACCCCTAAGCCAAAATAATTTGCCCAGTGTCAAACAGGTAGAATATGACAGAGGCAGGATTTAAATCTAGGTCCTCTAATTCTAAATTTATTATTATTTCCATGGTACCACTCTGAATTGGGCAACAGAACCCAAATACATTCATGATTCTATGTTAACTTAGAAGGAAGTCTCTAGTAGAAGGCCAGAGGACTCTTCTCCTCACCCCTGGGCATTCCACATTTTTGATCAATGCTAAGGACAAAGTAATAAAGAACATTGATATCAAATTTGTACCTTCTTTCCCAGCACTCAGAGCATGCTCAGAAAGAAGCAGGTTGCCTGTCTGCCTGGAAATATTTAGAGAATTGGCCTAAGTCCCTTCTAGTTCTAAATTTATGATCTTGTTTAACCCTCTAGGGCTGCATGTACAGAATAAATATTAAGGGGGTAACTGCTGACAATATAGGGTAGCTAAGTGGCACAATGGATGAAGTGCTGGGCCTGAAGCCAGGAAGATTCATCTTCCTGAGTTAAAATCCAATCTCAGACACTTCCTAGCTACATGACCCTGGGCAAATCACTTAACCTTGTTTACCTCAGTTTCCACATCTATAAAATGAGTCAAAGAAGGAAATGGCTAATCACTCAAGTATCTTTGCCAAGAATACCCCAAATAGGGGCATAAAGAGTCAGACATAAGTGAAAAATGACTGAACAATAAAGGGCTGACAAGATTTCCAGGCCATATTCCATATTTACATGGCAAGCAGGCAAGTTTATAGTGAGATACGCATCTTTCTCTCTCTGTCTCTCTCTCTGTCTCTGTCTCTCTCTCTCTCTCTCTTTCTCTGTCTCTGTCTCTCTCTGTCTCTCTGTCTCTCTTTGTCTCTCTCTGTATCTCTCTGTCTCTGTCTCTATGTCTCTGTCTCTCTCTGTCTCTCTCTCTCTCCCCTCTGCAAACCCAAAATGTGGCCTCAAGAAACAATAGGCTCTTCTGACTTCCCTTTATATCAGTCTTTCTGTTCTTCTTTCTACTATTGCCCTGTTGGAAAAAAAAACTCTCCTGTACTTCCCCTGTCTGTTCAAGTCTGGAAGCCTCATAAAAGATCTGAGAAGTGGTTCCTGAATGCTTTGTATAGAAACGTAGCCAGGCAGAACCCTGCAGTGACATAAATGGAGATTCAAATCCTGCTTCTGAAACTTACTGACTGTTTGGCTATGGCCAGTAAATTAACTTCTCTGATCTTCACTATCTTTAAAATAATACGTGTAGGGATAATACTTACACTATGTAATTCACAGAGCTATTGTAAGGCTCAAGTAAGAAAACGCATAGAAAGGACGCGGACTAGAACTGAGATTTCATTGGTATAGGCAACTCCCAGATGAATAGATTTCCTCTACAGAGGAAGGTCCATACATTTTCTGCAACTTGTGGTCTTGAGGAATTTGTCCAGAGCACTGATAATTTAAGTGACTTGACCAGAGTGTGTCAGAGGCAGAATTTGAATTCAGATTTCCTGGCTTCAAAGCTAGCTCTCTTTCTGTCTCTCTTTCTGTCTGTCTCTCTCTGTCTCTGTCTGTCTGTCTGTTTCTGTCTCTCTGTCTCTCTCTCTGTCTCTCTCTGTCTGTCTCTCTATCCATCTGTCTGTCTCTCCCCCTCTGCCATGCTGTATAGAATGTGTTTTGCAAACCTTGAAGGCCCACACAAATGTCAGTTGTTATCATTACTTGCATGGATAGGGGATCTGCCAGTGTGTATATGTAAGCATGCCTATGCTCCTGTGTATGTTTATGTGTCTTCATGTTTTTGCCTATAGGATGTGTGTGTTTATTTGGGTGTGCCCGATTCTTATCACGTCTGTGTCTGCCTTGCTTTTCTCTTCCTTGCTGAGATATAAATCAACTTAGCTGCTAAGTAACTTAATAGTGAATCTGGAATTCTAGCTTAATACCCTCTTAAGACAGAACCAACCTCTGAGAACAGGGCAAGAATGAAAAGGAATTAAGAGGACTGCGTGGGAGAGGGGAAGTAGAAAAATGTCCCTGTTCTGCCCCACTTCCCTCCTAGATCTTTTAAACTGTTTCCCAAAGAACCATTTTGGGTGTAGTAATAATAGTGTATGTTAATAGCCAGACATGGAGGTTGGTGCTGGCTCCAAGAGCCTTGAAGGAGGAGAGAGGATATCACTGCAGAAAGGCCTAGATATGCAAAGCTGTTAACCACTCTACCTATTCTTGTCCAAACACTGAAAGGTGATGTGTACTTAGTTACAAAGCACATTAGACTATGAGTCAATAGATCTGGGTTCTAATAACCACTCTGACATTAACTCACACTGGGACTTGAGAAAATTCACTTAGTCTCAGTTTGGTGTGAAAAAGAATCTACTGTGGATCTGCTTCTTATTTCTCCTGTGACCTAGCATAAGTCACCTCCTCTCTTTGCCTCTCAGTTTTCTCATTGCAAATTGGGTGGTTGGTAGACATGCATATTTGGATAATCTAGTCCATGGGTGTGGAATCTGTGGCCTCAAGGCTCTACAGGCCCTGTAGGTCTTCAGTTTCGATCCTTTGACTGAATCCAAACTTCACAGAACAAAGTTGTTCAATCAAAGGGCTGTACTTGAGGGCCTAGAAGGCCACGTGTGGCCTCAAAGTTTCCCACTGCTGGTCTAGTCCATAAAGTATTAGAGTTAGAGTCATAAATATTAACTCTTTTTATTCTTACAACACCCCGGCAGATAAAGAAACCATGGTAAATAAGGTCAAATGACTTGCACAGGGTCAAATAGCTATTAAGAGTCTGAGAGTAGGGGTGGCTAGGGGGCGCAGTGAGTAGAGTACCGGCCCTGGAGTCAGGAGGACCTGAGTTGAAATATGACCTCAGACACTTAACACACTAACTAGTGGTGTGACTTTGGGCGAGTCACTTAACCCCAATTGCCCTCCAAAAAAGCAAAAAAAAAAAAAAAAAAAAAAAAGAGAGTCTGAGACTAGATTGCAAGTCATGTCTTATTCCCAGTTCACTGCTCTAACTACTACCCCACCTAGTGGGTTCTGGCATTTGCTAACTGATCGTGGTCAAGTGACTTCATTCTCTGAGCCTCAGTTTCTGCATCTGTAAAATGGTTGTGGTACTTACTTCACTGGCTTGTTGTGAGGCTTAAATTAGGTAGAATGTGTCCCAAAGGTCTTAATGTAGTTTTAAGCTCCAATGGCTTAAATATATACATTTATATACACATATGCATATATGTGTGTATGTATAAAACATATCTCTTTGCTATTGTTTAGTCATTTTCAGTCATGTCTAACTCTTTGTGACTCTTTGGAATTTTCTTCGCAAAAATACTGGAGTGGTTTGCCATTTCCTTCTCTATCTCATTTGACAGATAGGAAACTGAGGCAAACAAGGTTAAGTGATGGACTTAGTGCCTTACAGTCACACAGCTAGTAAGTCTCTCTCTCTCTCTCTCTCTCTCTCTCTCTCTCTCTCTTTCTCTCTCTCTCTCTTTCTCTCTCTCTCTCTTTCTCTGTCTCTTTCTTTCTCTCTTTCTCTGTCTCTGTCTCTCTGTCTCTCTCTCTCTCTCTTTCTCTGTCTCTCTCTTTCTCTCTCTCTCTGTCTCTCTGTCTCTGTCTCTCTCTCTGTCTTTCTGTCTTTCTCTCTGTCTCTCTGTCTCTCTCTGTACAAATGTATATATATATATACACATATACACTCAGTAATGTGTATAAAGCACTCAAAAACTTTTTAGTTCCAAATGCATTTCAGCTATTCATTATTATTGTTTTTATTATTATTTGTGTGGGCATAAGTGGGGACTGGATAAACTCTAATGTCCCATTTACCTCAAAATCCAATGATCTTCAGGGTTTATCTTCCTCATTTGTAAATGGAAAGAGGATCCAATCAATTAACCTCATAAGATCGTCATTACATGGTGAGCAAGCCAGTTTCTCAAACTCATTTAGACAGAAACAGTGAGATATAGATCTTTCTGTCTCTTCTGTAAAGCTAAGACATGGTCTCAAGAAATATGAAACTTTTACATCTGCCCTTTAAATCAGTCTCTCTGCTCTTCCTTCTACTACTGCCCCAGAGAAAACTTTCCAGTACTTCCTGTGTCTGTACATGTCTGTGGACCTAATAAAAGAAAAGATCTGAGAAACAGTTCCAGGAGATTTTGGGTAGAAAATCAAAGTGAAATTGAAAGTATTTAGAAAATTAGCCAATTGCCTAGCAAAAAGAGCCAACAAAACCTACCTCCAGAACTTATCTCCAGAAAAGATATATGTCTTCTTGTTTTTGCTCCAGCTGAAGGCAGCATCCACGCGCTGAACATCTGGAGGCAGCCCAAGGCTAGTCAGCTTCTTTGGATAGCCCCGTTCCAGGGTGCTGGCCGAGTAGACCCAGTACTCATCCCCTGAAATGGTGACAAAGGTCATTCTAGTGATCCAGGAACATAAAATAGCCCCACCGCCACCCATCAACCACTCTCACCCCTTATCTGTCTGGGGTTTGGGAGGGGACTCTTTGTAATGGAACCTCCTAAGGAAAGGAACTGTGTGTTATGGGAAGATCTCTTTCCAAACCCCAAGTTTAATCATGGGAACAATTCCTCAGGACACACAGTTTTATGCAGAAGGAGTGTGGGGACAAACAATGGGACCAGTTAGCCTAGGAACAGAGGATAAAAGTGAAAAGATCCAGGGAGAGAGTTTAGGGATATTAAGAAGGTGGTGCTAGAAGGAAGGGCAGAGAATGAAATGGGCAGGAGAGGAGGAAGGAAAGTTTTTTTTTAGTCTTATTTTCTTTTCTTTTAGAGAAAGGAGCATGAGGTTCAATGGGAAGGTGGTTTGAAAGGAAAGGACCTGAGGGGTTGGGGAGAGGGGCTGGCTTCAGTTTGTATGTATAAGCCTTAGGTCAAGTGGATGTGATGAACAAAGTTTTCACCTAACATTATCAAGACAGGATTGTAGATTTAGAACTAGGAACCTCATAGTCCTTCAAGTCCAGTGCATCTCATTTTACAGATGAGGATACTGAGGCACAGAGCAGTGAAGTGACTTGCCCAAGGTCACTGAGATCAATGACACAGTCCCCCTCTACCTCTCCCCCTCTATCCTTCAGTACCTGAGAAGAACACAGCCTTTTCCTCCTGTGGGGCCTCATACACTGCATCTATCTTCTCAGGAACTTCTGGCCAGAATGTGGCCACAAGCAGGGGCCCTGTTGGCTTTTCCCTTGAGTTTGCCGTCCGCCACATGAATCTGAATGGACAGACAAAAAAGTCTGGGAAGATTCACCCTCATGACCACCTCCCATTCCCCTTCACAAAGTCCACCAAACTATCTTCCTTCATATATGGCCTATCGTAGTCAGACTCCCCAAAGGAAGCCACCAGGCCATGGTAACCTACATAGGAGAGGGAAGGAAGAAGAGAATGAACTGAAATGAGAGAGGGAGGAAATGAGAAAAGTTAGACTTGCCCATATGCCATGACCAGATGTGAGCTCACTGTAGCCTGAGCTGCATGGGGCAGCTTTAGTATCACTTCCTGCCTCCTCCAGAAAGGCTTCCTTGATCCATACCAGTCCACAGTGACTTTTACAGTAAATATTATCATACCACCAGGTTCCCTAATATATATTCAGGACACACTCTTCAGCATTTTCTAGTTTCTGTTCACATGCATTTATCATATTTCTCATGTTAGTTTCTAAGCTTCCTGAAAGCAAAAACTCTATCTCCTCCACCTTTGTATCTGGCTTCTACCGGTGTCCTGCACATAGTAGGAGCCTGGCAAATTGTTGTTGACCAATTCTAATAGGCATTTGTTTAGTGAAAAAATCATGATCATCTCAGTTCATTGGAGGCTTCCCATGGGTAGCAGGGTTCTCTATGGTAGGTAGAGAACATTCTAAGTCCTCATAACCCAATTCTAAGGAACACAGAGAGTTTCTTGGTGGTGTTCTTCATGCTCTGCACTTTAGAGTAAGTCTGAATTCTAGGGAAATGAGAGCCATCAAGAAAACCTCTCTGAGCTGTCAGACTGGGGCACTTCCATTGGAGTTGGTCCTTTGGCATTTTTTTCTGAGAGGTCAGCTCTGGCTGTTAGCTGAAAGCACAGAATAGTTCACACCTTGTTTCAGCTATTGAATTAACACCTTGTTTCAGTTCGAGTTTCTTTTGAGCCTTGTATCAGGTCTGTTAAGAAACAGAATGTGTGAACCCCACAACTTGTGAACTCCTGGTGAGGAACTAATGACCATATATAAGGAGAGCCCCAGACTGGAGACAGCATAACTGAGAAGAGGACTCTTGTGGTGGCAGAGTCAAGAAGGAGAAAACTTATGGTATCCCGGCACTCTGTTTGTCTGCTCTGTCTGTGTTGATGTTTGTGATACTTTATACAGAAGCCCTGGGACCTTAGTGGAAGCCCTGAAAGAGGATTTTCTGGTTATATGTTTACAGAAGTCCTGGAGGAGGGTTTTAAAGGTCCTGGGACTTTACTGATGATTTGTGCTGACCTCTTGGACCTTGTTTGTGGGTCTCTGTTGATTTCTATATTGATGATTTGTGTTGAGTTCTCAGATCTTGTTGGTGGGTCTAAGTTGATTTCATAGGCAGATAATGAATTGATGATGGTGCCATCAACGTGTATGAATATTATTGTGGCTCTGTCAAGCTTTGTCTTTACAGAAACAGGAACTGTGAAGGACTTGAGGTGGACTGGACACTATGAACTTCAATATGGAATGGGAACTGGACAAAGAACTGGACAAGGAGCTGGACAAGGAATTGGGAGCTGCCTTCCTTTGAACCCACATAACAGTTGGAGCTGGGACCATGGAAGAAGAACCATAGAAGCTGAGAGCCAGCCTCAAGTGAAGCTGAAAGAAGACTTTACTTGGATACTGTGTCCTAACTGAGAAAATTATGATTTCATGTGACCTAGAGGTAGAAAACTTTGACTTTTGTACTTTGTGATTGAATTAGGGATTTTGTGATTGACTAAATTATTGTACTTTGTTCAAAACTATGTGACCACTTTGGTGAAAACTATGTGGCCATTTTAGTGATAAGTTGTTAAGTCATTATGTCATTGTCAATGCTGTATTTTGATTTTCTGTGATGTTGTAATGTTGTGAATGCTGTACCTTGATTTTCTGTGAATGTTTTCCTCTAATTTGTTTTTGAATATTCACTATACTGTGTAATTAGAATCTTGAAAGCTGTTGACAGCAGGAAAGCGGTTTGTGATTGGCTTTATACCCAGAAATCCTGACTGATCTCATGGTTTCCCCAACTAAAGTGTGCTGCAGATAACTGAATACAGAATCCAAAGGAAGTGTCCTACCTCCATAGGTGTTCAGAACCGTAGAAAGGCTGTAACTTCTCTGGTATATACTTAATCCTAGAGCTAGAGTCTCTCATGGAAAGAGCCTTTGTCTTTTAAGTTGCAGGTGACATTAGGTTGCTCATCAAAAGGCTAAGAAATAACCTCAAGTTGAAAGCTCTCTTAATGAGTCCCAATTCAACTACTTTTTGAGATCTTGGGGAAGTTACTTTGGGCTTCAGTTCCCCTCCTATATAGTTATGTGAGTGGGATCAATCCCAAAGTTTCATTCCAACTTTAACAATCTATGAAGATTTCTGTTGAGAATAAAATTAACAATTCTGTTAGAGAAGACTGATCTCCTTACAAGATGTTGGTTATGAAACCCAACATTTACACCTACTATAATAAATACATTCTGGTCTCCGGGTTCAGTATAACATTTTAGATGTTCGAATGAAGTTCTCTGAATCTTGTTTCACCCACCAAAAGCAATAGATGGCTATGACTCTCATACTGCAGGCCTGAGTGAGGGCACTTATCTTTCCCTTACTCCTGTGGTCACTTTCTGTTATCAGGACAGTTTAGCCAGGGCCTGGAGCTTCACAGAGGAGCCTCCTTGGGTCCTGGCACCAGTAGAAAGGTAAGAGTGTAAGGCAGGAACAAGGAGTCAATGGACCCAAGATAAGGAGTAGGGATTAAAGAGTAGAGAACAACAGCAGGATCCAGCACTCACCTGTCCTTAAAGAAGAATGTTTCTCCTCTAATCTGTGAGATGCCATCAAACACAATGTTTGTGTCCGGTTTACAGATCTCAGGAGTGACAGGCCCCGGGGTGGGGGTTGGGCCAGTGTCAGTGCCAGTGTCAGTGTCAGTGGAGGACCCTAAAAGAAGTACATGTGACCTTGGATCTTTCTCCCAGAATTCAGGAGTGACCTATGACACTCACCTCCCCCCCCCCCACACTAACCGTCCTGTTCAAACAGAATGGCTCCTACCTATACTGTCACCATATCCACACCCAGGAGCAAGCTCTAGCCAGCTCTGGAATCTCATCTCATAAGGCCAAGTTAGAAGTCTCTAAAAATTCCTACCATAATGTCCCATCTTTGCACAGCCTAATTTTCCATCCAATCTTAAGTCTCTCTGTTCACAAACTGGCAGCTCTAGTAATTATTGCAGATGACAGACAGCAAGGTTGCCATCTGACTACTATTTGTCAGGATTTTTGGCCAGTATTTTATCAGAAAAACTAAAAGTGCTTTTACTGATCTGTTTTGTTAAGACTATGTACTTCTGGGGCGGCTAGGTGGCGCACTGAGTAGAACATCGGCCCTGGAGTCAGGAGGACCTGAGTTCAAATCTGGCCTCAGACACTTGACACACTAACTAGCCATGTGACTTTGGGCAAGTCACTTAACCCCAACTGCCCTTCAAAAAAAAAAGGACTATATTTTCTTTTCAAAATGTTCACTTTGGTAGGGTTAATAGAAGATCTAGTGCCCATGTCCCATGGGGGTGGGATTTTACCATACAACTCCCGAATGCCCTTGATGTCATCATTGGATAGGCGGAAATTCTTGGTGTACGTGTAGATTGGTGCCATCAGTGCACCAGGGTCTTCTGAGTGCTCCAGCCCCATAGCATGACCAAATTCATGGGCTGCCACAAGGAACAGGCTATAACCTGAAGGACAGGAATGAAATACAAAGGGGATGAAGACAAGAAAGGACAGAAGGTGAAAATAAGTGTGCCTATCTATCCCATTCACTCTCTGTGTCCTTCATCTGGCACTGGGCATACATAGCCTTATATTTTATCTTAAATACCATGTACGTAGATTTTAGTTTGATGCAAGAAAAACTCCTTTAAAATGACAGCTGTCCAAAACTGAAATTGACTGACTTGGAAAGCCATAGAGTCCTTCTTAGAAGTTTTCAAGAAAAGGCTAGAATATTATTTGCAGTGGGGGGGGGTTGGGGGAGAAAGATGTTATTGAAAGAATACTTGTCCAGCTGTGGGTTGGGATGAACTATGCAACCTATGAGGACTTGTCTAACTTCTGAGTCTACAGTTCTGTGTGATTCTTTCTCTTCAACTTGATTATAAGCTCTTTGAGGGTAGGAATTGTATTTTTTTCATCCCTGTGTCTCTGGTGCCTAGGACAATATCCTTTATATAGTGGATACTCAAATGATGCAGGCAATACAGTGCACTGGAAAAGGGTTTGGGGTCAGAAGACTTGGCTAAAATGGTAGCTCTGTTCCTTAATACCTTTGTGACTATGCAAATTATCCCTCTAGGCTTCAGCTTCCTCATCTGGGGGAAGAGGGTAAGTACCCTATGGTCTTTCCAGCTTTAAATCATATCACTATGATAATTAGAAGTATAATTTAGAAAAATTGTCTAATATTTCCCAAAAGTATGATTTTTGTTCTGGGATAAAGGGTTACATTGGGAAGGAAACTCTCTTTCCCAAGGTAGTCTTTGGCTCAGGAGAAGCTGATATGACTCTGCTTAAAGTGGGGGTGAGGAAAAAAGGACCATAGAGGAATTATATCTGCCTGTAATAGGGAGGAAGATGATATTTTGGCTCAGTAGAGTGAATGTGTCCCCCACCTCCATCGTCCCTCTCATGCATCCCTAATACCTTGGTCAGGACAAAAGCCCCACTTTCGGTCATCATCATAGTTGGCTGTTGTGGCACACCACATTTTGCCATCACTGCGGCCAGCACTTGTACAAGATTCATGCTTGTTGCCCAAGAAGGTGAAGGGGAAGACACATGGGGAACCCTCAGAGTTCCCTCCAACAGTTGACATGGCTGTGAGAAGAGAAGTATATAGGTGAAGGGGCTTAGTGTAGGACAACAGGGAGAAGGAACAGGAAAGGAGGACCAGAGGAAGACATTATAGGAGAGACATCTTGGATGATCAGTGTGTCTAATTACAACCTCTCCACTCCTCTTTGTCTGCCTTTCTCAAACAAGTCAAGAATTCTTCATTAAAGGTGATGGGTGGTTGTGCTACAAACAAAGGAAACGTAAGGAGGGCAGAGTTGAGGAAACCATCAAACTCATTGAGATATTTATATCTCCTATAATATCTTCCATTGAGCTAGGCAGGAAAGGTCCTCAATATTTATTGAATAGATGTATGGATGAAGAAATTAAATGAATGAATGAGGGAAAATTCTAGTAGGGGAACAGGAGGCAGAGAAACAAAGATATAAGTAGACAGAGAAAGGTGGAAGAGACAAAGAGGAAAAGAAAAATAAACAAAAGTTAGAATATGAGGCTGGGGTGGGAAGGGGGAAGGAGAGATGATCTCAATGATCTCAAGTTTTCCATCATGGCAATGCAGAAAGACAAAGTAAAAAGCAAAAACTCTCACCAGTCTCAGGGCAGAAACCGTATTTCTTGTCACGATCATAATCCTCGGTAGTGCCACACCAGCGGTAGCCATCTGTTCGGCCCTCAGTAGTGCAGCTGTCGTAAGAGGTACCCTGGAACTTAAATGGGAATTTGCAAGGCTGGCCCTCAGCATTCCCCCCCATGGTAAACAGGGCTAGAGAGAGAGAAAGAGAGAAAAAGAAAGCGAGAGAGAGAAATTGTTTTAGTGTATGCACATATACACAAACAAAAATATGCTTCCCCGTGCATATACTTATAAACACATATATACATAGTAATAGCTGCCTGTGTAACCTACTCTCCTTAACACACAGATTTCTCAGTGGTAACAAGGGTTGTGGAGAGTCAGAGATAGATGAGATAAACACACACATATGTAGCAGGAGATAGAGGTCAAGATCAAATACCTCACCATGGTCCTGCCTGTTTATGCCCTACCCTTCCTATTTCCCCGTTTCTCCTCCAGTAGATCCCTTTCCACTCCCTGCCTAAGACTGAAATAAGAGAGAAGCAGTAGAAGGGAGGACAGATGCCTTGGAGGGAGGGGGTCTTTAAAAGATATTTACAGCTCCCACTCTGACTCCTCAAGAAAGGGACCATTACCCAAGAGTGTAGGGCAGAAGACAGAGCCCAAGCTATGAGTTTTTTTCCCCTGCTCTCTCTTCTAGTTCCCCACCACCACCCCCAATCTGCAAATGTTGTATCTCTGGAATTGCCAACAAGCAAAACCACACAGTCTAATGAGGACCATCTGTGCTGAGCAGGGCCAGAGGTGATCTCACTCCCCACCCCCACCAGCTTTAACTCTACTATAACTGAAATGAGGTTAACACCGCTCCCACCCCCCAGCCTAGGAATCAAGGACACTAGATTTTACATTCCTGGATGTATTCCACAAGACTACTGTCCTGCTCCCTAGGCACATTAGGAATAAAGGGAGCAGGGATTGAGAGAGGGGCCAGAGGCTCCTGAGTCTTAATTTGGGAAGTGTCAAAGAGTTAAACTTGAATTTGATTGGCCCCAGCCTTCTAATCCGACACCAACCACACCCCCTTTTTCTCCCTTGCCCACCCAGGAAGCCCCTTGGCTCCTTGCTGATCTCTCAACCTCATGTTGAGAGGGGTTGAAGGAGACACTGATTCAGCAGTCAGGAGGCACTGAGTAATAGAAACTTCTATCCCAAATATGTACACTTGGTCTCAAAACCAAAAAGCAGGGGAAAAACAATCACCAAATAGATGCCTTCTATTCTTGCTTCTAGCCTCAAAGTTAATGATTTATTTAATAAGGTCTTCTAATTTGATTATAAGTGTCAGCATGTGAAAGTGACAGTTGAACTACATGATATAGAAAATTCATACATAACAGTGAAATGATTCTTTTATAAAACCAATAACTTTAATTTACTAATGGATGCTATGAACTAGAATCAGGTACACTCATGTAAAACAATGACTAATTTGGTTAAGAGAAGCATAAATAAAAACTCTTACTAATTTGCTAATTCTTTTACTTGATGCCAAGGCTAGTTGGTATTCAATCTTCAGTTGTGATGAAAGTTTATTTCTGTCTTTACACACCAAAAAGAAACAGAAACAGATAGCTACCACATATGCTTAGAGATGCACCCTACAGTTGGGAAAATACCAGGAAAAATAACTCCAAAAACTACTGTCATTGTCATTCTTAACCTTGAAATACAGGAAAGGGGATTAATGAAAGAGAAAATGTTTCCCTCATCATTTGGTTGTTCTATTGTTCTTTCCTATCTAAGCCTTCCCATGTCTAAATATATGCCAGTCATAGACCTTCACATTTCTAAACTGTGAATTTATGAGCAAAGCAAGTTACATATTATAGATTTCTTTTTGTTTCATTGCTAAACAAAGAGACTTTAGATTCATAGGAAGAAATAAAATGTAAATGTATCCTAAAATGTGTAAAGAAGAATAATTTACCATTTATGTCAAAAAAAATCCAGAGACTTTATATGCTAGCACACACATATGTTCACACACACACACACACACACACACACACACAAAACATTCCTTATCTCCAAGGAGAGGTATTGATCCAGCCACACATAGAACCATCAGGACATACAGAGACATAGAGAGAGATAACAGATGCCACAACAACAAATACAACAAACATTTATTAAGGATGTTGTACATGCAAAACATTGTTCTGGACATGACGGAAAATACCAGCCCTTACAGACCAGTATCCTCACGTGTGTTGTTCAGTTGTTTCAGTCCTGTCTGTCTTTATGACCCCATTGGGGGTTTTCTTGGCAAAGATACTAGAGTGGTTTGCCATTGCCTTCTCCAGCTCATTTTACACGTGAAAAACGGAGATAACAAGGTTGAGTAACTTCCCCAGAGTCAGTGGATTTGAATTCATGAAAATGAGTCTTCTTGACTCCAAGTCCAGTGCTCTATCCTCTGCAACACCTAGCTGCCCACCCTTCACACACAGGATACACAGATATAAATTAGATCTAACATGAGGTCAAATCAAGAAGGACCCCATTGTTATATTCCCTTTGCCCCCTTGAGGATTCACAACCCAGAGGCAGGTAGTCAACCCAAACTCCACCTATGAGCTCTGCTTTCTGTCTCATAAACCCGGCCCTTCACCCAATCTCCTGGATTCCACTCCCAGACTGAATAACCAGTTCTTAGAAAGGCATGGTGCTTCCCACCCTTGGTCTATGATTGGAAACCACATCCAGTGAAATTCTGAAGTTAACAGGAGGTCCTAGACAGTTTTTGCCATTATCAAGGGGAATGTTGGATATGCAGCAAGGGTACAAAACATTTTGGTGAAGAGGGGAACTCACCTTCATGGGGGCAGAAGCCGTACTTCCCATCACTGTCAAAGTTGTAGGAGGTCGCACACCAGAGGAAGCCATCACTACGGCCAGCATCTGTGCAACTGGTATATTCCTTGTCATTGAACAGGAAGGGAAACTTACAATACTCACCATCAGCATTCCCATATTTCACTCGGACCACTGTAGGCAACAGGGAAATTGTTACCACATTATTCAAAATCAAGGATCGTGGGATTGTAGAGGAGGGGTAAAACTGGGATAGGCAAAAGCTTGGAAAGCAGGGAGGTATATAATATACTTAAGGCAGCAGGATAAAGTAGAAAGATCAATGGATCAGGGGACCTGGTTTAATCTGAAACCTATCAAACTGTGTTACTCTGGGCAAGACACTTAACTTTTCTGAACCTGTGTTCCATCAGCTGTACTTGACTATATATCCCACAACGTTGTGAGAAAAGAACTTAGTAATTCTGAAAGTGGTCATTGTTATCCTGAAATTGGTCATCTTCTCTGGACATCTGGCCCCTTATTTATCAGTCATATAACAAAATCACCAGATTTTTTTCCCCTCTAAAAAGAGGTCCCTTTTGTGTTAGTGACAGGTGACAAGTACATAGCAGAATCAAAGTAATACACACAGTCACTACAAAGCCCATTGGATTTTGAATCAGAAAGCCTGGGTTGGAATTCCAGGCCTGTTGTTTACTAATTGAGTGACGTTAGGCAAATTCCTTTGCTTCTCTGACTCAGTTTCCTCATCTGATGTATGGGGATAATAATATTTGCCCTACCTATCTCAGAAGTTTGTTTGAAATAATGTATGTATGTCAAGTGATTAGAAAAGTAGGGGCCATAAATGAGTGCTGGCTGCTGTCACTGCTGCTGAGGGATGTCTGTGGAAAAGCCTGCATTCCAACTATTTGTTGCCAAATGGGAAAACACAGTGTTTTCAGATCATAGGGATGGGGGGGGGGAGAGCATACACAGTGGGTATTGCAGGGTGATGAGGAAGAGGAAAGATATTCTGCATGCACCTGGAATCTATAAATAAAGGGAAGTAATAAGGATGTAGTGGTAAAGGTAAGTCCAGGACATACGTAGGAGAAAGGCAGCTCTGGGGGAATGGGGAGAGTCAGTTTCCTACCTTGTCCTTCTCCAAGGGTCCATAGTTCATCATCATCAAAATGGGAGTCTCCTCCTACACCAGTTCCAGGAGCGAAGGCATGAGCCAGGAGTCCATCCTTCCCATCAAAGGGGTAGCCATCCCCATGCTCTGCAAGACACATAGCCATCAGTTCCTTAGCTCCTAGCAAAACGTTGTCCACCACTCAAAGAGAAACTCAGGACATCCAGGACAACTCATATTTACTTAGGGTTTTGAATTGTTCTGAGGTCATTGACCCAACTTCCTCATTTTATAGATGAGGAAACTGAGGCACAACACAATAAAGTGATTTTTTATCAGGGTTACACACCTAAGAAATATCTAAGATAGGACCTTTTATATTTTTGTTTTATTTCAATTTTATTTTATTATCCATTTTGAATTCTCTCCCTTCCATCTCCCCCACCAACTGAGAAGACAAAAAGTCAAGAAAAGAAAGAAAATCCTTTACAGATATGTATAGCCAAGCAAAACAAATTCCCATATTAGCCAGAGAAAGAAGAAAACAGGAAAAAAGGAAAAAGAAAAAAGAAGATGTGCTTTGATCTGCACTATCCATCAGCTCTCTGTTTGGGGGTAGATAAAGTATTTCAACATGAGCGCTTTGAAATTCTGGTTGGTCATTATGTTGATCAGAGTTCCCAATTCTTTCAAAGTTGGTTATTTTTAATGTGGCCTGAGGGCCATGTCCTTGGCCCATGTCAAAGCTGCCCTACCATTCAAACATTTATCCATGATCCCCTCTATTCCAACCCAAGCCTAGAACAAGTCTGGGCAGAGTAGGTACCCAGGAAAGGATTGCTGATACCTATCCTCCAGCACCATTGTTTTGTGGATAGGGTTTTAGAATAGTGATCATGAAGACCTGAGGCCAAATATGGTCTTAGTTACATGAAAAAAATCATTTATAGCCACTGTTTCCATGGTGGCAAGGAATTGCAATCAGGGGTTGTCAATCAGTTGGGGAATGGTAGTACAAGTTATAGTATATGAAGTTAGTGAATTATTATTGTGTTGAAAGAAATTATGAAGGGGATGGTTTCAGAAAAACCTGGAAAGACTTGTATAAGCTACTGAAAAGTGAAGTGAGTAGAAGCAGGAAAAAATAATTCATAATGTGACAAAAATATTATAACAATAATGAACTGGAGGGAAAGGAGGGATAGAATTTGGAACTCAAAATTTTAAAAAAGAATGTTAAAATTGTTTTTACATGTAATGGGGGAAAAATAAAATATTATTTTTAAAAAGGAGGTTAAAGAGAACTTAAAATTAGAGGTAGAAGGTGTGAGGGGTAGGGAAAATATACTAAGAAATCAATAGCATGAGAAAATATCATAAATATACACAAGTATTAAAAACTGTACTTAGAATTCTGGTTTATGTAAGTTAAAGGAAATAATTCTTCTAGATGGTCCGACTTTAAAAAAAAATCAAACTCGGTTTTGCTTGGATATATTTCAATATCACCTATTAGAACAACTTAAAAACTGTACTTTATGTTGAGTTTCAGTTGTTTACTTCATTTCAACAGAAAAGTTAAAGGCTTTATAGTTAAAAAAAAATAAAGATAATAAACTTTGAAAGGAAAACCCGGGAAGACTTGTATGAACTGATGAAAAGTAAAGTCAGTGTAACCAGCGAAACAAATTGTACAGTAACAAAAATATTTTAAAGATAATAAACTTTGAAAGAATTAGGAACTCTGATCAACATAATGACCAACCAGAATTTCAAAGCACTCATAATGAAATACACTATCCACCCCCTAGAAAGAAAGCTGATGAACTGAGTGCAGATTGAAGCACATTTTCTTTTTTTCTCCCATTTTCTCTCATTTTCTTTTCTCTCTGGCTAATTTGAACATTTGTTTTGCTTGATTATACATATATGTAAAGGATTTTCTTTTTTTCTTTTCTTTTTATCTACTCAATGGGTGGGGGAGATGGAAGAGAATTCAGAAAGGAAAATAAAATAAAATTGAAATAAATAAAAATAATAATTAAAATATCCTATCTTAGATGTTTATTAGGTGTGTAACCCTGAGAAAGTCACTTAACTGTATTGTGCCTCAGTTTCCTCATCTGTAAAATGAGGAAGTTAGGCCTAGATGATCAGTAACAAAATAGTAACATATTGTTCCTGAGTATTGCCAACATCTATAGCACCCACCCCAACGACCAAAGTTGATCATGATATCAGCTTCCCCATCATGGATACGTGAAAATCTAAGCGGTGTCACATCACTCCAGACTTTGAAGGCTCGAGCAAAAGCATCATCCACAGTCTCAGGGTCCAGATCAGGTGTGTAACCAATGATCCTGAGGTAGACAAAGAGACTGGAAGTTAGGGAAAGCATTATAGCAGGAACATCTCTCCCATGATGCACTAGAGTTCCTAACCAACCTTCTTCCAATTCAATTTGGTGTTAGTTTCATATAGTGGATAGAAAACTAGCCTCAAAGCCAAGATGACATTCGTTTAAGTCATGCCTCTGACACAGCCTGCATGTGTGACCCTGGAAAAATCACTTACCTCTCTCAAAACTCTAGGCAGCTCTCTATAAGTTGTAGCGAAGGTACTAGTCAGTATTAATAGAGGGAGATTCCTCCCTTGGGAGTTCTCTATTCCAATGAATCATGGGTCTACTTCACACCCTTTCATTCCTCATTGAAGTCTTGGGATGATACACTCCTATGCAAGTAATAGTATAGAGGATTGTGGAACCATTCAATGTGACTTTTATAGTAGTAAGCTAATAGAACCCTTCTCAGAATGTTTTTAGATACACAAAATGGGATTGCAAAGGCAATCAAATTATGTTGAAATATAGTTGTTGTTGTTTTAAGTTCTTGGACTACAAGGCCTTCTGCCTGAGATTTCATTGGTGAATGGAACTACAGATAAGGACATTGTCTCTTTAAATGCCAAAAAGCATGTGCTTTGCCACTTTCAATCTTAAAGATATATCTGAAGCACTAAGACTTGTCTGGGATCACACAGCCAGCGTGGGTCTGAGGTAAGGCTTGATTTCAGATCTTCCTGATTGTGAGGTAAACTACTATCTACTCTACTATGCTGCTTCTCAGAGGTAGAACTTACTTCTGAAGATCTTCTCTACAACCTCTGCAACATTTCTCCTATCCATCCCCTTCTCTCCACTCACACGACCCCCACTTGGGGGGTCCGCACTTGGACTAATATAGAGGAGCTTTTTAACTGGCCTTCCTGCCTCTCTTCTCTATCTCCTTTCTAATCATTCCTCTACACAGCTTCCAAAACGGTCTTCCTAAAACACAGGTGTACAACTATATCACTATCTTGTTTAAAAACAAGACAAAAAAAGCCTTCAGTAGTTCCCAAATGCTTCTATGCAATTCAGAGTTAATCTGCCCCTCCTAGTATGACTCTAGTCTACTTTCCCAGCTAGATTTCTCTTGACTTTAGCCTTCGCACACTCTTCAGTCCAGTTAAACTAGACTCTAGCTGTGCCCCAGATTCAATAGGCCATCCCATACTGCCAAGCATTTGCACAGGCAAATGTTAGTAATGAATCTATGTCAGTAATGAATTCTTTCTTCAAATCCATCTCTCTTATAAACGTTCCCTATTCCCCCTAGCCCAGTTGTTAGTATTCTCTCCTTCATCAAATTACCTTGTATTCACTTCTCTATATATAAATGTACATATCCCTACTAGAATGGAAGATCCTTTCCACTGAGTGCTTTTTGTCATTTTGTATGCTCGCCACCTAGTACAATACCTTACATAAAAATCTTTGTTAAATTAAATTGAATTGAAACAAAATGAATAGAATTTAATCAGTGAGAAGAAGCAGATGATATCTAAAAATTCCATGCTACCTCCTCTGACCCGTGACAGTAATGCCACCTCACAGCTTTTTGTTTTGCTGCTTTCAAAAGTATTTGTCATATATTGTGTTATATCATTATTTGTAGCATCACCTACTAGACTCCGAGCTCCTTTAGGAACCATGACTCATCTAAGTCTTGTTATCTTCTCCAAAGACAGCACAGTATTCTGCCCACTGTAGGTGCTTAATGAACATGGCAAATCATTTTAAGTCCTGGTTTTGGAGTAAGAGGCTCTGGCTTCTAATTTTGGCATTGCTACTTATTATTTGGGGTTAATTCATCCCTCCTCTCCTCACCCACCCTTCAGACCTCCTTTTCCATATCAGTGTGTTGATTAATTTTAAAGAGAAAGCTAGAACAGATGTTCTTAACATTTTGTGTGTGTGTCTTGGGCCCCTTTGGCAATCTGATGAGGCTAAGAGAACCATTCTCAGAATTTTTTTAGATACAGAAAATGGAATTGCAAAGGAAATCAAATTATGTTGAAATACAGTTGTTTTTTAAAAGTTCTTGGATTGTAAATTAAGAACTCCTAGCTTAGAAAATCTCTAAATTCTCTTGCAGTTGTAAATGCTATCATTGAAATCCCCCAGCTGCCCCCCCTAAAAATCGATCTACAAACATTAAGTACTATTAAATGCCAGTCATGGTACTAAGAGCTGAGAGTCAAAGGCAAAATTGAGCCATACTTACTACCAAGAGGCAATCCCTTCTATAATCTCCCATGCCCTGACACTTCCCACTTCCCTACCTTTCCACTTCACCTACCAACCTACAAGATCCCTATGGCTCCTGGCCCAGAAAGATCAGGGCAAGGCTGAGAGGATTACAGTTCCTTTTGATCTGTGGCCTGATGTCCCAGAGACCTGCAACCTTATTTCTTTGCAGTCCTCATCTACCTGGGATCACATATTGCCTTGTCTTTTGCTCTAGGCCTCTCCCCATTCTCCCCTTCCCTGGGCACCTGTATGTGATCTGGTTCTTCTCCCACTTAGGCCTCCGGGGGAAGAAATTGTAGTTGGCCACATCTGGGTTCCCACATCGTGGCTTCTTCATGGTCTCAATAGTGCTCTGGTCCAGCTCTCCTGTCTCTGGTAGCCCAAAGAATTTCTGCATCTTCTTCAGGGTGTCCTTCAGTACAAACAGGTTGCAGCTCTCCTTGGGGCAGCCATAGAATGTGTTCAGGTATTGCTAGAATATACAAGTGTGTAAGACTAAGTCCCTATGTACTCATTCATGTTCTCTATATAAGTATAAGAGATGCGGAACTGATCAGTGCCTGGACAGGACTCTTATCTATAATGTTGATCCAGATCCAGATCCAGGTCATTTAAAGGTATTTATCCTCTGGAAAAAAAAAGTCCAGATGTAATTAAAATACTCCAGCTAGTATTTATATAAACATTTTGGGAGCAGGCAATGGGGGAGGTCCAGTCTTGTGATTTTATATGTGTAGGGAACTCTTATTGAAACAAACTCCCTCTACCAATAAAGATCAGCTACTGTCCTTCAACATACAGGTTTAGAGAGTCCTTAAGGGTTCCAAAAGATGACTTGTCCCACAGCCAATCCATCAATCAATCACTCAGCAGAAGGAAGGGGCAGGGAAGGGAATAAGTATTTCTGTAGTACCTATTATGTGCCAAGAGCTTTTCGTATGCTATCTCATTCAACCTTCATAGCAACCCTGTGAGTTGGATGCTGTTGTCTTCATTTTACAGATGAGAAAACTGAGGTAAACAGAGATTCTCCACCCCCATGCTGGGACCCCTAGCTAGTAAGTGACTGCGGCAAGATTTGAATTGGGGTCTTCCTGACTCTAGAGCAAGTGTTTTACCCACTCTGCCACCTAGAATCATATATTAATCACTTAGCATGGGCCACAAACTACACCAGGTTCTGGGAATAGAATGACAAGCCAGCATGTATCTGAAGTGGGATTTAGCCCATGCTCTTCTTGATTCTAAGGCTGACTCTTCAACCAAGGCTGCCTCAGTATAAAAACATTGGGTAGGGGAAAGAGATCTGGATGTGAATTCAAAAGTTTGGGGATAAAGTCAGGGGTATGATTGAGCTAGCTCGAACAGCCTCTGGTAAGCAGATTGTTAAATTTTCAGTTTGAGCAATCAACAAATGCTACAAATCAAGGCTTGATTTATTGTTTTGTAGATGTCTAGACTTAAATGGGTGAAGAAGAAAATATTAATAATCATGAATATTAAACTTAAAAAATATGTCCTGCATTTTTTTTTGAGATCCAGTCACTAAACATCTACCAGCATATCTCTGGTTTCATTTATGAAAATGAATCTCTGGTTCAAGCCCTGTTTTTTCTACTTACCAGCTCTTTACCCTTGGGCAAGTCAATCTATTTCTATGGGCTTTAGTTTTATTGTGTAAAATGATCAATGTGAATACTAGACTCTAGAGAGTCACTAAGTTTCCTTTGGCTCCAATTATCTGTCATTCTTTGTTTAGCTCAAAGCTGGGCTCATAAAAAGAATTTAACCTTATTGCTTTCAGGGACATAGGTCAGTTCTGGATAGGGAAAGGACTCCCCCTACAGGACCTCCTAGTACACTAGACCCCATTTGGAATAATTCATTCATCTCACAACTTCTCCTTAAGTACAATGTACAAGGCGCTGTACCAGGTGCTATGGAGGAAACAAAACAGGAACAAGAGATAATTCCTGCCATAAAAGGGGTTTGTGGTCAAAGTGGAAGAGAGGAAGCTCTGTACACATGAAAAAGTTAATAAATAATTCAAGATAGTGAATGCTAAGTGCCCAATGGGCCATACAAACAAGTTCATTAGGACACAAAGAAATGGAAGGTCGCTGAGGAATAGAATGGTCACAAGCATCTCCGTGGAGAAGGTAGGCATAGTATTTGGACTGAAGTGAAGAAGGATGTAAACATGCACTGGAGCACAGTCTGACATTTGGGAGGTCAATCAGAATACCAGTCTCACTAGAACAATGAATATCACTAGAGCAGAAGGTTAAGAATGAATAAGACATTGATATGATTTTGAAACAGTAGGGAAACATTTTTAAAATAAAAAAGAAATAGGAGATGAATTTAGTAAGAATGAAGAGCTTAGCAGATTTTGTTATTTTCATAAAATATTACATACCCAAAGAAGAGTTTTGGAAAGAAAGATTGAGGCCAAACTATGGAAGAAATTAAATACCAAGCAAAATAATGGGGATAATAGGGAATTGCTGAAGGTTTATGAACAGAAAGTATCATGGTATGTTTTAAGAAGAGTCATTTGATGGGAAAAAGCAGGATGACTTAAAGGAAGGTGAAATAAAAAACAAAGAAACCAATTGAGAGATTATTACTGTAACCCAGGTATGAGATCTTATGACCCTGGAGTAGAATGGGTACAGTTGGAATGGAAAGAAAGGAATATATCAAAGAGACATCAGGAAAGAAGACTCAATAGGACTTGCTGACTGACTAAAGAGTAAAGGTATGTGTCAAAGATATTTCTGAGTTTTTAAAGCCTAATGCCTAGAATGATGGTATCACGACAGAAATTGGGAGTCAGGAAAGAAAACTGGTTGGGGAAAGATGATGATGAGTTTGATTTAAGGAGTAGGCAACCAATTAATCAATTGACAAACATGTTAAAGTACCTACTACCACCCCTTAAAATCAATCAGCAAACATCTTTAAGTGCCTTACGTGGACGCTGCCAGATGCTACTACAGGTACAAAAAAAAAATAACAAACAGTCCCTACCCTAAAGGAGCTTACATTCTATGAGAAGAGGTGATGTTTATTAATATATACAATCTGAGACAATGCATATGAATACATATTTGCAAAAATACATCAAAGGAGGGAGGGGATTGTCAAGAAAGGTTTCCTATAGAAGGTGGTACTTAAACTGAATTCTGAAGGAGAAAGGGAATTCAAAGAGGAAAGAGTGAATTCCAGGCATGGGCAGGACATCTAAGTGTATGTAGTACTCAGCTGGATCATCAAGACAGAAGTGGAGTCAAGATTGGAGATGTATGTGAAGCAGTTATCTCTATAAAATAGAGTCACGAGAAATATAAAATCATAAGAATAGATGAATTCTCTGAAATCTAGTAGAGAAGAGAACTAAGGACAGAGTGTTAGGGAATGCCCCTATTTGAAAGGCTAGAGAAGAAGGGCCATTAAAGAATGATATCATTTCCTCTCCTATCCCCAGAGCTCAATTCCCTGTCAAGCTGCTTTCATGATCTCTCCTACACAGACTTGTAGTCTCCAGAAAATAAATTTCTTCTTTTAAATGTGTGCTCATCCTCCCATCTGTAGGGCAGAGGCTCTGAGTTTTGTTTATCACAGTAAGGAGAGCTTTGCATTGAGCAATTCATTCTTCTTTGGTTGATCATAAGTTACCAGTTTTTCAAAACAGCTGGTTGGTGCAAGCAGCCACAGATCACAGTAATGGTAACTGACCCACCTGAGAATTGAACTCTTCACTATGGTCTTATTATAAAGTTGGCTACAAACACAAAGTTAACCAGCCCCAAACCATCTCATAAACTTAAGCTTATTACACTCCGCTCCTCTTCCATTTGGGAGAAAAATTCCCCCAGAAATTCAACACACATGGCTTGCTATTCCTTCCAGTCTTCTCCAGTTGTTATTTTAACTATGCTTCCCTCATCTTTAAGTCCTTTAGTGTTGTCTCATTAGCCTGACCAACTTTTACCTGGGATTTGTATTAGAATTCATTGATCACCCTGTCTCTAGTATTTCTCTACTCCAACCCTTCTTTCACAAATTACTATTCCTACAACGCGGATGTGATTTTTTTCAGCTTTCTCCCATGTAAAAAATCTTTAATGATTCTTTATTGCCTCTAAGATATAATGTGAACTCCATAGACTAGAATTTAAAGCTGGCTACAAACACAAAGTTAACCAGCCCCAAACCATCTCATAAACTCAAGCTTATTACATTCAACTCCTCTTCCATTTGGGAGAAAAATTCCCCCAGAAATTCAACCCACATGGCTTGGTTACAATTGTTCCCCCTCTCTCAACAATTCTACCTACTTTCTCCCTGCTTTTAGCACATCCTCTTCATTCCCTTCACTTTAGCCTTGCTATTCCTTCTAGTCATAGACCTTCACCAAGTTGTCCTGGATTCCTATATTGCCAAGTTTGGTTCTATGTCCCAGTAATTCATTTATATTTAACAAGCTTTTGAATTCTCACTTATTCTCATTAAATTAAAATTAAAATCTCACTAAAGCTTTCCTGGACAGATCAGGGAAGCAATTAGAGGTCCTCCATTATCACCCAATCTAAGCACAGAATCAAATGGGGGTACAAAACTATGGGGTTGAGAAGAGGTAGGGAAGTTACTGTAGTGCTATTAGTGCTTGTAAATCTTATGGTACAAAATTATATCTATTGATTCTAAAGAACTGATCCTAAATGGGACTCCCATCTGTCTGCTTTTCCTGACACTCTCTATTGGGCACAAAATAGATGCTTATTAAACTTGACTTTAATCCACAAAGCACATTTTTCTCTGATCAGTTAGAAAGTTTCTCTTCAGTTGCCTGAACAACAGTTACATACCTTTATGTACCTGCAATGCCCCCTCCTCATCTCTGCCTATTTGTGTCACCAACTTCCTTGAAGTACCTTAATTCTACTGTTTCCCTCATTTACTTATCTCCAACTAATCCTATATGTACCTTGTTTATATATATATATAAATATATGTATATATTTATATATAATATATATGTTTGCTTGTTGTCTCCTTCATCATTTGGTGAGCTTGAAGGCAGGAACTGTCTTTTGCCTCTTTCTGCATCCCCAGCACTTAGCACAGGATAACAACCACAGTTATTGTTGTTGATTCGTTTTAGTCATGTTCAATTCTTTGACACCATTTGGGGTTTTCTTGGCAAAGATATTAGAGTGGCTTGCCATTTCCTTCATTTGCCCAGGGTCACATAGCTAGTAAGTGTCTGAGGCTGGATTTGAAGTCATGAAGATAAATCTTCCTAATTCCAAGCCCATTGCTCTATCCACTGCATCTAGTTTGGCCCATAAAAAGCATTTAATAAATGTTTATTGACTTACTGTGAGTCTTAGCTCTTAAAGTTCTAGAGAGCAGATACTGTCTATAGATTTTTTTCATATAGTGTCTAGCACAGTGTCATACAACATTAAGTAAATGATATTCCTCCTATGCTCATTGCTTTCTATTTGTTATTTCACATCAAATGATATAACGTGTAAAATACTCTGCAAATATTAAAAGCACTCTAAAAATTTTAGCTAATACCTTAGTGGTAGTGTTCTCTTTTCAACTAGATTAGAGGCTCTTCAAAGGGAAGGATTAGGTCCTTCTTGTTTTATCTTTTTTGCATTGTTGGATACATATTATATATTTAATAAGTACTTGCTGAGTTGCAAGATTATAGTGGAAAGAATGCTGGCTCTGAATTCAAAAGACCTGGGTTTAAATCCTACCTAAGCTGATCACTTTGTGACCCTATAAAGTCATTTAGCCTCTCTGAGCCTTAGTTTCCTCATCTGTAAAAAGAGGGGTTGGATTAGATAACTTGTTATGGATGTACCTTCTAGTTCTAAATCTATGATCTTAATTAATTTTAAATGATAGTGATTAGTAAAAATGACTCCAGAAAATGTCGAAGCAGGAAAGAACCCTAAAGACTAACTAGTTCAACTACCCTCACTTTTCTATCTCACCCAAGGCTTTGATACTCTCTTGTTGTTATGTGTCATGATTAGAATTTTGAGCTCTCTCTCTTGATGACCCAGGAAAAATGTTACCTCAGCTGTTTCTGCTTGGGAGGACTCTGCATCTGGTTCTGTTTTTGCCAAGCTCTCTAAAACTGGGGGGGGGGGAAGTATCCTAAATAATCCAGGAAATCAAATTAGTCTTTCCTCTGATGTGATTCAGGGTTGCCCCAACTTCTTTGTCTTTTTTTGAATGATGGCTCCATCAACAGATAAAGAAAGTTCTTGAGGTAAGAGATGGATTAGTCATAAGATTGAAGAATCATATGTTTAGTACTAAAAGGAATGTCAGAGGCCATGTAGGTCAAAACCTTAATTTTACACATAAGAAAACTAGACCCAGAGTATCTTCTCTGCTCAGATGACATCTGGAGAGCTTTGTTTTGTCTTGGGTATCACATTTAAAATATATTGACAGATTGAACAACTTCTAGAGTACACATCTAGGATGGTGAGGGGGCTAGAGAGGGTTAGTTGAAAGATAAAATGATATCTTAGCATGAAGACAAGAATACTGGGGGGGGGGGATGGAGTGGAGAATGGTTATCTGTATTCATATATTTGAGAGCTGCTAGTGGGGTGGAGCAGTTGGACTTGTTCTGCTTGGTCCCAGACGTGGAAATAGGAACAAATGGGCATAAATTGCAGAACGGCAGTTTGGGACTTGATGAAAGGAAAATCAATTAGAGCAATACCAAACTGGAACGGGTGGCTTTAGTGGGTGATGAATGGGTTTCCTAACCCTGGATGTCTTCCAGCAGAGACTAAATGACCACTTTTCTGAGATGCTATAGTGGAGATTCTTGTTCGGTACAGGTTGGACTAGGTGGCCTCTGAAAGTCCCTTCAGCTCTGGGGCTGGGTTTTATTAATTCTTTAAAACGAATTCCAAGGGAAATAGGCCCCGGGGGTCAGGTTGAAGACCCTCTATTTAAACTTTCCCTCCCTGCCCCCGCCCCACACCCCTGTAACAGCTTTCAGAAGAGCCCGTTCCGACCGCGGAGACTAGTGCTCCGAGCCCAAAGTGCTCATTAAAGCCAGAGGCTCAGCAGTCCCTGAGCCGCACGGTAATTGTCCCTCCAGTTCTGCTTATGCAACGATGTGGCGAATGCACGGAAAACAACATCTGAGCTGCTTCAAGGAGCGGTCCAGGCCCTGGGGGAGGGGTTTTCTGGCCGACTCAGTTCCCTAGGAATCGGCCGGGGGCTCCCTGCTTCCCCCTCCTTTCTCCCCTAGCTGTGTGCCGGCGGTCATTAGGAGTTGCAGGAAACCCCAGCCAGCCTCGCGCCTGCATCCCTCCTCCCTTCCTCTCTCCTTCCCCCCATTTTCCCTCCCTCCTGCCCCTCTCCAGCCTCACTTCTTTAAAGTCCTAGGAAACTTTCTTTGGCCATGGGCTTTACATCTAAAAGGCTGACTTTGCCAATTCCCTTCTCTCGGGACTCTCTGCCCTCCCCAACCCAGGCAGACCTCCCACCCTCCAGCTGTCTCCTCTCCCCCACCCCCTCTTCGCCTCCCGGAGAGCTGAGAGAGTCAGCTCCCCACAGCTGTTTGCAGGACCCCCTCAGCTACCCTCCCTTCCCCCCAACCCCCACCCTGCTAAAGCCCAACCGAGACACTCACTACAGCCAACTCTTTGTCTGTTTTGGGAGAGACATCGCCCGGGAACTTGATGATTGGGGACGGGGCTGCCCAAGTTTGGTAGAAAACGCTGGAGTGGAGCCAGAGGGCAGGGAGGAGGACTCTCAGGACTCCGGGGGCCGCTGGAGTCATCATGGTCGTTCCTCAAAATGTTTGTGCTGTCGCGATCTGAGAGGGGGGCTCTATGAGTCTCCAATCCACGTCTCCGCCTTCTTTTTCAACCGCGCATCGTCTCCAGCCCGCACGCCGAGCAGCCACTAACTAGCTCGCTCGTTCTCCTCCCCTCTCCTTCCCTCCCCTCTAACTCCACTCTGCTCCGCGCCGCCTGCCCTTTTGCTGGTCCCAGCAATTCCTTTGTATGTTTAAACCCCCAGATGCGCAGCCTCCAGCTACCGCAAGAGGAAGTCTAGATCCAGCGGAAACATGGGAAAGGGGCAGTTACCAGATGTGGCCGGCTGGGCTGGGAGTTGGGAGAACAGTTGGGAGAACAGTCAAATCTGTGGCCTTGGAGGGAGGGAGGAGCGAATTCCCTCCCTGGTCTCCCTCCTACCCGGGTCACTGCCCACCCCTACCCCCTCCAACTGGCTGACCTAGAGTCTTTGTGACCATACCCTTGGGTCCTGCCCATCAGTTTTCAGTCAAAGTCCCACATGCCTCATGTAGCTCTCCCCACCCCTCAACATCTGGACCGGTTGACCTTTGTTATCTCTGGTCCTGAAGTTTGTTGTTGTTGCTTTTAATTAGACAGCAACTTAGTGATTGATGTTGGGGAGAGTAGAGGGCAAGAAAAGGAGCCTTGGGTGTGGAGAGACTAGGAGAGAGAGATAAGCAAATGATCAGAGATGGAAGAGAATCAGAGAAATTAAGAGAGATGAAAAGAACCATCAAGAATGATGATGGGTGGGAATGGCAATGGAAAAAGATGATGTCACATAGCTAAAGATGTGGAGAGAAACAAAGAAAGACTTGGCAAAGAAGTGAGTGGCAACTGGGATGGGGCTGGAGTTTGAATCTTCCTCTAGTCTTATCTCTGACTCAGTGGTAATTGAAAAACACAGTCAAAAAGCAATAAAATAGCTCACATTTCTGTAGGGCTTTTTGGTTTGCAAAGTGCTTTCTTCATAATTATCCTATGACACATATAGGATCAGTATCATTAAACTCATTTTCTACTTCAAATTATTCGGTCATTTGTGATCTTTTCTGTATTCTCCCTCCATTGGTTTAGAGATTGCAACTCATTCCAACCTTCTTCTTTTATGCTCTCACCATATAACTAGTCCACCTCCTTTTCTGATTATACATTTGCAATGATTTGTCCCTTATGTAATGTCTTGTGCATCTAGTATCATTGGGAGATATGCTGTAGCTCACTGGTATCTACCATGTATTTTTCCATTGTCCTTTTGGTCACTAGTAGCCTTGATTCTTCTGAGATTTTGATGGTCAAAGATTCACAAACATGGGGCAACCCTGACAGAACATTAGTGTTTTTTTATGAGGTTTTTTTTTTGCCATAATGCAGATTAAAGGATATAACCTCAGAAGGACTAAGTAATTTGCTTATAGCTATTTAGTGGTTCTAGAGGGGATATTAATCTAAATTACTTTTAGTCTAATGCTTTTTCTTCTACAGTGTACTATCTAATACAGAACGATAACCAAAAATATAAACAGATTCATAGACAAATGAATGCCTTTTTTTGGAGGGTTTGAGCACTAGCAGGAATCTATTATCATACAGAGTCCACTTCTCTCTTGCCCAGCCTAGGTTTCAAGACTGAGGCAGACCCAAACGATCCAGGAGCCTGGGAGTGGGCTCTGAGTGATCTGGCCATACCACTTAGCAGCTACAAAATCAAGGTGAAGGGGTAGCTAGGTGGCACAGTGAATAGAGCACAGGTCCTGGAGTCAGGAGGACCTGAGTTCAAATGTGACTACAGACACTTCACACAAAAACTTTAGCTGTGTGACCTTGAGCAAGTCACTTAACCCCAATTGCCCTACCTTTCTCCCTCCAAAAGAAAAAAAAATTAAGGTGAAGACCTAGACCCTCCCCCACCCCCCTATACATCATATCTCCTTAGAGTTGCTGAGGGGAGGATTATTATCTCTTAAAGTCCACAGACACAAACACTTAAGATCACAAGATGAAGAAAGAGACCTTTCAAAGATAATTTAGTACATGCATTCATTTCACAGGGGAAGAAACTGAATCCCAGAAAGATTCTTACCTTGAGGCTCGGAGAATATTGAGATGGATCTTTCTTCCACAAATGATTCTGGAAACCTCTACATCAGTAGTAATAGGGCTGCGGGTATGGGCTGAATTGACAACCAATGCTCTGCTAGCCCAAAGGAGCATCTTGCCAGAATGGGCAGTAGACACTCTATATAATGGGGAAGTAAAGAAGAGTGCTTAATGCCTTAACTGGGCATTTAGGGGTCTTTCAATGCTATGATCCAGGAAAGGGCAAGCAAGCCCTTTGTCAGATGGACAAACATCTTTGTCCAAGAGGCAGATTTTACAATCAAAGATAACAGTTGATCTGAGAGTCAGGAACTGGGTCTTTCTGTGCTTCAGATTTGAGTTGGTAAGAGCTGGGTGTGGAGGGAAAAAGTCAGGGTAACCTATTTTTCTAACTCACTCTAAACCATTCCCAGGTCTCAGACACATCTTTACAACTTCTGCTGAGGTTCTTTACCCATTTGCCACTAGTGCCCCCACAGACAACACTCCATCTCCCCTAGAGACTCCTGAAGACAGCTTCCTTGTCCCTTTGGTCAGCAAATTCTCTGAGTCCTTTCCCTGTAAATACTTTCCCCTAAAGTCCTGTCTCCAACTACTGCTCACTGCCCCCAAAACTATGTTCTTGGCTGAAAGCCCTGTTCTGGTTATGAGACCAGATGTGGAAGCTCTGGCTTAGGGGATGGGCAAAGCAGACAAAATTTGGTGTCTCTGGATTTGACTCAAAACCTTGCAGGATCCTCAAACTGCCTCCACTGTGCAGGTAGACATCATTCCCTGGAAGTAAATGGTCTCTCCAAACACTCAGGTGCTGCCAGATATCACTAGCAGAAGTCACTGCTGTACCTACTTGGGATCAAACTACAAACTGAGATTTTTTAAATCTTAACTGAGCCCTTATCACCACTATACAATAATCATTTTATTCTTGATTGATTCTCTATTTTATTTCCCACAGAAGCAATTCTAAACCTCTTCTCTCTTCAAGCTCTCTGTACCACTCCCACCCAGCTCTCTCTTCAGTGACCTCACCTTCTATTTTGTCTTTTAATCTTTATCATAAATTTAGCAATCATCAGTGAACACTCTTAAAAGACGATTGTATGTGAAATCATGAATGTACATTATAAACAATTTGTGGCTTCTTAAAGGGGCATATTAACTTTAACAAGGTAATAACAAAATTGTTCTGTGTCCCTTTCTGAACATTATTTATTTCCTTCTGTGTATTTTTCTAATAATTGGTTAATATTCTTCTCTCTTCTTCATGCATTTCTATTATTTCACATTACTTCACTCACCTGGAGAACTGAAAATCTGCCTTGTAATAAATAAGTATAGTTAAGCAAAATAGACCCTTTTTGCTGGGAAAATAGAGGTCATGAACTTCCACTTGTCACTTACTCAATACCTTAAAAACCCAGCTTTAACCTTCTCCTCATTTCCTCTTTTGCTCTATTCTTTAACCAAGAGTTGAGGACCACCTCTATTTGAGTCCTTTATCTCATCCTCTCCAGTCTCCTCTAGAAACTTAACTTTATTTATGCTATCCCTATCCCATCTTAAATTACTCCTTATTTGCTGACTCCCTTTCTGGGTCATTAACTTGTCGTGGAAGAGGGGTTTGCATAACTCAATGAAACTATGAGCTGGCAGGGTTATGCAATATAGACTGATCACAATGGAAATTTCAGACAAAAGGTGATCCACTGAATAAGGAAATAGCAAACCATCCCAATATCTTTGCCAAGAAAACCCCATGGGTAGTATTAAAATGACACAAGATATGACATCAGAAGATGAGCCCCTCAAGTTGGAAGACATCCAACAGATTATTGGGAAACAGCAGAGGACAACTACAACTAGCTCCAGAAAGAAGGAGGTGTATGGGCCAAAGCTGAAAGGAAGCTTAGTTGTGGATGGGTCTTATGACTAAAGGAAAGTTTGCCACAACAAAGATCAGTATTGCATAGGAACCCAGAATGTAAGATTTATGAGCCACTTTGAGCTGCATATACTTGAGTAGGAGACAGAAAGTTTAAACATCAGCATCTGGAGTGCCACTGAACCTAAACGGATGGGAGTAAGTGAAATTAATTCAAGTGACCATTACATCTACTATTGTAAGAAAGAACTCCTTAGAAGAAATTAAGTAACCTTTATTAAGTAAGTAACATTCTCACCTTCAATAAGAAGGTGGGAAAAGCAGTACTGGGGTATAACCCCAAAATGACAAATATCTATTCTAATCCAAGGCAAACCCTTTAACATCACAGTAATTTAAGTCTATGTTCCAACCACCCATGCTGAAGAGATCAAAGCTGCTTGATTTTATATAGACCTACAACATTTTCTAGAAACAACATCACCCCCCAAAAAGATGTCAAATTCATCATAAGGGATTGGAATACTAAAGTAGGAAATAAAAAGATAATCGGAAAAACAAGCAGTTTTGATCTTGGAGTACAAAATGAAGCAAGGCAGAGAATAACAGGGTTTTGTCAAGATAATGCATATGTCATAGCAAACACACTTTTTTTTAACAACCCAAAATGTGGGGGGCAGCTAGGTGGTATAGTGAATAGAGTACTGGCCCTGGAGTCAGGAGGACCTGAGTCCAAATCCGGCCTCAGACACTTGACACAGTTACTAGCCATGTGACTTTGGACAAGTCACTTAATCCTAATTGCCGTACCTTTCCCCCTTCAAAAAGAAAAAGAAACAACCCAGAAGGTAGCTCTACACATGTACGTCCCCAAATGGTCAATTTCAAAATCAGATTGATTACATACTTTTTAACCAAAGGAGGAGGAGCTCTATACAGTCATTTAAAACAAAACCCGGAACTGACTGTGACTCATATCATGAGCTTCTTATTGCAAAATTTAGATTACAATTGAGGTAAGTAGGGAAAACCATCAGACCATAAAAGTATGATATAAATAACATACTTTATGAATATGAAGTGGATCTGATGAATAGATTTAAGGGATTAGATCCGGTAGATAGAGTGACTGAAGAACTGTGTACAGAGGTTTGCAATATTGTGCTGGAGGAAGCAACAACAACAACAAAAATATTCCAAAGAGAAAGATGAACAAGATAGCAAAATGACAGTCTGATGAGGCTTTACAAATAGTTGAGGAAAGAAGAAAAGCAAAAGGAAAAGGAGAAAAGGAAAGCTATACCCAATTGCATACAGAATGCCAAAAGAACAAGGAGAGATGAGGTTTCCTTAAATGAGCAATGCAAAGGAATAGAAGAAAACAATAGAATGGTAAAGACATGAGATCTCTTCAAGAAAATTGAAGATATCAAGGGAATATTTCATGCAAAAGTGGCATGATAAAAGACAAATATGGCAGGAACTTAACAGAAGCAGAAGAGATTAAAAAGGGATGGCAAGAACATACAGATAAACTGTAATGGTGTGGTTGCTGATCTGGAGCCAGACATTCTGGAGAATCATTATTAACAATAAGGTTAGTAGAAGGATGGGATTCTAGCTGAGCTACGTAAAATCCTAAAATATGATGCTGTTGAAGTACTGCATTCAGTGTGCAAGTAGGGAAAACTCAACAGCGGCCTCTGGATCAGAAAAAGATCAGTTTACATCCCAATCCTAAAGGTCACTGCCTAAGAATATTCAAATTACTAAACTATTGCACTCGTTTAAGATTTTTGCAAGGTTACACTTAAGATTCGACAAGTAATGCTTCAGCAAGATGTGAACCAAGAAATATCCAAAATACCAACAATCTTAGATATTCAATCAATACCACTCTGTTGACAGAAAGTGAAGAATTAAGAAACCTCTTGGTGAAGGTGAAAGAAAAGAGTGTAAAAGTTGGGTTTAAGCTTGGCATTATTATTTTTTAAATAACTAAAAACATAGCAACTAATTTCATCGCTTATTGGCAAATGAAGGGAGAAAAAAACAGAAGCAGTGTCAGATTTTATATTGTTGGGCTGAAAGATTACTACAGATGGGACTATAGCCATGAAATCAAAAGATACTTGCTCCTTGGAAGGAATGCTGTGGCAAATCTGGACAACATACTACAAAGCAGAGACATCACCTTGCAAAGAAAGGTCCATATAGTCAAAGTTATGATTTTTCCAGTACTGTGGCTAGGAGAACTATGTGAACTCTAAGGAAAGCACTATCAATGCTTTTGAATTGTGGTATGAGAGAAGACTTCTGACATTCCCTTGGACAGCAGGGAAATCAAATCATTAAATACTTAAAAAGAAATAAATTCTGACTCTTAATATTGGAAGGATAAATATTGAAACTGAAACCTAAGTACTTCGGCCTCATGATGAGAAGATGGTACTTATTAGGGAAAAAACGTGACATTAGCAAAGACTGAAGGCAAAAGGAGAAGGGATGGCAGAGGATAAGGCAGATAGTGTCATGGAAGTGATAAACATGATCTTGGACAGACTTCAGAAGATAGTGGAGGATAGAAGGGTCTGCTGGATTATGGTCCATGGGGTCATGAAGAGTGGGACATGACTGAATAACTGAACAGTAATAACCATTTACTGGTTACTTCCATGCTGCCTAAAAACATGCCCAGGTTTCCATCTCTTTATAGAAATCACTCTTTGCCTGGACTGTATTTCAAAATATAATCATTGATACTTTTTATCTTTCTATCATGGTCCTTTCATTTAGTTGCTGGGCTAATCAAAAGGTATGTCATCTTTGCTTCTTACATTGATTCACTTAGGTTGACTCCCTGGATTTACCCAACTGTAAATAGACAACTGTAGTCTTCACTCTTCTGCCTCTGGTTTGACTCTCTTTAAGCTGGAATGTCACTGTGTCTTCTTCAGTTGGAGTGTTACAGTGCTCTCCTCAGTAAGAGTGTTATAATACTCTTTTCAGCTTGAGTGCTGCTGTGTTCTTTCTCTAAGAGCAACAAGCTTTAATCAAAGATTAGAAGAAGCAGCCTTCCCTCTTTGACTCCTTCAGGACCTTTACTCTGAGGTTTGTTATCTGAAGGCAGGAGATGAGAGAACTCTAGACTCTCTTGTTTCACAGTCCATCCTTGCTCAAAGAAGGTTCTCTTAGTGAGGCACTCTACCCTTATTCATGGTGACTGTGGTACATATCCTAGATTCCTGTTAAAGTTTTATGAAAACCTCTCTCAAGTCATCAAATGGAGAAAGTGACTCAATGGTTATAAAGCAATTAATGTAAAACTTCTCAGTAATATTTCTCTACAGTGAATCTCCTTGATGCCAAAGGTTTTATGTTAATCAGCATTATTTTTATTCCAAATTGCCAGTCTAATAGACTTTTCTTAATTGTTATCCTTCTTGATCACTTTGAAACATTTGACAAGGTTGAGAGCCTCTCCTCCTGGGTATTCTCTTCTTTTTGGGCTTTCATGTTACTTCTCTCTCCTGATTCTTCTATTTGTCCAACCACTTCTTTTCAGTCTCCTTGCTAGTTCCTAATCTGTGTCCTACCCATTAGCCATGGATATCCCCCAAGACTCTGTTCTGTGCCCTTTTCTCTTTTTTCTGTACTCTCTCTGGGTAATCTCCTCAGCTCTCAGAGGTTCAATTTTTTTCTCTATGCAGATGATTCCTAGATCTGTGTATCTAGCTCTAATACCTCTTCTGAACTAGAGTCACATATCACTAACTACCTCTAGGATATAACTGTGTGTCCCCCAAACATCTGAAACTCAACATTTCTAAAATAGACTCACTATCTTTACCCACAAACCTTCCCCTTCTCAGAATTTCTGATTACTGTTAAGGATATCACCATCAAACCAGTCACCCAGACTCATGACCTCCTTTCTTGAATTCACCCCTACATATCCAATATGTCACCATATCTTGTACCTCCACAACATCATTCATACAAGTTCTCCCTTTTCCACTCATATAGCTGCCACCCAATTTCAGGCCTTCATCATCTCTCACAGGGACTATAGCAAAATCCTTCTAAATCATCTCTTGCCTCTCAAGTCTCTCACCACATCGGCCCATGCTTTACTCAGTGGCAGGGTAATGTTTTTAAAGCATAGGTCTGTCCACTTCTGACAACCTCCCCTCCCCACAATTAGTCCCAGCAGCTTACACTCTAGCACCAAATGTAAAGTCCATTGTTCTGCATTTAAAATTCTTAATCTGGCCCCTTCCTACCTTTAAAGTCTTTTCCTACTTTATTTTTCACAATACATTCAAAGATCTAGCACTTTATGTCACCCTATACTCCATAACCTATCTCTGTGCCTTTGCATTGGCTAAGACCTAGTCCTGAAATGCTTTGTGTCCTGATCTCTGCCTCTTGGTTTCCCTGGCTACTTTCAAGATTGAATCTTACCCTTCCCTTCATGATCAACATTAAGCTAGAAACACATCTCTGTGCTGTTGCTTCAATTACTTTTGTAGCAATTGTTTCTTGCCTTAGATAAAGGAGTATTGGAAACAGAACAGATGACAGTGAAATTTTATGAGTTTAGAAAGGTTGAGACAATACCAAGGGTCCAGGAAATGGAGTCTATGCCAGTTTTCAGGCAGCTGAGCTCTGAGAGAAATGAAGTTAACCTTCAGTTAACTGCTTGACTCAGCACGGCAGTAGACCAACACTTTTGCAAGCAAAAGAGCAATCTCATCCTTCTGACTGATGCTAGAGAACTTGATGAGGAAAATGTTTTGTAGCAATCACTTTAAGTATGAACCCACTCTACCCAGAGAGCGAGGTCTGTGAGGGATAAGATCACTAAAAAAGAATGAAGTCTCCTGAGGGATTAGTGATTCTTATTATTTAACTGCTAAACATGCTTATCGTTGAAAAACCAGTACCCTTGAATCAGGTATGGTTATCACAAGGTTTCTTTTTGTTCTCCAGAGATTGCTCAAACCAATGAAGCCCACAAAGCACACCCTGGGGGTTCCAGCCACAAACATCCTGGTATTCTAGAAGAATTTGTGCAAATATAAGTTTAGTTTAGGGACCTTCCGTGTTCTTTATTCTCCTTGTCTCCAGGCAGAATTTCCCTGTTTAAAATGTGAACTCTGAAACCCAGCAAATGGGATAAGGAGGCAGGAGTTAGGGAGGGGAGCTCATGTTAGGGTATAATACGCCTTGCTTTCCTGTAATCACTTGGCACCTTCTTCTCCCACCATAGAGGCTGTGTCCTTTCTAGAGAAAGAGAAACAAACTTTTCTCTACTTTCCTAAGCAGTCTCCAAACTCATTTATTATGCTGTTGCATACAGGTATTATAGAGAAGAGTGTGCCCCCCAATTCAGAAGTTTGAGAAGTAAAGAAATCAGAGGCTATACAACACCTCTGAAGAAGGAAGAAGTAGAATATGTCTAATCATCTACAACAGGGTTCAACAAACTTTTTCTATAAAGGGCTAGATAGTAAATATTTTAGCCTTATGGACCATGAGGCAAAGCAGAGGATCTCATGAGAACACTTACGTAATGAGAAAAAAAACAAATTTCCATAGTGTTAATTGCTGAATTTCAGAATTTTAAAATTGAGTGCTATTTGGGGGGAGGGGTAATATAGGCCAACTAATGAGAAGAAAGGAATTGGTTTTGGAGAAGAGATAACATTTTGATTGACTAAAATTCAAAGAAAGGTATTTCCCTATCATGAAAATTGATTACAAATGTTCACCTGTTAATCCTGGTCTACAATAAGATATTATATAATTCCTCTTTGAAAATGTCTTCACAAAGCTAGGTACTGCCAAATACTAATATCAGTCCATGAGTATATGATATTAACTGATCATAGGCACTGTTTGGAAGCCATCTATAAAATTATATTAAATTCTTCTTTTGATATTTGTCTTTTAGCATGTAATTATAGTGCAGACTAATAACTTTCAATTGCAAGTTACATGGAATCTCAATTACATAGTTAAGTGTATTTTAAAATGTGGATTTTTTTTTGCACTTACATCAAAATCCAAAAACTGCTACTGGAACTGTAATTTGAGCTTCAGAAAAATATCCTCTGAAAATTTGGTTGGAAATGGAGATTTGCTTCTTGTTCTAACTTTTGACAGTATAAGAAGCATATAAAGTAGTTTGCAATTACTTGTCATTCAAATATTAGATGTTTTTGAGTTGACTTTACATTTTGCCAACAAGCACTATTTCGCGTTGTAATTTTAGGCTGAATTCATTGAGAAACGTTATCAGATCTGTAAGATAAGCGTACTTTCAAAGCTATTTGATGTTTAATATTGGTGGTTAATGGTGGGTCCTTTCATTCATTAAAAAACCAAATTCAATCTTCACCCTGAGCACAGTCATTAGTAAAACATTTTTTCTCTCCTTGTTTCAACATGATGGTTTATGTATTGGTAATAAAAACAATACCAAGCTACAGCATACACACAACACTTGAAATTCTATTGAGTTATACCAACGTCATTGGGCTAGAACAGCAGTGAAAAGTGCTAAGAGTAGTGTATTCAATCTCTATTGCAACTTCTCAGTTCTGTCATTGTAGCAAGAAAGAAGTCATAGAAAATTTGTAAATAATTACTGTGTTCCAATCAAATTTTATTTATAGACATTTCAATTTAATATAATTTTTATGTATTATGAGATGTTATTCTTTTTCTTTTTCCCACCATTTAAAAATATAAAAACTATTCTTAGCTTGCAGTCCACACAAAAATGGGAGCCAGGCTGAATTTGGCTCACAGATCATAGTTTGCCAGTTCCTGATCTATATAGTCATAACATAACAAGAATGCAAATGAGATCAAATGAAGAACAAAAAACGTACGTGCTGTCAATATAATGAGCAACAGAACAGTTACATCAAAGTAAGTAACTAAAACTCTGAAAAACTGAAAAATTATGGGAATTTACGATGAAGTTGCTTAAACATTAATTTCACAATGTATATGGTAAATATACAGTATAGGTCAGTTATATTTATATATTTTATACAAAACATTTATAGTTTATATCATAGAAGAAACACTACTTTTATTGCATACATACACACACACAAGTGTGTGTGTGTGTGTGTGTGTGTGCAGTCTGAAGAACAAAAAAGGTATGACAAAAGTCCCAGAGACATAAAGAGCACCATTATTGAACAAATTATGTGAAAGTCTTCTAAGGTACATGCATATTTGTTTACTATCCAAAAGGCTTTGACTTGGTTCTACACTAATAGTTGTTGGTTTTTTTAACATACTGCAATTATATGTAAAACTACTACATTGTGGCTATGTGGATATGGGACTACCCTGATGGGAAGTCCCATGAACTCATATATATGTTAGGAGATGTGACTCCTGATTAGCTCAGAGACCTCTTAAAAAGGGAGAAGCAGAGAGGAGAGAGGGAATGCAACAAGGGAGACACAAACTTGGAATGGCAAATGGGAGGTCTCTGTATCTATAGATATGTTGAGAGGAGATGGAACCCCAAGATATCCCTTGATTCTCAGTATTTGTATCCCAGAAACTTCCAAGAGTAGAATACTAAGGGAAAGATAATTTTCTCTCTTGTTAGGATGAGACTTCATCTTGTTCATTGGTCATAGAACTCCTTGAATGTTATTCTGTCATTTAAACTAATCTGTACAGCTTACTCACTATTTTACCTCTTGCTTTGATAAATTCATTTGGTCATTATGATTGTCCTTTGTGTAATAAATATTTGTGGCAGTGAAAAGTAAGTTAGTTAAGATTAAACTAACTTTTGCCTCCTAGTTTTGGGGGTATACCTATTCTCCCCCATGTAACCAGGGAAGGTAGAATTTATTCTGAACTCCAAGAGTCATACTCTTAGATATAAATATCTCATGTATGATAGATATAATTACAAAGCCCTTATACCTCTTGAAGAGAGGAATACATGGGAATGATTATATTTGGAGTACTGCCATGGCTACATTTCATATCCCATCAGGGTTTGAACTCTGATGTCCCCAAGATGGGGAATATGGCATTCCAGCTCTAATGATGCATCTCTGCTATGTGCAGGTTGCCTGTTACATAGCCATTTGTTACATAAACAAATGACTTGAGGAAAATGAGAATGATAAAGTATTTATATCTGCATAGGAAAATACTCCCTATTTAAAATATGCTGCTAGCAGAAGTCATCAAAACTACTTGGTATTGGCTGAGGTATAGAATAGTGAATCAGTGGAATAGATTAGGTGCACAAGACACAATAGTCAACGACTATAGTAATCTACTGTTTGATAAACCCAAGGACTCTAGCTTCTGGGATAAGAACTCACTATTTGACAAAAACTGCTGGGAAAACTGGAAAATAGTATGGCAGAAACTAGGTATGGATCAATATCTTATACCATATACCAAAATCAAGACTAAATGGCTTCATGATCTAGATATAAAAGCTAGTACTGTAAGCAATCTGGGAGAGCAAGGAATAGTTGAACTGTCAGATTTATGGAGAAGGGAAGAATTTATGGCCAAACAAGAAATAGAGAGCATTGCAAAATACAAAATGGATAATTTTGATTACATTAAATTGAAAAGTTTTTGTGCAAACAAAGCCAATGTAACCAAGATTAGGAGGGAAGCAGAAAATTGGGAAAGAATTTTTAAAACCAGTGTCTCTGATTTCTGATTTCTAAAATACACAGAGAATTGAGTCAAATATATAAGAATCCAAGTCATTCCTCAACTGATAAATGGTCAAAGGATATGAAGAAGTAGCTTTCAGAGAAATTAAAGAAATTTATAAGCATGTGAAAAAATGTTCTAAATCACTATTTTTTAAATAAGTTTTTTATTTGTTTGCTTGTTTACATCATTCATTTCCATGAGATTTTTTGCAAATTTTCTCCCCATCTTTTCCCTACCCCAACTCCAAAACAGCTATCCCACTGTAAAGCTCCTCTCCCGATCTGCTATCTTTCTGGTAGGGCAGGGAGGGTCTCCCTACCCCAGCCCCTGTATATCTTAATTCCTAGTTGCATGTATTGCAGAGCTTTAAATTCTAAATTCTTTCAGTTCCTCCCTTGTCACCCAACTCCACTGGAAGGACAAGCAATTCAATACAGGCTGTGCA
>CM053595.1:98458266-98493161 GCA_028646575.1 Pseudocheirus occidentalis
CTCCTCTATGGCTTATAACCAGTCTACATTTTTCTTGGAAGCTTTTGGTGCAGGAGTTCTGACTGTTGTCTTCCTCCCATTTCATGCTTTGATCCTTTTTGTCCCCCAAAAAGGAATCTAAAGTTGAATTGCTGAGCTTTCTTTGGTGCCTTTGTGTGCTCATGTTACCAATCAGTTACTTGAATTTTGGGCTCAGTAGAGCTCTGCTTTCAGAGTGGAGAGCTCTGTCCCAAATTGCTGGGGTTTTTGCAGCTACCAGAGCTATTAGGAGGCTGTCTCTACAGCCCCCACCAGCTTTGGATCACTGAAAATGCACCTCAGGACCACCATCCAAGACCACAGTCCCAATCCAGGCAGCTCAACACAAGAGCTCTGGATGATTGCTTGGTTCCTCTGCAATCTGCAGGCTGGGAGTTTCTGAAGCAGCCATGTGGAGGCAACTTCAGACTGCTTTTAGCTCTGGAGGCAATTGGCCAGACTCTCTCCCCCAAATTTAGCTGAATTCCACTGACCTTTTCCCTTTGTCCTTGACTCTTATGGGTTGGTAATTCTGGAAACCACCACAGCTGCCAGTGATCTGCTATTGTGAAAGCTCCAGCCAGGGCTTCTCCTGGGCACCCTGGGTCTAAAACTGCATGGTCCTGGGCTCTGCTTCCAGCTTGCTGTGATGAGTCCTTTCCTTCTGTCTGCCAGGCTGCGTTCAGTGGGAGCCTTGTTTCTCTGTCATTTGAGACTTCTGGAGCTCTAAAATTTGTTTAGAGTCATATTTTCTAGGTATTTGAGGTGGTTTTTGATTGAACTTTCAGTGGAACATGAAAAGGAAAACTTTGGTCTGTCTTATCATATTGTATGTGTTTTGTGTCTTGGTAAATCTGACTAACTTCCAGTGGCCTGATTGGACAAAGGAAAGAGAAATGCAAAAGTGAAAATGTTTCTGAGGAACTTTAAATGTCTTCAGAAGGATTGTCTCTGTTTCTACCTCTGCCTGTCTGTCTCTGTCTCTGTCTCTCTCTCTCACTCTCCATTTCTAACTCTGGTCAAGTTGGGGAGACAGACAAGAGACACAGATAAGAAGGAAGAAATCATTTCCCTTCTAACTACAACAAACCATGGTGTTGTATTTTAATTAGGGACTATGTTGTTGAACAAAGTGTAAGTTCTTTCATGTGAATTTCCAAATTGTGGTTTGAATTTTTGTTTATAAATGCTGAATTGTGTTACTGAGTTTGGAGGTACCACTCTATAGAATATGTTTTAAAGAAAAGAAAACTTTGTGAACAGCTCTTAGATCTGTTATCACCACTCTTTCCTTGGAGAGTAACTGATTTATTGTTAATGAATCATGGAACTATCTAAGTAAATCGGTCCTTGATGAGAAAGACAGTATTTGGCATTAATGTAATATGTTTAGAAACTGCAAAAATAAGTTTTGTTAAAAACGTAACTGGATAAAATTACTCTATGGTGGTTGTGAATGTAATAAATAAATAATGCCTAAAATGATAAAATTAATCAAGTTATTTTCTATGCAAGATAATTTGGAGATGCATTCACTTGAATTTATGTTATTTAATTGCCAATAAGCTTTGTTCTGTATTTTAAATATATGATATTGTGTTTCTAAATTTTGTGAAATTTGGGAAACCATTGTATCAGGAAATGCTGTTAGAAAAATAACTTCTCTTTAATCTGGATGCTGATAGATTGTGAATTGATTTAGTAAAAGATTGTGGTAAAAATGTTTGAAAACTGTTAAATGTTTAATAGGGCATATGTGTTCTAATGTAGATAATTAATAATAATAATGATGATGATGATGATGATGATAATTTCCTATTGAGAGAAAAGTAGTATTTGACCCCTATAAATTATCCTAATCTTTGAGGTTCCTTGGGGTTTTCTACTTGGGCAAAGGCATAAGAACTTATCAAGTTTGTAGAAAATTCTAAAGTACTACAGTTTGAGAAATCAGGCTCACAATCTGCCAAAAGCATCAAGGTTAGTTACCACACTGATAGTATTTGTTTTTTACTTGAAAAGGCCACAAGCCAAGAATGAAGTGATGGGAGAATGGATGTGCAACGTTTTGTTTGCAGACGACTGTACACTCAAAATAGCCTCTGAGGCAAAGATGCAACAGAATACAAATCAGTTCTCCATCTATTTGTCCTTATTTTGACCTGGCAACACCAAGAAAATAAAGATTCACCACCAGTGATTACCACATCATCTATATGTGGGACCATCAGCTATAGCAAATTGAGAAATTTAAGACCACTGAACTTGGTGTTATACTTTTCAAGGACGTACACATAGATGATGAGGTTGATGCTCACATTGCTAGAATTAGTTCGCCATTTGTGAGGCTCAAAAAGAAAATGGGGGAGAAGAGGTATTGAGTTGCCTACCAAACTGAGGTTTGGTAACTGTTGTGCTGACTTCATTGTCAAATGCCTGTGAAACCTGACAGTCTACCAGTACATGCCAGAAAAATGAACAGTTTCTGTTTGAATTTTCTTACTAAGATTCTGACTATAAACTGGCCAAATGAAATCTTTTCTTGAACTAAAAGATCAAGAATTCAAACTCTGCTGCAGAGAGTACAAGTATGATAGGCCACATTATTCAAATGCCAAATATATGTTTCCCTCAAAGATGGAGAACTAATATAAGGCAAGTGCTAACACGGAAATCTGAAGAAGTGATACAAGGAAATTGTCAAGGTCTCTGAAAAATTTGTATTAATTGTGAGACATGGAAGACAATGGCACAGGACCATCCTTGATACAAACATGACATGCTTGTATCAAAGAAGGCACTATGCTGTATGAGCAAAGCAGAAATGCAGTAGCTCAAAAGAAATATGAGATGCACAAATTTAGAAAGATCTTCATCCCAAATGTTCCTGTGGAGTATTTGTGCCCAGCTTCTGGGAGAGCCTTCTATCCATTATTGGCTTGATCAGTCATAGTTGATCACCTGGCGCACTGACCTTGACACCGTGATTTCATTTTGATACTCATTTAAAGGGCAGCAACAATTGATGATAATTGACATCCTTGTTTCATCTCTGATCTTTTTGGAAAGTCCTATAATATTTTTCCCATTACATGTAATATTTTTGGTTGGTTTTAAAAAGATAGCATTTGCTATAAGGAAAAGTCCATTAATTTCCAAGTTTTACTGTATTTTGAGTAGGAACAGATGTTAGATTTTATTTTTTAAATTCAGCATTTTTGACATAATACTTATTAATTTGGTTTAATGTGTTTTATATTTTCCTTATATTAAACCAACTCTGCATTCCTGGCATAAATCCAATATGGTCATGATGTATGACTTAGAAAATCTTAAGGCCTTTTTGATCTTATTTTATTTAAAAATTTTGTATAAAGGTTAATTGGGGATATTGGTCTATAGTTTTCTTTCTCTGCTTTACCTCTTCCTGATTTAAATATTAAGACCATATTCGTATCATATAAAGATTAATTCTTTTCCTACTTTTGAAAATAGTTTATATGATATAGGAATTAATTGTTCTTTGAATGTTTGATAGAATTCACTTGTAAAATCATCCAGTACTCAAGGCTATTTTGTGAGGGAAGAGGAATTCATTTATTACTTGTTCAACTAAGAATATATTCAATTATTTATGTCAACTTCTATTATTCTGTGTGTTTCATATTTTTGCACAAATCATTTGATCATTTCCTTATTGGTTTTGTTAGCATAAAATTGGGCAAAATACTTTTCTGATAATTTCTGTTATTTCCTCTTCAATTATGAGTTCTCTTTTGTTGTTTTGAAATGGGTAATTTGTTTTTCCCTATTTCTAATCATATAAGCTAATTTTGTAATTTCATTCAAGTTTTTGAAAAAAGCTTTTTTCGGGGTGGCTAGGTAGTGCAGTGAATAAAGCACTGGCCCTAGAGTCAGGAACACCTGAATTCAAATCCGGACTCACACCTTAACACAAACTAGCTGTGTGGCTTAACCCCAATAGCCCCCCTCCAAAAAGCAAAAAACCCAAAACAAACCTTTTGTTTTATTATAAACTGGACTTTTTGCTCTCAGTTTTTATTAATTTCTTTTTTGATTTTAAAATTTTCTAATTTGTTTTTCAGTTAGTTCTTTGTTGTTGTCTTCTTTTTAAAATTTATATACCCATTCTATTGATTTTTTCTTTCTCTTTTTGGTAGATGAAACCATTTAGAGATCTACATTTTCCACAAAAGACTATTTTAGCTACATCCCATAAATTTGGCTACATTACCTCCCTTACATGGTTGTCAATTTCTTTGAAAAACTTTTCTATTTTTTTCTATAATGTTTTGACACAGATTCTGTAGGATTAAGTTATTTAATTTGGCTATTTCTTTAAAGGCTCTTTGCTGAATGCATTTTTATTTCATTATGCTTAGTATTTCTGGTTTTTATGAATTTTGTGATGAATATATACCCCAGTGCAAGAACAATTTTTGTGAAGGTGAAATACGTGGCTGAGACATACCCAAGTTCTTTTCAGTTGCCATTCAGGAATTGCCAAAGATCTTATCACCTTTAATATTTCTAAAGTTTTACTGAGGCCCATAATTTCTTTCTTGTTAAACTTTTGGTTAGATTTTCTGTTAGAAAGGAATACATTTAGGTCCCCCATTGTAGTTTTAATGTCTACTTTTCACAAATCAATTGATTTTTCTTATAAGTATTTAGATACTATACTATTGGGTAAACATTAAATATTGATTCATCATTTATGGTATTGAAACATAAAATTGTTTCCTTGTTAATTTATTTTAATCATGTCTGCATTTACCAAAACTTATTTGAAATCAGGATTACTATATTTGATTTTTTTAAAAACTCGACTGAATAGATTTCATTCTAGATCCCTCATTTTAACTCTATGGGACTCCTTATGTTTCAAGAGTTTCTTATAAACAACATGTTGTTAGAGTCTGCCTTCTAATCCATTTCATTATTCTTTTCTGATTTATAGATGAGTTCATCTCATTCATGTTCATGGTTATTATTGTTAATTGTTTATTTCCCTTCATTTCCTCTTGTACTTTTCCATTTCTTTATCTTTGCCCCACCCATTACATATAAATGAGGGGTGGGGAACAAAAGAAAGGTTATTTGCCAAACACCTATTATGTATAAAGTCAACCATTTCTATTCTCTATTGTCCCTTTTCTATTCTCATTGCATCTGATGTCAGATTGTTATTCTCTTCATTTTTATTGCTACCTTCATACTTTCTCCTCTGATACTAGAGTTTGCTTTGTTTATAGATATTCTCTTACTGATCTTGACCTTCCTCTTCCTCTCCTTTCTTAAGGTCCCCTACTATTTTCCTTTTGAGTTTAATATATTTTTGTACTAAAATGTGTGTGTGTGTGTGTGTGTGTATGTTCAACCTTTCTTTGTCCTATTTAGATGAAGGTAAGGTTTGTAGAACACCTATCATCCTCTCTGTTTGAATATTTTTCATCATATTCCCTTCTGTTATGCGTATATGAGAATAATTTTCCTCCTCTTTCTTCTCTTTATTTCCCCCACTATAGTCCCATATTTCTTCCATTTATTTCTTGTGACCATTAAAATAGAATAAAACCATACCCAGGTCATCTGTCTTACTTAGCGTTCTCTATCATCCTTGAAGATATTTGACTTCTAAGAAGATACTTGGTTTTTATCTTCTATTAGCATATAAACAATTTATCTTTGCAAAGTGCCTTCTAATCGAACAAATGTGTGTTCCTTTCTACATTTCTCTTGGCTCCATTAATTCTACTTCAAAATATTTACTTACCTCTTGCTTTTCATTGGAAATATTCAGAAATTCTCTGTATTATTAAAGGTCCAACCCTTTTCCTCTTCCCTCGGGATGATAATTAGTTTTGTTAACCACAAATTCTTGATTATAAGCCTTTATTTTTTGTACGTGTTTTGTAATGCCTTATTCTAAGTTCTAATATTCTTTATATTGATAACTGTCAAATCTTTTTGCGTGGTGTGTGTATGTATGTGTGTGTATATATATATATGTATTATATATGTATATAATACATATATATATACCCACACCACGCAAAAAGAATATATATATACACACATGTACATATATAAATATGTGTACATGAACATATGAACATGCATTTATGTGCATATACATACACACATGTATAAATGTATGTTTATATATGTATATGTATATTTTTTTTCTTTGATGAAGAATCTTTGGATATTTGTAATTATGTTCCTAAAAGTTTTCATTCTGAGTGTTTTCCCCCAGGAAGTGATCAGTGTTTTCTTTTTATTTCCCCTTTATTATCTGGTTCTAATAGTTCTGAGAACTTTTCTTTCATAATTTCATGTATTTGGATGATTCTTTTTCATCTCTCCTTGATCTTATTTTTTCCAGGTCAGTTTTTTTCATATTATATCCTTTACTCTTTCATGTTATTTTTCTCAATTTTTAATTTTGTTTTAGTATTTCTTATTCTTACATTGAGTCAGTGTTTTAGTTTGCCCCAATTCTAATTTATGAGACATTAATTTCTAGGGCTACATTTCCCAATGCCTGTTTTAAATATCCATACTTTTTTCAAATATTTCCTCCCTAGCAATTCCATTTTTAATTGCAAGTTTAATTTCTTCTAGGTACTCTTACAGACTTTGTGCCAGGAAATGTTTTTCCTCTGACGATTTCCTTGTACCGGTGGAGTTCTTTGGATTTTACCCTTTGGACATCTCTCAAATCAAGGTATTAGTTGTTTTTGGTCTTGCCTTTGATTTGTTCTTATCATCAGCTTCAGTTTCCAGTTTAGGGCTTGTGATTTGTTCAAATTCTGTGTCTGTACCCCCTGGATAGTGGGGTCAGTTCCTACTTGGGCCTGAATTCAGTGATTATGACAATGCCTCACCTTCTACAAAAATTTTATTTTTTTGCCATATCTCCTGCTGTGATTTGGACCCAGGATGCTTGAATGTTGCTTGGGGGTCTTTCTTCGGCTGTGGCAGAGTTGGATTCCAGGTTACTCACTTGTTGGGTTCTGCTCAGGACCTGCCTGTGACTTTTCTCCTATTGCCAGAAAGTTTTTTTTTCTTAAGCAATAATATAAATTAATAAATAAAATATGACAGCCAGGGTAGTTTGATCTCTTCCATATATAACAGATGACAAATCCCCATGTTCAAAAACAGTTTTAAAAGTTTCATTGAGAAAGCAATCTATAAATGACTTTGGAACTGAACTATTATCTCAGAACGAAGTCATGCTCACAATTGTGTAGACCAGAGTTTCCCACACTTTGTTGGGTTATAACACCTTCAATATCAAATCACAAGGAATTTCTTTCTTGGTTTCCTTAGGCAAAAAGAAATGACTATTAGTTCTTTTATTAAGTTATGAGATGAAAATAGCTTAATTGATATTTATGTTCTAATAATTTAGAAGCTATTTAAAAATACGCATAAATTGAAGGAGAGAAGAATATTTTATTTTATTTTTAAATAAGCAAAATTTCTCACAAATGGGATGAGTGAACCTGTTGGGTGTTATACAACATCACAAACCTTAGAATCAACACTGTCGCTCTCATTTCCTGTTCCATATATTTTCACATAGCACTTGCTTTTTACCATAGCAACCACAACAAATCCATCTTCCCAAAGATAGAACATTGTAAATGAGAAGATTTGAGAAGTTACTACCATTACTAGAATCCACTGATCCCCTGCTTAAAGAGAAGCCAAAATGAAAACTCCTAGGAATTTTATGGTCAAATTCTGCAGCTCCAAGGTCAAGGAGAAAAGACTTCAAGCAGCCCAAAATAAATGATTCAAATATTGTGGAGCCACAGTCAGGATGACACAAGATTTAGCAGCTTCCACATTAAGGAGAAGAGGGTTTGGAATATGATATTCTGGATAGCAGAGGAACTAGGATTACAATCAAGAATTAACTCCCAGAAAAACTAAGTGTAAACCTTCAGGGGTAAAACAAATATTTAAGGAAATAGAGGACTTTGGAATGTTCCTGATGACAAGACCAGACCTGAATAGAAAATTTGATACTAAAACAAAAGACTCAAGAGAAGCACAAAAAGTTAAACATGGTTAAAAAGGGATATAATAAAGTTAAAATTGTTTACACTTCTACATGGGAAGATGATACATGTAACTTCTAAGAACTTTTCATTATCAAGACAGTTAAAAGGAGTTTAAATAGACAGAGGGTATGGATGTGAGTTCATTATCTTGGAATGATCTCTAGAAAATGAAGAAGTGAGAAAGAGGAATGCACTGGGAGAAAGGGAAAAGGAGAGGTAGAATGGGGAAAATTTTCTTACAAAAGGCACACAAGGAAGAGCTTTTACAAAGCAGAGGGAAATAGAGGGGAGTGGCAGTCAATGCTTGAACCTCACTCTCATTGGAATTAATTTAAAGAAGGAAAAAGTGTGTGTATGTGTGTGTGTGTGTGCACGTGTGTGTATAGATACACAAATACATGTTTACAAATACCTATCTGTTTATTTACAAACACAATGGTATATAGAAATATATCTTATGCAATAGGGAAATAAGAGGGGAAGAGGATAAGATAAAGGGGTTATGATAAACAGGAGGGCCAATTAAGGGAGACAGTGGTTAAAAGCAAAATAGACTTTTGAGGAGAGAAAGGGTAAAAAGAGAGAGGCAAAGGGAGAAACAGGAGAAAATGGGATGAAGAGAAGTACACAATTAGTAATCATAACTATAAATGTGAATAGAATGGAATCACCTATCAAATGGAAGCAGATATGGTGGATTAGAAACCAGAATCCAATAATATGCTGTTTATAAGAAATACATTTAAAACAGAAAGATACCTACAGAGTTAAAATAAAGGACTGAAGCAAAATCTAATATGCTTCAGCTCAAGTGAGAAAGGCAAGGGTAGCAATAATGATCTCAGACAAAGCAAAAGCAAAACTAGAATTAAAAGATATAATCAAGTTGTGGCTAGGTGTTGCAGTGAATAGAGCGCCAGCCCTGGAGACAGAAGGACCTGAGTTCAAATCCAGCCTTAGCCACTTAACACAAAAACTAGCTGTGTGACCTTGGGCAAGTCACTTAACCCCCAATTACCCTACCTTCCCCCTTCCAAAAAAAAAGAAGAAGATATAATCAGGAAAATAATGTTATTCTAAAAGGTACCATAGATGTTGAAGTAATATAAAAAATGTTTGCACATTCTCTGATAAAGACCTCATTTATCAAATATATACTAAGTCTAGAACTGAGTCAAATTTATAAAAATAAAAACCATTCTCCAATTGATAAATGCCAAGCAAAGGCAACTTCCAAGGTTCAGACTAGCAGCCTAGCAAACCACATTTATTCAGCAAAACATTCACAGAACAGGGAAAGTCAAAATACAGTAGAACTCATTCATTTAGCAAGTAAGTTCTCAATTCAATTGCAAAATACCAAGGTCCAGGTATCCCACCGCTGGATCAGTAGTAGTCAATGTAGCCCACTCCTGGGCAGCACATTCATTTAGTCTCTTCTCAAATGGAGAATAGTATCCAATCATAAACAAAGTATATTTATTTAATCAATCATAGAGCACAAAAAGGCCAAAGATTTCCCACCCCTGGACACTACTGAATTACAATACCATCCATCAACACCAAGCACTTCCTCAAAAGGGGCAGGAGAGCACAAAAGACCATCCACCCTTAAGTTACAACAAGGTTAAGATATCATCTCAGCATTGAAAACCCAAGGAAAGGTCCTTCTTTCATCTTGACTAGAGGCAAGCCCTCAGCAATCTCAGTTCCTGGGGAGACAAGGCTCAATAAAGTCATAGTCAGTGTCCTCATCAAGTCACTCTCTGCTTGTAGAACATTCCCAGAACTCCTGAAAACATCAGCTAGGCCCTCTTCCAGGATTTTTGTGAAGGTACCACAAGAAAATCCAACAGCAAGTTTCCAAGATCTCTACAACAGCAGCACCTGTCCTTCCCCAGCAGGTGAATCTGGCAAAACAATGTCAAAACAGACAAACAAAATACCGGCATCATAGACATACATCCTCAGTTCTCGGCAGCTCTTGGTGGCAGTTCTCAAAAGTCCTGGGCAGCTCCAACGGGCCCTCATCAATCATTCTCTCAGCAACTCAGGCTCCACAATACTGGATACTGTTCCCCAAAAGTCCTTCTGGCCTTCTCTCAGCTTGGGTCTCTCTCCCAATTCACGGCTCCTCCCAGTTCAGCCCTCTCTCTTCATGTCAACAAGTCCATCTCACAAGTGGGATTCATAAGCTCTGGGTTTTAACACTCAACCCCCAAAACAAGTCAATACAGGGGCATCTCAAAATTCTATTACCAATCCATATGAAAAATTCTCTAAATTACTGTTGATTAGACAAATACAAATTAAAACAACTCTGAGGCACCACCTCATACTTCTCAGATATTATAAAATCTGGAAGGCTGAGGGAAAAAAGTAGACTAATGAACTGCTCGTGGAATAGTAAACAGGTCCAACAGGTCTGGAGTAGAATTTGGAATTGTGTCCAAAGGGCTATAAAATTGTGAATACCCTTTGACCCACAAATGCTAGGTCTGTTTCCCAAAGAAATCAAAGAAAAAGAAATATGACCCATATGTGCAAAAATATTTATAGCAAGTCTTTTAGTTGTGGCAAAAATGTTGCACATCTAGGGGATGCTCATCAATTGGGGAATGACTGAACAAGTTAAGGCATATGGTTGTGATAGAGTACTATTGTGCTACAAGAAGTGCCAAGGGGAGATAGTTTCAGAAAAAACATGGTAAGAACTACATGAACTGATGTAGAGTGAAGTGAGAAGAACAAAGAAATCATTGTGTATAGTAACAGCAATGTAATGAATGTAATGTAATGAAGATCAGCTGTGAAAGACTCAGCTACTGTGATTAGTACAATGATACAAGACAGTTCCAAAGAACTCATGATGCAAAAATGTTATCCACCTCCAGAGAGAGAATTGATGAACTTTGAGTGCAAACTGAAGTAAAATTTTCTCAATTTCTTTATTTTCTTGCTTCTTAAAAATAAGGCTAATATGGAAATGTTTTTATGATCTCAATGTATAATTGATATCATATTGCTTGCCTTCTCAGTATATGTGGAAGGGTGTGGGAGGGAGAGAGAAAATTTGGAGCTCAAAATTTTAAAAGAAAAATTGTTAAAACCAAATATCTAATTTTTAAAAAGAAAAAAGGTTATTGTCATAGCCAAAAGTATAAGCAAACAAAAGCATCTGAATATCAACAGTGTCATTAAAAGGAACATAGTATGCTATAACTTTAACTATGAACTACCTAGTACTAATTGTTTGCACAGTATCTGACAGATGCCAAATATTGCTGAGTTTCCCTTGAAAATTTAAACTATCATGATCCATGACTGGGAATTCTCTGGGGCCTCCCATGGTGTAGCACAGTTTGGGAGCCATGAACCTAGGCATAACATTGATTCTTAAAAGATTTAGAAACATTAAAAAGTATTGATTTTTTTCTGTTTATTGCATCACCATGGTATCCTTTATATCCCTCCCCCTTTTCCCTTTCTGAGAGCCATGTCGAGACAAGTAATGTTTTTACAGAGAGGGTAAAAAAAAGTAAATACAACTTATCAACACATAGAGAAAATCTTAAAACATGTGCAAAGTTTAATGCCTGTGGACCTCCTCCCTCCATGAAGGGGTAAACTTGGAATGTTTTCTCATATCTTTTCACCTGAGTACTACATGATCTTTATAATTTTGTTATATTTATCTTTGATTTTTTTGTGTGTAGTTTATTTAAATTGCTGTAGATTCTGTGTATATTGTTTTCTTGGTTCTGCTTACTTCACTTTTCATCAATTCATATAGATTTTTCCATAGTTTTTTGTATTCATATATATCATTTCTCATAGCACCATAGAATTCCATTATATCTATATCTATATATCTATACATATCTATATCTATATCTATCTATCTATCTATCTATCTATCTATCTATCTATCTATCTATCTAATTTGTTTAGTTTCTCCCCAAGTGCTTTGTTTCTAATTTTTAACTATCACAACAATATGCTTATAAATATTTTGGAATACACCAGTACTTTTTTTTAAAATTACTAATGAATTCCTTGGGGAATTAGCCAAGTAATAGAGACTCTGGTTCAAAAGATATGAAAGTTTTAGGCACCTTATTTTCCAAAGTGGTTGTGCCATATCACAGTTCTATCAACAATGTCTTAGTGTACCAATATTCCTACACTAGCATTGACTTTTTCCATTTTTTGACCATTTTTGCCAATTTTCAGGTTATGGCGAAATCTCAGAGTAGTTTTGATTTTCATTTCTCTTATTATTAATGATTTGGAGTATTCTATTCATACGGTTATGAATGTTTTTGAAAACTGCTTCTTCATATCCTTTTACCGTTTATCTATTGGGGAATGACTATTAGTATACATATTTGTTAATTGTTTATATATCTTAAACACAGACCCTTCTCAGAGAAGTTCTACTGTTTCTGAATGTCCCTTGTCTAGTCTTTTCCATTGATCTATCTCTGTATTGTTCCAATTTTAGTATATGTGCTGCTGAAGTGAGCACTCCATTGTTCTATCTCTCTATTCTTTATATGATGCAAGATGATTTTGATGACAGCTACTTTACAAAATAGTTTGCAGTCTAGAAATACTATTTTCCCTTCATCCTTAATTCTTTCCAACATTTTCCTTAGTATTTTGGATTTGTGATTTGTTTTGTATAGTATTGTTGTGATTTTATTGGTATATTATTAAAAGTGTAAGTTAATTTTGGTAGTATTATTATTTTCATTATATTGTTATGGTCTAGTAGTCATAAGGACTGAATTCTCCTGTAGTTGCTTAGATTATTCTTCAATTCTTTAAAGAGTACTCTGTAATCGAATCTATACAAATCTTTTGTGTGCTTTCAGAGGTTGATCTTCAGATAGTTTATGTACTTTGTAGTTATTTGGTATGAGATTTTCCTTTCTATTATTGCTTCTTATATTTTGTTATTACTTTATGGAAATAAAGTTAATTTTTCAGGATTTATTTTATAATCTGAATTTGTTGAAGTATTAATTGCCTCATTTAATTGTTGATTCCCTGAGATTTTCCACATTAAGACATCATATCATCAGCAGAGATAGAGTTTTATTTCCTCCTTGCCTGTCTCTATTTTTAAAATTTCTTTTTCTTATCATTGCTATCACTAACAGTTCCAGTACTACATCAAAATAATAGTGGGGACAGTGAATATCCTTGCTTCACTTCTGTATTTGATTGAAAAGTTTCTAGTGTATCCCTATTACATATGATTCTTGACTGTGTATGTATTTAAAAGGTCTTTTTATGCCTATATTATGTAGGGGTTTTAGCAAAAAAGAATGTTGTACCTTGTTGATGACTTTTTCTGTATTATATGTAGTTTGGGATACTTGAGTTGTAGTTTGGTAAGTTATATTGGTCATTTTGATAATGTTGAAATATCCTTGCATTAATGTTATAAATCAAATTTGATCCTGTTTGATAGGATTTTTTAAAAAAAAGTTTTCTGGGGCAGAGAGCCAAGATGGAAGAGTAAAAGCAGGAACTTGCTTGAGCTTGTCCCCCAGTCATTTCCAATGCCTGTAAAAAATGACTCTAGGGATGGCTAGGTGGCACAGTGAATAGAGCACCAATCCTGGAGACAGGAGGACTTGAGTTCAAATCCAGTCCCAGACACTTAAGAACTTCTCCCCTCCAAAGAGCAAAAAAATAAAAAATAAATTACTCTAAACAAATTTTAGAGATACAGAACATACAAAAAGTCAGAGTGAAACACATCTCCAGCTGAAGTCCACCTAGCAGTCAACACAGGAAGGGTCTATCACACCAGACTGGGAATGGAGCACAGTCCTGCAAGGATCCTGCTAGCACAGATCAGGTTGGAGCAGACCTCAGGGAATTGAATCACTGGCAGCTATGGCAGTTTCCAGACTTCTCAATCCACAAACACCAAAGACAAAGTAAAAGGTCAGTGGTGAAACTATGTTAGACCTGGGTGAGAGAAGAGTGCATTCTGGCTCCAGCACCCAGGGTGGTGGAAGTAGTGACAGTGGTGGCAGCACCAGCAGGAGCAACAGTAGCTGCTGCTTCCAAAGCTCTAAGCCTACATAAGGTGGGAAGATCAAGAAGCAGATCAGAGAGCAATTGCAGGAATGTATTGAAGGAATAGCTTGCCTGCTATTCTAATTATCTTTTGATTTCTACCTTAGCATTTCAATCCTCTAAGATAAATGTGACATATTTTTCTATTTCTAGTTAATTAAATATCAATTTTAAAAATTGTGTTATTTTAACATGATAGTTCCTAAATCTTGTGTGATTCTGACTGTTGTTCCATGGCATTTAAATTGTTTCTTTCTTTCTGCTTCAAACATTTTCTCTTTTATCTGGAAGCTCTGAAATTTGGCTATGAAATTTCTGGGAGTTTTCATTTTTGGATCTCTTTCAGGTTGCACTCAGTGGGTTCTTTCAATATTTATTTTACTCTGTGATTCAAGGGTATCAGGCATTTTTCCTTGATGATTACTTGAAATATTATGCCAAAGCTCTTTCTTTGATCATGGCTTTCAGATAATCCAATAATTCTTAAGTTATCTCTCCTTGATCTATTTTCCAGGTCAGTTGCTTTTCCAATGAGTTATTTCCCATTTTCTTCTATTTTTTTCATTCTCTTGACTTTATCTTATTGTTGCTTGATGTCTCATGGAGTAATTTGCTTCCACTTTCTAAATTATAATTTTTAAGCAATTATTTTCTTCAGCAAACTTTTGTATCTCTTTTCAATTGCCCAATTCTGCTTTTAAAAGCATTATTTTTATCCATGAATTTTTGTATCTCTTTTTCCATTAGGCCAATTCTATTTTTTAATGTGTTATTTTCTTCAGTATTTTTATGCCTCTTTTACCAAACTATTAATTGTCTTTTCATAATTTTCTTCCTTTGCTTTCATTTCTTTACCTACTTTTCCCTCCATCACTTTATTTTGATTTTGAAAATGATTTTTAGCTCTTCCAGGAATTTTATTGGGCTGGTGTCCAATTCATTTTTTTCTGGAGACTTTGCTTGTAGCAGTTTTGGCTTCTTTGTCTTCTTCTGAGTTTGTCTCGATCTCTATCATCATAGCAGCTTTTTACCATCAGGTTCTGTTTTTAATTTTACTTGCTCATTTTTCACCCTATTTCTTGATTTGGAATTTTACATTAATGTTGGGATTCTTTGTGGCATAGAGGAAGGAAGAGGTTCTGCTTCAAGCTTCAGGCTTTTTTGCACTGTACTTTTTTTTTCAGAATTAGTTACGGGGTTTGGGGAGTTTTGGGTGTTCCCAAGGTGGTGTGGTCATCTCCGTTTTGAGAGCTCCTGAAGTTCCTACCACTTCTGACACCACCACCTGCTCCCACCACTGATGTTTCATCCATGTCTTCACATCAACTTCCTCCCCTATGTCACAGATCTCTCTTTCTGAACTCTTTCATTATTTAAATGTCCTTTCCTTTGTTAAAGGTCTTTCTCCTGATGATTTGTAGAATTTGCTTGAACTCTTAAGTTTAACTACTCTGTGTCTTGAAGTTTGCATTTGGTGTTTTATGTTTTGTTCTGTGGATGTGATCTCTGAACTCTTTCAATCTCAAATTTCGTTTTCTATGTGCAGAAGTTCTGAGGAGTTCTCTTCTGTTATTTTCTTCATTATGGTGTTATGTGGTTTTTTGTTTGTTTGATGCCTGAACTAATTTACTTGATCGGGAGGTCATATTTCCTTTTGTCATTACTGTTTACCCTATTGATTTATCTGTTTATGTTCATGGGTTTCTTCTTCCTGGGATCCTTGGTGCTTTCGGTCCTTTCCCCTCCCTCATTTTCCTTATCATTCATTTCTGACTTTCTCCCTTCTGAATGTGTTTTCCTTAAGTCATAGACCTCAAAAAGCCTCAGCCTCCTTCCACACTGAGCAATTCATGATTCACCAGATTAGGTCTCTGTCCCAGCTGATTTTCGGGTGGTCAGAACTGGCCTCAGCTGGATGCTGTGCCCTCCTCTCTCAAGTTGGGTGGAGTTGTGCACAGCTCCCCACATGCATAGTGCCCTGTCCTACTATCCTGTCCTACTCCCTCTGTTCCTTAGTTCTACTGGCACTGGCAGTTCAGAGCCTGCTGGTACCAAAAGTTCAGAGTTTGTTCTTCCTGGAAGCAAAAGTGGTTTTAGCACTGGCAAAGACTACTTTTGATGGAGGATACTTGCCCTGGTACCAGCGTTGGTGCCTATGTGTGCCAGCACCTGTAGGCTTTTGTTCTTGAAGGGCTATGGCCAAGCTGGCTGTTGAGGATTGAGGAAACTTCCATAGCTTGGAGTTAGAACCCTATGACACTGGAAAGAGGGAGGGGGGACTGGGGTATAGGATTTTAAAGCAAGCCTATGTCATGTCCTTGGGACTTCTAGCATAGCCTTGTTGTTAGTAGTATGGGAAGTAGGAGAAATGTGTTGAGAAAGCTCATGGTCAGTGAGCATTAGTTCCCATGGAGTTTTTTTCTTAACCTTTTGGATTCTGAGTAGCTTTAACCATGAAAACAGCTGAAATTACTTTATCTTTGATGAAAAAGATACTTTATCTTTTCTACTTTGGAGAGGTTTGAAAGGTCATAGTGATCAGAGAAAATGTGTAATACACCATTTTGTTGTTCACGTGACCAGGAATTTAGAAACATTTTAATAGGTGTTACCATTCTAAATTCTCACAATCTTCATGTTGAATGCAATGAAAAGTTTTCAAAGTACAGAAACCTTGTTTAAGAGACATGTCATGTGGGAACAACATTAGAAAAGTCATTATTCTTCTCCACCCCTTCATCAGAGTTAGGATTTGTATAATGGTTTAAGACTTATGAAGTGTTTTAAAAAGATCCCAGCAACAACTCTGTAAGATAGGTTCTATTATCCCCATTTTACAGATGAGAAAATTGAGACAAGCAGAGGTCATCACTTGCTCAGGGTCATACAGCTAGTGACAATCTGAGGCTGAATTTGAATTTGATGTTCCTGACATGCTACTGGAGTTGTATGGAGGATGGTTTTGGTGAGTCTAAAGATGGCTTTGTATCCAAATATTTTATTCAACTACAAAAATCAGTTACTGACTTACTATTCTTTAGGCTGTTATGTAATAGTCTTTAGAACACTGAATATATGAGAATTGTGGGAGGAGAGCAATTTATCCCAGGGCCATTCCTAGCCCCACCCTGACAAAATAGATGAGATGAATGGGTAATAAAAATAATAATTAATATTTATATGTCACTTTAAGATCTTCAAAGTGTTTTTAAAACATATTATTTCATTTCATCCTCCCAACTATGTAAGGTAGGTAATATTATTCTTATTTTATAGATGAGGAGACTAAATGAGGAAAATTAACTTGTCCAGGGTCACATAACTAATAACTGTCTGAGGATACATTATCATCATTGTTATTATTAAAGTTGTTAGTAATTGTAATAAAATATTAATAACAGGTCATTTTTAATAGAGGCTTAAGTTTTGTGAAGCACTTTCCTCATACCACCCCTGTGAGGCAGGTAATGCACATATTATTAAACCACTTTAGAACTGAGGAAACTGAAGTGTAGAGGAGTTAAATGATTGGCCCAGAGTCATGTAGACAGTAAGTATGAGAACCAGGATATAAGCACTGATATCTTGACTAAAGCTAATGTCTCTTTTCTATGTACCATCAGCCCTTTGGAAAGATGAAAATCTTTTCAGCCTTTGAGGCACCTATAATTCTATATTTCTTATGTATCATCCCTATTCCCAACTACTTAAGCTCCCAGTGATCAGTGACCCCTTCTGCTAATGCCTCTCACCTTTTAACTGACCCCCAACAAGCTAGTGAGTAATCTTATATTTGGTCATTTACCCAATGATGACTCTGCATAGACATTTTGATCCTAAGTATCTACAGCAGAAAACACCTCTGGATTTGGAGTCAGAGAACCAGGATTCAAATCCACGCTCTACCTTTTACCTCCAGAGTCATTTGAAGCAAGTCTCATTACTTCTTTGAACCTCTATTTTCTAATCTGAACCACAGGAGTGGAGTTCAACTTGACGGACCTATGAGGTCCTTTCTTGCTTTAATCTTATGATCTTTGAATGCTCCATAGCTCCTCCTTTGATCTTTTCATCCAGAGTTTACTTAAATTGCACTTCTTCCAAATCTGACAAAAGTCGCCTCCTCCAGGAAGTCTTCCCTAAGAGGCAATATGATGTAATAGAAGAACCCTTGGCTCCTTTAAACCCAGATCGTAAGACACGAGTTTAAATCTTTGACTGACCAGAATTCAAAGTGATAGAGAAATCACTGAAATATGGTGGAATTAGTAATAATAATAATAATAATAATAATAATAATAATAACTAGCATTTATATAGTGCTTTGATGCTTGCAAAGTATTTTACATATCACTCGATCTTCACAATAATCTTATAAGGTAGGTGCTATTATTTTACCCATTTTCCAGACAACAAAACTGACCCAAGTTAGTTAACACAGATAGAAAGTGTGTGAAGCAGGATTTAAACTCAGGTCTTTTTTTACTACAATTCAGACACTATCCACTATGTCATTTAACCGTTAGTTAGGGAAAAGAGCATTGATTTTGAAATCATAAGATCTGGGCTTGAATCTGGGCTCTGTTATTTAATAATAGTATGATCTTGCAAAAATCATTTTATTTCTCTGAGCCTTAATTTTCTCATCTATGGAATGAGGTACTATCAAGAGTTCTTAATCCAGGGTTCCTTAGCTTGTGATTGTTGGGTTTTTTTTTTAATGATGACTATGTTTTTAATATAATTGAATGGTTTGTATTCCTATACATTTTATTTTATGTATTTAAAGAACATTATTTTGAGAAGAGGCTGATAAGTTTCATGAGACTTTAAAGGGGTCCATGACACTAAATGTTTAAAGATCCTTGGATTGAAAGTTCGATTCTATGATCCCTCTCAGTTTCTTCATCCTTCAAAGAGAAATAATGCTACTTGCCCTGTTTTCCTTTCAGGATCAAATCAGATAATGAATATGCAAGGGCTTTGAGTAGAGAAGACTAGGAAGAAGTATATGAATGGATACAAAAAGAAGTAAGCAAAACCAGGAAAAAATATGCATAAGGATGAAAATATAAATTGAAATAACAAAAAATTGAAGGCTATATAATATAATATATTATTATAACATATAATATTATAGGAAATATCATATAATTATAATAATCAAGTCTTACCACATAGAATAGATGAGAAAATGCACCCTGCCCTCCCTCTGCAAAGGATTATGGGTATTGAATATTACATAAACTGTCATCCTGGGTTGATTTATTATTAAATTTTGCTGAACTTTTTCTTTTTTTCCTTTTTCTTCTTTATAGGGGAGAGTAGTGGGATGTATTTGAAAATGAGGGTGATATAAATATAAAAGATTGCAATATATTGTTTTAAAAGGAGATTTGGAAACCAGGCTTCGAACAGGACTCTAATAATGATAATAACCAATGTTCATATAGGATTTTATTGATTATACACTGCTTTATATACATCACAACAACCCTAACAGTTAACACATACAGATTTTGTAATTCCATTTTATAGGTGGGGAAGCTGAGACACCTTAAGTTCACATTGTTGAGATGTGTGAGTCCAACTCTTTCAGAAATAAACACCATTCAGATTTGACCACTCCACACAACCACAGCCACTCGGGAAAGTCATTGAAACATGGTATAGTTCAGTATGCTAGCAATTATATCAATAATAATAATAGCTAGGATTTATGTAGTGTTTTAAAGTTTGTGAAATAATTTTAAAATATTTCATATTTCCAAATCTGACTTAAAAGTCGCCTCCTCCAGGAAGTCTTCCCTAGGAGGTAATATGATGTAATAGAAGAACCATTGGCTCCTTTAAGCCCAGATCATAACCCTTTGAGATAGGAGCCATTAGTATACCAATTTTCTTTCTTTTCTTCTTTTGCTTTCTTTTTTTGGAGGGGGAAGGCAGGGCAACTGGGATTAAGTGACTTGCCCAAGGTCACACGGCTAGTACGTGTTAAGTGTCAGAAGCCAGTTTTAGCTCAGGTCCTCCTGACTCCAGGGCCTGTACTCTATGCCGCATAGCCCTTTGAGTATACTAACTTTCTAGATGAGGAAGAATAGATTGATGAAGGCAATTTGCCCCAAATTACAAAGCTACTTACATCCATCAGGTTTGTGATTCTAAGTCTGTACATCCATTAGTCCTTGCCGGTATAATATTTTTTGCGATTATTAGGTATCTTTTTTACATACAGCCTTGTCTCTTCTGCCATACCACAGATTTCTTGGGTTAGCAGGAATTCTCCTGAGGAGTCTTGGGGAGAGGAGGACCTTGAAGAGGAAATTTTACCAGCAGAGAACTCCCTTCCTCTGCCTGAGTTTTAGGAGTCTCCAGGTGCCTTTTGAAGATTTGCTCTGCCATCTGGTGGCCGCTCATAATGCTACAGCCTGAACGCTCCAAGAAGTTAGTCCGTTTCTTTCCCTGGGCTTTTGCTACCATCTAGTGGTCATAATATGAAATCACAGCTGAGCAGACAGGCTTTTTCACCTCTTCAGCTCTCCTGTATGTTGATTGAAGTTTGTTGATTGTCCGAGTTTGGACTGCTAGAACAAGTTGGTTCTACTCTCAGTCCTCCAATTTCCCCTATAATGATATTTAGCATATATGGCTTCAGCTCCCTCCATTTAGCGTGGAAACCAACTTTTTGCCTTTTTGGGAAAGGACCCAATTTTCAACCCTGTCCATTGTTTACTATTTTCTCTTTTCTGTTTCTCCTCCCCTATTGCTTCTTCTTCCTCCTCTTTCAACTCCTTAACCTGACGTCCTGCCCATCCTCAGACTTAACTCGTTTAGAATTTACTACTGTTTGTGTAAAGGAGTCAGTAGTGGGAGTGATAGTAGCAGAAAGACATTTAATCTAGTTTCCCATCCAATGCACTAATCTGCTCCAGAGAAGGGATCCTTAACCTGTCTGTGGTTCAAGAATACCCAAATAATTCTATGGTTTAGCACTGAGATACATAAACTTCAATGGAAAAAAAATACATCAATATTCTCACTAACTTCTAACTTGAATTTAACATTTCCTTCAGTGATTTAAAAACATTATTCTGAAAAGGAGCCCATGGATATCAGCCAAATGACATTAAAAAGCAGTTTGAGATCCAGGGAAATCTCAAACAAAATAGTTATCCTATCTTTGCTTCCCTATCCTATAACAAAATCCATCCCATTTTTGGACAACTGTTGTTTAAAATAGTTCAGAATTCCAAAGAATCTGTGATCACATTGATGTTGGTCTCTCTTCCAAAGAAGTTCTCAGATCATCTAAGCCTAATCATAACATGTGTCTCTTACACATTCTCCAAAAAGTTCACTACAAAAAGTCCATACAGTTTTTTGGGGTCATTCCTTCTATTCTCTTAACTTTTCAAGGATTGCATTTGTGGCACATGGTTTGCCTTGCTTTCTAACCTCATTGCTTAGCACAGTGCTTGTTATGTGGTAAACAGATACGTGATAAATGCTTGTTGACTGACCATATGATTCAGATATCTTTTTATGTGACTATTTTGGTTTTCAATTATATATTTTTAAATGACATTCTTTATACTACTTCTGCAGTATAATTCTTTCTTCACACTTGTATTGGGGCCTTCTCACCCCCACCAGGAGAACTCTGGGTGACTCTCAATTTCAGTTCTTAAGAGACTATTTCTCTTCTAATCTGTTGTCAAGTCTAATTGATGATATTTCCATAACTTCTCATATATATGTCCCCTTCTCTCCTCTGGCACTGCCACCATCCTGGTGCAGACCCTCATCACTTCTCACCCGGACAATTGCAATTAATAGTGGCTGTTTGGTAATCCAGCCTCAAATCTCTTCCCACTCCAGCCCATTCTCCACTCAGCTACCAAAGTGATCTTCCTAACAGTGCAAGTCTGATCACGTCATCCTAAACATCTGATAGTTCACTAAAGTCTAGTGGTTCCCTATCACCTCCAGAATCAAATAGAAAATGCTCTGTTTGGCATTCAAAGCACTTCACAACTTTGTTCTTGAACAAATTTTTTAGATTTTCCCAACGAATTGCAAAATTTCCCTTTTATAAGCAATTGCTTATAACTATTAGCTTGGAACCTAGTCCGTTGTTCCAAACCTATTGAAATCCATTATTTTTCTGTACCCCCTCGAAGTGCCAGGTACCCTACGAAGAATTTTCTGATTTCCCTCAGCTGAAAAATATTTCTTCCTTGTGTAAGGCTTTGCTTAGATTTCTCCTTTATCGAATTCTATTTCATATCACTTATTTGTGGACACATCAATAGATGTGCATATGGTGCTCTTTGCCCATATACCTCTTTAGATAGTTCATTTAGGCCATGGTTTGTTTCATTTTTTATTTTTATATCCCCAGTGATAATTTGTACATAGTAGGCACTTAAATAAATGTTTGAAGATTCAAATTTAATTAGCCATCCTTCCTAAAATTTCCACCTAAGTCCCAACTTAACCTTCTTGGACCGAGCAGAACAAATTTATTCCTTCATGTATATAATATCTCTTCCAGGATTTGAAGATTACTTTTTTTTGACAACTTCAAGTGAGGGAATGGGAGTATGGACAAAATCCTCCTGCATCTTTTCTCCATGATAAGCATCTCCATTATTTCAAAAGATCCCCCATAGGGCATGATTTTGAGTGTCCTTTTCCGGACATTACTCATCTTTTCAATTTCCCTCATTAAATGTGCTGAAAACTGAGCATAATATTCCAGATGTGATCATACCAGGGAAGACTATCTGAGACCACCATCTCATCCATATTTGTATTAATGCATTAATAAATACTAAATTAGGGATGGCTAGGTGTCGCAGTGAATAGAGCACCGGCCCTAGAGTTAGGAGTACCTGAGTTCAAATCCGGATTCAGACACTTGACACAAAAAACTAGCCATGTGACTTTGAGCAAGTCATTTAACCCCAATTACCCTCCAAAAAGCAAAAAATAAAATAAAATAAAATAAAATAAATACTAAATTAGTTTTTTTTACTATCACACCATTGACTCATTTTCAACTTGAAAGTAGCTTTATAAAAAAAAAACTCTACATGTTGTTTTGTTTTGTTTTGCTTTGTTTTCCCACATGACCTGCTTTTAAACTTAGTCTTTCTTATCTTATTCTTGACAGCTAGATGACTCAATGTCTGAGCTCTGTACCTAGAGTCAGGAAGACCTGAGTTCAAATCCAATTTCAGATATTTACTAACTGTATGACCTTGATCAAATCACCTAATCTCTGTCAACTGTAAAAAAAACAAACTGTATTTTAATTATAAAATGGGAATAATAATAATAGCACCTACTTCCCAGGATCATTGTGAAGATTAAATGAGATAATATTTATAAACAATTAGTTTGGTATCTGGCACATAATAGATATTTGATAAATATTTCTTAAAACCCTTCCCTTTTGCAATTGATTTTTTAAGCCTCTGTGAAAGACTTTGCATTTATCCTCATTCAATTTAGTATTGCTAGATTTAGTTTAAAGTCTAAACTATTGGCATATGTTGAGATCTTGGATGTAGTATACAGCACACTCCATCTATCACAGGCTCATGCTATCCACAAAGATGACGAATGCCACCTATATCTTCATTCAAGACACTGATAAAATAGTGAACAATATTGGTGCTGAGAATGAAGATCTTGTAGCATGCCCCTAGAAATTTTCTTCAGGTTGGTGTGACTATATTACATTAATTAATAAACTTTAATTTGGTCTGTTCTTTAACCAGTTCTAAATCCACTTAACTGGGTTAACATCTAGTCAATTCTTGAGCATCTTGTCTACAAGTATTGTGCTAGACACCTTTACTGAAATGTAAATGTTTAATTCCAGTGCAATGCTTAATTCCAGGCATTCTCTTGAGCTAGTAATTCTGTCCAGGTCTAGTGATTCTTTCAAAAAAGGAAATAATTGTAGGGAAAATATCTCCTGGTGTCTATCTACTCCAGCCCATGTTAAGCCAATAAAGCTAGAAGTGAAAAAAAATATGAGAAGCAAATATGAGCATAATATACAAGAGTTTGGGACCATTTAGAAGAGGGAGAAACCCAGGGAAAATCTAGAATAGGTATGAGAAAAGAAGCTGAGGAAGATTAGAGAACGGAGCTAGGAACTAAGGGTTAGGCATGTGGAAGGGAAAATAGAGGACTGGGACTGATGGAGAATGCTAGGAGTTAATGACATTAATTAGGATGGAGGGAAAGGATTAGAACCCAATTCTAGGCTATATTCTAGGCTAGAGATCTGGAGGAAGAGACTAAGAACTGAAAGAAAGCCCTTGGGTCCTGAGGTTGAAGAATTGGTTTAGGGCCTGAGAAAGGAGATAGGGAGAGGGGAATAAAATAAGGCTAGGAGAAAGGAGATAAGGAAGAATTTGAGGATTGGGGAAAGGGACTGGCATTTTGAACTGCCATTTTTTCCCTTGAATCTTCTGAATTCGTGAACCAATCTCATTGTCTCTCTAGGGCATCAGGCCACTATAATCCCCCCACCCTAACAAAGCAAGTCATCCCTTGGTAACAAAGATTTCAAAATACAATGAGAAAACAGTTTTGCAAAAGCAATCAACAAATTTGTGGAGTCTGATGGTATATTCAATATCCCACACCCATTGTCCCCTGCCTCTCAAGGAGGAGAAGAAGGTAGATATTCTGAACTCTTCCCTGGGGAAAAGCTTGGTCATTATAATTATACAGCATTTAATTATATTTCCTTCTTCTATTTATGTTGTTGTAGTCATGATGTAGATTGTTTTCCTGGTTCTACTTACTTGATTTTAATTAGCTCATATAAAAATCCTCCCATGCTTCTCAGAATTTTGTTGTCATATACCATGTTTTGTTTAACTGTTTCCTAGTTAGATAGTTATGCGGCCATTTCACAAGTGGATATATTAAAATCAGAACCAGAGACTATTTGTAAATGGAGAGAACAAAGGGAATCTCTAGAAGTCCTTGATGTGTGTATATATGTATGTACATACACAATACATGCATGTCTAGGTATGTGTGTGCACGTATGTTTATACATACACACATATACATACCATGTATGCACACACAAACACTCATGGAAATCTCCATGCTTTACCAGCACAAAATTGCTGATTACTATTATACCTTTTTCTTCTCTGCTTTTAGCCTCCTTGACATATATTTGTAGCAACAGGATCCTGGGAGGTATCTATGTGGCAGCAAATAGAGTACCCAGCTTGGAGTTAGGAAAACTTGTCTTCCTGAATTCAAATCTGGCCTCAGATACTTACTGTGTGATTCTTGGCAAGTCACTTAACTCTGTTTGCCTCAGTTTCCTCACCCATAAAATGAACTGGAGAAGGCAATGAATGGCAAACTACTCCAGCATCTTTGCCAAGAAAACCTCAAATGGGTCATGAAGAGCTGGACATGACTCAATAACAACAACAAAAGGCTCCCTGAGTCAAAGAACATAGCCATTTTAGTGAATTTTAAGAGTGTAACTTCTGGACAAGTCACTTAAATTTTATTACTTCTAAAAACATTAAAATTAAAATTAAGAAAAAAATGTAATGCGAGCGGCTGGGTGGTGCAGTGAACAGAGCACCAGCTTTGGAGTCAGGAGGACCTGAGTTCAAATCCGGCCTCAGACATTTAATACTTATTAGTCAAGTGACCTCGGGCAAGTCACTTAACCCCAATTTCCCCATCCTCCCCTCTTCAAAAAGATAAAAAAAATAACAAGAGAAACTGTAATTCCATATCTCACTGCAGAATAGTTCAACTCATTCATAACTCCACCATCAATATGTGTTCTTGTCTTGCTTCAGGCTCTCCAATATTGACTCTTACCATCTTCTAGCAATCTTGCAGTTTGGTGAGTATGAGACAAAACTTCAGTATTTTACTCTTTTAATATTGGGCTCAATCTCTACAGAAAGGGCTGGGGTCATCTCATTCCATTTTATGTGTATGTGCTTCGGGCTGACACTAGTTCTACCTTTCCCCTCCTCCCCAATGAACTCGCCCCCTTGCATCTCTGCCCTCCCTGTTCCCCTGTCCCCCACCCCCACTCCTGCCCAATGCATACTTGGTGAAACAGACACAACTTATTTTCAGCACTTTCATAACTTCTCAATTTAATGATTCCTAACAATTCCCTGGTGTCTCCAGTACCCACCACCTCAATACTCTATCCAGTCACCATCCTTCAAAACTATGTTTCCTGCTGACAGCAGCAGCATCCAGAAATCATCCTCCGAGCCTCACTGAACATTGAGGCACAGGCCCTGGGGATGATTGACAGTGAAAGGAACAGGCAGGTACCAAGCAAAATGGACTAAAATCAGTCTCTGGAAAAAACACGAGAACAGAAAATTGCAAACAACAGGAAAGCAAAGAGCATTTCAAATGGGATTTAATCCAATGTTTCTAGGTTCTCTCAAGCTACTGCCTGGCCTCACACTGAGGACTGTATTCCTTGAGATTAGTTTGACATGTGACCATATACTGATGTGAATTTGAGGGGTAGGAAGGGGTCAGAGGACCTAGAATTGAATCCTGGCTCTGCCACTTGCTCCTTGTGTGATGAAAGTACTCCTCCTTTTCTCTCCTCTGCACCAAGACCTAAGTTTCTTTTCTTATAAAATGAAAGTGCTGGTCTAGGTGATTTCTAAAGATACGAACAGCTCTAAAACCATGAGGCTCTGATGATTCTATGAAGCAGGTTTGAGCACAGAGCAATAACCAATGGTCTGATAGACATGGGAAAATTTGACCAGTTGAAGTTGAGTTATGTGTATCTACCACTTGTGTCCTAACAGGGGTTTGGGGTGGAAAACAACATATCCGTATCTCATTAATTAAGAATCACATGAAACCTCCCAAACCCTCTTCAACAGAACTTTAAAGTACTCGCATAGTACCAGAATAAGGAATACATATTATTCTGGGTACTGCATTTTAAGAGAACTTTGGTAAATTAAATAGTGTTCAGAGAAGGGGGGGGGGCGGAATGACATACTGAAAGGGACTAGAGACTGTGTCATAATAGAAGGACCATTTGAAGAAACTATTTCCTTCCTGGGGAAGAGAAGATTTTTGGGGTGGTCATGTAGAAGAGAGAGCAGACATACTCTATGTGACTCAGACAGAAGTGAGATCAAGGGGATGAATAAATGTAGAAATATTAATGATGATGGTAATAATAGCTTTAATTTATCTAGTGCTTTAAGGTTTACAAAGCATTTCATAGATGTCTCAGTTTATCTTCACAACAACCCTGGCAGATAGGTGGTATTATTATTCTCGTTTTTCAGATGACAAAACTGAGGTAGACAAAAGCTAAGTGACTTGACCAGAGCCCATAGCTAGTCGGTATCTGAAGTTGGCTTTTAACTCAGATCTTTCTTTAGCCCAGTCCAACACTATCCACCAAACCACTTAGCTGGGAAGGCAAGGTGGAGATTTGCATAAAGAAACTTTGCAGCAATCAGAACTGTCCAACAATGACTTAAGTCATCCCTTGAGACAGTGATTTCTTCATCATTAAAAGTGTTCAAGCATAAGATGGATGATTATACCTCAGTGATGCTTTCAATGATGACCAGAATAGTTGGTGTAAAGTCCCTTTGAACTCTTAGATTCAACAAGAATATTCTTGATGTCACAAACTATTTCATTAGCTCCTGTATAGATGGGGGTCAACTATGCACTGAGAATATTTCTCCCCAACCTCTACACTCCCTTCCCCCTCTTTTGGATCCTCCCTGTCTCCCATTATGAAATGAACACCTTATCCTTCTTGTAGTCAGCTAAAGTGTGGTGATAATAAGTTCATAGGTTTGAACTGTTCACAGACTTTACCTATCTCAAAATGTGTGCCCTTCATTACATGGAGGCCAGGTAAGGTAGTGTGGATGGTTGGTAACAAAGCTGTCCCACTGAGAACAATAAATCAGAGACCTCCAGTCCTGAAGCAGTAGATCAGCCATGTCTTCCTTTGAACATAAAAAGGACACTCATCCATTCATCAGAGTAAATGTCACTTGCATCCAGAACAGGAAAATAGCCAGAGCTTTGACATCCTGTAATGATCATCTCTATGGACAATTTTTGCCAGTCCTGTTAGAGGGACATTGCTTCCCAGTGGCAACAGATTAGAACAAAGCCCTTCTCTCTCTCCTCCCCTGTCATGGTCCTCTATAAACATACCTTCTTTGCTCTAATCCTAATCGAAGTCTAGTACATCAGGTTATAAAATTCCCATTCCTTCTGGAGTCTGGCACCATAAAAAGTGACTCTACTTGGATGTTTGGGCCATATGAGACATTAATATATTCAGTATGGGATGAATGTAATAAATACAGTTAGTTTTCATAGGCTGCCAAACCCTATCATTAACAAAACTACCCAAGAATCTCCTGGGTGGGGATGGGGTAGATATATATAGGATTGAATTTTGGGAAAACTTTCCCTAGCATGAACCTCAAAGGCAAAAAAAATTACATGCCAATGATTGATTTGGGGTACTTACACACCTTGGGGTATTTTTCCATTATTTCTATGTGTTCTTTCTCCTGGTGGCACAAAATAATTCACAGAATCAAAGTATCAGAGAAGTAGGAGGGGACTTAGAACATGAAATGACAGAGCAGAAACAGACTTTATATTCAAAAAGGCTAAAGATTGAAAGGACTTTAGAGCAAAAAATGAGAGAGCTACAGAGAACCCTGGAACATGGAATGTAAGAACTAGAAGAGACCTTAGAAGAGATAGTGACTAATATAGAAATGTCTTACATGATTGCACATATATAACCTGTCAGATTGCTTACCGTCTCAGGGATAAAAGGGGGGGGAGGAGAATTTGGAACTCAAAATGTCTTTTTTAATGAGCATTTAAAATTGTTTTTACATGTAATTGGGGAAAAATATTAGTTTAAAAAAGATATAATTTTTGAGCTGAAAGGACCGTCCAGAACTACAAGTACCCTTAAAACACAGATTGTCAGAACCATAATGAATATTAGAGATAATCTCATTCCCATTCACCACTGGAAGAGGGCATCTAAGGGAAACTTACATTTTGCTTTGTATTAACAATCATCCTGCCTCTCAATCCACATCAATTTCTTAATCACTTTGCAAGCTACAAAAATACAAGCCTATGAAGTGTTTTAAATTATTCTATTTTGGAATCTGAAGACAATGATTAGTTGTCCAAATCTATCTCACAAACAAATTAACAAAGTTCTAGCTTTTGGTACAAAATATGATTCTTGTCTAAAGGATTAAATGCATTAAATCCAGCTCAAATATGCTGTGATCATGTTTTTTTGCAAAGCTGCAATAATCAGATATTTACAACTAATAAATCAGTTCCCTAATTCCTCTGCAATGAGGCTTTGAAATATAATCTGTCATTTTGGATTTAAAGAATATGACTTTTCATAATTATAATTCATAGACACACATTACTTCTTATAATTAAATTCACTTTTTAAAAATCTGAAGCATTTTTTGTGGATTATCTGTTCATATTGTATCCTAATGGTAAAATTAATGTATAATCTGTTGAATAAATTTCCTTCGTTCTTGGATAGAAAACACACGCTCTACTATTGATCAAAAGCTGGAAAGAGAGATAAGAAGAACAAAATGTATATTATGTATTAGAAAAAGATTCAAACAAAGCCAAAGCAGACTCAATCACACTCCCCTTTCCCCCCCACACTAAAAAAAAATGATGGCTTAGCAGCATGAAAGAGGAAAGAAGAATGTTTGAACTAGTTGAAAAGACAGAAAAAAATATTAAATTACAGACATATTAGAAAGCAGTTAAAGGGTGACTCTGCTTATGACAATGGAAAGGATTCAATTAATGGCCTTTTCAAATGAGCAGTGAAGGCAGACATTTCAGAGAAAAGGTATATTTGAGACCCTGGATTGACCAGGTACAAAAATAGTCACCATTTCAATAGTACTTTAAGAATTATGCAACATTTTGATCGACCAACCCTTTCGAGGAGGGAGGGAGTGCAAGTATTATTGTCCCCATTTTATAGATGAAGAAAATGAGGCTCAAAAAGATTAAATTAATCAATTAAGTATTTATTAAACATGAACTGTGTGCCAGGCATTGTATTAGGTGATGGGAATGCAAGTACAGATAATGAAACAATCCCTTTCAAGGATCTGATATTTGAATGAGAGAGGCAATAATTACACTTATCACATAAAACGAATAAATTCACATCTGTGAAAAATATTACTTTGTTGTTCAGTCATTCAGTCATGTCCCCCTCTTTATGACCCCATGGACTGTTTCACACTAAGTCCTTCTATCCTCTGTTATCACCTGAAATCTGTCCAAGTTCGTGTTCATTGTTTTCATGACATTATCTATCCATCTCATCCTTTGCCATCCTCTTTTTCTTTCTCCCTCAATCTTTCTCAATATCAGGGTGTTTTCCAATGAATGTCTTCTCATTATGTGACCAAAGTATTTAAGCTTGAGCTTCAGTATGTGACCTTCCAGTGAATAGCCTGAATTAATTTCTTTGAGTATTGACTGACTGGATCTCCTTGCTGTCCAAGCCATTTTCAAAAGGATTCTTTAGCACCACAATTAGAAAGCGTAGATTCTGCACCACTAAGTTTTCCTTATAGCCAAAACCAAAATAGTTTGACAGAGAGGGCAGTAGTAGAGGACAGGCTCAGTAAAGCCTTCATTTAGAAGGTGGTGCTTAAATTGAATCTGAAAGTAGTAGAGGATCTCTCTGAGGCAGAGGTAGTGGGCACTCTGGGTACATGGGATGGCTATTGCAAAGGCCTGGAAATGGAGTGTCTTTTAAGAATAGAGAGAAGGTTAGTTTGGATGTAAAGAAAAGGGCAGAATGGGGGGTGGGGTGATTTATAACAAGGCTGGAAAGATAGATTGAAATCAGTTTAGGTAGGAATTGATAAGTTAAACAGATCAATTTATATATTTGATCTTAGAAACAATGTTAAACCACTGAAGTTGTTTGAAGGAAAGCCACGTAGTCAAATCTCTGCTGAAGGAAAATTACATTGATGGTAGTTTGTAGGATGGATTGGAGTGAGAGACTTAAGGAAGGAAGACCAATTAGAAGGCCATAACAAGGGAAAAGTGAGAAAAGAATAGAAGAGAGAGGCCTGGAAGTTAGGGTGAAGTGCCAGGTTAGCCAAGAGTGATATTTACATGCATAAAGCAAAGCATTAATAAGAGCTAACATTTATATAGTTATTTAAGGATTGTAGCTAGGTGGCACAGAGGATAGAGTTCAGGGCCTGGAGATAGCAAGACTCCTCTTCTTGAGTTCAAATCTGGCCTTAGATACTAACTATGTGACACTGGGCAAGTTGAACAACAAACCCTGTTTATCTCAATTTCCTGATTTGTAAAATAAGTTGGAGAAAGAAATGGTAAACCACTTGTAATGTCAAGCAAAGAAGTACTTAGCACCTTGTTTCACCTACTTAAGTATTTAGTACCTTGTTTGAGCCCCTTGTGATTTGAAGGTGGGAGGAACTTGCTGATGCAACAGGAAGGGGCAGAACAGGAAGGAACTGACCATATAAAAGAAGGAGCACAAGCTGAGCAGAATTTAGGAGAACACTTGTGATGGCTGGAACTGTTTATCTGTTCTGTCTGTGCTGATTTGTGTTTGTGGTACTTTTTATTTCCCAGACCTTGTTTGTGGGTGTGTGTTGATTTGACGCACAGATGGTGAATTGATGATGGTTCCAGCAATGTGCATGTATTTTGTTTTGGCTCTGTTAAGCTTTGTCTTAAGAAACAGAAATAGCAAAGGACTTGAGGTGGACTGGTCACTGTGAGCTTCAATATGGAATGGGAGCTGGACGAGGAGCTGAATGAGGAGGTAGACAAAGAGCTGATAGCTCACTGCCTCTGAATCCAGGTAACAGTTAAATGAATTCAGAAAAGAGCTGAGATCATGGAAAAGGAACCATAAAGTCTGGGAACCAGCCCCTTGAGTCAAGATGAAAAGACCTTCCCTTGGGTACTTACTGCTGGCTGATAAGATCATGATTTACTGTGACCTAAGGGTGGGAGAACTTTGTACTTTTTATTTGTACCCCTTAAAGATGATTGAATTAAGGATGATTAGAAAATAGTTTCCAATCAAGAAGAAAGAAGAGTTTCTGATTGAGAGAGTAAGACACTGTGACCTAGAAGTGGGAGACTTTTGTACTTTGTATCCCATAAGGAGGACTGCTCCTTAAGGATGATCGAGTTAAGGACTTACTGAATCATTTCTTTTGCTTAAAATTATGTGGCCACTTTAGTGATAAGTTGTTATATTATTGTGAATGCTTTTTTAATTTACTGCTGAATAAATAAAGAGTTCATTATACTATGTGATCAGAACCTTAAAGCTATCCACAGTAGCAGTCCTCTGGAAAGCTGCTTGTGCTTGGCTTTACACCACTCCAGTATTTTTGTCAAGGAAACCCCAAATGACATCACCGAGTTGGGAACAACTGAACAACAAATTAAGGATCACAAAGTATTTTATAATGTCATCCTCATAATAGTGCTGTGAAGTAGGTATTATTATCATTATCTCCATTTTATAGGCGAAGAAACTTAGGCCAAAAGAGGTTAAAGTGATTTGCCCAGTCATACAGTTAAAGTCTATGGTGGGATTTAAATCCAGATCTTTCTGACTTCAGGTCCACGAACCTATTCACTGTACCACCTAGTTACCAAAAAATATTTGCTTAAAATACATGGAAGAAAACAAAAATATAAAGGAAAGTAAGCAAAAAGAGCAATTTTACCTCATGGATAATTTTAACGTATTTTACACATATATTTATATACATGTGTTTATGTATATTTCTTTAAAAAAACTTACGTGTGTGTTTATGTCAATTGACAGCTTCAGACAAGCTTCCTCTAACCAATTTAATACTTTTCTTCAATATTTCATGTTTCTCCAATGTCTTACCATGGAAATATACCTTGAATGTAATTATATATGTTAACTGCTGTAATGTGAATTACTGCACATGAATATGCTATTTCTTATTTTGCTATTACATTAATGCTATAGAAATCTTTGTATTACTTTATGTATATGCTACTGCTTATAGTTAAGTTACATTTAATATTTATATTAGTTATCCATGCTTGCTTTAGATTGATTGCTGCATGCTATATATTTTTTTTTCTTTTAAATATTTTTTAAATTTATGGAATAAAACAAGCATTTTCACAACATAGTACAATAAAAAGATGATTGTCCATGAAACTGCAAATCTACCATGCACAACTTGCTGTTCCTTTCAAATATACAATAAAATTATCATGTAAATTTCTGTTTATTTTTCCTACCCTGCCCTCAAGATGGCCACAAATAGGTCTGTCTGTCTCTCTGTCTATCTATCTATCTGTAAAATTAATCTATATGTACTTCTATTTATTGCTTCTTTCTTCATACATTCTTCATAGTAAATAATAAACAAAATGACTTATTTGCTCAGTCATTCTTTACATAAGTATATATATATATATTCTTTTTAAATTTATTTTTTTACTATTTTTATTCTTTTGATATGTTTAATAGGAAAAGAAAAGAAAACATGTCATGTGCACAGTAGAATATAAGAGAGGATTCAAAATATATAGCAAAAACTTATTATTTCAAGAAAGCATATATATTAATTAAATGCCAAGCAAAGACAACTTTCAAGGTTCAGATTACCAGCATAGCAAACTCCATTTATTCAGTGACAGATTAAGACAAAACATTCACAGAACAGAGAAAATCAAAATACAGTTTAACTCATTCATTTAGCAAGTAAGTTCAGAATTGAATTGCAAAGCACCAAGGTCCAAGTATCCCACCCCATAGCCAGTACATTAGTCAAAGTAGCCCACTCCTAGGCAGTACATTCATTTAGTCTCTTCTCAAATGGAAACAAAGTACATTCATTTGGTCAATCACAGAGCACAAAAAGTCAAAGGTTTCCCACTCCCGGATCACAAGTGAATTACAATACCATCCATTAACACCAAACTCTTTCTCAAAAGGGGCAAGAGAGCACAAAGGGCCATCTACCCTTAAGTTACAACATATCATCACAGCATTCAATGCCCAAGGAGAGGTCCTGTCTTCATCTTGACAAGAGGCAAGTATGCAGCAATCTCTGTTTCCCGGGGAGGCAAAGCTCAACAAAGCCACAATGTACATTGCCAATGTCCTCATCAAGTCACTCTCTGCCCTTCAGAACAGTCCCCAAACCCCTGAAAACATCAGCAAGGCCCTTTTTCAGGATTTCAGTACAAATACAATAAGAAAATCCTCCTTCAGGGCTTCTGAACCAACAATAAGGTTCCAGGACCTCTACAACAGCTGCACTGTCCTTCACCAGCAGGTGAATTTGGCAAAACAACATCAAAATAGACAGACAAAATACTGACATTACAGCAACACATCCTCAGTTCTCAACAGCTCCAGATGGCACTTCTCAAAAGTCCTGGGCAGTTCCAACTGGCCCTCAGCAGTCTTTCTTTCAGCAACTCTGGCCACATATATATACATATACATATACACACACATATACATATACGTATACATATACATATGCATATACATATACA
>CM053595.1:98493661-98519998 GCA_028646575.1 Pseudocheirus occidentalis
GCTGCCCGTAGTGCTTTCTGTCTTGTGGAGAGTTTTGGAGCTTGAAAATCTGTTTAGCGTCCCATTTTATGAGTTTTTTAGCGTGTTTGTGTGGGAGCTGCGGTGCTTTGCTGCTTCTAAGCCGCCATCTTGACTCCGCCCCTCCCTTTTTGTTTTCATTTTCCAGAATGGTATAGAATCTAACAAATTCTAATAAACATTAATTATTGTGATAAAAGATCATATTTTGTATAAGATCTTTCATTAGCAAATGCTAATTTTTTATTCAAGTACCCTTGAAAGTATAGGCTCACAGAATTTATAGTTGGAAGGAAACTTAGAAACCATCTAGTTCAACCCCCTTTCATAAATATAGGAAAAGGGATTTGTTCAATGGCATACAGGTAGATACAGACAATATTTACAGATCCACTGATTTGAAATCTTCCAGTAGCATAAAGTCATTTGTTATTAGGGAAAGACAAAGTTATGTATTTAATTATTAAGAACTCTCACATGTAAGATGGGGATAATTGTTAAACTTACCTCATAGATTTGTTGCAGACTTTAAAGTGCTACATAAATGTTAGCTACTGTGGCTATTGCTGTTATAAAGAGAGACACGGTACAGAATAGGGGATGAAATATGTGTGATAACCGAGATTCAAGTCTAAATCTCAAAAGGTGCAGCCCATTCAAAAGCTAATTCAACATTGCATCTTTTGTAAAGAAACAGCAGATAAACTTTGAGCTTGCCTTCTTCTTCCTATTACTAATATCTATATTTTTGTAGGAGATACACTACAGGCTTCACAGGATCAAGGCTTCCATATCCAATTTTACTGGAATGGAAACTACTTAGCCATAACTGCTTAGCTATTGTGCCGATTTGTACTTCAACTACTTAACCATCTATTCCCCTCTGAAATTATAAATGAGATAGTAAAGGCTATTAAATTGTTGGAAAATAAGTAAGATATATGATGAATTTGTCAGGGATACCAACGTAACAAAAAAAACAAATATTCTTCATACAGGGCCAGATAGATAGCTTAGGGTAAATCCATTCATACTAGTATAAAAAATCCTTGAAAGTCCAGCCTCTATTACTGACCATAGGCCAGTAATTTATACAAATACAAACACAACCAAGTAGAATCAAGAAATCAGGGAAATTCTGGCACTGAACAAGTTAATGACAGACATTGCTTATTTGTAAATCACATTTAAGGGTTTCAAAATGAGAAATCTAAAAAGGGAAATAATTTTCTAACTTAATTTGTTAAATCACTCGCTCCTTAACTGTGACATTGTTACAAATTTGCTTTCAAAGGTCTTTATGACAAAACTGACACCTGCATTTTCTTCACTGTCAGTGCCAATTGATTTAACCATATTATTTCTTTGTACATGTCAGAGTGGATCTATAAATTCCTCTAAGAGATTCACAGATTTTCAAGTAATACATTTAGAGTCAACACTCATTTGTGAAGCTGAACGAGATTCTCTCAATGGGGCTGACAGTACCTTAAATGCCACCTGGATGAGTTCTTCTGTATTAGCAGGATTACACAGGACAGCCAGACCAATCACATATTCCCTGAAGTCTATGCTGCCATCATGATTCTGTGAAGGGATGAGGAGAATTCAATTATGAGGTCCAACAGTCAAATCACTGTTAACAAGAAAATGTTGGGTGACACAATGATTCATTTATGGAGCAGCTCAGCAACAACTTCATGCACTGTGGTTATGTGAAAGAAAAGTTTACATTGTGGTGCAACTACAGGCTAACAACCCATCCATCTGTAGAAGAAAAAGCAACAAATATAAGTTGAACAGAAGGAGATTTTGGCTCAATATAAAGAGAAGCTTACTAACAATTAGAACCATCCAAAAAATGGAACACACTGCCTGAAGAGATGGTGCATTCTTTCTCCCTGAAAGTCTTTTAAGCTAAGGTTAAATGACTACTTCTTGGAGTTGGGGTAGAGGGGGATTCTTGCACATGTATGGGTTGGGTTAGATGGCATTTGAAGTCCCTTTCAACTGAAATACTCCAGGTCTCCAAAAGGCCAGGAAACCCAATTATATTTGCCATTTACCTTGCCATGAGCATTCAGATTTCACTAGGGTTGTAGGGGTTAGGGCAGGGATAAGGACGATGATGGGGAAGAATGAAAAGGAGAAAAAGGCCATAATAAAGTATCTGAACACCTTTGAGACAAATACTATGAGTTATAAATTCCAAGTGCTGTTGAGAATCATCTTGGCAGCAAACTCTCAGATGAATTCCTATATAAACCATCAACTAGCACCAGCAAAGCTAGTAAGATTTTACTAAACTATCACAGAAGATTTGTCATCAGTGAAACGCAAGTCTTCAGTTCTGACTACAATTTTACTTCAATCATAAATAATACTTCTACTCTCTCAAATCAGACTAATACAGAACCAGGGGTGGGGAATGAGGCTACATGTGGCCCTCTAGGTCCTCAAGTATTGCTGTCTGACTTAATCCTAGCCTCACAGACAAATCTCCCCAATAAAAGGATTTGTTCTGTGAAACTTGAACTCAGTCAAAAGGCCACACCCAAGGACCTAGGACATGTCAGAGTAGATCTATAAATCCCTCTAAGAGACTCATGGATTTTCAAATAATACATTTAGAGTCAGCATTCATTTGTGAAGCTGAACAAGATTCTCTCAATGGGGCTAACAGTACCTTAAATGCTACCTGGATGAGTTCTTCTGTATTGGCAAGATTATACAGGACAGCCAGACCAATCACATATTCCCTGAAGTCTATGCTGCCACATGTGACCTCAAGGCCACAGGTTCCCACACCTGCACAAAACCTTCCCTTTAAAGAACCTAAGAACTTGTATCATTACCTCTTTTGTCTTTGAAACACCCCTATAAAGACAAAGAAGAAAAGGAAAGTATTTTTTTTATCTTTAATTTCCACTAGAGAAATTAAAGGAGAAGTAGTCATTTCCCCAAAGTCATATACTGAATGTGAGGCCACGTCCATTCAGGCAAGAAATGAGGCAGAAAATGACGTCCTTTACCTAGTCAAAAATAGGGGAGAGTAAGACCCTCAGTTTCTGGCCAAAATAGAAACAATTATTATTTGCATTCACTCTCGGCCAATCAGGGACCAAACAATGACCAAGTGGGGCTTGACCTTTTGTTGGACAATCAATGAGAGCCAGAGTGATTTGGGTCTAAGGCATGATCCTTAAGGAAGAAATCTGGTCCATAAACCCCAAGATATCAGAGCATCCCTGGCAATGTCCAGTCACACTGGTCTAGACCCAGAGGACTCTGGAAGAGAAAGTGAGGCTGGTGACTTTGCACAACCCCTGCCCACTTAAATCTAATTCATTTACATGTCATGGCATTGCCTCCTGGATGTCATGCTCCATTTTGAGAACAGAAGACAAACAACAACCTCTGTAAAGGACAAACACCAACCACTGTGTGTAGTAGGAGGAGCTGTCCCCTTGGGATCCAAATGGAACTGGCCAGTTGGGCAACACAGCTCACTCTTTCTTTCTTTTCTTCCTTTCTTCTTTCCCTCCCCTTCCCTTTGTCCACATAAGATATCATATCCTTACATGTGGGTACTCTGTCAAAAGCAATGTAAATTTTTATCTCAGAAACCTCACAAGATATCTTGGGGTTTATGGGCTAGATTTCTTTCTTGAGGACCATGCCTTAAACTAAAATTATTCTGGCTCTCATTGATTGGCCAACACTAGATCCCAGGTCAAGCCCCACTTGGTCATTGTTTGGGCCCTGATTGGCTCAGGGTGAATGTAAATAGCAATTGTTTCTGTTTTGTTCAGAAACCTCCCTCTAGATGAATTGTTGTTGTTTTTTTTTTGACTAAGTAAAAAAGGCCATTCACAACCTCATTTCTCACCTACCCTTAATCACTGAATGGGTGTTGCCTCAATAAAACTGAAACCTGGGAAAGACTTTAGCTTAAAAAGACCAAGGGCCTCCACTGAGTCCTGAGCCATCTCCAGTCTTCCTCATCTATATCTTGTCACTGGACCCTGCTAGCTCCAGGGGAGAAAGTGAGGCTGGCTACTTTCCACAACCTTAAAGGTCTCTCACTTAAATCCAATTCACTTATGTGTCATGGTATCATCTCCCTCATGTCATTGTCCTCTTCTAGAATGAAGGAACAAAAACAAAAATAGAGTCTATAGAAGAAATAGGACTAAAACTCAACTCTCCAAGACTCTTCTAGTCTGGACTCATCACCACTTTCCTGATGCGACTGACCAGCTGTGGTTAGAGGTGAAATGCTTGACTAAACTTACTATGAATATTGTGCTTACAACATGAACCAATTTCACTTGCAACCCACATTGTTAGCTAAACATCACTGTGATGCCTTGAAGTTCTCCTGAACAGCGGGCCCATTACCATTGATATTATATTAATTACAACTCAGCTTTAAAAAAAGAACATATGATAGCTGGAAAAGTCACATTTTGTTTACTTTGTACCTGTATTCTCAGATATTCAAAGCACATCACCTTAATCAGCTAAACTCACAACATCTTGGAAATAGCATAGCTCAGTCATCATTATTTCCCACTTTTCAAGTAGGGAAACATAGAAAACATATGTCATAGACCTAGGATTTATGTTCAGACTTCTCAATTTTTTCCTAAAAAATTTATATGTATTTAACACTTGACCAGAAATTAATCTAATAAAACAATTCCATAGAAAAGTAGACTAGGATGTCTAACTCAAGTATCTAAAGTAAATGAAATGTTGCCCCTAGTGTGGAAGATGCTATTAAAGGATTGCCCAGGTTTATTTATTTATAGAAATTCGAATTTGGGATCAGGGACTTGAGAGCTTTATGTATGGAGAAATTGTATTTAATTTGATTCCCTCATTTAAACAGAGAAGAAACTGCAGGATAGAAAAGAAAAGTAACTCACACATGGTCACATAGCTAGGCACAGCCCAGATGTCATCCTATGGGATTTGTGAGTTTTCAACAGGAGAGTCATCTTTGTTTTAGAAATCAAAGCATCAGGTATTTAGAGCTGGAAAGAACCTTAGAAACTATAGAATTCAAATCATACTCACACTTGCAAATGAGAAAACTAAGAAAAAGATGTGAAATGACTTGTCCAAGGTTACCCAGCTAGTAAGTTTCTGAGGTGAAATTTGAACTCAGGTCCTCCTGATTCTAACTTAAGTGCTATCCACTATGACATATGTTTTCTCATATAAAGCACTGTACACACTGCTGGCATCATAGGTATAAAGAAGACAGTTATTCATATCTCTCAGCAACCAAGACTTTAATATTGGGGGTAGAAGGAGTTGGAAGACACTCAATATGCTATTATATCTATGGCACAATGGTACAACAAATTCTCAATTATCCAGCATAAGAAAACAAGGTGTCCTTATTTGATGAATAATAAGAGTAAAAAGAGAACAGTAAGGGAGGAGCACAAAGATATAATAAAAACACTGGATACAGAGTCAGGAGACCAGGATTCAAGTCTTAGACTGCACATTAATAACTTCATGACCTTACACAGTAACACAAACACTAATTCTCAAATGCCTTGTCTGCAAAACATGGTGATATTTGAACTCTAACCCACAGTGTTGTTTTAAAGAAAGTTGTAAACTACAACACACTTTTATAAAGAGGAATTATTATTATAACTACTACATGTAATATTATAATACTAAATTTCAAAAATTTAAGAGATGTACTTCATACTTATTGCTCTTGTTTAGTCATTTCAGTTGCATCTAACTTTTTGTGACCCCACTTGGGATTTTCTCAGAAAAGATACTGGAATGGTTGACCACTTCTTTCTCCATCTCATTTTACAGATGAAGAAACTGAGGTAAACAGGGTGAAGTGACTTGCCCAATGTCACACAGCTAATTAGTGTCTAAGATCAGATTTGAACTTATCTTTTCCTGATTCTAGGCCTGGTGCTCTATCCACTGTGCCACCTTCTTGTCCCTACTTACTAGTACCCCAATACAAAATTTAATCTTTCTTTGATAATTCAAAAGGTACTTTTGGATATTGCATTGTCCTTAGTCTTTTCTATGAACATCTGGTACACTTGGGGTACACATAAGCAAAAATGGGAATTAGGAGCAATTTAGGGTTCATAAACCACTATATTGATCAGTTGTGTTCTGGTTTGTTGTTTTATTTATTATTATTATTCCAAAGAGCCTAAAGAAGTATGTACACTCAACACCTTGTCATCACCCACAAATACATAGTTTTTCCTACCCCTGGTTCTTTCTCTTGACCCTGCCACTCTCTGAAGCCATCATTCCATAGTCACCTTTTCTATTCAATACTAAACTTCTAAAAGGGATAATTAACACTTACTGCCTCTAATTTACCTCCTACTCGCTCTTTATCTCTTGTAATCTGGCTGACAATCTGCCAGTCAACTGAAACTGGCATCTTGAACGTCAACAAAAGAGCTCTCACTTGCTCAGTTAATGACGGCCTTTTTCCAGTCCTGAACCATACTGACTTTTCAGTAGCCAATCCTTCCTGCCTGAACACATTCTTCTTCGGTGGCTTTGGTAAAAATATCTTTTTTGCAGGTCCCCTACCTATCCAATCATGCCTTCTTTGTCTCCTTTGATGGTTCTGTGATCTCTGACCCCTAAGCATAGCTGTCTGTCAAGCTAACAGTGAAAGGCACACACCAGTAAGATCTTGGACCCTAAAAGTATTAAAAGTAAATAAGAGTAAAGACGTAGTAATGGTATTAGAGGTAAGGTTTGAAGCCAGGTCCTTTGACTCTAGAGTCAGTATTCTTCCCACTGTACTACATGGTCTTCTCTCTTTCTAAATGAGGAAACTAAAGCTTAAAAGGTCTTGCCTAGAGACTCAAGAAGCAGTAAGGAACAGAATTAAAGTTCAGATCCAGTTATATGGGAGTGTCATTCTACTCGGGTTTAATGGATAAGATGTGACTTATATAAAGTAATGAGAGTCACTTTCCTATAGTTTGTGCAAACAATTTTAATTATTTCACAATTATGTCTCATAAAGGTGACTCAACAAATCAAATTTAATTTATAAGACTCTTGAGGGAAGTTGTATGTTATTAAGATCAGAGTTATATGTATGTACATAATTAATACCATTTAATAATGGTAGTGGTGCTAGGCACTGATGTTAAATTTCAAACTCATCATTTTCAAAAGTAATCTCTGATTAATTAAAGGCTATGACATAGCAGGTATGTCATTATTAATAGTAACTTCATCAACATGCTGTTGTTTCTTCTGATTGAGAAACAAATAGGGAAAAGGATCTCTTCTACCTCACAATTAAAATCTAGCACTGTCAATCAAGATGGTGGTGTAGAAGCAGGAGAACTACAGGAGCTCCCCCCATAACCACCTCAAATACCTATAAAATATGACTCTAAACAAATTTTAGAGCTCCAGAACCCACAAAAGTAGAGAGAAACAAAGTTCCCACTGAAGGCAGACTGGCAGGCAGGATGGGAAAGGCTCATCACAGCATGCTGGGAGCTGAAACCAGTCATGGATTCAGCCCCAGGGCCACCAGAACCACAGCTGAAGCAATTGGGAGAGTAGATCACCAGCAGCTGTGTCAGTTTCCAGAATTATCAATCCATAATAACCAAGGAAAAAGTGAAAGGTCAGTGGAACTCAGCTAAATTTGGGGGAGAAAAGTGAGTCCGGCAGTGTGCCTCCAGGGCAAGAAAGCAGAAGGAGCAGAGGCCCTGAAGCCGCCTCCACATGACAGCTTCAGAGCTTGCAGCCTGCAGATTGTAGGGGGGCCAAGTGACCATTCAGAGGCTAAGTGCTCTTGCCTTAAGCAGCCTGGATTGGGATCATGGTCTTGGGTGGTGGTCCTGAGGTACATGACCAGTGAGCCAAAGCTGGTGGAGGCTGCAGAGATGATAGCCTCCTAATAGCTCTGGCAGCTGCAAAAACCTCAGCAATTTGTAACAAAATACTCCCCTCTGAAAGCAGAGTTCTACTGAGCCCAAAAGTCAAGTATTTGACTGGCAACATAAGCAGGCAAAGGAAGCACAGCAATCCAACTTTAGATTCCTTTTTTGAGGACAAAAAAGATCTAAGCATAGAATGGGAGGAAGACAACACAGTCAGAACTCTGGCACCAAAAGCTTCCAAGATAAATGTAAACTGGTTACAGACCATAGAAGAGCTTAAGAAGGATTTTGAAAACCAAATAAGAGAAATGGAGGAAAAATTGAGAAGAGGAATAAGAATGATGCAAGAAAATCATGAAAAGAGAGACAATAACCTGAATGATGAAAATAACACCTTAAAAAATAGACTAACTCAAATGGCAAAAGAGGCCCAAAAACCAGTGAGGAGAAGAATGCCTTAAAATTCAAATTTCCCAGTGTAATGGGAATCTGAAGCTCTTTCCTACCCCTAGCCCCTTTGCTTAAGTGGCTCCGAGAATGTTCCCTGATTTGGTGGTCATGTGGAGCCTGTGGCAAGAGGCTTGTTTTTTGGGAATGGACGTATCTTGTTACTTTGTAATTGGACAGTGGGTCAAGAGGGCTGATCCAGGAGAAGCCTATATATACGCCCTGATGTGAGGCTTTGCTTTGGGGCTTACTTTGAGAAGAGTTGTGTGATTTGGCCAGATGAGACTGGAAAGTCATTGAGCCCCCCAGCTTTGAAAAACCCAGATGTTGATGCTTCCCTATTCCTAACTTGAATAGGTAATGGAGGTGATGGTTGGATAGTTGGAAGCCCATCTGCTGATCTATTTCTTTGTCTGCTTGTAACTTGTGTTTGTAACTTTTGCTTGTAACTTGAGTTTGTATTCTCTGGAGTTCAGGATGCTGACTTTTTCCCCTGAACTAGGTAAATGATATGTTTGTTTGATTAAAGAAAGACTGTTAACCCATTTTGAGTTGCTTTCCTTTAGTAAAGCAGATCTAAGAACCCGTGCTAGCAGCCACCCTAGGTATGTGAGGGTGCTTGCTCATACACCCAGGTGGAAGAAAGAATCTCAAAAGCTCACTGAAGAGAATAACTCCTTCAGAATTAGAGTGGACCAAATGGAAGTAAATGACTTTATGAGAAATCAAGATACTATTAAACACATCCAAACAAATGAAAAAATAGAAGGCAATGTGAAATATCTCCTTGAAAAAAAAAACACTGACATGGAAAACAGATCCAGGAGACACAATTTAAAAATTATTGGACTCCTGAAAGCTATGATCAGAAAAAGAATATAGAAAGCATCCTTCAAGAACTTCTCAAGGAAAATTGCCCCAATATTTTAGAAACAGAAGGCAAAATAGAACCTGAAAGAATTCACTGATCACCTCTTGCAAAAGATCCCCAAAAGAAAACTCCTAGGAATGTTATAGCCAGGTTCTGGAGTTCCCAGGTCATGGAGAAAATATTACAAACTACCAAGAAGAAACAATTTGAATACTGTGGAAACACAATCAGGATAACACAGGATCTAGCAACTTCTACATTAAGGGATTGAAGGGTCTGGAATATGATATTCTGGAGATCAAGGGAGATAGAATTAAAACCAAGAATCACCTAGCCAGCAAAATTGAGTACAATGTTCCAGGGGAAAACATGGTCATTTAATGAGGTGGAGGACTTTGAAGCATTCTTGCTGAAAAAATACAGAACTGAATAGAAAATTTGACATTCAAATACAAGAAGCATGAGAAGGTAAACATAGAAAAGAAATCATAAGGAACTTATCAAAGTTGAATTATTTACATGCCAACATGGAAAAATGATAATTGTAACTTATGAAACTTTTCTGAGGATGAGGATAGGTGAAGGAAATATAAATGTGTGTCTGTGTGTGTGTGATTTATATGCAACTGGAAATTAAGATATACAGGCACTGGGGTAAGGAGATCCATCTTGCCCTACTGGAAAGGAGGTTGGAGACTGGGGGAAGGGCTAAACATGGGATCGCTGTTTTGGGGTGGTGAGTAGGGGAAAGATGGGGAGAAAATTTGTAAGGCAAAATCTTGTGATGTAAACTAAAAAAAAAATCTAGTGCCATCTATCCAACAAATACAAATGAAGGAAAGTAATGTGCAGCAAATGTGCAATGAAGTCCTAAACAGCATTCTCAAATGTGGTTTTCTAAGACATCTGACTTACTCTAGTCTGGGATTGGGTTTGCAAAGTGCTTAACCACTCTGCCTCTGTTTCCTCACCTGTAAAATTAATAGCTTGGAATTGATGACCTCAAACATTCCTTCTAGCTCCAGACCTACAATCTAAGAAGTTTTGAGTCTTAAAACAAAGCTTATGATCAAATCAAGGTTAAAGGGGCAGTTAGGTGGAGCAGTGGAGAGAACACCCAGGCTGCAGGCAGGAAATCCTCAAATTTGGCCTCAGACACTTACTACTTTGTTACCCTGAGAGAGTCATTTAACCTATTTGCCTCAGTTTCCTCACCTGTAAATAGGAATAGTAATAGCACCTAACTCCCAGAGTTGTTGGGCAGCTAGGTTGTGCAGTGGTTAGAGCAATAGCCCTGGAGTCAAGAAGGCCTGAGTTCAAATCCAGTCTTAGCCACTTACTTGGCTGTGTGACACTGGGCAAGTCACTTAACTCTGTTTACCTCAGTTTCCTCACTTGTAAAAATGAATTTGAGAATGAAATGGGAAACCACTTCAGTATCTTTGCCAAGAAAACCCCAAGTACGGTCGCAGTCGGACACAACTGAAAAGTGATTGAAAAAACAGAGCTGTTGTAAGGAATAAATGAAATAATAATTGTAAAGTGCTTAAAATAGTTCCTGGCATATACTAAGTGCAATCTAAAATAAATGTTGATTATTATCATTATTATTATTACTATTATTGTTATATTTTTTCATGAAAGAAAGGCGGTTCCCTGATGATTTTTCTTTATCACTTCCCTCCTGTTGTATCATACGGTGTTTATTTCTTTTTGTTTTATCCTGCCTACTCTTAGAAAATGGAGAAGTAGGCTAACCCTATCCTCTTCCAGCTTGTCCTCTGTTTCAACTAAGATACACAGGGCATCATTACAAGAGAGCTTACATGAAAGCCCTAGATTTATTTTCAACATTGCTTTACATTCCATTCAACTTAGAATTCTGCCTTCATTTTGTGAAGAAAAACAAAAGAATTTTCCTTGCTCCAAGGCAAGGCAAGACATGACAGGAGCTGGCTAACATCAACGAGGCAAGCCTGATTTTGCATGAAGTGCCTGTAAGAGTGATTCTTTTGATTCATTAATTCAGCCAAGGACATTCTGAACCAAAGATATACCCTTTTAGTCCTTGTTCTTCCTCATCCCTTAAAAATAAACAGAACAACAACAAAAAAACCCACCCCACTTTTAATATTTGCTCTGTTTGAGACTTTATAAAGGTAAAGAATTTGAGAGCAGCAAAGAAAACCTCTACTAAAATGAAATAGCATCATCACATATGATGGCTTATCCTTATATTTCTGAGACTCTTAAATTACAACTTTAAACACTGACTCACTAGAATACTGTTTTTACTTCTTAGAGAAATTTTAGAATACAGTAGAACCAGAAGACATGAAAACAAGAGGAAAAAATTTGAACTCTTTTTATTTTTTAAGGGAGGGGGACAGGGGTGAAAGGAAAGGAACACAGGCTATTCTATTGATTCATTTCAGGAGTTTTAAAATTTTTACTTTTAGTAAGTATTTTCCACTGCTAAGAATTCATTTGTCAAATAATTCCCAGTTGAGAACAAGAAATTATTACAGATTTTTAAAAGTCTATTCCCTTCAAGATTTTTGTACCTGCTCTTTTACCTATGAAAATTACATATATACAATTTCAAAGGAGTAAAACATTATTACATGGATAATATACAAACTACTCAATATATTTTGCATTAAAATCTGCTTTAATGAAGCAATAAAGACCTGAACAAGATTTTAGAAACTGCAGAGTATAAAACCAGCAGCTGTAATACCCCGTCTCCAACAGACACACCTAGGCTTAGAGCAGTCCTATCCTCAAGGCAGAACTGTGTCTTCTCAGCATTTATTTCAGGAATACATAGTCAGTTCCAGCCATTCTTGAATATTTACTTGAACTTGTCCATCTCGATCTCCATCTAGTGACTTGAAGGCGCGAAACATGGCATCTAGATGTACCAGGCAGCTAATGAAGTTGTTAAAATCCATGCTTCCATCATCTTCAGCATATCTAAGAACAATCATTTGGTAAAGTTGCTCATTTAGCTGGAAGCCTGCTGCCTGAATAGCTTCCTTCAGCTGCATTCTCCCAAGAGAAGTGGAATGGTCGGTGTTATACTGCTTGTAAACACATTGCCATTTCTTGATGTTGTTCCACAGGTACTTAAATTCCTCAAATCCTAGTTTTCCTGTCGTATCACTGTCCATGACAGCTACAATGCTCCGGCAAGTGTCAAGGCTAAAGCCTTCTGAATTCAGTTCTTTGTGTTTGGAAATAACCTTGTTGAGAATGTTCTTCAGGTCAGTGGCACTCACTTCCATGTCAGGTCCAGCCAGCTGATAAAAGATTTTACGAAACTGTCTAACTTCATCACTTTCACTGGCTTCAACATTTGCAAAGTGTTGGTAAGGGGGTGGTGGTTCCGGTGTATACTTAGCTGCTGCAGCCTCACTGATGAAGTTTACGATTCCCCCAACAATGCCTCCAATATTTCCTCCTCCTCTTTGTCCTCCTCCACCAAAGAGGCCTCCTAGTGCTTCTCCAAGACCTCCTTTATCTGCCCCTTCCAGAAATGCCTTTGCAAGAAACATTCTGGCAAAGAAGAAAGTTGCAGAAGTTTCTGAGAGGAGACAAAAGCTGTAATGGAGTTTGAGCAGCACAAGTAGAAAAACTAGTTCATCTGTACTTGCTTAGACTGAACCACACCCATTTATGTCTCATCCAGCCCTGGGGCTTAAGCTGCCTGAATTCCATGGAATCCTGGCACCTCCCCCACTTTATAAGAGTTCAAATAACAAACTTTTCCACCACTTTGGTGAAATCATGAAAACCACATAAATTTTTCATTACACTAACAAGATTAATTTGCAACTGGGGAGTAAAAATTGTACTTTTATATGTTGTGTAATTCTCCCTATAGCACCCTAACTTGAATACTTCTGCTGAAGAGAAATGTGAGACATTGGGTTAGTTCAGAAGACAGGGGATCTTTTTTCCTAGTAATTACTCTACTGAACTAAAGAATTCTAAAATTTTAGAGCTTAGAAAAGTCACCTAAATTTATCTCCTTGCTTCATGACTGAATGAGGGTCATTGGGGCTTCTATTTAGAAGCCTGGGGTTACCTAAAACATTTTATACTTTTCAAAATAAAAGGGGAAAACAGTGACCTGAGCAGCAAGACAATCTGCCTATGTCTGCCTATGTCTGCTATTGTGAAAAGATGTCTGTTCTGCTTTAGAAATGACTCCTGACCTTGAGAAGAAGTCAAATTGATCTGCTATTCCAAACAAAAGAATTAAACTTTTTGAAAAGAGAAACATCCAAGTGATGCCCCAACCCCAAACACCTACATTCCCAAGTAGAATTTTGGTGCTGGGTCTCTAGGCTTCTACAGTATAAGGATACCAAGATTAAATAGACAGAATGAAAAGTTTATAATTCAAAGTAATCTAACTCTCCTGAGCTCTGTTTCCTACAATAATATATCATCATTAATGCATATTGTCTCATTTTTAGGGTAATCTCATATTGTCTCTACCTTGAGATGATCTTCCTAGGCAGCAAAAGATGAATTTAAGGAATAAAATGACAGCTTAGAGACAACCACTGGATATAATATATCTGGTTAATTCCTTATCTATATACCTCATACCCAGTGCTACTGTTCTGTTGAATGATTGGTTTTATTTCCCTTTTATACAAAGTTATACTTTGGGACATTAAAATTAAAACATCTTTCTTAAATACCAGAAAAAAATGACCATAATTTTTTTAAAAAGTTCACAAGATCCTGACCTCAATCAGATTTATAGTATTCCACATAATTCATAGTCCTATTTTTAAATATTTCTAGAGAGGGATATTACAAGTGTTCTCCTGATAAGTTCAGTTCTCAGTGCCTTTCCGGATGTGTGCTTTCTTTTATCTGTCTAAAGGATCCTTGTTTTTTTTGTTGTTTGTTTGGGGTTTTTTTGGCAATGCATTGCAGTTAAATGACTTGCCTAGGGTCACACAGCTAGTAAGTGTTAAGTATCTGAGGACAGATTGGAATTCAAGTCCTCCTGACTCCAGTGAAAGTGCTCTATCCTCTGTGTCACCTAATTGTTTTCCCCTTTAAAAAATTATTTTACACTTAAATACATGATATGAAAAGAAAAACAGCATTGCTATGTATATAGAAGAACATAAAGAGAGGATTCAAAATACAAAGCAATAAATTTCTACTTCAAGAAAGCCTATATAATAAATACTACATATGTTCACTGCTGTCCATCTTTTTCTTTGCCTCCTTGTAAGTTTTCTTTTGATCTCTGCTGTGAACTTTTTACCTTGTTCTTTTTTCCCTTTTCCTCTCTGCCCCCAAAAAGGTTACAATTAAGCAATGAACTAGATATATAGATAGATAGAAAGAGACTAACAAACAGACACCAATATATGCATACAGATATACATACATAATACACTTACATATATATACTCAGACATCTGTAATTATACTCATATAGACATATACATTCATATGCATCTCTGTAAGATCATACTTGTTTGTCTTCTGTTTCTCTGAGGGTGGATGACATCTTCATTGATAAGTCTAAGTCTCCTTATTTTTCTATATCTAACGTATTTTTTTCCGCAGATAGGTTAATTTCTCCTCATTTGGCTTCCATAGTCATCATTTTCTTATAAACCTTTTAGAGCTCTGAAGGTGGTTATTAAATCATTCTTCTGGCTTTTTTTGTCTCTAGACTAATGAACACCAACATCATTTACCTGTTCTCAAAGTCCTAATGATCATCTTAATTGTTTTGGTTGTGATTTTTTTTACTCTAACTTCTCTACATGAAACCTAAAATGGAGACCTATACCGGCTGTAATTCTCTAAAAGGGAGCTTGACTGATACCAACAAAGGAATTATTCCTTCTGGTCATAGGTTCCCAAATTTGGAAATACCACCACTCGGAGTAACTGGAACAATGGTGGGGGGGTAGTAGTAGTCTTGGGTGCAATTGGGGGCCACTGAATAAAAATAAAGGGGCAATAAAAGCATAAGGAAAGAAGAAGAGCTAAAAAAAATCTTGAAAAACCATTCATACATGTTTCACCTGTTGTATAACAGAGTTAAAGCTGTAATGATTACATTATTTTCCAAATAAATACACAAAATGCAAGTTATAACCTATCAGTGGTCAAATCCACTGACAGGACTTAACAAGAAAGTGTTGGCAGGTGAACATTTTGCCATTGTAGGGAAGTCCAACATGCAAGGGCAGGAATATATGTGTGCAATGACTTCTCTATAATATAATACTATACAGTTACAAGATGCAATATTGCATCACCAAAATTTCAATGCAAAAAACCTCACAAATTTATAATAAATTAGTAAAATTTGAGATATCATTAAAAATTTTTTTTTGAAATCACATAAATGAAAAACAAAACATTAAAGGGTTAAAGAAAACAAATATCCAGAGGGTGCTGGGTAATTTTTTTTTAAAGGAGAAGTAGGCCAAATAAGTTTGGGAACCTCTTCTTCTGGCTATTAAAGGTTATGATCCTATTAATTTCCAGTATAGTACCACATTCTTTTTTTTAATGTCTTTAAGTTTATTTTAAACTTAAATACAAGAAAAAAAAATTGCCATGTACAAAGCAGAACATGAAAGGATTCAATATAAAACAATAAATTTCCATTTCAAGAAAATCTATATAATAAATACTATATGTTGTTCTCAAAGCTGTCCAGCTTTTCTTTCCTTCCCTATAGATTTTCTTTTGTTCTTGGCAATGCACTTTTTACTTTTTCTTCTCTCCCTACTCAAGAAGGATATAATTAAACTAACACAGATATATGTATATATGTATCTATGCATATGTATGTATAGGCATCTATATGTGTATAGATATAGAGGCCTTAGATATCTATAGATAGATGTATATATGCATATACATTCTTACATACATACATATATACACACACACATATAAATGTATACATATGACCACACTATGTTTATTTTCACTTGTCATCTGTTTCTCTGAAGGTAGATAGCATCTCCCTTCATAAATTCTAGTCTTTCCATTTTTTTAAAGTCAACCAGCTCATCATTTCCTATGCCACAGCAATTTTCCAATCCAATCACATTTTATCTAAGAGACTATATTTCCCCTACAATTTTCTGCATTCTTTTTATTCCTGGCTTCATAAGTTTTATTTATACAAGAAAATTTTAATTTAAAACAATCAAAAGTATTCATTTTATGCTTCGACAATACTCTTACCTTATAATATAATTTAAGGTCTAACGCTACTATATCGGCTTCCTTTATGTCTTTCCCCCACCCTGGTTTCTTTGAAGTTCCTGACCTTTTGTTCTTCTAAATGAACTTGGTCATTTTTTTTCTAACTCAATAAGATAATTTTTTAGGAATTTAATTTGGATGGCACTACATAAATAGATTAGTTATTTATAACTGTCATTTTAAATTATATTGACTTCACTTACCTATGAACAATAAGCATTACTTCAATTATTTAGATCTGACTTTATTTGTATAAAAAGTGTTTTATGTTTACAATCATATAGTTCTTGTGTCAGTTTTGGTGGGTATAATCTCAGGCATTTTATACTGTCTGGTTATTTTTAATGGTCTAAAATAAAATTAAATAGTTTTGCTGACACATAGTATAGTTTCCTTATTTTTCTCTTTTGATTAAATCACTTCAGCTTCGAGATCATGATTACTACCACTGTGGGTTTTTTTTTACGTAATAAATTCTACTCCTGATCTTTATTTTATTTCTGTATTTATCGCTCATTTTCATAGCATTTTCTGAAAGCAATATATTGAGGAATTCAAATTTTTAATCTGTTTCAATTTTGTAGGTAAATTCATCCCATTCAGATTCTAAGCTATAATTACTCATATATTTTCCTCCCTCCTATTTTACCTCATTATCCTTCTCACCCTATTCCCATTCCTCCATACTCTTCTGTTTTGCTTCTGCCTGCTACCTTGTCCTCCTATTCCTTAACCTTCCCATCCCTCTAAGAGTCCCTTCTTTATTATCTCCTCTCATCCTATCCCCTTTCCCTCTTATTTCTTTCTAAACTTCAAAAATGTTTATACCATTCTTGATATATATGTTGTTCTCTCTTTAACCCATTCCTGATGAGAGTAAGATTTAAGTATGACTTTTCCTCCCCCCTACAAGCTTCTCCTGCTAGTATCTCCTCTGTATGAGGTAATGACTGCTTTTTATCTCTTTCTGCAGGGTTTTTTTTAGAACTACCCACACAATACTCACCTCAGCCCAAGACTTTCTTTCAAACTACCCAAAAAATGATAAAATAATTATAATTCTTTTATAATAAAAGTCATAAAAGGATTATAATATTTTGACATAAAAGAAGTAAACAATTTGACCTTGAGTCCCTTATAATTGGTCCTTAAAGTTTACCTTATATTTCTCCTGGATATTACATGTCAGATTTTCCCATAAGTTCTGCTGTTTTTGTCACAAATACCTGAAAGTCTTTTAGGTCATTAAATGTCCATTTTTTTTTCATTCAGAATTATACTTAACTTTGCTGGGTAAGTTACCCTTGGTAACTTGATCATAACCTCAGTTCTTTTGCTCTATGAAATATAATATTCTAAGACCTATGGTCCTTTAATATAGTAGCTGCTAGGCCTTTTGTAATCCTTATTGTAGTTCCACAATTTTTTCCCTTGTTACTTCCAACATTTTTTCCTCAACCTCAGAGCTATAAAACTTGGCTATTATATTCCTGTAAGTTTTCCTCCTGGTATCTCTTTTAGGTGGTGATTGGCGACTTTTTTTTTCTATTTCTGCTTTGTCTTCTTGTTCTAGAGCTTCAGGGAAATTTTCTTTGATGGTTTCTTATAATATTACATTGAGATTCTTTTTTTTTAGCATAGTTTTCAGGTAGTCCAACAATTCTTATATTATTTCTTCTCAAACTGTTTTCCAGATCCATTGTTTTTTCTTATGAGATGTTTCACGTTCTCTTCTATATTTTTCATTCTTTTTTAAATTTTGTTTTGTTATTTTTTTGTTATTTCTTTTGCTTTTTCTGTCTTAGAACATCATTTGCTTCCTTTTGCTCAATTTTAGTTTTCAAGGAATTATTTTCTTCCTTAAGTTTTTGATTCTCTATTTCAAATAGGTTGACTTTCTTATCATAATTGTATTGATTTTCTTGGATTGCTCTTATTTTTTCCAATATTTCCATGAACTCCCTTAATTGATTTTTAAAGTCCTTTTTAAGTTCTTTTAAAAATTCCTTTTATACTTGGGATCATTAAACAATTCTCATTGAAAATGAATGGCTTATTAAACTCCATTATCTTCCTCTAAACATGAACCCAGATCTTTTCTATCCCCATACTATCTCTCTGTGGTTGAGTTCTTTCTCCTTTGCATACTGATTTTTTTTCTTTTATTTTTTGTTTGTAATAGCTTAAATTTAACAGAATAATCAAGTTGTAGTTCTGAGGCATGGAGAATGATGTTTCAAACTGCAGGTCCTTCTTACTGTTATTTTCTGAGGTCTGTCATGGTGCTCAACCTTGGGCTCTCCTCTCTACTCCTAAGTCATGGCTAGAGCCCCTGGTCATTCTGTCCCACAAATGATCTTACTCTCTGCAGTCCCTTTCAGTGGCTTCAAACTACAGCTGGCCTGGAACTGAAACTAAGGGCTCTGCTCTCCTGAAAGCGCTCACAGTCAGCAGGGTTCTCACTCCTCTACTACTGCATTCACTAGAAGAGTACTAGCTCCTTCTCTCCCAGTATGGCAACCTAGACTAGGACATGTCTGATCAGCACAGCCTCAAAGTGAAAAGTCCTCCAATCTTCTACTCAGTCATCAGACCCACCCACTGTCCTTAAGATGAAAATTTCTAAGATTGAGGCTGCCTTCCAACCCTAGCTGTCCTCATGGCTTATTGCTTGTTGATTCAGAAGAATAGCCCTGGAGGTGTCTGCACTTCACTCAGGCTGCACCTATGCCACTATAGGTCAGGTCTTTCTTCGGATCTTCTTAGTTTATATTAGAACAACTGCTTTACCCTGACTTTTCTTTATTTCTGCTGCTCTACATTCCCTCAGATATAATGTTCTATCTTTTTCTGTGGAGGAAATTTGGAGAGCCAAAAGTTATCTGATCTACTTCACCATCTCTCCAGAATCTTCTTCCACATTCACATGCCGCCATGGGGGAAGGAAGAGGGAGGGGATAAAATTTGAAACTCAGGTGATTCTGGAACCTAATCTTGTAAACTAAAAGTAAATAAACAAATCAATTTGTAAAAATAACAACCTGAAAACACTGAACCAGGTTTTTAATTTATTTATTGCTAGATGTGGGCAGGAGTGGTAATATTTTTGGCAAGGCCAGCTGGGCAAATTTTTTTTCTTACTACAATAGTGCCCATATCTTTTCCACACTGTTTAATTAGGAATTTGAACGAAGTGTCTTTTTTTCCCCATTGCAGGTAGTCTGACTGAACCACCACTGTGTCACAGAATGTCCATGTCTAAAAGAGAGAGGCAGCCAATTCTGTCCAAAGAGCCAAAGAATCTCTACAATTCTTTTAAAATGATGAAGGTCATTATGTTATTGGATTGAAAAGGGTGGGAAGAAATGGGAAGAGGGTATGGGTTTCCCATCAGAAATTTTTTCCAGACCTAGACCATGAGGACCTATCCTTTCCCCTACTACCCCATCCTAGGGAAAGGCTAGGAAACACAGAAAGATGGAGGGACTTTCATAAAATGCCTGGTCACCACGAGTGTCCTCCACTTGAGTGTACACCTCAAGGAAAGGTAGAGATTTTCAACCATTTTGTTTTAAAATACCTTCTAGGTCCAGTAGTAACCATGAAGGCTTTGCCCCCCCCCCCCCAGTCCTCCTCTCAGAAGAAGACTGGAGAAAGGGACAGACAGATCTTTTACAGAGCCTATCCATTACTGCTAATGGTGGCCAAACTACGAATTTCTGAGGCATAATTGTCTGCCCAAAAGTATAGAAATGCAAAGCAGACTGAGTCAAAGGAACTTCTTCCAGCTGCGCTGTTCATTCTAGTCCTATGGGGAGAAAACTGGAAAAGGGAAGGAAATTTCTGGGATGAAGAAGCTGATTTCCAGATCTCTAGGTTCTTATTTTCTGCAGTCTCAAACTAGGAAAGTTGGAGCTGGGGTTTTCTGAAGAGGATAAGGTCACTACAATCATGTAGCCTTTATTCTAATTGGAATTCAGATATAGTGTAAGGGTTGTAATGTATGACAGGAGAGAGGCGGGGTGTATTGGGTCAGTACCTCTTTTGGGTACCTCAGAAGAATGGGGGCCGGCTCTGACAGGCTGCCAGACACACAAGATCTAGGCAAGTGACCTTCTCAGAAAAGTCATGGCAAACACACCATGAAGACCACTAATGCAGCTGCTGCCAAGCCTGTTGTGCTGCAGAATTCACAGAGGGAGAGAGGCAGGAAGGGTGTGATGGCATGTGGGGCCAGATACCTCAAAGGTCCAAAGATGAAAGGTAGATAAATAACCACAGAACCCTGCCAGACCCCTTTGGTATGCAACAGCTCTCCACAATCACTTTTAAAAAGGTATGAGATAAATTACACATAAAGCAACCTAATTTTTATCACTGAAAAATTCAAATGTTAATCTATACAAGGTAGAAATCACCTCAGGCACAGCTCTTATCTTTTTGTTGAGGAACTCATCAATTGCTGCTTGTGTAATAGACCTGGGAAAGTTCTCTATTACTCACTGACAATAACAACAGATCCTTAAAAACCAAGGTTAGGATGACTGGTATATTTAGTATATATAAATTAACCCCAATGGGAAAGACATTTATTCCAAAACATGAACTAATAGCAGTACAACACAGAATAATATTTCTATCTTTATCAGATTCTTCTCTTCTTACTACAAATATACTACTATTTAACCAAAAAAAAAAATATTTGCTTGACTACAAGATCTCTTCAAGATATTTTCCTCTTTCTCTCTGCTTAAGCAACTGGTTGCTGAAAGAACTGGCAGATTTAATTGCTAAGCCACTATTGGGTATTGGAAATATCATGGAAAAAAGAAGGGCTACTACCAATTAGAATAAATTTTTAAAAGAGAACATAACTGAGTCTGTACAGACTATAAGTAAATTAATTTGACTTGGAACCCTGGAAAAGTTCTAGGACAGATCATTGAAGAGATGGCTGAACATTTGAAGAGGAATCTATTGATCATAAAGAGGTTTTAGTAAGAATAGATCATACCACAAGAAACTTCTTTTTATTTATTTCAGGAGGCAGGGAGAGGGCACAGCAGAGAGAAAGAATCACTATACTAGTAGACAAAGGGAATGCTGTGGTCATTGTTTACCTAGATATTAGCAAAACTTCTGATAAAAGTATCTCACATTATTCTTGTGGAGAAAATGGAGAGATATGACCTAGATGATAATACAATTAGATGATTTCAGAGCTGGTTTGGCTGGTTGAATGGCTGTAGTGAAAGAGCAGTTCTTCAATGGTTCAATGCAAATGTGGCAGTTAGTCTCCAGTGGCGTACTTCAAGGATGCCATGTGACTGTGTGCTTTTTGTTATTTTTATCAACGACTTGGATAAATCAAGGATGGCATGCTCATCAAATTCTTAGACAGCATAAAACTCAGAGAGAGAAAGACAGAGACAGACAGAGAGAGAGAGAGAGAGAGAGAGAGAGAGAGAGAGAGAGAGAGAGAGAGAGGTGGGGGGGGGGTAGCTAATACACTGGATGACAGAGTCAGGATCCAAAATAAGATCTTGACAGATTAGAGCATTGGCCTGAGTCTGGTCAAATGAAATCCAATAAGGAATAAATGTAAAGTCTTACATGTGATTGCAAAAACTTAACTTCATAAATACATGATATAAGAGGCGTGATTACATAGTTACATAGCTCTGGAACCATTCTATGTATAGTTCATTTGGGGTACACAAGCAAATCATAGCTTTTCTCTTCTAAGAACAACATCAATTATACCACGTGTAGCATAGGTTTTATGTAACAAATCAATTCTTAACTACAGAAGCGAAGTAGGATTGGAATTAGGATTAATTACTTCTGCATAAATCACTAGCTTTTACAATACAGATTTCAGACAAATGGGCAACCTACAGTAAGAAAGATTTCACGGTTCATTTCCTATTACCTATACTTATAACAGGAAAGAGCAAGTAAGGAAGTCTGTTATAACTGGCCCTCGTACTTTAACATGCTAACTAAAAGCATGAATTGTGAAGATAAGAAGAGCTAAGGAGGAGTCACATTCATAGCAAATAATGTGAAAAGGTAATGCAAGATCTACATGAAAAATTAAATATCCAAGATTAAGGTACTAAAAGTACATACAAAAATTTGTGTTTGAGATTTTTCTATTTGCTATTTAAATCTGAAAAAGCAATAATGCTAAAAAGGACTCTATAGCTCTGAGAAAGTCAGAAATAGGGAAAAGTCAGCAATTTAATAATATTTTTCATTACTAAAATGGTAAGTACCTATTAAAACATTCCTAGATTTTTTTGTCTATTATCTGCATAAAGCTATTAAACATATTAAGCTTTGATTTTTTTCTACTCTCTAAAAATCTAGAAAATTACTCTCCCATATTCCAATGAGCACTATGAATCATTCTTTGGAGGTTGAATGAAATAATGCAAGAAAGAACAGGATGATAAAGGCATACATCATGTAGGAATTGGACTAAAGTTCAAGGTGATACTTTTTGATTTACCCATAAAGCATACCCTGAACTAAATATAGTTATGTGCCAATTGGCATAACATTTTGATTCCAAATTCTGTTTTGTATAATTACATGAGTTACACAAAATTCACCTTTTAGGTACATGGAGGACTCTGTGCACATTTGGCAGTCAAGAAAACATTTATTCAGTACTTACTAAGTGACAAACACTGTACTGAGCACTGGGGGTACAGAGACAGTAAAAACAAACAAACAAAACAGTGTCTCCCCTTAAGTAGTTTACATTCTAACAGGGGAGACAGACATTAGCATAGCTAGGCAAATTCACACATAAACTCACAGGGCTTCACAGATAAACTCAATACACATACATAATGATATTCTAGGATAATATTATGATAATTATATATATATAATACACACATGTATATATACATACACGTGTATATATAATTTGAAGGAATTCATGTAGGTACATGTAGATGACATGTATTTGAGGTGAAGGAAAAAGTATAGAAATGATCCTGTCTACCTCAAATTAATACCCAATCATACCTCACCTATTTATGTGCTCTTCTAGATGTGTGTGAAATAGAGGGGTAGAGGGGCAATGAAAATCAAGATTAAAAATTGAGAAAGTGAAGAAAAAAGCTCTTAGGAATGTTTTGTACCTATTTAGAAATGGAACCTTAGAATAACAGTAGTCAACAGTAGTCAAGAAAATAATTCTGCCCCTTGATTTCCTTCTTTCCACCTTCCTTCAAGTACCAATCTAACCTGACATATTACTCTAAAGAAAAAGTGTAGTTATTAAATCCTTCCTGTCTTTATCCCATCAAACTTTTCCAAAGTAATTCCATAACTGATTTAAGCGAACCAATTATCATGCAGGTGGGTGTGTATCCAGGGTGTGTCAACATCTCTAAATTGATCTCTATAGCCCTTCAAAACAAAGCAAATTTCACATGTACAAACATGTAGGTCTATTAAAAACAAGCCAAGTGAGTCATTCATGCCCCTTCTGAAAATGTTTCCTCTGCTTGACATAACAGCTTAGCTCAAGAGTAAACAGCTTCAGCTCTGGTTCAAGACGATCTCTGCCTAGGTCTTACTATATACACTTGAATCAAGAAAATCCATGGTTAATAAAATACACATTAGTAGATTGAAGCAGTCCATGCAGAAAAGTGAATGGCTAAATTGGTTATGATGACTCACCAACCTTCTCATCCCTAGAGGCAGCTGTCTTTCTCTAGATGAGAGGTAGGCAACCTGACTGACCAGAATTTTGTATTGCCATAGCTCAGGCAGCACCTAACATATGAACAAAAGGACTTCAGTCTTCAAAATACTCAAAGTTAACACTTCATTAACAAGTAACTAAAAAGAAAAATGTTATTTGAACTCCTCATAATTACATGTGTCATGGAATCAATGGAACTAATGAATATCTATCAATCACCAGAAGGAAAGGACTAGTATGGCATGTAATTGATAGCCAGGAGCATCACCTGAAGGAAAGGGTGAATGCTATATTTTTTTCAGTTTTTATTATTATTCTTTTTGTTAAATGTCTTTTAGATCATGTGCAAACTTCCATTTTGGTCCCTTCCCAATTACCATACATGTTTACTGTTCTAACTGTTTTTGCTCTAAAATATTCCTTCCCCTCAACAGGTTTTGGTTTACAGAAGTGAGCTAGGTTTCTTGAGCTATGCTACAGAAGGTATTATATAAATGTCAGACCCTAATAATGTGAAAAAATGGTTAAAACACAAATGAAAAGTCATTTATATCTCTCTAACCTATCTCTGCATTTTTTGCTTACATATATTTTGTTGTCCTCTATTGTACAATATCTATATTAAAATAATCTTAAAAGATGATGAGAAATTGAACTATTCCACATTCAACTGCTCTGCATTACTGTATTATATTCTTTCATTGCCCTTAATATTAATTATTAATTAATAATAATATTAATTAATTGAAAGATGACAAGAAATTGAACTATTCACCATTATTTTACTTTATTTCACAGTCAAGCATGGCATAGTTCTGGGCAGTGTGGAAATAATGGTGGATTTGAAGTCAAAGGATCTAAGTTCAAATCCTGACTCTTCCACTAACAACCTGCATTGTGCAAGTCACTTAATCTTTTTGAATCTTAGTTCTTCCTCTTATCTATAAAATGAGAGTATTGGATTAAATGGCCTTTAGGATTCTTTTCATTTTTAAATCTGTGGTCCTAAAGGATCAGTTCCAACATCCCATTTGAGAGAAAAGTTGCTCAGCAGCCCTTTAAACAGTAAGCACAATTATTTCATTTATGTCATCATACAGTAATTATAATTACATTAACATGTAACTGGATGTTAAAAAACCCACAAAAATGAAGTTCTGTAATTCTTTAAATTACTATGATCATTTTCTGGTTTCTGTTACAAAGCTACATTTTATAAAGCATTTCTCTGCCCCTAATAAAGAAACCAATATCTTCAAGGGACACTTTTTTTTTAATGGAAGCCTCTTGCCAATACAATTTCACAATCACAGTTAACTTATGAGTATATAAATAACTACCCACAGCTTCTCTTTCCCTTTATATCTTGAGTTTAAATAATCAAATCTAGCTAACACTAATTATATTTGAAATATGTCTGTTATAAAAGGAGACCTAAAAACAGAAATTGCTTTGTCCTTACACTTTTTCATGAAAGGAATTTTCAGCATTCCATGGGCTTTCAGAATAAAGGGACACCTAGTCATACATACATAAAAGTGATACCTACATTAATCAATATTCATATATCATAGTTTTGACAAATGCAATCATTCTTGCCAATATTATGGAAAAAAATTGTCAATCCCATATCATCACTTTCTCCTAAAAGGAATATTTCTTTTCCAAATTTCTTTTCATATATTTATTTTTTAAGAAGATTATACTTCACCAAGACTATACTTCAGTGCTTTATACAAAAATATGAGAGAAATGCATTACAATTTTATAAAATTTAATATTAAAAATTTTAAACAGTTTTTGCAGTCTTATGATTCATATTAACCTAAAAAGTTTTAGTACCACTTTGCTTCTATAATTCAGAAATTTAGAAAGAAAAAACCGGGGGGCGGAGCCAAGATGGTGGCGTAGAAACAGCAAAGCACCACAGCTCCCACACAAATACGCTAAAAAACTCATAAAATGGGACGCTAAACAGATTTTCAAGCTCCAAAACTCTCCACAAGACAGACAGCTCTACGGGCAGCGCAGCAGGCGGGGCTCTTCGCAGCAGTCTGGGACCCACGGCTGAAACC
>CM053595.1:98520498-98536853 GCA_028646575.1 Pseudocheirus occidentalis
AAAAAAAAAAAAAAAAGAAAATGAAAACAAAAAAAAAATAAAACCTTCAGTCTATAATTCTCCCCTTTTATTAGGGGCATAATATGAATTGGATTATTATTATTAATAATATCAATATTAATATCCTGCATTTGTGTAATGCTCAACATTTTTTATTCTGGTTTGACATACATTTTTATCACTTAATCCTAACCTTTACTACATAGAGAAATATGTCCTATTCTCATGTTATATGGTATGACCATCTGTCTCAGTCTGTGCTAAAAGTATAACACCAGGTTCATATAATATCCTTGAAGCTCCATGAAATTTATTTGAGACAAATTTTACTTCCCTCTTAGCCTCTCACCTGCTGAATAGTGTTTCTCTAACCATTTGACATCACTGCCACCAGAATCATGTGGCAGGTTCCCTCTCAGAATTCTTCATTGCACCTTCTATAGCAAGGCCTTTCCCTTACTAAAGAGATCAGGATGGAAATTAGACCTGTTCTTTTGGTCTAATACATTGAAGAAACTCCCTCTGCCAAGAAGCAATAGTACCTTATCTGCCACTTATAATATTAGAAAGTTGCTTAGAGCACTATGAGCTTACGTGACCTTGCCTAGGGTCATACAGCCAGTGTCATAAGTGGAACTGGAACCCTGGCATTCCTGGCTTTGATGCCAGCTCTGTATCTCCTATGCCATGATGCAATGCCCTTACTACAGCCACAGTAATTAAATCCACATTAGTCATAACCAGTAAGGGCCAAAATGTTTCTGTTTTGCTTTGTGAGGGGCAAATCATCAACAAATATTTAATAAGCACCTACTTTTGCCAGAAAATATGCTGTACATTAAAGATACAAAGAAAGGCAAAAACTCTACCCTAGAGGAACTCATGGCCTATTCTTTTAGAAGGGGGGAAAACATGCAAAACTTGTATATGATAGATAGATAGATGGATTAGATAGATAGATAGATAGATAGATAGATAGATAGATAGATAGATAGATAGACAGACAGACAGAGACAGACAGACAGACAGACAGATAGATAGATAGTTATAGGACAAAGTGGACATAATTTCAGTGAGAAGGCAAAAGCATTAAGAGGAACTAAGAAAGGGTTTTTAAAGGGGAGCACATGATGCTTTATAAAGAGCACTGCAAGTGGGACCAGAGGACCTGAGTTCAAATATGAACTCTGCCATTTATTGACTATGAAAACTCTAGTTCGGCAAGTCACATAATCTTCCAAAATCTGTTTTCCTCCTCATTAAAATGAGAGAGTGGTACTCCATGAATTTTGAAGACCCTTCTAGCTCAAAATCTATGATCCTATGAGTCTTTGAACAGATGATGAATCCGATGGGAGCATTGAAGTGGTGTACCCTAGAAGTCAGTGTTAAAGCTTTGCCATCACATTAGCCTTTCTCCTAGTAGAAATAGGATTTTCTAAGTTTGTTTGGTTGGGTTTTTTGCTTGCTGGAGGGGGGAAGGCAAGACAATTGGGGTTAAGTGATTTGCCTAAAGTCACACATCTAATAAGTGTGTCAAGTGCCTGAGGCTGGATTTGAACTCATGTTTCTGACTCCAGGGCTGGTGCTCTATTCACTGCGCCCCCTAGCTGTCCCTGTTCTAAGGTTTTTTAAAAAAATGAATAGCAACTCTAAAATGCCTTCATTCCCTCTCCTCTCCCCTCTTATTTTCCATAATCTTTGAAGTCAAAAGTACAGGAAGAATTTTAGAAGCCCACAAAACAGTAGGGAATATATCCCATTAGTAGAAATGAGACCAGCTCAAAGGCTGGTATTTTTTATTTTAAAAAAATTACTCGTAGTATTACTCCAGGAAAATTCTTTCAATGGATTTATTACCTCTCACCCTTCTTTCCAGAGACTAACCTAATTATGTTTTTTTCTATGATGAACACTTGAAGAAAATGTCCAATTTGGAAGCCACTATTTTCTGTATTGTCTTGCATAGGCTCCTCCATTTCTCCAGGCTTCTGTTCCTTGCTCTTATGCAATGAGTTCAACCAGATGAATTTTGAAGTTCCTTCTCACTCTAAATTTCCATATTCTAAGGGCTGTTCCAATTTTGACTTTCTGAGATGTTATGATTTCTAACTTGCTGATGCCTTTTTTTTTCTGTAAATCTCTGCCTGCAAAAAGAAATTGCCTTCTTCACTACCCCACTAAAAACAAAACACACATATTTAGGAGAACAAACAATACTAGCTTTTATTTGTAACCAATTGACCAGTTTTCTATATGCATTCTTCACCAGTTTGTTGGACAGAAATATCGCAGAATAAGGTAAGGGTACGAGATTGAGTTAGAAAAACTGAGTTTGAAGCCTGGTTCTGTTATCAATTCCCTCTGTCACCTTGGATGAGCTAGTTAATCTATCTCAACTCAAATTCATGTTGGGTAAAATAAGGTAATTAGACAAGCCTATATCTAAAGGTCTTCGGCCATTCTATCATTTTTTGTCCTATGATTCTGTGGTTCTAAGTTCAATGGTCTGAGTTCAGGAGTTGGAGACTTAAGATCTGGACTTTATTTACCCTCGAAGAATTTAAAGTTGATTAGTTGTCCAGTTGTCCAGTATGTCCCAACTGTAGACATTTGAAAGAAAACCTAGAAAATATAGATTTGAGGGTACCCAGAGGGCAAAATATCCCAGAACTTTGGAAATGGCAGAGGAATGAGAGGCCATGAAGCTGAGGTGTCACATTCAGAAATTTTGATTCTTGGGTGAGGGGCATGGTATATGAGTGAGTATTATTAAAGTAGGAGGAAGTATAGCAAAGACTCTGGACAAGTCATCGACCATCCCTCTATTTGTTACCTCACAAGAGAGTTAGGCCAAATGACCTCTAATGTTCCTGCTAGCTCTAAATCTGTGATCTAATGAATAAATCAATTCACAGTTATTTTGTGTCAGGCATAATGAAGAGAGAAAAGCCAAAGACTATGTATCATGGGCTGTAGGATCCACTAAATCAGGCAGAGAAGTTAAACTACCTCTTCCTAGGACCAATGAAATGATTAAGAGTAGGAATCATCTTTTGCCTTTCTTTATTTCTTCAGGACTTAGAACAATGCCAGGCATGGAGTAGGGGCTTAAGAAATACTCACTGATTGACTGACCGTGGTGTGGGAAAGAATGGCCGATAACAAAGTCATGCACTCCATGGAAAATTATGCTCTTCAGGAAAATAAAAACAATTATTATTGCTTTGTAGCTTTGTCTACCCTGAGTGATTGTCAGTCCTTTAACAAATAATGCAGAATATGATGACCATATAAAGCTAAGCAGTTTGTCCAGAGTTACACATTCTCTTTTACTTAGGATCATTGACTTAGTCACATTTTCTATTTATTTTTCCAAACAAGCTACTTAATAAGGCAAATGTGATTGTAAATAGAGATTCTGCCAAATGGACTTTCCATCAATTTAATTGATTTAATGTCAGTTGATTCCATTTTTTCGAAAATAAATTTTTGAAAATTTATTTGGAAGTGTATCAAATCTAAATGACAACTGTAGAAGGATTTTGAATACAAGAGAATATCATTATATATTTTGAAAGATTACTCTACACTAGTATCCCTGACAGTGAGTTAATCCTTTAATCTTTCTCTTTCAGCTTTTTGATGTTGATGAGGATGGCTACATAACAGAGGGAGAATTTGCCACCATTTTGCAGGCATCTCTTGGAATACCTGACCTTAATGTTTCTGGCCTCTTCCGGGAAATAGCAAAAGGGGATTCAACACATGTTTCCTACAGTGAGTATGCTCCATACCACAACATTACAAATCTGGTTCCTTAGTAGTAATTCTAACTAACAGATTGTCCCTTACAACATTCTACACTGTCCTTCCATACATGATACCTTTGGGGACTTTATCAGATCCTCTGCCCCACTATCAGTCATCTCAGTCTTGAACTAGAAGAAGGGATTGTGATTTCATCTGCTCTGGTTGTAGCTAAGGCTTAACAAGCATGTTGTCCATGGTATGCTATAACCCAAATAGAGCAACCTGAGGGATTCATGAACAACTTCAACACTTTACTTGATAGACTGTGACACCACATCTATGAAGGGAAAGAAGTAGCTCAACCATCAGTGTTTCATTCCTCTCCTTGCAGCCAGACATATGCTCATAATTACACAGAAGATAGGTATACATAGATTTAGATATATGAGAGAGATACAGACATCTCTCTGCATACAGATACATACTGTATCTCTCTACACATATTTATCTAGACATATGTCTATATATAATCTATCTGTATCTACATTTATTTACGTATCTATATTTACATCTCTATATCTGTTTGACCCCTGTCCTCAGGGAGTTCATATTCTACTGGAGAGAAACAACATATGCACAAAATTAAAAGTAAAATCATTATAAAGTAATTTGATGCATAGTGCTTAAGTTAAGCCTTGAAAAGAGCTACGTGTTTGTTCCAAATAGCAGACATGGAGAGGGAGAACATTCCATATGCAGGGGTACAGCCTTTAGAAAGGCATGGAGGTATAAATGGAAATCCATGCATAGGAAACAACCAAGTAGCCCAGTTTGCTGGAGCTAAACTTCTTGAGGGGAAGTAAGACATTCTAAGCATGCAAAGCTAGAGTAGAGTCAGATAGGTAAGAGTTTTAAAAACCAATTAGAGGAATGTGTATTTTTCCCAGTGACAATAGGGAGCCCCTTAAGTTTGTTGAACTGGGTATCAGTTTGGTAGGTGTATGGAAGATGGATTGGAGAAGGGAAAAGTTAAGGCAGGAAGACTTAATAAGGAGGCTATTGCAGTTGTCCAGGTGGTAGGAAAATATTTGAACCTCTGAACCTTACAGGATACTTGTTGACTTACAAGGAATATGCCTGTAGAGTTCTGATAGATTTCATTCTGCCAAAAATTTTAGTACAGTAATGAACTTATTCTTGTTGAATTATTAGTCTCTTTAGGCCCACTTGATAATAGACTTTAAAATTCTCTGTTCACAATAGGCACTTAATAAATGTAAAAATGGAATAGCTGGTCTGAAAATTCACTTTTTCCTTTGATGTTGGAAGAATTTTGTTTGCTGACTTTAAGGTTAAAGTAAGATTTAATCTTATGATTTCATTACTACATAATTTAGCTCCTGCTTGTTCAGTTGTTCTTCTCTATTCCATATTGAGTAGTTAGCTGCTTAGAGCTCTTTCTTTACTAATTGTTGTTATTTATTTCTTTTAGTCATGTCCAACTTTTCATGACCTCATTTGGGGTTTTCTTGGCAAAGATACTAGAGGGTTTGCCATTTCCTTTTCCAACTCGTTTTGCAAATGAGGAAACTGAAGCAAACTGGTTAAGTGACTTGCTCAGGATCACACTGCTAGGAAGTGTCTGAGGTCAGATTTGAATTTAAGAGTTTTTTGAATTCTAGGTCTGGCACTCTCCACAGCGCCACCTAGCTGCCCAATTTTATTCACTAAATTCATTTTAAAAAATAATAAAAAATGATAAAATGAGCACATGCATACTGAGGGAAAGATTATGAGTACTAATGCTACTCTGACCATTTTTCCCCTGGATGGAACAATCTATTTCCCTGAATTTTCTATCTTCAAAATAGGAATTAGAGCAATTTTTTTTTCTGAAGCATAGATACCAACTTCTCAGTTTGATGATAGAAAATGATTGAAAAAGTTGTAAGTGAAAAGCCATAATTTTCTCAGCCAACTAAAATAAATACTTACTTTTAAAAGTGAAAACAATTATTTAGCAAAGGGAACCTTCCTTTCTCTACTTACCTACCTCACCCCTGCCTTCCATCCAGTGACTGATGTAGGATGAGATTTTGCCTCTATATTATTCAAGTACAAATTTGGGGTGGGGGAAGAAAATATTTAAGAAAGTATTTTAAAAATGCTTTCAGTGTTAGAATGGGGATAAGGTCTGGAACTGTGATTTCAGTGGTGTAATTAGCACTTCTGGTAAAGAACTCCTCCACCAATGTAGGTTGGCACTTTCTAGGCAGAAAAAAAATCTTAGAGATGTATAGTCCTAAAAGAGTTGCCTACAGTATTGGGAGCTTAAATGTTTTTCCCAGCATCACATTTAACTTTTGTTTTAATGTTTTTCATAAGTCAGATTAACATATAATTTGATTTAAATTCATCATCAATTTCTCCCAGAAATGGTTGACACTTTGATTTCACCATTCCAGAGGATGAGATATTGGTCATTTCGACAGAGCAGAGGCTTCAGAGTTAAGACCCCTGAATTCAATCATGTCTGCTCTCACGTTCTGATCTTTGGAAAGTTGGGGCTCTTCTTTGGATTTTGGCTTCTCTTCTAGTCCTTGAAGTAAACTAGTAAGATTGTCCTATTACAAAGAAGGGATATTTAATAAATTTGAAAGTTTTGGGAGTATAAAATGATTACTGAATATTAATTTGTGGGTTTAAACTTGCTCTATGTTCTACTTATCTTTCATAAAACTTTGGAAAGTGAGTGATGATTCAGGGTACTGAATGGAGGATATGGGTGGTTACAGAGCTCAGTGAGGACATAATAGCCAAAGACTCCTACCTTTGAAAGGCATGAATAGCGTAATAATTAAAATAAAAGCTTCCCTTTGCTCTATAGATATTGAAATCTTTAGCTATACTAAAAACAAATGAAGACACTGAATGATATAGGGCAGATTCAGGGATTAGATCTTCTCTTTTAGTATAAAGTGTTGAGGTTCAAATTTTGATACTAAACCTAGTCCTTTCACCCTAATTCTTCAAACTTGAACTACTGGAGATAAAAGATCATTTATTTCTTATCAGAACTGATATATTGATATTGATATATACATATACTTGTACATATCAAAAGGTCTTGAGATATCACTATCATGTAATCTAAGACTGTTATGTGTTATTTATCAGACTAAATTTACAACCTTTATTGACCTTTTCTTTTTCTCTTTCTCTTTTATTACTGAAACTTAAATATACAATATGTAAAGAAAAAAGGATGTCATATACATAGCAGAACATAAGAGAGGATTCAAAATATGTAGCAATAAATTTCCATTTCAAGAAAACCTATATATTAAATACTACATGTGGTATTGAAATCTGTCCATCTTTTCTTTGCTTCCTTGTAGGTTTTCTTTTGTTCTCTATTATATACTTTTTGCTTTATTCTTTTCCTCCCATTCCTCTCCCCTCCTGCCTCCTTGGAGGTAACAATTAATAATGGATATATTTATATAGATATTGATATATACGTATACCTGTACATAAACATATATATATATATATACACACACACACACACACACACACACACACACATACATATGTAAACATATACTTTCCCTATAAGATTCTACTTGTAATCTTTGGGTGTATGTGTTTCCTATCCCTCTTGACTCCTCTACTTTACTTCTACCTGATAACCTTACCCTCCAATTACTTAACCTACCCCCCCCCCCACCGCAGGATCCTTCCTTTATCCTCCCATTCCCATAAATCTAAATACCCTTTTATGCTCCCATTTGACCTATTCCCTCATCCTCCCCTCCAAGGATCCCTCCTTATCCTCTTCTCCCTTCCTATCCCCTTAGCATTTTATTTCTTTCTAAATTTAGAAAACTTTTATACTTTTCTATATGTATGTCTATTATTTCCTCTTGAAGCCACTCCCGATGAAAGTAGGTTTCCATTAGCTAATGGCTGTCCCTCTCCCCCCCCCATTCCTCTGTCTCAATTCTTCCTCCCACACTTTATTTGTATAAGATAATTAACCCTTTTAGCTGTTCCCTGAATGTTTTACTTTTTGAAGTTATCTCATATTCAGGTCTTCCTCAATATTTCTTATGAATTATCTCACCACTAATAACAGTCTTAGACATATGATTTACATTTTATATACATTAAAGCTAAATGGTCTGTCCTTATTGAGTTCCTTGTAATTGATCTTTGGTATGTACCTTATGTTACCCATGGCTCTTGTATATCAAATCTTCTATTAACTTCATTAAAAAAAATAAAGTCCTGAAAGTCTGACAATTCATTAAATATCCATTTTAAAAAATTCAGGATTAAGCTTAACTATGCTGGGTATGATATTTTTGGCCAGAAGCCCAATTCTTTTGTTCTTCAATATATAGTGTTCCAAGACCTACAGTCTTTTAGTGTTGCTGCTGCTTGGTCTTGTGTGATTCTAACTGTGGCACTGCCACATGTAAATTGTTTTTTCTTGTTACTCATGATATTTTATCCTTGAGCTGGAGGTTTGAGAATTTGACTGTAATATTCCTGTGCATTCTCTTTGTATTTATTGAACTTTTCAAAACTGCTTAACACATTTATAATTAGCTGGAATAATTTGTTATTTATTATTGAAATTCAAGGAAGTTTTCAGTAACTAATTCACCAACATGAGATAGGAAAACAGAAGGTTGCTATATTCTATTATTTTGATATCGGACAGAATAGGAATTCCTCAAGAGCAATGATTCTCAACCTGTGGGTTATGTTCAATTTGTAACAATGAAAATATATCCTGTATATCAGATAGATTCATAACAGTAGCAAACTTACAGTAGCAAAGAAAATAATTTTGAGGTTGGGGATCACCACAACATGAGGGACTGTATTAAAGGGTCGTGGCATTAGGAAGGTTGAAAATCACTGCTCAAGAGGGTGTCAATATAATTTATATATATTTGTTTTTTACTTTCTTCTCTTTCAGTGGAATTTAGGAGTTTTGCCCTGAAGCATCCAGAATATGCCAAGATTTTTACTACATACCTAGACCTGCAGACATGCCATGTATTTTCATTGCCCAAAGAAGTTGACATGGTTCCATCAGGTGTCCATAATAAAGTCTGCCCAGAACCCAATGAAGATGGTACCTCAGACAAAAAAGATGACTGAACCAAAAATGGATATCAATAGTTTTCATTTTACATTGTAAAGGCATTTATTAATGGTAACTTAAATGTGTCTGCTGAATAGAGATTGCAAGTAATATTGACAACTTTTTCTTCTCTAAAATTGTTCTAATGGCTCTTATTTAAAAAGTTATCTAAATTATCTCTCTTATATTTTCTTATGGCATGCTTTATAACATTTGACAATATGGTTGGTTTGTTGGGAATAAAATTACCAGATTTAAAGATTTTACTTTTTAAATCAAGATGATTCTGCCAAGTAAACATAGTGGTCTGTGCTTTCTGAGTGATAAACTTAAAAATTCTATGTTGTATGTATTGTTCTGAATCTCCTAAAAGAAATATTCTATGTTCCTGAATTTGTTTTTTTCTCTTGAAAAGATACTCATTCAAAGCATGGTTTGAGTGTAAGATATGAAGTAGGATTCTGAAGATATTTCTGGTAGTCCATTATTTTGTTACATTCTGCATATGTTTTTTCCAGGAACAAAAATAATTCTTGGATTACAAGGTATGCAATTAGAATAAATAATTCTATTTGTTAGAGAATATTTTTTTTTGCTTTTTGGATGGGGGGGAAGGTAGGTCAATTGGGGTTAAGTGACTTGGCCAAGGTCACATGGCTGTTTTTTGTGTTAAGTGTCTGAGGTCAGATTTGCACTCAGGTCTTCCTGATTCCAGGGATGGTGCTCTATTCACTGCACCATGTAGCTGCCCCAAGAAGACATTTTAAGAAACATATTCTTCTTAGTGTGTATATAATTTGTAAGTCTTAATAATTATCTGTCAAAATTAATATTCCAATGTAAACTTAGAGTATGTTGATATTATACTGGTCTCTGGCCAATAACCGAGTATGAGTGCCTTATTAAGGTGATACCGATTGCTTAATGAAAACAACTTTGTTACAGTTGAATTTTCTTCAACAGTATATTATTTGCCCAACACACAATATTTTTACTCTGTATGTATACATGTATTAACAGTCTTTTAAAAATGTCTATGTTTTATTCTCAAAATAGCTTTGCATTGCAAGTTCTCTATTTTCTAATGGAGAAATAGACAAGTTGGAGTTTGTCAAGAAAACTCACTTGGAAAATACACAATTCTTCAAAGAATAACCAAAATCTTAAAGATTTCCAAACCTGTTCAATCCTAAGACAGCAGTTAAATAGTTAGTAATTTCATTTAGCCTCGTCATGTACACTGTTCACATTTTTGATATTTTGAAAAAAATTTCTTCTGCTCAACGTAGTTTGAGAAAACAGAAGAATATGTAAAATAAATACAGAAACAAGGTGCTTCTGTTTTTTTTTTTTACTGAATATCTGAAATGAACTACACAGTCTGTCTGGTTCTTTAATTGTCTTTTTAAAGTAAAGTCCTCCTTTAGAGAAAACAGAAATATTCACAGTAGATGTCAGAATTTATCTTTAGTGAGTAATCATGATTTTAAACTAATTGTACACATTGATCAATAAATGTCCTCATTTCCTAGATAATTAAATGGGCATTTGGATAATTGAATATCAACTTCCATCCTTAAGAATACACAATTGTTCGATTTTTACCCCTAAAAGCTATTTAGACATTAGACATTTAGCAATAAGTAAACTAAAGTAATTGTTTGAATAATTAGGATAGCACATCATTGTTACATAGTATCTGCCACAAGTAGTTGAAAAATACCTTAGTAATTGTTTGTTGTTTATCACAGAAAAGCTAGATATTAGTGTTATCAATCATGAAAGACCAAAATCCCTATAAATAACATTGCAAATTAAAGGCTTTCTTTGGGACTAATGCAATTGATTATATTGTTTTCTGTTTTAAGATAATATTTATGCTATTTAATTGCACCAATAATTTGTGTAATTTTCCAATGTTTCCTATTTTATTATCTTACTGAATAGACAACTGTAGTATGTAACATTTCATTCTATTTTCTTTATTTTGTCTCAAAATTTACTCCACCTTTTCAGCATGGTGGGTTGAATAAAAGTGATATATGTGTGGCTGTGTTTAATCATTTTTGTTTGCATTTCAAACTTATGAAATGTCAGAAATAATTTTATTCTAATGAAAGACTCAGATTTCAACCAAGCTTGCAATAGATATTAATCCTAAAGAAGGTGACTTTTGAATTGTGAACAACCATAAATAATGATCAGTATTTCTACTATACAAAGATTTGGGATTATGCAGTTTCAACAAAGATTTCTTTGAATTTTTTTTTCCTGTCTTAAGATTCAAAGTAAGGAATCAAATTTCATTAAAACCAGTCAAATGTCCTACAGGTTTGAATAAATAGATGGAGCTAAAATAAAATGCACTTGGAAGTTTAAAATACTAAAATCCTAAGACGTAAACCACAAAAACCAAAGCTCAATTATTATAAGCTTACCACCGTACTCAATGCTAATATATAGAATAAGGTTGCTATATTATTGATATGAAATGGAAAACTGCTGTTAAAGGTATTTGGGACAGTATTTGAATAATTGCTAATAAAAATATTTACTATTGAAAGCATACTGGAGAAATTAAGACTGAAAAGAGTCTTAATCTGATATTTCATTGTGGAATATAGATGACTCTGAGTCCTTTAAAGTCTACCAACCAATCAACAAACATTTCTTCAACATATTCTTTGAGCCAGGTATGGTAGCAGCCACTGGGAGTACAAAGGAAAATATGAAAAAATCCCCTGCCCTCAAGGAGCTTACATTCAACTAGAGGAAACAACATTTACATGTATATAAACTATATACATATGACACCTCCTCTCTTAATATCCCATCTCTGCTCTTGGAGCTTTGGTTAGATTGCTTATTTGGATTCCACAAAGGTCTGCTTGTCTCCTTGTCTCTGCAGCTTAATTTTCAATTGCCAAAGCTAATTCCCCCTCGACTAGGCTCTCTTGCCTGCTGTCAAAGATTCCATTACTTGACACTGTTTTACTGAGTCTCTGATCTGAATCTTTCCTCCCTATGGTCATGGGAGACTGGAGAGTGAATGTATCTATTGTCTGAACTATATCTCAAATTCTTTCAAACTAAATCTCAAATTGGTAATAATAATTATCATCATCATTATTATTGCTATCATTTATATGGAACTTAGGCATTTTACAAATTTTACAAACATCTCATTTGATCCTCACAACAGCCTATCAGGTAGGTGCATTTACTGGATGGGATGTCTAGATGCCATGGTCAAACAAGGGAAGGGAATGAGAAAGGAAGAAGGAAAATCTCTATGCTCACCAGTTGATGACTTCTCATAGAGGTTCAGCAAGTCACAATTCATAAAGTTTCTCCAGGCCAGCTTGGTAAGGACACTAAGAGGCAGAAGTGTAGAGGAAGTACATTTCAGGCACAAGAAACAGCCTATACAAAGGCATAGACAGACACAAGAGATAGAGTATTTTGTGTAAGGAATAGCAAAAAGGCTAGATTAGCTGAACTGTAGACTATATGGAAGGAAATACTATAAGACTGTACAAAGCAGTACAAAGTCATTCTGTGAAGGTCTTTAAATTTCTAACAGAAGTTTATATTTGATGAGCTGGTAAGTATCTGAAGTTGGATCTGAACGCAGGCAGATCCAGCACTCTATCCACTGTGCCACCCAGCTGCCATTGTGAGTTTGTCAAAAATTACAGCTGTTGGTGAGGCTTCAGATTAACAGGCACAGTAATTGGCATATTGTTTGTGGAGCTCTGAATTGACCCAAACATTCTGAAAAATATATCTTAACCTTTGTCCCAAATGTCCCTAAATTATGCATTTGATATAATTATCTATCTGAATCACCAAAGCCACTACTAAGTTAGTACCCTTAATGAGAGCAAACAGAATAGTTAGTTGGCTCAGTGGATACAGCACAACCCTAGAGTCAGGAAGACTTGAATTAAAATTTGGTTTCAGACCCTTAACTAGCTGTATGACCCTGGGTCATCTAGTTAACTTCTCTTTGCTTTAGTTTTGTCATTTGAAAAATGGGGATAATAGCACCTATGTTACAAGGTTGTGATGAGGACAAATGAGATAATATTTGTAAAGTTCCTGCCACAGAGTGAGTTCTACATAAATGTTAACTATTATTATAGAAAGAAAAGACCAATACATATGAAAATGTTTATGGCAGCTCTTTTTGTAATAACAAAAAAACAAACTGGAGACTAAAGGAATGCCCATCTACTGGGGAAATGACTAGATATATGATGTATGAATATAATGACTCTGTGATACCACCCCACACCTATCAGATTGTCTAACATTATTAAAAAGGAAAATGATAACGTTGGAGGGAATGTAGAAAAATAGGCACATTAATCTACTGTTAGTGGAGTTGTGAACTGGTCCAACCATTCTGGAGAACACTTTGTAACTATACCCAAAGAGATATAAAACTGTGCATATCTTTTGACCCAACAATATTGTTACTATGTCTATATCTCAAAGAGATAAAAAGAAAAGGGAAAAGGGACTTATTTGTATAGAACATTTATAGCAACTCTTTCTTGTGGTGGTAACAATTTGGAAATCAAGGGAATGCCTATCATTTGGGTAATGGCTGAACAAGTAGTAGTATATGATTGTGATAGAATTGTGCTTATTGTGCTATAAGAAATGATGAGCAAAGTGGTTTCAGAAAACAATAAAACCTGGGAAGTCTTCTATAAATTGATACAAAGTGAAGTGAGCAGAACCAAGAAAACATTATACATAGTTACAGCAATATTATAATAATTTTGAGCTGTGAAAAACTGATCTATTCTGATCAAGACAATGATCCAAGACAGTTCCAAAGATTTATGATGAAAAATGCTATCCACCTTCTCGAGAGAGAACTGATGAACACTAAATGTAGATTGAATCATACTGTTTTCATTTATTTTCTGGTGGGAAGGGAATGTTGTGTATGTGTGCTTTTTTTGCAATGTAGTTAATATGGAAATATGTTTTGTGTGAACCTGTATGTTCAATATCATATTACTTGCTTTCTCTAGAGGTGGGAGAAAGGGAGAGAATTTGGAACTCGAAATTTTAAAATATGAATGTTTGAAAAATTAAATGTAAATAGGAAATTTTTAAGGAAATAAAATATATTAAAATAGACAATGTGATGTAATATTATTAAACCATAAGAAATAATGAAATGAATTGTTTCAGAGGAAACTGAGACCTGATAAAGAGTGTAGAACACAGAAAACATCGAGACAAAAACAATATTAAAAAGACAAACAATGTGAAAGACAAGAACTCTGACCAATGTAATGACAGTGGTTTTAAAGGACTAAAGATGATGCACTTTTCTCACCTCTTGATAAAGAAGTGATGAACTCAAAACAAAGAATGACACATATATAATTATCCTTTATATATTGCAGAAGCTAGGGGCACATAATCTGGAAAGTCCACATAAAATTGTTAACTCTTGTTTTGTACCAGAGAAGAAGTCTGAATTATTATGGTCAATTGCCTCTTCTGTAACATGTGTGTATGCATGTGTGTGTGTGTGTGTGTGTGTGTGTGTGTGTGTAGGGAGTCACAGAGAAAGGTGGTTGAACTAGATGAACTATAAGGTCCCTTCTAGTTCTATCTCTATCATCCTCTGATCCTGTTCTGTTTCCTCTCTTTAAAGGGGTACAGAGTGGATACTCAAACAGCAGCCCTGGAATTTTGAATTTATACCCAGTTGAATACTTGGGGGCAGCACTAGGACAATAATATGTATAAACTAGTTCCTCGCTGGCTCAATCTGTGGTGGCTTTGTAGAGAGTATTTCCGTTTGAATGATGGCACACACCATATGTATTACTTTACTTCCATTATATATGTTCTAACACATCTGTGTGTAACCAGGACTGGGAAAGGAAGTTGCTATTTTATCTACCCTATTGTATACGAACATCTCTGCTGAATATTTCTGTTTTTATATAGGTAGTTCAAAGAAACTTCTTTGCCTGGTTTGTGTGTTTTTTAATGCTTACAAAGCTGTCTCACTTTCTCCAAGTTGTTCCATTTCACCTTAAAATGAGGTGCAAATATAATAATGAGTTATTACAGAGTGAATCTGTCCCATCAATCTTCAAGCCCCATCCTTCTATCCTGAGGTCTAGTCTTATGCAATGTGGACAGAGTTAATCTCAATGTGATTTGTATCCATTCTCTCCCTCATTCCACTTCTTAGAATTATTAACCACCTTTCCCCATGGCATCTGACTCATCAATAAAAGTGTGCTCAGAGATATAAAAAAGCAATTATGTCAAGGCAAATATAAGCCCTGTTTAATGCCTCTAAGGTGCATGCTGGGGATTCCAAGTACCATTAGAAAGAAGAAGCATGAATCTCTAGCCTTGAAAGAGGTCGGTAGTTAAATAGGCCAAAGATACCAACTTACTTTCACTTTTATTTATTTTGAAAACCTGAAAACCTTAAAGCTACTGATGTGAATTTTTTCTCTGTTCTACATTACATATCTTTCTCAGTAACGGGTGATAGATTTCCCCCAATAAACTTCTGTGATGGAGGTAGGAACGCAGCTTCACATTATTTGCAATATTTCACCCTTTAGAATTATTTTTAGTTAAGGAGAACCAAAATATTCCTAGTTATAATTCCCCTGAGGAGACAATCTAATCCCACAAGGAACTGATGAAGTATCTCAGAATGTAGAATATCTAAGGCATATATGGAAGTCCAACATGGTTGGACCAGAAGTTGGGACCATACCATCTCTGTTGACAGCTCCTGAGTGGGGAGGCTGCCTTGGAGTGGCAAATTTTAGTGAGGAGCAGGGAAACTCCTTTGTCACAAAATATGCCCTTACTGGCCTGCTATGGTAATGTCCAACATTCACCAGGTTTAGGAATTGTGCCTTTCTCTTTAGAAGCAAATATGGTAAATTTGACTTGTTATACATGAACACCATAGAATTAAATGATTTACCAGCTAAACTTTCACCAGGGGTATAAAGGACAAGGGTTGGAGAGAGGTGGAACAGATTTATTTAAATTGGAGGGAAAGATCCATTTGGAGCATTAATCATTGCCAGAGACAGTAACTCTATGTCAAGAGGTGCTGAGAAAGGAAAATGGAGTTTTGTAGCAAAATGGGTGCAAAATGGCAACCCTGAGCTTGTAAAAACTTCAGCTGAGATTTAAGGGATGCCCATCAATTGAGGAATAGCTGAACAAGTTATGGTGTATGAATGAGATGGAATATTATTGTGCTATAACAATTGGGAAGGAGATTGGCTTCATAATTACCTGGAGAGGCTTATATGAATCGATGCTGAGTGAGAAGAGCAGAACCAGGAAAAATTTGTACACAGTCACAGATACATCATATGTGTGATGACCAATTTTGAAAAACTGGATGCTTCTCAGCATTGCACAGTTA